>CM053597.1:93079866-93229621 GCA_028646575.1 Pseudocheirus occidentalis | reverse complement strand
GATTGTGGGAGGGGTCTTACAGTGGGATCAATGTTCTGGGCTGGGGGGTAGGGACAAAAAGGGGAGAAAATTTGTAATTCAAAACCTTGTGGAAATGAATGATGTAACCAAGAAAATAAATTAAAATAAAAAAATAAAAAGATAAGAGTATAATGAAGAATCTCATAAGGGTGCATCAAATTTCTTGTTTTTAATATGGAAATTTTATCTTATTTTATCTTTTCAATTAACAAAAAGAAATTATTTTCTCTCCCTTCCTCTTCCTTCCTCCTCCACCTCTGCCTCCCTGTGAAAAAACAAGACCTTTGTAATAGATATCCATAGTCAAGAAAAACAAATTCCCACATTGGCCATGTCAAAAGATTTTTGTCTCATTCTGCAACTTAAGCCCATCTCCTCTCTGTCTTAAGATAAATAACATGCTTCAATATCAGTCCTCTGGAATCCTGTTTGTTCAGTGCATTTATGAGAATCCTTAAGTCTTTCAAAGTTGTCCATTTCAACTATGTTGTCATCCTCCTGGTTCTGCTCTCCCACTCTGAATCAGTTCTTACAAGTCTTCCCAGTTTTCTCTGAAATTATCTCCTTTCCTCATTCCTTACAGCACAATTGTATTTCCATTCTATCTATATACTATAGGGAGCATCCAATTTCCACCACGATTATTGGCCTATAAGGGATGATACCTTTCTCAGTGTCCCATTTGACCAGCATTTCACATTTGGGAAGGTAAGCCTAACACCTGAGGAGAAGGACCCTTTAAAGAAGGAAGCAAGTACACTTTGGGGACTCAAGGAGCTGCAGTTTTTCAAGCATTTTAACATTCTGCCCCCTTTATAATCTAGACAATATAACAATAACTAAGGTTTTATGTATGATAAATTTTTCAAGTAGATCAAATTCTTCTGATTAATTATAGTAAAGAGCAACTATAAAATAGAAATACAAAACTTGTGATCACACTCTAATTGTCTCCTAAAGTTAGAAATGGGAAATTGGTTCCTTCCGTTTATTAAACTCTATTGTTTTATGCTGATGCTGGATGCTACTTGTATTGTACAGTCATTAGATGGCTAGCATCAAGTAAGTCAAGCACCCCATGTATTCCACAACCTCTCTTATACACGCTGCAGTTCATCTTCTGTCCAGAAGAATCTCTGCATTTGTTTATTTTATTAAACATTATCTGGGTCTTTGTCCTAAAACACCATACAGTAACTGTGCTGATGTATTATATATATATAGCCCTGCTATTAGGGCTCCATGGAATATTTCCTTGCCTAACCTTCCTAGAAGACCTTGTATTATGTTTCATATATGTGTGTGTATGTATATATACATACATGCATATGTGTATATGTACAATATATATATATATAAATGTTGTCTGTATAACCTATATCAAATGTCTTATCATCTCAGGGAGGGGAGAGATGAGGGAGAGAGAAAAATTGGAACTCAAAAAATTTTTAATGAATATTTTAAATTGTTTTTACATGTAAGTATGGAAAATCAAAATATATATGTTGTCATGTGTGTTTATAACAGTACTTGTAAATTTGCATATGTTGTAAAACATTATGTGCAATAATGTAACCAAATTATCACACTACCCAAAATACTAAATAAACTGTAAACTGATTTTTAAAAGTTAAAGCTAAATTGTTGGTGGAGTTGTGAACTGATCTAACCATTCTGGAGAACATTTTGGAACTATGCCCAAAGGGCAATGAAAATGGGCATAACCTTTGACCCAGCAATACCACTTCTAGTGCTGTATTCCAAAGAGGTCATACAAGTGGGAAAATGACCCCTATGCACAAAAATATTTATAGCAGCTCTTTTTGTGGTGGCAAAGAATTGGAAATCAAGGGGATGCCCATCAATTGGGGAATTGCTAAACAGGTCATAGTATATGAATGTAATGGAATACTATTGTGCTATAAGAAATGAGGAGCAGATGGACTTCATAATAACCTGGAGAGAATTATATAAACTGATGATTAGTGAGGAGAGCAGAACCAAGAGAACTTTGTACACAATTACGGACACATCGTATCTGTGATAACTAACTTTGATAGACTGGGCTCCTCTCAGCAATGCAAGATTAGAAGACAATCTAAAAGACTCATCATGGAAAGGGCTATCCACATCTAGAGAAAGAACTATATAGTCTAAATGCAGATTGGAGCAAACTACTTGCTCCCTCTCTTTTTTGTTTTGTTCCTTCTTTCTCGTTGTTCATTCCATTAGTTATAATTCTTTTTTACAACTTGACTAATGTTTAATGTGAAGGTATTTTTAGAATCTATATCGGATTGCATGCCACCATGGTGGGGGGGGGGTTGGAGAGAGAGGGGGAGAAAATTTGGAACTCAAGGGACTGTGGAACTGAATGTCATAAACTAAAAATAAATTAATTAATTTTTTTTTAAAAAGGGTAGCATCCTAAGCAAAATAAACTATAACAAAGGATGTACAAAAACAAAGTTAAAGATAATAATTTAAAAATAAATAAAAACAAGGCTATGATTATAAACGTGATAAATAAAACTGTCATGATTATGTTTTATGAAAGCTATTATTCGACTATACCTTTCTCAACTTTCACTACCCTGTGACACAGGAGGTGAGGACGGCATGAAATGAGCAGCTGACTACACTCATACACATGGAAAAGCTAGTTGAAGCTATGTTCTTTTTTAAAGTTCTGCTCCTAGGGCAGGAGGTGGGTTGGTACACAGAAGAGCAAAGGCTGAAAAGAACCAAATACAAAAACTGCAGGTGCCAAGAGCACCTCGAGCCAAAATCGTCTGAATGCCTCGCTCCTGCTATGCTCAGGGCTGACACTGAGTGTCCTATGTACTTGACCTTTAGATGTCCTAGCTGAGGGGGAAGCTTGGTTTGTCAAAGGCAAGAGAAAGCATCACCTGTCACCTGTCTCCCTGACCCCAACAGTAGCTTGGACAGCCCCAGGAGATAAAAGCTGTCCAAGAAGCGATTGTAGCCCAGAGCACATCCTTGAAAAATCCAGGAAAGGTTGTCCGAAAATGATATAGCTGTCCCCAGATCTGGTGGAACTGGGACACTCCAAGAAACCACTACTGGGATGCCCCTACTGGGAAGGAGTCCACTTCCCCCCTTCCTCCCCGCCCCCCCCCAAGAAACTCCTACCACAGTTTCCAATGGCATTGAATCTGAGATTTGAAGCTGGAAGTGACCTTTACAATCATCCAGTTCAATTTCTTTATTTTAAGGAGGAAGAAACTGAAGCAGTCAGAAAAAAGTGACTTACCCAGGGCCATACAGTTAGTAAGTGTCTGAGATGGAATTTGAAGGAATTTGAACACAGATCTTTCTAAGCTGAAGTCCATCATCCTGTTCACCACACCACTTAGCCCACTGTGAGAGGGATCCCCAAGCTAATGTCTGTGTCTCCATCTCACTGACCCCCTATGCCAACCAAAGAAATAACAACGCTGATAACATTTACAAAGCGCTTTAAGGTTCTTAAACCTTTAAACAATTTTACAAAATAAAAACAAAAACCTGTGATGTCTTGTATTATTAGCCCATTTTTATAGATGGGAGCATTGAAGTCCAGAAAGCTGAGCGATTTGCCAAGTGTCACACGGTTAGAAGTGTCAGAACAAGGATTCTTTGAAGTCTTCCTGATTCAAAGGGCCAGAAAACTTTGCATTTACCACAGTGACTCCTGGAAGGGAAAAATGATGCAGAGGGCCAGGGTAGAGTATCCCCCTTCTCCGCTATAATCCCCTTGAAATCCGTGACTGTCGTTTTTCATCTTTGCATACCTGGGGCCTTGCTCACTGAAGCATTTTAGGTATTTACACATTTTTTTTTGTTAAATGTGAATTAGCCTGAGAAGTCAGGAGACCTGGGTTCCACTCATGGCCCTGTAAATCACTAGCAGTGCCACCTCAAATAAGCCACTTTGACTCTGAAGTTCACTGTTTTTCCCTATGTAAAATGATGGGACTGGAGTGCACAAAAACCTGTGAACCTGTTCTCCCTCCATTCTCTGGCCCAGCTGGGTGTTAGAAGGCAGAAGGCCCTGCAGACAATTTTTGTGGGAGCCAGAGTCACCCAAGTACCTCCTGTGGAAGTTCTAGCTAAGGGTCACCACCCTCCATCCACACAAAACTTTGGGGGCTTCCAAAAAGGGGAAGTGTATAAGGTGTTCAATGCTCCTTCCTGGGCTGGATGCACCCAGGCAGCATTTCCCTCCCACCCCCTTGGTCAGCTCAGACAGCCAGAAGCCTGAAGGGCCCAGTGGTTCCGCCAGGTCACTTGCACTTTTATGTAAGAGCAATAGGACGGGGTAGCCGTTGTGCAAGGGCTCCCCCGCGCTATAAGAGGGGCTGGAAACGCACATGGAGCCCTCAGAGGAACCACAGAAGCGACAAGATTTCGAGGTAAGGTCTGAGTTCTCACCTTTCTCCCTCTCCACTTTGCTTTTTTGGAGGCAGCTCAGCCACAGAGTTGGCTAGCCTCAGCCCGTCACCCCCCCAGGGAAGGGGAGGCAGGCTGGGATCAGGGCTGATTTATAGTCTCTTATTTGGTAACTTTGACCTGAAGTTCTAGCCAGAGAGGAGGCAGCCCTGGGAAGCAGTGGAGAGTAAAAGCTAGTCAGCCTTGGAGGAGCGGAGATCTTGAACCTCCAAACGTCACTTCTTGGTGGGAGCTCCAGTACAAGCAGTGATCCATGGAGGGAAGTTTCTAGATCTGTCCCAGGAGAAGGCCCCCTCTTCAGAGCTGAGATGCTTTGGAAATTACCCAGAGCACATCTCCAAGAACCACGGATTCTCCTTCCAGAAGAAACAGTAAGTTTTGCTTAAAGTTGAGGAAGGACTAGCTGCCTGCAAAGAGAGGAAGGACTTGGGGTAAGGGTTAAGTTGGTGGTTTCTGGCCTCACCATTAACTCTGGAAGACACCTGAGCAATATGTGGTAGTGGGCTAAGGGACTTTGAGCATCTGCCTTGATTCCTTGGGAAGTGAGATGCGGTGTGATTTTTATCACACACCTCTCAGCTTCTTGCCTTCCTTGCAGCTGTATAAACCAAACGAAATTACAGTTGGTTAATTGGTCTGCACCCAATGAGACAGCAAAGCTAGAAAGTAGAGAAATCTTATTTAAATGGGGTCCCAGGGGTCAGCCTTGGATTTTGGAAAACACACCAAGTAAATAATTAATGATGGACCAATGTCAATGTAGCAGCTTTTGCTTGCCTGTCTTCATATACCAGTTTGTCAAAGATGATTCCCATTCCAGGCATTTGTCTACTTCTTCTCTGACATTTTCATCCAGGTTAATCACTTCAGCACAAGAGGCAGTTTGGGGTAGTGTATGTCAAGCTGGTCTCAAAGAGATTGGAAGGTCTGGGTTCAAGTCCTGTCTCTGAAACACACTGGTTGTGTAAGCCCTGAGCAATCTATTTAATCTCTCCTTCAAGTGTTTAAGATTATAAATGGTAAGGAAAGTGTCAGTCTGTATTGATAGAGGGAATTTCTTCAGCTGGACTTCTCTGTACCATTGAAGTCACAGGTTTGGTAGAAAGGAAGGAAGAAAGGAAAGGAAAGGAAAGGAAAGGAAAGGAAAGGAAAGGAAAGGAAAGGAAAGGAAAGGAAAGGAAAGGAAAGGAAAGGAAAGGAAAGGAAAGGAAAGGAAAGGAAAGGAAAGGAAAGGAAAGAGGAAAGGAAAGGAAGAAAGCAGCCATAGATATTTGAGACTAGGTTTTTTTTTAAGAGAACTCAGGAGGTGAGGAAGTGGTTTCTGTCAAAGTAATGCTGGGGTTTAGAGAATAATCTTTCACATTTATATAATACTTTAAGGTGTACAAATTGACTTCCCCATAATAACTTACTGAGATGGATAGCGTAGGTCATTTCGCAGATGAGGGACCCAGGGTTTGGAGAAATTAAAATAATTTACTCACTAAGAAAAAGCTACTAGGTGAGAGAGTTCAATATTCAACCAAAATCTGATTATTTCAAGTTTATACAATCAAGAAATAGAATCAAAAGGGACCTCAAATACTATCTAATCCAACCCACTCATTTTAAAGATAAGAAAACTGGGGTCCCAAGCAGTAGTGACGCGCCCAAGGTCACACAGAATGAGAAGCTGATCACCTTCCACTGCTCTCATTTTGATTCTCTCCAGAGGGTAGTTTGGCCCCATTGATCTAGAAGCTCAGATCTTCTGCTTTGTTGTTGTTGTTGTTCAGTCTTTTCAGTCCTGTCTGACTCTCCAAATCTCCATTTGGAGTTTTCTTGGCAGAGACACTGGAGCGGTTTGCCATTTCCTTCTCTGGCTCATTTTACAGATGAGGAAACTGAGGCAAATAGGATCACACAGCTAGTAAGTGTGTGTGGCAAATTTTGACCTCAGGAAAATGAGTCTTCCTTATACCAGGCGTGGCACTCTATCCACTGTGCCATCCAGCTGCTCTGATCTGCACAGATCTCCTGCTAGATGAACTTATACCTATGCTCTGTCAGGTCTTCTTAAAAGCAGCACCTGTTCTTTTTTGGAGAGTTCATTATTACAGGAGTAAGTTGGATCTATTCAGGGAGAGTATTCTCACTGTCTTTTCCCAACTGATGTCCTTCCTGCCTATTACAGAATTCTGAGAATCAGTGCATTAATGGTGTCCCCCTGACTGGCAGAGTTCCCAAAGAACATGCTTGGTTTCCTCCTTCCCCATCCTTTTCCTAAATCCAATTAAATTTCCTTTTTAATCTTCTTTTTCTAAAGGAAGGACAGGGGTAGGGGAGGAATGGAAAATAGAAGGGAGACAGAAAAAGGAAAGAGATGAGGAGAGGAGAAAGAGAAAAGAGAGAAATGAAAGAGACAATGGAGATAGATGAGAGACAAAGAGAAAAGATGGGGAAGGGGAGATTGGAGAAGAGGAGAAGAGAGGAGAGGAGAGGAGAAGAGAGGAAAGGAGAGGAGAGGAGAGGAGAGGAGAGCTCTTGGAGTCTCTATAGTTTTACATATTTGGCTGTATTGGGCACAGTTATGGAGAGGAAATTTTCCACATTGGCCAAAGGATCATTCCATTTTCTAATTTTATACTAAGAATGACTATTCTCAGCACTTTGGGGAAATATCTCCCTTGCCCTCTTCTCCAGGAAGTGGTACCAAGAGCCAAGGAGCAGAAGAAGCCAAAGCAGATTCCAATAAATTCCTGTCCTGAGCTGCAAGTTTGCAGTTTGAGGGCAAGGATGTCTGAACAAAATGACCAGCTTCGAGGCAAGTGAGGTAGATTGGTATTGAATAAAGAATTGACCTTACAAGATCTAAGGCATTGCTCTTAATCCAGGCTGGATATGGAGGTCAAGGAGAGAATAACTCTGGGGAATGTAGCTTGGGGACTTCTCCCATCCCACTAGCATGCACACCATTGAACCACATACACATGATTTAACAGTAACTCAGTCAGGTTTCCCAATCAGTCACTGCTATCCCCACCCATTGCAGGATTAGAATGAGTGGATGAATGCTTGGTTTCTCCTTTCTGTCTCTGTCTAAAAACTCCTGAAACCCCACTTCCTCCAAGATGTCTTCTTGGATCAACTAGAAGTGAAGATTTCACTCTTGGCCCCCATTTTCTTAAGCATACATGAAAGGCTTGTAACTACTCCCCTCCCGAAGAAGACTGCATTTATACACCGTTAACACAGGTGGCATAAGAGGCAGCTGTGGCACTGTGGATAGGGAGCTGTTCTCTGAGTTAAGAAGACCTGTATTCAAGTTCTAACTTGGAAACTTACAGGCTATGTGACTGGGGCTAAGTTATTAAGCCTTCGTGTGTGTTAAGGACAACAAAGGGCTGCTACATAGTGCAGTGGATAGAGCACCTAGACTCAGGAAGATTCATCTTGAATTCAAATCTGGCCTCAGATACTTACTAGCTGTGTGACCCTGGGAAGGCAAATTACTTAATCCTGTTTGCCTCCGTTTCCTCATCTGTAACATAAGCTGGAGAAGGAAATGGCAAACCACTCCAGTATCTTTGCTAAGAAAACCCCAAATGGGGTCATGAAGAGTCAGACTCAACTGAAACAACTGAACAACAAGCTGTAGGGACAATTCTCTAAGTCTCTAAATTGAAAAAAAAAAAAAGGCCTGAATTACTAGAAGGAGTTTACTCACCAAGGAATTCCAAGGAAATAACAGTTCTGACCCCATCCCTGCACTAGGGAACTTAAAATTTAAAAGAACCTAAATGTAAATCCTTTGAAAGCAAAGAGTCCATTTGTAAATCACTTGTGACTGAATCTGTATGTGAATGTGTGTGACTATGAGTATGAGTGTGTGTGTGTGTGTATGTGTGTGTAAATAGACTGGGGTGAGGGGAGGACCAGTGTAGAGAACCAGATCAGTGATTTTATTAGAGAACTTCCTTTTGACAAAATTCCCTTAGCAATGTGGATAATTACCATCTCTGCAACTTAAATTGAGATACTGAGAAGTTAAGGGACTAGACATTTCCATATTTTCTCCCCCAGTGGAACACAAGTAAGCTCGTTAAGAGCTACTATTGTCTCATTTGCCTTTCCTTTTATCCTTACTCTCCTTTTTTTAATCCACATTTAATCCTTAAGGTGTTGTCTGGAAGACAGTAAGTCCTTAATAAATGCTTATTTACAGACTGAATTATTCAGGAACACACAGCCATTGTTTATCAGAGGCTAGACTTGAACCCAGATCTTCTCAACTCCAAGACAACCAGCTTTTAATCCCATACTTTTTTAAAAGGGTCTCTTATATGCTATATTTATTTAACTGAATCACATCTATTGAGTGTCAGTTTCTTAAGTTTTTTGAACACATACAGGTTGATGTTGCCTGTCTTTAATTCAGAGCTTAAGGTGGGCATTGAAAAAATGCCTTTTTTCCTTTATCTATCAGGAAGGAAGAAGAGGAATAGTTGGAGTAGGGAAGCAGAGATGACTCCAAAGCAGTTGGAAAAGTTGTGCTTGCTCCGAAGGAGAGAAAAGTGGAAGAATGAAAGTAATGTTCTCTCCAATTCATTTTTAAAGTTCTGAGCAATGAACTATGCTTCACAAGCAACAAACTATGAAAACTGAGTTATATGGGCAAATTCAAGCTTGAATTCAAAGAAAGTTTACAACAAAATTAATCTGTTACATGTTGAATGAGAGTCATAAACATTATTGTGCTATATAGTAATTAGACTTAAATAGAATACAGTTCACCCAAATTATGAATTGATATTAGTTTTACAATCAATTCAAATGTTTCATTCTTCTCACTTTGTCAGTTTTACAGCATCAAATCTAGAGGCAATGGTAACCCCAAAAGTTTTGACTCATTCTATGTAGGGTATAATCATCATGCTAAGAAAACTGATATTCCATAGCTGTATAACTCTGGGCAAGTTTCTGAGCTTCCATTTCCTTGTCTGTAAAATGAGGACAACAATTTTTACAATACCTTATTTTGTAGGGTTGCAAAAGTCTTTTTGCAAAAAACAAAAACAAAAACAAACCCTGTCTTGTAGAGTTGCAAGAGTAGTAGAGTTTATAAACTAGAGGACACTATATAAATATAGATTGTTACGGTGAATATCATAATTTTAGGATCCTATTCTATATTCATGGGGTCTTCTTATTTGTCCTTATTCTCAAAGAGGACCATGGCATCAGAAAGTTGTTATGCCACAACTTGCAAGTGAATTGAATTTCAGTGAGGCAAAGCTGTGCAAAATCACCAGCCTCCCTTTCCCCTCCAGAGCCATCTGGGTCCAGTGACATGACAGAAATCAGAATGACTGACAGTAGTCCCTGCTACAGCTGATAGACCTTGGCCTTTTTAAGTTAAGGTCTTTCCTAGATTCAGTTTGACTGAGGCAACGCCCATTCAGTGATTAAGGCTAGGTAAGAAATGAGACAAAGAATGGCTTCTTTGACTTAGTATATAAAATAAAATAAAATTAATTTGGGAGGGGAAGACCCTTAAGATTTCTGGCCAAAACAGAAAAAAATTCTATTTACAATTACTCTTAGCCAATCAGGACCCAAAGTTTGGACCCCAAACAACGACCACTAAGTGGGACTGGGACCTATTGTTGGGCAATCAATGAAAGATAGAGTGAATTGGGTTTAAGGCATGGTCCTTAAGAAAGGTATCTAGCCATAAACTCCAAGATATTTTGTGAGGTTTCAGCAATCAATATTTACATTCCTTTGGTTAGAGCACTTGCAGGTAAAGGTACAATTTCCTATGTAGATGCAGGGGGAGGAATGAGGAGAGGAGAGGAGAAGAGAGGTGAAGAGAGGACAGGAGAGGAGGAAGGAGGAAGGAGGAAGGAAGGAGTTTTGTTGTCCAACTTCGGACCCAGTGGAGAAGTCCATACTATTCACAAGTTGTTGTTTGTTCTTCATCTTCAAAGAAGACCATGGCATCAGGAAGGTGATATCATGACTTGAGAATGAATTAGACTTAAGTGAGGGAGAGCTGTGCAAAATCACCAGCCTCTTTTTCCTCTCCAGAGACATCTGGGTCCAGTGGCAAGATAGAAATCAGAATGACTAGAGATAGCCCCCATTCATAGCATTGTGGATAGTCAGGACCTCAGAGATAGGTCAGGAAACCAGAACTGAGGGAGCCAACGCGAGTCTGGGAAAAAAAAGGAGAAAGACCAAGCATAATAATGGGCCAGAGGCCAAGAAGCCATGAAAGCCAGCAATCAAGAGAGAGCCAGGAATCAGAAGGCATGCAAAGCACCTATCATGAACCATAGGAGACATCAGCTATAAAGAGACATTAAAGTACAAGCTAATAGTAATAGCTACCATTATAGTCCCTACTTTGTGCCAGGCACTGTTCTGAGCCCTTTACAATTCTCATCTCATTCATTCCTTACAACAACAACCAGGAGAGGTAGGTGCTTTTATCATTATCATTTTACAAATAAGGAAACTGAGGCAAACAGAAGCTAAGTGACTTGCCCAGGGTCACCTAGTTAGTAAATGAGGCTGGATTTGGACTCAGGTCTTCCTTACTCCAAGTCTTTCACTCTATACACTGCACCACCTAGCTGTCTCCACCCCAATCCCAACTGAGACAAATGCTTCCTCAAACAAGAAATGTCTCTAAGAATGCTAATGAAGACAGGAGTCAGTTCTAAGAGATTATTACTTCAGGACTGTTAGATGGAAATGGAAGAGCCAGGGTATGAGTGGTGGTGAGTATGTAACTTGACTGGAATGTAGACTGTGATCTCAGCACTATGGACAGATCTTGGCATGGGATGAAATGTGTTGCCTGTACCTGGGAGTCTCAGAGAATTGCAAGATTATAGAAAAAAAAAGGAAGAAATGGAAGAAGACTAGGGAAGTGAAGGAGATGAGACCCAATCCATGTTCCTAGGGTCTCAGGAGGATGCCAGCCCAGGCAGATGTGTCTGCTAAAACTAGTGGCAGCAAATGCTCTTTATCCTCCCTCCTGACCAGGTGATATGTTTCCTGGCTAGTCTTCTCTCAAAAACTCAGAGGACTAGGTGAAGAATAACTAGAGGTGATTCAGTCCTACACTTTTAATGAAAGCTAATAAAGGTGACTAAAATGCTTTCCCATCATGCTGCTATTTGATTTTTTTTCTTAGATCATCATGAAGTCACTAAGATTCCTACATCACAGTGGGGTATAGTGGGGGTGAAGATGAAAAGTTAGGTGAAACCTAAAGACAAATTTTGCCAAATTTCTCCATAATTTTGCGAATAGAGAACTGGCCTCTGGCAGCTTAAGTCTCTCCCCTCTTTGAGGTTGAATGACTTGCCTCGTATTATACAATCTTTGTCAGAAATGGGACTTGAACTACATTGTTAATAGTCTCTCTTCCCTATTACCTTGTATGTATTTTGTATCCTTACTGTTTTCCCCAATATACTTGAAGCCAAGAACAGTATCACTTTTGTCTATATGGTCCAGGGACTAGATGTGACATGGTACTAAATGGTACATGGTAATAAATGCTTGTTGATTAAGTTATTTCCTCCTTAAAATGTTTGGATGAAAAGAATAAAATGTGGAAAAATTTTAAGTAAAAGGGGTGCTAGAAACAAGGCTTGGTGGCCATAGTTGAAGCCAGGATGAAGTCAGTATTTACTGCGTACAAAAGTCGACAGCTCTATGTAACCTATATTTGTCTCCCAGTGAGAACGTGGATGGGGGCTAGCCTTGGCTTCAGACTAGCCTCTGGGCAGGCTATGTTCCTCTAGGCCAATCTGAGAGTCAGATCCCTCCCTCTAGCCATCAACGCCCACAATGGCTTGGAGTGTATGGAAAAATCGCCCAGTGGGCTGTAGGCTTTTGGCTCTCCTACAAGTTGTCTTGATTTCTCTGCTGGTAAAGCCTCCCACTCCCCATTCACAGTCCTATTTTGCTTTGATCTGGAAAGCTAGCTCTGAAAGCCCTTTATTCTCCCACCCCCACAAAACCCTAAACTTAAAGTACCAGTAGGGGAAAATATTTACATAACTTGCTACCTTATTGTTTGACCCTAGCCTTAGGCAGGAGAGAAACCTTAGGGTTAGTAAGGAAAGATCAGGGAGGAAATTAACCAAGCTACACTGGGGCTCTATCTGAGTTGGCCAATAGTACAGGGCTACAGCAGGGGCTGTAAGCAAGTAATAGGCAGGAGTCGATTTAACTTCTAAAAAACGAAAATCTGGCTCCCACATCATCACTCCATGGAAAATGTTCTCTCCAAAGTTATGGGTGATCTCTTGATTAGCCAATCTACTACTATTTTCTTAGTCCTCACTCTGTTCTCTGCAGCCTCTGACATTGGATTATTATCCTTTCCTCCTGAATGCCTTCTCTCTATTCAAGCCTGATCTCTCTCTCTCTCTCTCTCTCTCTCTCTCTCTCTCTCTCTCTCTCTCTCTCTCTCTCTCTCTCTCTCTCTCTCTCTGTGTGTGTGTGTGTGTCTCTCTCTCTGTCTCTCTGTCTCTCTCTCTGTCTCTCTCTGTCTCTCTCTCTGTCTCTCTCTGTCTCTCTCTGTCTCTCTCTGTCTCTCTCTCTCTCTCTCTCTCTGTCTCTCTCTCTGTCTCTCTCTCTCTCTCTCTCTCTCTCTCTCTCTCTCTCTCTCTCCTCCTTCTACTTGTCCAACCACTCTTCCTCAGTTTCCTTTTAAGGGATGTTCATCCAGGTCATACTTATTAACCATGAGTGTTTCCCAAATGTCTGTCCTTTCTTCTCATTCTACATTCTCCTAATTGGTGATCTCCCTAGTTCCCATGAGTTCAATTGTCATCTATATGTAGATGATTCCATATCTATATATCCAGCCCTAGTGTCTCTCCCAAGCTACAGTCCCGCATCCCCAATTGCCTTTTGCACACGTCAGGTTAGATGTTCCATAGTCATCTCTAACTCAACATTCCCAAAACAGAATCCATTATCTTTCCCTTCAAATCCTCCCCTCTTCTGAACTTCACCCCTACTATGAAGAGCATAATGATCCTCCTGGAGTCTGAAGTTCACAATTGCAGTGTCATCTTCAACTCCTCACTTGTGTCCCTGCCCTTGTCATTTCTACCTTCACAAGGTTCCATGTTGTTCCCCCTTCTCTCCCAATTCCCCCCAATTACCAGCATGGTACAAGCCCTCACAACTTAATCCCTGGAATATTCTACTAGCCTTCTGCTTGGTCTTCCCTAATCCATGTCTTTCCTTCCCTCCACCACCAAATTGAACTTCCTAAAGCACAGGTCTGACTATGTCACCCTTCTACTCAATAAACCCCAGGAGCTCCCTATTACCTTCAGCATCAAGCCTAAAAATCTGTTTGGCTTTTCGAATCCTTCACAATCTTGCTCCTTCTTACATTTTGCTCACTTCCACGTAATCTACAGCTCAACTACACTGGCTTCTTTGCTGTTCTACCTATGTGAGCCTCCGTCTACTGACTCCAAGCATTGTCATTCCATGCTCTCTCTGCTCAAGATGCTTTCCCTCCACACCTCTGCTTCTCGGCTTGCCTTCAAAACTCCCTTCAAGACCCAGCTCAGATTCCACTTTCTGCGGCAGGGCTTTCTCAGTTGCCACTACAATTAGGGTCTTCCCTCAGAGATTACTTTCCATTTACATTGTACATAGTTATTTGTTTGTTGTCTCTTCTATTAGAATGCCAGCTCTCTGAATACTCATGTAACATTTTTGCCTTTGTTTCTATCCTCAGTGCCTACCACAATAGCGGCATATAGTAGGTGCTTAATAAATACTTTCTGCTTTGTTTTTTGAGGGAGGGATGCAAGGCAATTGGGATTAAGTGACTTGCCCAAGGTCATACAACTAGTGTTGAGTGTCTGAGGTCAGCTTTGAACCCAGGTCCTCCTGACTCCAAGGCTGGTGCTCTATTCACTTCTCCACGTAGCTGCCCCTAAATACTTTTTAACTGATAAAAGAACAAATTTCCTAATAATTAAAGCTATATGAAAATGGAATAATAACAAGGTCCCCATTATTGGGAGTATTCAAGCAGAGATTAGATGACAAATTATTAGGCACTGGCATGCAGGCCTTGCGTCATCCCTTTGCAACCTAGATTCTGATATTCTGTTGTTGTTTGTTTATTTGTCCTTAATTTTTCAAAGAGGACCAATGACATCAGGAGGGTGATGACACAACTTGCAAGTAAATTGGATTTAAGTGAGGCAGGGCTGTGCAAAGTCACCAGCCTCACTTTCTCCTCCAGAGTCCCTTGGGTCCAGTGGCAAGAAATAGATCAGGACAACTGGAGATGATAGATCTGGAGAGATGTTTTTGTTTGTTCGTCATTCTCAAAGAAGACAATGGCGTCAGGAAGGTGATGACGTGACTTACAAGTGAATTGGATTTAAGTTATGGAGGGCTGTGCAGAGTCACCAGCCTCACTTTCTCCTCTGGAGCCACCTGGCAAGATATATATCAGGACAACTAGAGATGGCCCCACCTGAAATTCTGTAATTCTTCAATATTGATTCAATGATACCAACCTCTACTCAATTAGGCTCCTGATTCTTGTGAAATAAGACAGGGGTTAGTTACACAACAAGATAGATTTTGGTCTTCATATTTAGAGTCTGGAAATACTTGAAAGGTCTGTGATTTCAGTTTGAGGAACTCATGTTATGGGAAATTCCTTCACCAATGCAATCATAATACATCTATAACTTAGCAGATAAACCCCAGGGAATTTCTCAAAGCACAAAGAAGTTGTGACCTGTACACAGCTAACAAGTTTCAGAGGTGGAATTTGAATCTAGGTTTTTCCAACTCAGACCCCTCCATCCACCACAACAAATTGTTCATTAGAACATTCACAAAAAGGAAGTAAACTAGAAAATGTTAAGTTTCCTTCTAGGTGTGAAGATTCCAAATAAGGAGAGACTGGAAAGTGCATTGTCTTTTAGGTTGACGAAAGCCCTGCTTAATTAAAGAAAAAGAGCATATTACGTACCACACTGTCAACCTTGAGGTTATTGACTAGCTCGACTTCTCTTTCCAAGGGTATATGAGGGATGGCTTGGAGAGGGGAGAGGCTAAAAGGTGATGAGATATCTTTGTGGGGAGAGGAAAAGGGATGGATTTGAGGGATGTTATGAAAATAGAATCCATAGAAAGTGGCAACTCATCTGATTGGGATGGGGATGACTAAGGAAACAGAATTGTCAAGGATGATTCTAAGTGAATGAGAGGATAGAAATGGCCTCATCAGATGCAGAGTTTGCAGGAGATATAGGTGAAGGGTGGGAAGGTGACAGCTGCATTTTGGGCATAGCTAGACCTGAAATGCTTGTAGAACATTCAAGTGAAGATGCCTGCAGGTATTTGGCAGTGAAAGTCTAGAATTCTAGTGAGAAATTAGGACTGTCTCTATAAATTTGGAAGTCATCTGCAGAGAGACAAGTGAACCTATGGGAGCTGATAAAAGGCCAGAAGATGGTTAATGAACTGGCAAATAAAAAAGCAGCCAGACAAGTAGGAGGAAAGAACCAAGAGAAAGCCAAGGGAGAAGTGAGCATTGGTTCAGCATTGGTAATAGCATCTTAGAAGATGAGAACTGAGGGGAAAGGTATCTTAATTAAGAGATCAGTGGTAACCTTTCAGTAAGCAGTTTCTTTAGAAAGATGGGAAACAAGTCATATGATAAGAGATTTAGGAGTAGATGGTAAATAGAGGCAGGAAAGGAGGAACAGGCATGGTCCTGCTATTGTAGCCCAGGAGGGAGTCTCCCTTCCACACAGTAAGTTCTCAGTAGTAACAACAAGAAAGTTCAGTTAAACAGATCAACTGAGCTATACCTGTGCCTGCAGTGCATGTTTAATTCAGTGTTAAGGTGATTATAGCATCATTACCACCACTAAAAACTAATCCAACCCAGGTTTACCAGGATTCGGTCTGGGGTTAAAAAACGAAACAAAATCTCACCATAGTTTTTATGGACTGAGACTGCACAACTCCTAAGGAAAGAAGAAAATAAGCATTTATGTAGTGCCTACTACGGGCCACGCTCTGTGCTAAGCACTTTCTTGCAAATATGATCTCATTTGATCTGCACAGCAAACCTGGGAAGTAAGTGCTGTTGATGATCCTCGTTTTTACAGTTGAGGAAACTGAGTCAAATAGAGGGTTTTTAAAAGTGATTTGCCTTGGCTGACACAGCTAATAAGTATCTGAGGCAGGATTTTAATTCAAGACTTCTTGACTTCAGGCTCAGCACTCTCTATTCATTATATCACTGCCTAAGACAATGTATTCCATTGACATTTCTTGGTAATGACTTATCCTGAACTTTGACCCAGAAAGCAGTCAAGGAAGAAATGATGACATTTGGGGGTCATGGGTAGGGTTTGCCCTGGTGTACCTTGAGTTATCAGCACCTCAGTTTGCTTCCTTCTTCTCTTCAAGGTCAAACAGGCACACCCACCTTGGAAAGGAAAATGCATTGTGTGTCCATGTGCGGTTTCTTGTGGCTTTGCTATCATTTCTACTACAGCCAAGCGGTGCCCATCCGGAAAGTACAAGATGATACAAAAACCCTCACCAAGACCATCATCACCAGGATCAATGACATCTCACACACGGTAGGGACAGTGTATCAATGATTGCCTTCCCAGAGAGTGACCTAGAACCCAAGGTGGCCTCTTCCTTTGTCTCTAGTTTTCTTCTGTATGAATGTTGACCGTCACCCCTTATCTATCCTTCTGCGTGGTTCTGATTCCAAAACAGGTGAAATGAAGCCTATCTTTGTTAAGACCCAACGGCACTAATAAAAACAAAACACACTTTTATCATTAATATCATTAACATTAGCCATGCTTAGCTCCAATTTACCATCAAGAAAACCAAGATCCAAATAGGCTGACTTAGATAATATACCAGAATAGTCTGTATGGCCCGTAGGGTGGCTAGCCTATGGCATTGGTGCCTCTCTGGAATTGGAGGCAATCATGATGCACCCTCTCTGATCCTCTCTTGCTAGGCTGCACAGCAGAAACTGTAGTAGATTGGGAATCAGCAGACCTGGGTTCAAATCCATATAAGTGGCAAAGTATATAACTCTGTAAAGTTGAGTTACCTCAATGCCTTTCCCTGTATATCTGTGTTTGTGTAGCCCTACGTAGAAAGTACCCTGGTAGGAGAGTACAGCTGTGGGTTATACAGATAGTGATCCTGATACTGAAATTTTAAATCATATACTGCACCAGACAACTTGGGCAGGGAGGATACCACATCACAAGGTCAGTGATGGCTATTAACACCACCTTCAGAGCCCTTCCCTAATTGTCTTGGGTGTATTTATACTAGAGAAATCCTGGATCCTGAATGGTAAGAACAGCATGCTATGAAAACTATCCTTCTTTCCCCATAATGCTAGAGGGCCTGATGGAGGTCACACTCTTGCTGGGCGAGCAGCTGCAGGAACGACAGGGGGTGGTTGTTAGCTTGTGACGCAGCAGGAGAGCCCCATACAAGTGACTCTGGTGCCAGAGTCTTGGTCTACAGGAGCATGGCTGTTGCCCCAGCCACTATTGTTTGCCTGTCCATGTTCCTGGAGCAACCAAAGGAGACCCTGACATTTCTAAGTCCGTATGAACTGGATCTTAAAATCCAGCCCTGGTCCTTCTCCACAGAATTGGTGATAATAGCTTGTATCAAGGGCAGTTTGGAGGGAGGAGATAGCCCCCAATGGGCAGGTCCTCCTGCTAGGAAGCTACTAGCAATTTAAGGCAGGGTTCCTGACTATTTAGGAGCAGCCCCATTATAAATGAGATGCAGTCCCACACATGCTGGAGGCTGCTTATTTTTAGAAAATATCATCAGTTCTACCAACTGAGAGGCATCTTGGGCTGAGAGGGGATAGTATTGCTAGAAGAAAGAGTCAAAATAAGGACCCAAAAGACCTCTTAGTTTGGCATCCTATGCCTGGAGATCTAGCTGCCTTGATTGATGTGAAATAAATGCCCAACCAAAAGGCAAGATGAAGGGTGCTGGTTCAGAGCCAAAAAGAGTATGTTAAGGCAACACAACCTGAATGTTAAGTGATTATAATGAGTAGTACATCTTGGCTGCAGAGAAAAGATGAGCAAATGTTCCTTTCTACTCTCTGTTAAAAAGTGGGGTGCCGGGGGCAGCGAGGTGGTGCAGTGAATAGGGCACCAGGCCTGGAGTCAGGAGGACCTGAGTTTAATTCCGGTCTCAGATACTTAACCAAAAAAGAAAAACTAGCCGTGTGACCTTGGGCAAGTCAGTTAACCCCAATTGCCCTACCTTGCCCCCCTCCCAAAAGCAATATAAAAGAAGAAAAAGTGGAGTACCATGGGTGAAGAATGTTTCATATACTGTCAGATACGAACACTTGTCAGATGATTGTATTCAATTGTTTTTTATAGTTGTTTTGGAAGGGAGGACTCATTAAGGTTGGGAGTGGGGTGTGTCCTGGAAATCACTATAAAGTAAAATCAAAACTTTATAAAAAAAAATTTTTATAGATTTTTTTATTGCTTGACTATGTGTATCTGTCTCAAGAGTTTTGGTTTTCTTTTTTTCCAGTGGAATAGGGAAGAGAGAGAGAAAATAAATTCATGTTAATTGAAATTTTTAATTTAAAAAATCAATAAAATTTCTTAAATGACATATTTAATTTTTTAATTAAAATTTTTTTCCCTTCCACCTTCTCCTGTACTGGAAAGAGAAAAGAAAAAGAAAAAAGAAAAAGAAAACCTTCATAACAAATATAAATAGTCAAGCAAAACAAATGTCCATATTGGTCATGTCCAAAAATATGTGTCTTCAATCTGCATCTTGAGTAGAAAGCCTCTTTATCAGGAGAAAGACAACATTCTTTATCTGAATCATGGTTGATCGTTGCATCGATCTTATATATTAAACCATAAGGATGGCTAAAAAGTCCTGAGCCCACACATGGAGGTGAGGGGTCAGTCAGAGCCCAAGATTCCCCTAAAGGGCAACCGCACCGCACTAGACACAACCTGCATTTCCACTGTGATAACCCCAAGCATGTAGCCTTTGCAGAGTCAGTGAGTCCAGACAACAAACTATAGGAAGGTGCTTTTAGAAAGGCAGCGAATTCCCAGGAGTGAGAAGTAGGAATCAGCAGGAGACTCCAGACTCTCCTAGTTCCACCAAATGAGATTCCACAGGGCTGGTATTTCTAGAGCAAGGGCCCGGTTTATATGGCCCATTTGTCTGACAGCAAGCAGCTGAGGGGAAGAAGTCTGCCAACGGAAATGAGTGTTGGAGGAAGGGCAGTCTTCTCTGATTTTTCTTGACTCTAGGGACTAGGTCAGAAATGTTGTTTGGCACAGGTTCTAGTTGATTAAGAAACTGGATCACGAGCAGCTTAACCAAGCAGTGGGGGATGCGAGTCCAGAAGACATTCCCTCCCCAGGGAAGAGATGAAGCTTAGGGTACAATACTGTTCATATATTGAGAAAAGCTAAACCTCTGGTCTCATGTCTCGTCTGAAGCTTCCTGTATGGTCAGGGGGAGGGCAAGAGACCCAGGTGAGACCTACAGAGTAGTGTATTTCTGCTGAGTGATTTCCTGAATGGTTTTCTCTGTGTGTCTAGATTTGTTTCCCTATGTTGTAAGTGTCCTGGGGAGAATCAGCAGTGGACTAAATTATAAGCTTCTAGAAATCTCACAGTAGAGCACACACCGAAGGGCTTGGGCAGTGAAGACCCTTTCTTCAGCATCACCTGAAGAGACCTTCCTAAGTGCCTAGATGTGCGTTTTCTACCAGAAGTTCTGGCCATTTGCAGTCAAAGATCACAGGACTGTGACAGGGGCTCTCAGCACTTCCAGAGCAGAACACCCCAAATCTACCTATTTCATAAAATGCAGTTCAAATCAACAAAAAGTTACTAAGCCTTCTTGGGTTCCTCATACTAGAGCTAGTGCTGTGAGAGGGATAAGTCTTAAGTTGGGACCCGAAGAAGGAACAGGGATGGGAAGAGGGGGAATGGAAAAGAAAAGGCATTCCAGATGAAGCAACACAGAGAATCGGGAAATAACCCTGTAATATTTAGGAAATTTGACTAGACCAAAGGTGATTATTGGATTTAGGGCTGAAAGAGACCTTAAAAGTCAACTAATCTAACCTCCCTCTCCCCATTTTTCAGATCAGGAAACTGAGGCCCCAGAGGTTAAGTGACTTATAATGCCAAAGACCACACAGGTAGAAAGTAACAAGGTCAGGTTCTTTATACTATACAAGGCTGCCTTTCTGTGGAAAATTAAGATTAAGCTGATAAAGTAGGGGCCAGCAAAAAGAAAACAGGTAGGTGGTACAGAGGGTGGAGCTCCAGAAGACCTGAGTTCAAATCCAGCCTCAGACACTTACTAGCTGTGTGACCTTGGACATGCCACTTAACCTTGTTTGCCTCAGTTTCCTCATCCATAAAATGAGCTGGAGAAGAAAATGGCAAATCACGCCAGCATATTTAGGGGCAGCTAGGTGGCACAGTGGATAGATTACAGGGCTTTGAATCAGGAAGATGTGCCTTTGTGAGTTCAAAGTTGGCCTCAAACACTTACTAGCTGTGTGACCCTGGGCAAGTCACTTAACACTCTTTGCCTCAGTTTCTCATTTGTAAAAATGAGCTAGAGAAATAAATGACAAACCATTCCAATATCTTTGCCAAGAAAATCCAAAAATGGTGTCAAAAGAATAGGAAACTGAAACAGCCTAACAAGAAAAAGCAAAAGAACACAGGGTGGAAGGGAAGGATGATAGGAGAGAGAAAATATCCAAGCTTGATGACTGGGGGGAAAATAGGCATAGGGGTTTAGAACTAACAATAGGCAATAGGGAACCATGGTTGGTTCTTGAATAGGCGAGTGATGGCAAAATTTAAAAAAGTCTGGCAACAGTATCCAGAAGGGACTAAAGAAGGCAAAAGGTTGGAGGCAGAGACCAGCTAGGAGGGCTTTGTAGTATTTCAGCTAGGAGGTGACAAGGACCTGAATTGGGCTAGTAGAAATGGAGAATAGAGGAATTTAAGAAAAAAATCTCTCTCTCTCTCTCTCTCTCTCTCTCTCTCTCTCTCTCTCTCTCTCTCTCTCTCTCTACCTCTTTATCCCTCTGTCTCTCTCTGTCTCACACACACACACACACACACACACATTCTCCCAAACTATTAGGAAATGCTAATAATTAAAACCCAGAGAGGAAAACGCAATGGACTCAGTGACTGTGCTTGACTCTCTCCCTCTTCCTTTCACACAGTACTCAATCTCTGCCAAACAGAGGGTAACCGGCTTGGACTTCATCCCAGGGCTTCATCCCTTCCAGAGTTTGGCAGACATGGACCAGACTTTGGCCATCTACCAGCAGATCCTTTCCAATCTGTCTTCCAGAAACATGGTACAAATATCCAATGACCTTGAGAACCTCAGAGACCTTCTTCATTTGCTGGGTTCCTTAAAGAGCTGTCCCTTTGATGAAGCTGATGGTTTGAGTGCTTTGGGGAATTTGGAAGGTATCATGGAAGCCTCGTTGTACTCCACGGAGGTGGTGACCCTGACCCGACTTCAGAAGTCCCTTTACAGCATGCTCCAACAGCTGGATCTCATCCATGGTTGCTGAAGCCAAAAAAGGTTTCTTTCCCCTGGTTCGTGAAAAAGTAGAAAACTTTTATAGTTTTCTTCAGCAAAATCTAGGCTTTTGACTATATCCTTCACCTAGGATTTAAGCTGGTGCCCTCTCAATCCTCCAAGTCATGTCCTCCAAGGCAAAATAAATTGTCATATACAGCTGGACACCAAAGATCTACACACATATCAAAATTTGACTCAAGTTGCCATTTGATGGACAATGGGCATATCAAAGTGTGATTCTTACTGAACTCTTCAGCTACTGATGGAATTGATATCTATCCCTTCTTCACCTCCTTCCCAAACTCTCTCCCCTTTTTTCCTCAACTGTCTACTACACATTAATGTGAGCAGTCATGACTTTAGGTGATAAACATATTCATCTTTCCTTAGTAACTTCAAAGAGCCATCAGAGGGCTTAAATTTGAGATAATGCCTGTGGGGAGCCTCATTTTGAATTAATATGGGATGGCCCCTAGATGCAGTTGGCAACTCCTAAGTAGCACAACTTGGAATCTTTTATTTATTGTTGGTTTTGTTGTTGTTGTTTTTGCTGCATTTACTTTTGTGGTCTATCCCAGACCAGCTCAGACTAAGAGTGCTTCAGGATAATGGGAGAAGGAAACCCTGGGTCCTGTTGAGTGACTTTGGGAGCATCATGGCTTGCAAGCCGGACCCAGACAAGGCTGCCCTGGAACTGACTTCTCCCTTCATTCTTTATTTCTACCATGACTGACTTTAAATTAAAGTGGCATGTTTTCATTGGCTTCTATGCCATCTCAAGTGGATCACCAAGGACCAGATTATTTAAGGGAAAAAAAGAAGAGAATTGTTTTCACATGGAATTTTCAGCAGGAAATGGGGTGGGATGGAATGGGGTTATATTTGCAGGATAAGATGGATTGCTACTGTGTGTGTCCTTTGAATAACCTTTAGCATAAAGGGTCCTTTTTCCCCCTTCCTCCTCTTATCTTCCTACCACATACCTCAAGCATGAGCAGCCACCCTGGGGTGCAACAGACAATACTGTGATGTCCATTTCTTAGCCCACATGGCCAACCAGGAGAATGTATTTCCCAAAAACAACAGAAGGGACTCAGGGAGAAGAGAAACAGGTAGGAGGCTACAAATCATAGTCAGCTCTCTCAAAGAGACTTAAGAGAAATTTGTGGAAATTGGGGCTTTGAGGATGAATGGCTGTTTGCTAATGGCAGTCCTAAACTTGAGGCTTAGGAATAGAGTGAGTAAGGAAGCAGCACCATACAATACAAAAAGCACCGAGGGCAGAGACTGTTATCTAGGAAAGTGTTAAAGGTGATGGACTGGGAGAGTGGGAATGGAGAAGAATGGAGGAACCAAAGAAAATGTATACACACCTCACCCAGCTACTGGGAAAGGAATGCAAGTGCTAAATCCCAGAGAAAGCTGACTGTGCTTGATTCTCTCCCTTTTCCTCTCACATAGAAGACCTGAGTTAGAATCCTGACAAAGTAAACCAAGTCACATAAGGGAAGGGAGAAGGAGATAAGCATTTGTGTAGGGCCTGCTCTGTACCAGGCTGAAAACACAAGTACCGTGCTAAGTACTTTACAAATACTCACTTGATATGACTTCTATATTATTTCATTTGACAGAAACTCTCTGGGCCTCAATTTCCCCATCTATAAAATGAAGGGGTTAGGTAAAGTCTCTCTCAGCTCTAAATCTACATTCTTATACAGGAATATATATATATACATTCCTACCACATGCTTGTCCTCTCTCCTTTCAGAGGCTGCCCATCACCACCAAGCCCAATTCCACCATTTCTTCTACGTACTTAATGAGAGCCTCTGTCTCTGTACTCCAACCAGCTTTTCTTACCTCGAGTTGTCTGGTTCTCCTTGTGGCCCTGGGCTAATCATTCATTATTTATATCATGAAAGTGTCTGTACTTGAGCCTCTGGCATGAGTTAATCATTCCCTTACAGTGCCCTTTTATGGGTGTCAAACAAAGCAGAGTCACTCTCTCCTCTTCATTCAGATGGTAGAGGCAGTGTGGGGTAGTCGGAAAACCTTGGAGTTGAAGTCAGAGGACCTGGGTTCGGATCCCAAGCTCCGCCATTACTTCCTTGGGGCAGTCATTTAACCGTTATGACCTTCAGTTCCTGAAGGGTTTGGACTAGATGAGCTCTAAAACCCCTTCCAGCTCTCAATCAATGATCTGATGATGAGAGTTTCCTCTTTTCCATTGGTGAGTAAGAGCAGGGTTCTTGATGAGTGGTCCAAAACCCTAGGACGTTTAAGGCCCCCTGACCTACAGATATAGATTAGTAATAGTGAGGTATCAGAACGAAAGTGCAATCATATCTCTGAGATAAGCCATGTGCGACCAAAGTATTGGTCAAAGCAGTGAGAGCAAATAGGAAGGCATGGGATTTTCCTCTTTAAAATCTGCCAGCCTCTGAAATGTTGACCTCCATTATCTGAGATTGCTGTTTGGTTGCTTTTTCAGGCTAAATGAAGTTAGGTCAGTGTTGCTGAGGACTGGACATGTACTATTATCGTTCAGTCATTTCAGTCACGTCCGACTCTTTGTGACCCCATGAACTGTACTGTCTTGGCAAATTTCCTGGCAAATATACTGGCATGGTTCTCCATTTTCTTCTCCAGGGGCAAATAAAGGTTGTGACATAACCAAGATCTCATAGATAGGAAGTTTCTGTGGCTGGATTTGAATTCAAGTCTTCTTGACTCCAAGCCTGGATAGAGTTCTATCTACTGCACCACCTAGCCACCTCTACTATATATTATAGGGAGATACAAAAGAAGAGGGAAGACCCATTCCTTGCTCTCAAAGAACTAATGCCCTAGCTTGGAAAAACTATTAGAAACTTCTGCCTCTGGTCATAACAGAAATAATAAAAGCATAATTGCGAAGCAAAACAAACTGGCCAATGTGAGATAGGGCATAAGATAAGCTGAGCAACAAGTTTCTGGGGGACCACCAGGCTAGTAATATTATCTTGTAATCTTGTATCACACTTCTAATTTTTCACACCCTTTCACCTCTATTCTCACCTCCCAACACTATTTTTGAAGTAGGTCAGGCAGGCTTTTATTCCCATTTGAGAAGCAAGGAAGTTTAAAGTACTCAGAGGGGAAAGGACTAAATGTAATACAAGACTGAACATCCAGTAAGTGACATGCTCTGGATTCCATACTTATTAGAGTATGAGCCCATCTAGCAAGAGTGAACATGATTCAGTCACTTTGGGCTAAGGAGGCTTCCTGGAAAGGGCAAGTTTGGAGGCAGGTTTGGAAGGGGAAGCAGGATGAAAAGAAGCAAGGGGAAGAAGAGCGACTTTGGGGCAGAAACTACAACCTATTCAGATACACAAAAGTAAGAACAAGCAAGTTATATTCAGGGATCGGCGGGGTTGTAGACAAAGCAGCAAGGCAAGAGAGTCTTAAGAAGAAGGAGCTGAGGAAGGTCTTGAAGGACAGTGAAAAGAAATTTAGAGATGAAACTGTCAGTATTAGGGGTCCTTAAGCAAGGAGGTTACATGATGTCACCACATAAAATGACTACAGAAACTTTACTTTTCATCATTTATCATCACCAGCTCAGACAGGAAAAAAAAATTGGTCCCTTCAGTTATAAAACCAGATGCATCAATTCTAAAGTCAAATTTCTTCCCAAGGACACAGCAAAACTTAAATTGTTTGCATTTTTCTCCATCCTTTGTAGAAAAGAAAACTTCAGGAGATTCCAAATAAACTACTTTTACCCCCCAAAGTCTTCATTTTCCTTTTGCTGTTTCCTGAGGAGGTGAGGGAAGTGGAGGTAGTGGAAGTGGAGGTAGTGGAAGTGGAGGTGGGTGTTACAATCCCAAAGTTCATTTTATTTAATAAGGTCTGACTCAGCACAACTCCATCCATCACCTGGGACCAATTCCAGCCTGGCTTCAGGTAGAGCCAGCTCCCACTTATTCAGGGTAAAAGATTACCCCCCAAAACACAGAGCCAGCAGCATCTGGAAATGATGTCCCCAAGTCACTGGATTTTTGAAACACATTTTTGAATGATGTATATTCCTGAAGCAAATGAAGCCAAGACTGCCCACTCTAACAGAGAATAGGAGTGGTGAAGCAGGGACAATGATAATAGATTTCTCTTGTCCTTAAGCAAAGATCTGTGAACTAATTTTTTTTTTAGTATTTTGAGAACTGTTTTTAATATAATTGTTTTTCTTGTGATCTTATTACTTTATTTTATTTATTTAAAAACATGATTCTGAGCAGGGCTTAACAAAACTGCCAAAAGGGTCCATAATACAAAAAAAAAGGTTAAGAGTTTCTGTCCTAGGGAGAATGCCTATACCCCATATGAGGGTGCCCCTCCAGATTCTTTTCACAATAACATTGCCAAACTCCACCATAAAGTTGGAAAGTCCTGATACAACACTCCTCTTCTGATTGCTTTTTAAAGCAATATTCTTCTGACCCTAAGAGTTCTCTATAAGGTTGTAAGACCTTGGGCAAGTCACTCAAAAATCCCTGTACCTTAAGTTCCTCAGCTATAAATTGAAGAGGTTAGAATTGATCATCCTGACATCCCTTCCAGCCCTGAATCAATGCTCTCAGACGGTTGTGTGACTTCTACTTGAAGTAACCTCAAGCAACAGGGATCTCATTACTTTATGACATAGTCTCTCCCATAGTTGGACAAATCTTTACATGGAGCTGAAATCTGCCTAGTGGCAACTTGTCCCCATTGGTCCTACATCTTTACTCCAGGATCAAAAAGAACAATTTGCCCTTCAAATATTCAAAGGGGAGGGGAAAGAATTAGCATTTATGTAGTACCTCCTCTGTGCCAAACACTGTGCTAAGCACTTTATTTTTGCAAATATTATCTCAACTGATCTTCAGAACAATCCTGGGAGATAGGTGCTATTGTTATCCCTACTTTGCAGATGAGGAAACTGAGGCAGGAAGAGGTTAAGTGACTCGCCCAGGATCACACAGCTAGGAGGTACCTGAAGCTGAATTTGAACTCAGGTCTTCCTGACTCCAGACCCAGCTCTATCCACTGCAACCCCTGGTTGACATATTCAAAGACAGTTATCTTCTCTCCCTTTAGTTAACCCCCTGGTTATCTGCTTGAAAATTTTAAATTCTGAGCTGGTTTTTTTCTTTCTACCCAACAGACTCTTGGCCACCTGCCCTCAACTGCCCAGTTGGCACACATCCAGGGAATGCAGGCTAATTTTAATATTGGCCTAAATGGAGCATAATTAGGGAGGCAAATGTGCCAGCCTGGGAAACTGTCAGCACAGATTCTCAGGGACATTAGAATCCTGAAGTGGATTTTCTAAGGCCATTCTATGTGAGGCAAAGCACACTGTTAATATCAGTCCTGTCAAATGACCAAACAAAATGGAAGGGCCTGTCTCATCTGCCCTCAGGCTCGGGGCCCAAGAGGAATCATACATTTCATCATCCATCAGCAAACATTTATGGATTGCCCACTCTGAACAAGAAACAGTGCTAGGCACTATAGGGGATACAAAGATGAATGAAATATAGTTCCTGCCCTCACAGTGCTTCACGGCCCTTGGCACGCCTTGAAGACCAGGACTGTCTGTTAGAAGAGAGTGCCCAAGAGGAATCAGCACAGTGAAGGAGGCCTTGTTTCAATAATGGCAGACATTCAATGGAACATCTGCGGGGCGTTCTACGGCCCCAGACTTCCGCTGTTCTTTTCCTGAAAAAGCCACAAGTGAAATCTATCATTTTATGGCTCTGTCCATGTAAAATCTACTGCCAAGAAAAAAAATTTAGTATCATGGCTTCCAAAGCCAAATAGAAATGACTTTCAGATAATTCAATGTTTGGGGTTAGCCATAACCCTAGTCCCCTCCATTGGCACAAACACTCATGAGTCAGCCATATACATTTAGTTTCTTGCCACACTCATTTCTAGTTCCTATTGCTGACATGTGCCACCCATTCCCATAAAAATAAGAATAATAATAAATAGCTTCAAGTTATTTATGCAATCATAGGTTGCGAGATATATTCACTGCTGTCATACAGTAGAAAGAGCCCTGGATTGGAGTCAGAGGATCGGGGTTTAAATCTGGCTCCGTCATTTTCTTCCTGTGTGACCTCAGACAAGTCACAACTTCTCTGGGCCTCAGTTTCCTTATCTGTAAAAGACAGGAGTTGGACTTAGATGACTTCCGAGATCTCTTCCAATTCTGAATTCATGATACTGTTGTTGAGTCATTTTCAGTTGTGTACAACTTTTGCTGATGCCATTTGGACTTTTCTTGGCAAAGATACTGCAGTGTTTCGTCATTTCCTTTTCCAACTCATTTTACAGAGTAAGAAGCTGCGGCAAACAGGGTTAAGTGACTTGCCCAGAGTCACACAACCAGTAAGTGTCTGAGGCCAGATTCGAACTCTGGAAGATGAGTCTTCCTGACTCCAGGCCTGGCACTCTATGCATGATGGCGCCACCTAGCGGCTCCTCTACGATACTAAAAGATTTCATAGGCTGTGGGATGCCCGTGTTGGAAGAGAGCAGAATAAGAAAATCAAAAGGTGTGAGGGGGATAACGTGTGATGAATGCTTTGCAAGGAGAACAGAGAGAGGAAGCTGGAACGGTGTTAGGGTAGACTCTCTCTGCAAACCCAGCTAGCCAAGCCCCAAGAAATAGGGTCAGCAACAACAAAAAGGGAAGATTTTCCAGGTTTTTTAGGCTTTGCTAGTTTCCCCACCATCCCTTTCCTCCACTTGTAGACCACTGAGGAATGACCTACACTGCCTTCTGAGTCAACTCTCTTCCTCCGCCCCCATCCACCTCTTAGCTCTCCAAGAGGCAAGACCAGCCCTTTAAGGTTTGGGAAGATGGCAACTGCAGAAGGTAAATACCAGGGTCTCAGTTCATAGAACAAAGACAGCATAACTGCCTAGACAGTTTTTTGTTTGGGGTTGGTTTTTTGGGGGGAAAGGTAGGGCAATTGGGGTTAAGTGACTTGCCCAAGGTCACACAGCTAGTTTTGTGTTAAGTGTCTGAGGCCAGATTTGAACTCAGGTCCTCCAGACTCCAGGGCCAGTGCTCTGTTCACTGTGCCCCCCACCCACCCCTGCTTAGATCTTGTTGTTGTTGTTATTTTTAGTCATGTCTGACTTTTTATGTCTCCACTGAGGTTTCTTTGGCAAAGATTCTGGAATGGTTTGCCATTTTCTTCTCCAGCTCATTTTACAGATAAGGAAACTGAGGCAAGCAAGGTTAAGTGACTTGCCCAGAGGCACACAGCTAGCAGGGGTCTGAGATTTGAACTCAAATCTTCCTGACTCCAGGCTCAGGACTCTATCTACTACACCACCTACCTGCCCCACTCATATATTAAAAGATGACATTTTCGTATCCTATATATATTGTTTCCTTATAAGATTTAGGGCTGGAATCCAATTCACATGCCAATTCAACAAGCAATTGTTAAGCACCAATTGCTTACCATACAGGCATAGTGCTGTAGTAAACAAAGAGCCTTAGAGGGAGCTAGGGGCCTTGGCAGTCATCTAGTTTCCTTCATTTTACAGGGGAGCAAACAAAGACTCAGGGAAATGAACTGGTTTATCCAAATTCATGCAAAGAGCAAGCCATAAAGCTAGGACACTAACTCCAAACTCAGTACTCTTTTTTTCATGATTTTGTTGCATCACTGTCATTTCTTTTCCCAATTTTTTCTCCACCTCTCTTATCTGATTTCCAAAATTCTTTTTGAGAATTCTTTTTTTGACCTGAGACCAATTCACATTTGTATTTGACTGTTTGGAAGTAGTAGTTTTGACTTTATCGTCTTCTTCTGCATTTTGATCTTTCCTGTCACCATAACAGCTTTCCATAGTTGTCTTTTTGTTATTTGCTCATTTTTCCAGCCTATTTCTTGATGTTTGACTTTATATATTAAAATTAGGCTCTCCTTTCAGGATGGAGGTGGCACTGTTCCAAGCTTCAGGTTTTTTCTAGTTCTAGAGGTCTGCAAACTTTCATTTGTTCCAAGGTGGTATGATCTAAGGAGAGGTATTTATTTACCTCCTGGCCTGTGAGCAACCACAGATATTCTTTTCTACCCTGAACTATGACTGGATCCCCCGCGGCCTCATCTGCAGCCTCAAGCTCTGGTATGCTTGAGGGTCACTCTGGGACTGCCCCCCAGGACTGTGACCCAGATCTACATGTGGGCAAAGCAACAGAGTCCTACCCTAGTGCTAGCAAAGCAACCCCTATAATCTGCTGACCAATTATCAGGACCCCTTACCATCTGTGGGCTGAGAGCCCTGGAAGCAGCAACTGCTCATTCTATCACCCTCAGGTCCCACTCCTGGTTTGATGGGGCACCCTCCTCCTGCTCTGGCTCAGCCTGTGCTCCACACTCACACCACTGTGATAGATTTCTCCTACTGACCTTCTAGGTAGTCTTGTGCTTAAAAAAAAGTTTCTCCCTTTGTGAGTTCCTTTTGTGGGTTCCACCACCCCAGAATTTGTTTTAGGGCATTATTTAAACGTGTCCATAAGGGTTTTGGGGGGAGCTCAGACAGGTCCCTGCCTTTTCTTCCCCACCTTGGCTCTGCTCCTCCCCCTTCTGCTCTCCCTCCCTTTCCCAGTGCTCTCCTAAAGGAGATTTCCTGTCTTTTTGGACCACCGGCTTTTGCTATATGGAAAGATGCCTCAGCAGTCAGTTAACCACTGTGTATGCAGATGGTGATAACTGTTTTGTAAATGTCTTATCTCCTCAACTAATACAGAAGCTGCTTGAGGACGAGGTGTATGTATCTATGTTGTGTTTGTGTCTGTGTCTCTGTGTCTGTGTGTGTGTATGTGTGTCTCTGTCGGTATTTCTGTGTGTGTCTCTGTGTCTGTGTCTGTGTGTATATTTTCTGCCTAGTAGAGTAACATGAGCTCACATATTAACTGAGGAGACAAAAGAGTTACAAAATGATTACAATAGGTCTTCAGGCGCCATATATTAAGTGCCTGCCATGTATCTGGCACTGTGCTGGGTCCTAGGGATACAAAAGCAGGAATGAAACAGTCGTTGCCTTCAAGGAGCTTACATTCTATGAAGAAGAAAAGGAGATAGACACAAAATAAACACGAGGTAATTTTTTTTGGAGGGGGCAGAATTTGGAGCTGGAGGACTTGAGAAAAGATTCAATGTAAAAGCAAATTAAAAGGAAGTGCAACAGAGTATATATATAGAGGACCCAGCTCTGGATCAGGAATCAAGAGGACCTGGGCAAATCACCGACACTGTGTGAGCCTCAGGTTCCCCATCTGAAAAATGGAGATCAAAACCACCTACCGTATGGGGTTATTGTGTGGATTAAATGACAAATATGTATAAAGGGATCTGAAAACCTTAAACCTCAAACGTGAGCTATTACGATCCTCATTATTCATTATTCAGGAGAGACGGAAATGATTTCTAGCTGAAGAGACCAAAGAAGACTTCATAGAGAATGTGGGATTTGAGCTGAGCTTTGAAGAATGGCTAGAAATTGAGCAGATGGATTTGGCACTGAAAGGCATCCCAGAGGGAAAGAACATCATGAGCAAAGTTACAGAAGATGGGTAAGGGTTGGGGGAGAGGAGGGAGAGTGGAGACTATGTTCAGAAAATCGTGAATAGACCAGTTTGTCTGTATTACAGAGTGTATGAAAGGGGAATGTAAGTAATAAGCCTAAAGTAATGGTATGGGAACAAATCTTGGAGAGTCTTGAATGCCAAGCTAAGAAGTTTGGACATTATTTTGTAGATACTGGGAATCATTAATCATATTCATGCCTTTGGGAGTAGTCTGTGGACAGAATTAGAAGAGGACCAGACTGGAGACAGAAAGATGTTAAGAGTCTGTTGAGAGGTGAGAAGTAATGAGGGTCTGCAAAAGGGGAGTGGCATTGGAAACAGAAGAAAAGGGACAAACAAGAAGATAGAAAGATCTTGTAGGGAAAAAAAGGATGTGAAGAGAGTAAGGGAGAAAGGAAGAAAGGAGAACAAGAGGTTAAAAAGATAAGAGTGCTGGCACTGAAAGTGGTAAGATTCTGCAGGAAGGAGAAATAACAAAATTCACATTTGGCTAACCGTGATGGCCTTTTATCCATTGTCATCCTTCTTGGCTGCCCTGCTGTGTTTGACCTGAATTCAATCACCCTCTGCTCCTGAATACTCTTTCCTCTTTAGGAGTGACCACAGGAACTACACTGGGTACTTAGCTAGATTCATAAGCAAGCAGTACCAAGTTAGAGAACAAGAAGGGTCTAAAAGGGTCTAATCCCAGGAGCAGAATAGGGGCTCAGTTCCAGCTTCTAGCTTTGTCTGAAACTTATAGCAGAATAACCTGGGCAGGAAATCCAAAGGGTATACTGTGGGTCTGTCATTCTGAAAAAATAAAGCTTTCTAGTTGACTGAGTAGAGCTGAGTCCAGCAGCAGACTATTGAAACTCCAACCAGGGCAAGCCTACAGGTGTGATGCCCAGACTCAAACCCAGGGAGCACTGAAAGCTTATAGGTCCCCAGCCTGACCTGTCCCTGAAGTCTGGGAATAATACAACATTCATTGCCCTCAAGAAACCAACAACAGAACCATCCTAGACATTCTTTCCAGAAGTGCACAGAGCATGGCTCTAACATAAAATCTGAAGCCAGGAAGTAGGAAGTAGGATGAGTAGAAAGTGGGAAGAATAAGAAGAAAAAAAAGAATCCCGCCATAAATAGCTATTACAGTGACAGGGAAAATCAAGGCTCAAACTCAGAAGAAGAGAATAATTCCAAAACATTTATAAGCAAAGTTTCAGAAAAAAAACACAGCTTGGGCATAAGTTCAACTAGGAGAGAGACAGAGAGACAGAGACAGAGAGAGAAAGAGAGACAGAGAGAGGGAGAGTTAGTTTTAAATATTATAAATCAAATGAAAGCACTAGAGGAAAATGTGGAATAGAAATAAGAGCTACAAAAGAAAGAATTAGGGATTTAACAGCTTGACCAAAAACATACAAAACCTTTCTAAGCAACCAACCACCTAAAAATTAGAATGGAACAGATAGAAACTAATGAATTAATGTAACAAGAAATATCCCCCCCCCAAAAAATCAAAAGCTCTTTTTGCTTTTTGTGAAAAAGAACTAGAAACAGAGGAAATATCATCAATTGGCAAGTAACTGGATGAATTATAGTCTATGAATGAGATAGAATCTATTTTGCTATGAGAAAGGACAAAGGGAATCATTTCAGAGAAAACTAGAAAGACATATGTGAACTGAATGAAGTGAGAACAAGGAAAAGAATTCATATAGTAGCAGTATTGTATAGACCAAGAACTTTGAAAAATGTAATAATGGGTAACCATGATTCCAGAAGACTCATGATGAAGCACATTACTTGCTTCCTGATAGAAAAGTTAGGGACTCAGAGTACCGAGGAAAGCATATTTTTTCTTGGATGTGGACATGAATAATCATTTGGCCATTTGTTTTGCTTAGTTTGTATTTTCCTTCCCCAGTTTGGCAGAGTGAGGGAAAAGAGGGAGAAGGTAGATTTTCATTGATTGAAAATAAATAAAATTTAATTAACTGAAAATTTAAAAATTTAAAATCCATTTTTAAAAAGAGGGTATCCCAGACCTTTTGGTGGGGGCAGGGAAGGGAGAAATGTGGAGGTGCAGAGAGAATGTAAAAGGAGAAAGAGGATTTTTGTAGCAATTATTCTTATTTTCATTACCTTAAATACCCTTTTCTAAAAGCTAGTTAAATCTGGTTGGCTAAATGATCTAAACTGATCATACCTGTTAGGGTACCTAACATACCTGTTAGGGCTCACAGGCAATAGTGCTAGAAGAATAATCTTAATGCTTTGGGGTTACCCCAATAGGACAAATGGCCTGCCACCTTCTGGGGACCCAGCTTGCCAGAGATAATCTAGAATCTGCACTATAAGTATACTGTATACAATGTTGCTGTTGCTGTTATTGTTCAATAACGTTTGACTCTTCATGATTCTGTCCATAGGATTTTCTTGGCAAAAATACTGGAGTGGTTTCCATTTCCTTCTCCAATGGATTAAGGCAAACAAAGGTTAAGTGACTTGCCCAGGGTCACACAGCTAGTAAATGTCTGAAGCCATATTTGAGCTCAGATTCCTGACTCCAGGCCTAACGCTCTATTCACTGAACCACCTAGCTGTCTCTCCTATATACAGGAACTTGAGCTAAAGACCAACAAGTATAGTCAGATGGAGGGTCTACTGGACCTACTTTAATAAGTAAGCAAGAATCATTTGTAAGCAAAATGATGTTTAGCTGACTTGTATTTAACTTCACATTTGATTACGCTGCCTGGCAGATGTCCCAGGGCCTTCAGGGGATGACAGACTGTTGGTGTGGGTGTGAAACAGTGAACTAAAACAGAGATTTGGTAAATCAAACAAGGAGAGACAGACAAGCCTGCAAAGAGTAAGGGAGAACCAAGCCTGTCCCCATCTCTGCCGCCAACAGACCTGGGCCTCACAGCTGTCCATAGAATGATTAGGCAAACACCCTAGTCTACCTACCCCACAAGATTTGGACTGGAGGTGCTGTCTCATTAATGATCTGTTCCTGCTGTTTCACAAATAACCTTTCTTATTATTAACAGTTTAATAGTGAGAAAAGCCTTCAGGCCATTTATAGCCCATGTTCCCTTTCCTGTATGCTCTTTTTCACTCTTGTAGGCTATGGAACATGGGTTCTTTCTCCCAAGCTTCCAGACACCACTCTATGTTGTCCTGCCCTGTCCTGTCCTTTGCCTAAAACTGTCTGGAGTCTGGGGAAGATGAATTCATCTCTTGGCTTATCTCACCTTATTCCCAGCTCTGTGTAGTTGAGAGTGGGGGGTTGGGAGAAAGCCTTCTGCACTCATGATTAAATGCCTGGGAGTTTCAGAGGACCCCAGAGTCAAGCCTGCAGCATCACAGGCTCTTGGAGGGCCTAGGCACACATTTTAGCAACCCACACAAGATTTCCACACTCTAGCCATCACCAAGCGAGGCTGTTACCCAGGCTGGAAAATAGAAACTTCTGTCTCCCGCTCCTCCTCAGCTGAGTAAGTCTCAAGAGAATCTACTAGAATCGTAAAGTTAGAACAAGAAAGGACCTTCCAGCTCATCCGATCCAACCCTCTCAGTTTATAGAAGAGGAATGAATATGAGCTTCAGAGGAATGAAGTGACTTGCCCAAAATAGTCAGCAGTGGTCTCCATCTTCTAGTTACTGTTCTTCCTTCTGAACCAATCTGTCTCTTTGGACCCATCAGTTCTTTGGACCCACCTGTAGACTTGGAGTCCAGCACAGCATAGCAGCTATAAGGAGGAGGGCAAAACCTGCCTCTTCAGACACCAATTTCTTAACCCCGAAAACTCCCACACAGTAGGAAATCAGTCCTGAAATTATCCTGACTGCCCCTTGTTTGCCCTAGCTCCAGAGAAAATATTCGGATCTAATTCCAAGCTTCCTTTGTTAAAAATTAGGTTTCTATATCTATTTATCTATTTGTTTGTTTGTGGGCAGCTGGCTGGTACAGTGAATGGAATGCCAGACTTGTAGTCAGCAAGACCTGAGTTTAAACCTGGCCTGACACACTTAATAGCTGTGTGACCCTGGGCAAATCACTTACCCCTGTTTGTCTCAGTTTCCTCATCTGTAAAAAGAGCTGGAGAAGGAAATGGCAAACCACTCCAGTATCTTTGCCAAGAAAAGCCCCAAATGGTGTCATGAAGAGTCAGACACTAGAATAACAACAAAATTTATTTGTTCCTTCATTCATCAATATATTTGTCGATCTGTTTGTTTGTTTAGCTACCAATTCCTGGTGAGTAATGAACAGGTTATAAAAAGCTGCATCTCCATGATGCCAAACCTTCTGGCTGAAGAGTCAATATTTCTCCATCAAATGATGGAGTTGGCTCTATGGGAAATCTAAGCTCTAGCCATATAGAAACATCTAAGTGGTTGGTTGAGATGCACTGGATTTTATCCCTACATCCATCCGGATATTTGACAGAATGAGTAATCAATCACACCCTCACATGCATACAGATAGTTCCTTAAAGTTTACAAAATCTTTTTATGTCCATGATGGGATATAGTATTTACAACCCTATGAAGTGAGTGGGGGAGATTATTTTTCATCTGGACCTGTGATGTCATTAGTGTAGGGAATTCTCGGCGTGGAAAATACCTTCACCAATTCATATCAGCACTTCTGTTTCTAGGTTAAAGAGTTTCCCAGAGCACTGGAGGGTTAACTGATTTTTTTTTCATGGTCACATAGCTAAGGATGTATTGAAGACAGATGACATAGACATAAATCTTTCTCACTCTAAAACTGCCTCCATTCATTACCTTGTACTGTTTCTCTAGGTATTGTTCCCCCCCCCTTTTAATAGGAGAAAAAAACCAAGGATCAACAAGAGCTTTGTCATGTAGCAGAAGATAAAGCCTTTGCCTTCAATCTAGAGTCTTACCTCAGTTGAGTAAAAGTCTATATTCAATGCTATTTTCCCCTAGACTGAAATGTCTCTCTGCAGTTATGATTCTGACAACATCTGTGGAAGTAGGTCGAGGTAGATGTTATGTGGCAGACAGGTGTGAGGGGCAATTCGTTAAGGTCAGTATGACATCATCTGTCTCTAGAAAATTCAAAAGAAGATGATACAGGATGCCTTTGAAACAAAACAGATCTCCAAGATTTTTCCCTTAAAGTAGGGGGTAGAGGAAGGTGATTAGTCAAGGACAGGTTACATAGCAAATATTAAATACGGTAGACATTAAGTAATAAGGAATACCAAAAGAAAGCTTGACGCATCAATACATAATTCCACATAAAGCAAAAATCTGATGTCCTCAGTCCAGCTCCAAGGCCCTTGAAGTGAGAAAAATAAGGTGCTTGTTTATCTATTTCTATTGAATAGATGAGAAAGAAGAATGGTTTTAGGCTCTCTCACAAAGGAAAGGTCTGGCATCTGAACTCATCTCATCTCCTTCAAGCGCTAGGCAGTCATTCCGCTAGGCAGTCATTCCGGTCTCAGTGTGTTAAAGGGCTAAGATTCAAGAAAGCTTTTAGAACCTTGATTTCTAATGCACGTGATGAAGAGGGGCCAGAAGACCTGTGAATCCATCCATTTAAGAGCAAATGGAGCTGCGTCCCATAACTCCCAGGAGCCACCACGTATAGATGGCCCCAGGGTCCTCACCACTTCAGGCCGCCATATCCAGAACGGGAAGGCAGAGGAAAGGAGATCTTGTTGATGCCTGCTTTTTCAGCTGAGCACTGACAGCAGATCTATCGGGCTCTCTAACCTCCGAGATACAATCACCGTACAAATCATTCTTGAGGTTAGGAAAGGGTGGTGTAGCTGGGATCGGTTCCCAGGAGCCCAGCTAAAGAGAACAGATATCATTTGAGCTGTGGATCATATTGGATTCTGCTTGACTATTAAATCATTGCTATTGTTGCTGCTGTGGTGGTGATTTTATTGGTGTCTCTTCTTTTTCTGTGGTCATTCTTTTTTTTTTTTTAACCCTGGGAAAATTGGCTCATTTTTCCCCTTCCTAATGGGACTCCTGCTGCTGTCACTTTATACTCCAAGGGATAGCTATCTTGGTCAGCTGCTACCGCTGAACACTGTTATGTAATGGAAAAGGCATTAGGCTAGGAGTCAGGAGACCTAGGTTCCAGTTCTGAGTCTGACTCCGTGTGACCTTGGACAAGTCTCTTGACCTAACTGGACCTCAATTTCCCTATACTAACCCTCAGTCTCCTTCCCCCTACTTAAAGGAGAAAATCCTGGGCAAAAAAAATTTGTTTTCAAAGCATCTTGTACAATCTAATTTTTTTTTTATTTTCTAGAGACAAATGATGTAATACTGACCTAAATGCAGGTCCCAAAACAGATGCTTCTTCCAACTCCAACAACCCATTGATTCTTGGTTCTTGACATTTATATAGCCAAGTACAGTTGACAAAGCACCTTCCCATACATTACCCCATTTGACCCTCACAATAAGTCTGTCAGGAGGGCAGGAAGGTTGTTATTATGCCCATTTTTAAAAATGAACTGCCCAAGGTCACACTGTTAGTTATTGTGAAGTGGGGAGTAGAAGAATCCTGGGCACTCACTCCAGAGACAGCCCTGGAAACTCATCATTAGCAGTTGCCTGGAATGAAGAGCAGGTCTTGTCTTGGCCTCTAAACACACTGAAATTACACCTTCTCACTCAGCCCTGGGGTGCTCATCTCCTGTCTACAGCACACACATCCCCTTCCTCCCTGACTTTCTCCCCAAAGTGGCAGATACCTGAGGAGGTCATGACAAGGCCTGGGGGAGCAATGAGGGTCTGAGCATGGTCAGGTCTACAATGTGGCCAGGGTTGGGGATATGGCCTGTATTGGGGCATGGTTCCAACATAGAGAATAGTCAGGTTTAGAGTATGTTGAGGGCCAGAGCTATAGCCAAGATTTAAAAGTGTGGTCAGGAGAGATGGAGCAGTTAGTTTGAGTGTGTGATCAAGGCTAAGGAGGCTGTAGGGAATCAGGTAGTGATTAGGATTCAGGTGCTGTCAGGATTGGGTGTGTGATTAGGGTGGTGGAATAATTAGGTTTTGGGTATAATCAAGCCTGAAGGGAGTGACCAGTGTTGAGGTGTGGTTAGGGCCCAGGGTGGCATCAGGGCTAACTGTATAGTCAGGATTGGAGGGAGTGATCAGTACCGGTGGGAGGGATCCAGGCCTGGGGGAGTGGTCAGGGTTGTGGTTGTGGTCAGGGCTGGGGGTGTGTCAGGGATAGGGGAAGTGGTCAGGTTTGAGGGTGTGGCCAGTTTTCTTGGGATATCAGCATTTAGGGTGCAGCTAGTTGGCTAAGTGGAGTCAAGAAGATTGGACTTCAAATCCAGCCTCAAACACACTTACTAGCTGTGTGACCCTGACCAAGTCACTTAGCCCTGTTGATCTCAGTTTCCTCATCTGTAAAGTGAACTGGAGAAGGAAATGACAAACCACACCATCGTCTTTGCCAGGAAAAACCCAAATGAGGCCACAAAGAATTGGAGCCACTGAACAACAAAACAACAGCACTTGGGAGGGGTCAGATGTGATCAAGGTGAAGGAAAAAGGTGTGGTCCAGCATGATGATGTGAGCTAGTACCTGAGCTAGCCCTTTTACAAAGTGTCAATCCCTTTGGCTGCTCTGGTTTGCAGAACAAACAACCTTAAAGGTCGGCCAAGTACTTCACATGTGTCATCACGCTGGAGCCTCAAGACAACCCTAAGCTCTACAAGGATTATTACCACCCATTTTACAGATGAGAAAACCGAGTCTAAGTGACCAAGGGTCACACAGCAAGTAACTACCAGAAGTGGATTTAAAATCCAGGCCTTCCTGACCCCAAGTCTTACTTGGAGTTGAAAGCCTTAGGTTCTAGTCTCGCCTTAGTTTCCTCATCCATGAAATGGGCATAGTTGAATACTTGCATAGCTTCTTTCCACCATGGTTTGTGAGTTCAGGTTCAAAAGCCCAAGCATAGGACAGTTTGACCAAATGAAGCCAACCAAGTCTCATTAAGTAGTCTGGGGATCTGGGACGTGCTCTCTGGATGCAAACTCACACACTGAAGTTTCAGCCTTCGGGGTCATGGTTTGTTGCCAAGCGCTGTTGTCTAAGGTGACGTGACAGGGCTTATTAAATACTGAGCAAACCCCGGAAAGAGAGCTCGCCGAGTCAGCATATTCTGTTCCCTCAACCATGGAAAGCATGGGCCTTTTTCTTAGATGTGTTTCTTGGCTGTGGTCTGAAGTCGATGTTTCTATTCTGGAAAGGCTAGCCAAACACTAGGGGAAGAAAGGAGAGCTGCCAGAAATCCATCCAAGTGGGCAAGGGGGTATCCCGTCTCTTAACAGGAAAAGTCATTTCCTTGAATTTTGACAAATAAGCATTTATTAAAGGCCTACTGTATTAAAGGCCTACTGTGCTAGGTATTGCTGAGAGATACCAAGTGGGTCAGTCAATAAACATTAAACACTTACTATGTGTCAGACATTGTGCTAAAAACTAGGGATAAGGTGGCAGTTAGGTGGCTCAATGGAGTCCTAGAGTCCTAGAGTCCTATTCCAGTTCTAGAGTCAGGAGGACCTGAGTTCAAATCCAGTCTCAGACACTTTTAGCTGGGTGACCCTGGGCAAGTCACAACCTCCATTGCCCAAAAACAAAAAATAAAAACTAGGGATACAAAAAAAAAAGACTGTCCTTGCCTTCAAGGAGCTCAGAGTCTGATGGAGGAAGCAACATGCAAACAACCATATGAGAACATGATATTTACTTGATAAATGAGAAACAAAACAACAGAGAAGGCCCTGGAATTAAGGGGCATGGGCAAAGTCTTCTTGTAGGAGGAGATTTTAGCTGGACCTTAAACAAAGTCAGGTCAACTCAGACATGTAGATGGGAAGGGAAAGTTTTTCAGGAGGCAGGCTATGGGCCTCGGTACCCAGGAGGGGCTAAGATTCCGGCAGAGATAAGCACATGATACAGTAACATGTGATAGGTGCAATGCTGTTCTTTTTATTTTTCAGTCATTTTTCAGTCGTGTCAGACTCTCCATGACCCCTTTTTTGTTTTCTTGGCAAAGATACTATAGTAATTTTTCATTTCCTTCTCCAGCTCATTTTACAGATGAGGAAACTGAGGCAAACATGGTAAAGTGACTGGCCCAGGGTCACATAGCTAGTAAGTGTGTCAGGCTGGATTTAAACAGAGGGAGATATGGGGTGGCTAGGTGGTGCAGTGACTAGAGTACCGGTCCTGGAATCAGGAGTACCTGAGTTCAAATCCGGCCTCAGACACTTGACACAAAAAACTAGTTGTGTGACCTTGGGGAAGTCACTTAACCCCAATTGCCCTCCAAAATTAAAAAAAAAGGCTAAAAAAAAAAAAACCAAACCAGAGGGAGGTGAGTTTTCCTGTCTCCAGGTCTGGCACTCTATCCACTGCACCACCTAGCTGCCCTACTTACCTCTTACCCCTGCATAGGGTAGAGGTAAGACTGGCACAATAGAGTGGCACCAGACTAAATGTCCAAAAACTTTCATCTCTGGCACTATCTCAATTGCATCACAGGTCCTAAGCCAGAAGGTGCCTCAGAGGCCACAAAGTCCAACTCCTTTAATTTACAAAGAAGGAAATTGAGGTTCAGAGAGAGTCACCATCTTGGTCAATGTCACAGGAGGCAAGCATGAACAATGGGATTTGAATCCAGGCCTTTGGGCTCCAGAGCCTTTGGCTCTTTTCATCTATAAACTACTTCTTCTCCTTCAGCCCATAGAATTATGGGGTTTACCAGATGAAAGCTAACATCCCTCCCTGCTCTGACCTTCTAGGAATCTAGCATCTGTACCTCCATTCTTCTTAAAATGAAAAGAAAATTATATCATAAGCCAACCAAACAGTATCACTTTTACCTCCCAGTTCCAATTTCTTTTGAAAGCTTCAAATGAGAGGTCATAAATAAAAGTTTGCCTTGTCTGAGAGAAAAACAGAGGGAAAAAATGAGCTGAATGTTAAATATATTGAATCGAAAATGTTGCCTTGTGCACCAGACAAAATTCCTCCAGAGAAAAGCTGCCTCGAAAAAAATCCAAGTATTGAGGTCATCATATAATTTCAGTTCAATTCAACTGAACAAGTACTTATTGAACTCCTAGTGTGTACAAGGCCCTAGCCTTAGAGGGACACCCCAAGAATGGCTCCCTGCCTTTAAGGAACAGACATTCTGCTATAGAACTAAAGAAAGGCACCAGGAACAGTTGATGCCTTGATAATAGGGAGCTGGCATGTTATTTTTACATATAATTGACAATACAAAAGCAATCAACCAACCATACCCCTCCTCTCCATTTTTCAAACAATGTCCCCCTTTCCAAAGTTTGCACCCCCTGCTTCTCTCTTTTCCTCTGTCCCCACCTCCCTCTCACAAGTGGCCTTCAGGCTTTAGCAATTTCCTCTCCAGCTGGGTCAGGTCTAGATTATCCAGGCTTGAAAAACCATTATTTGCTTTCTGCCAGTGCAACCAACCTTGACGGCGGCCAGGCTTCTCTGAGAGAGAGGGAAAGGGAGGGGGGATTTTAAAAAAATGAAGCGGAGACATATTCCTCACTCTTGACAGAAGCTGGCTCTGCTTAAAGTCATGGAAACATGGAGGCATAGAATGTCAGAGCTGGAAGAGACCAGATCAAAGAATGTCCAAGCTTTTCAAGTGGAGAGACTCCAGACTATAGGGACTGACAAACTAGGCCTTGGTGTGAAGAATGCCCTGTAACCAAGTCCTTTTTCTAGCAAGTCCCAACTAGATGACCCTAAGGCAGGTTATCTTTCCTTCAATGCCCAATCACTCTCTGAGAATAATTTGCAGAGCAAGTGTTCTTCTACATTAGCAAAGGAAGTTTTCTCATTGGAAGTTCCCTATGCCAGATCAAATAATAGATTTTACCCCCTTAAAAAATCATCAATACAGTCTCCTTATTATACAAATGAGGAACAGAAGCCTCCCAAGGTCAAGTGCCTAGGCCAAGGTTACAGAATGAATTCAGAGTGGAGTCTTGAGTAAAATCTAGGCCATCTGACAATCAGTTCTATACTTTGCCCACTAAACCAACATTGCCTTTATTCATTCAGAGAAATCTTTTTCTATTCAAAGAAAATGCATCATCACAGATTCCTAAATATGACATCTTATTAATTGCTCCAGAGAGAAAAACTCTGATACCAGGAGTTAATGAGGACCTCCAGTGATGGGAAAGGAGTTGCAAAGAAGGAAAATGACTCACTCAAGGTCACAAATCAAGCAAATATATCACACCAGCCACAGCACTGGTTCCATCTTCCTCCTCAAACTGATTCAGATTCCTAACACTGCTATTTTTTGTCAATGGCACCCACCATTCAGTCACCTAGGTTTCAGACCTCAGGATAACCCATAGTTCTTCCCCCTCTTTCATCTCCCACATCCAGACAATTCTTAAATCCATTCAAATTGACTGCCCTACTATCCTTCCAATCTGGGAATAATATTCAATATTATTATTCTCCAAATCTTTCTGTCTCCCTGCTGTTCCCCCCAGAAATCAGCTCTGAATCTCTATCCTACTCACAAACTCCAGTTTCTTTATTGCACTGGATATATTTAAATGAGCCCTAATATGACCTTGGCATAATGTAGTCAACTCTCCACAGCTGCCGGCAAACATGATTAACTATACACTGAGATTTGAAATTTAGAATAGAAATTATAAGTAAATAAACAGAACATAATAACAGTAAAACAATGCATAATAAAACATCTACTGAGTGACCCTGAATCTACCACTCTTCTAGATTCCATTAGTAGCCCAAAAAAAATGAGCTTTTCTAGATATCTAGAACCCAAGAGTTCTAGAAAATGTAAAGTCTGAGTCTTCTGAACAGAAAAAGAGTATAAATAATGCAGTTTCCATAGAAAACTTAACTCATGATTCCAGTAAGACAAAATTAAATTAAGGCACAGGAACTCTGAATCTTGGCTCAGCTCCAAACGTATAGAATTTGGTTTTTTATCGTGAATTCATGAAGGTTGGTGCGTTTTCTCAGTCTCGACTGTCCTGTCCCTGGCAGGACCTTTGACTGAGCTCATGAAATAGGGCAAATGCACTCAGCAGCCAGACCTAGAAAAGAGAGAGAGGAGGCTAGATGGTGCAGTAAATAGAGCACCAGCACTGGAGTCAGGAGGACCTGAGTTTAAATTTGGCCTCAGACACTTAACACTTACTAGCTGTGTGACTTTGGGGAAGTCACTTAGCCCCAATTGCCCTGCCTTTCCCCTTCCAAAGGAAAAAAAAGAGGTCTAACCACAACTCCCCAACAGAATTCCTACAAACATTGACACAGACCTCTCTGCTGCAGGAAAATCATATGGCTTCTATTGATTGCTAGGCCAAAGCCTCACCACGCCATACACTTAAGTGAAAGCTTCAGAAGGAGGGATATCCCACTAGCATAGCATATTATAAAGAATAATTCATATTTATACAGCACTGTAGGGTTTAGAAAGTGCTTTCTTCACAACAAACCTGTGAAGTTGGTAACTCAGATATTTCTAGATGAGGAAATGGAGCCGTGAGAAGTAAAGAGATTTACTCGTGGTCACAAACTAACGGATATTGAAGCCAGGATTTAAACCCTCCTCTCTCCATTATACCCCACTCACTATCTGCCAATCCAGTAAGTGATTATTAAAAAATGAATGGAGAGGAAGTACTAAATACAAATTATCTGGCTGAGTGATTATTCCAATATAAGGAGTAGATTAAGGGGGATCCCTGATAAATCTAATGGATTTACAGGGTGGTGAGTCTTGCTTTGGAATTTTTAGAATATCTCATTAATTGAGGGTGAATTAATTGCCTTGGACTATGGCGGGTCAGAGTTGCCCTTTGTGCTGGCTTATAAAAAGGAGGGTCAATTGCAAAGTTAGTCCTTTTGCTCCCTTTTTGGACATTAGAACAGAGAACTGCAGAGCTAAAGGCAGATCTGAGCCCCAGAGGATTCCCAATTCCTAGGACAGAGTAATAACCATTATGAGCAAAGGTCTTTGGGATCTGCATGGTCTCTCATCAATGTAGCCAATGAGAAGTGTTCCTGGACTTTGAGTTCAGGTAGAGTTCCACCCTATGGGTAAGAAAGGAGGAAGTTTGAGGGAGGAGAGCTTGACCAGCCTGTGAGTTGCTTCTCTGGCTACCCCAGGTTCCAAATTTCTGTGACCCAGTCTTTTTTTTCTCTAGAGAGAGAAAAAGAGAATATAAGTATCTCCATAGTTAGATGGTTAATAAGGGACTAAAACCATTATATGGGGGACCAAAAGACCTGGGCTTTGAGCTCTGCTATTACCATAAGTCACCCTCTACTTTCTTTTCCTTCCTGGAGAGGCCAAGCCCTGAAGATAGTATCACAAGTCTGGATGACTGGATGAGTCTCTGGGGTAAAACTGGGATTCCCCAGAATGTGAGGGAGTTGTCCCACTGGCAACTTCTCTGTTGAAACCACAGGATGGCTTTATGAGTCTGGAGAAATTGTATAGGTTTGAAGAGTGGGAAGATAGAGGCGAGGAGGTAAGGTGAGACTCTCCAGAAAGGGAGCAGCATTGTATCCATTACACTCACTAGCTTTGTGACCCAAGTCACTTAGCTTTGGTTTGCTTCAGTGTCTTCTACTGTATGAAGATAATTACAGCACTTACCATAGGGGGTTGTTTTGGGTTTAATTTAGATAATATTTTCAAAGAGCTTGGCACAATGCCTGTCACATAGTAGGTGTTATGTATTCATTCCCACTCTCTTCCCCTACTGTAAGCCTTATGTATATTTTATGCATTTGGGGGAGCATGAAATAAAATGTACCTAATAGGCAGTTACTTTGAGTACTTCTACATGAGCTAAGGCAGCTAGGTGGTTCAGTGAACTGAGTGCCAGAGCTGAAGTCAGGAAGACTCATCTTCCTGAGTTCAAATCTAGCCTTGGACACTTGCTAGTTGTGTGACCCCAGGCAAGTCACTTAACTTTACTTGCCTTAGTTTCCCCATCTGTCAAGTGAGCTGGAGAAGGAAATGGTAAACACTCCAGTGTCTCTGCAAGTAAACCCCAAATGAGGTCATGAACAATCAAACACAACTGAAACAATAACAACAACATGAGCTAGGGAACCTTTTAGCCACATTTATAGACCCTTAAAAGGGACCTATATTCAGAGATTTCCCAAAGGTAACAGAAATAGGGCAAAAGGAGTAAAAGAGATAGGACTTAGGTGCTGCCCTCAAGACTGAAGCAGGTCTTTTTTAGACCCAGAACTTGGGGCACCAGACCATAGGTTATGCCAGTTTCTCTATGCCCTTGGGTTTGAGTTCTTTTCCTGCCTTGCTAATTCTCTATCCTCCCATTACCCCTTCACATCATAACTTCAAACACTTTGGAAATAACATTCTTTGAAAAAAAATCTTTGTCCTCCTTCCTTCCTCCCTCTTTTCCTTTCCCCAACTCTCTATTTTAATATTACATCATTCAGTGCTGCCTTTCATCTCAGATGCTCCATTTGGGGAGATTCAGGGTCCCAAGCAGTTTCCTCCCATCGCATCCCAGACCCAGCATTTCCTAGACTTCTGCAGTAACAATTACCTAGTTAGCCAGGATACTGACTGGAGCAGCACTGGAGACTTTACTGGCTGTGTGTTCCCTGAGGGGCATCGAGAGAAATTGCTCCTGCCTCCTAACCGTCTCCACCAGCAGGGAAGGTAATAGGGATTAATTTGGGCCAAAGCCAAATGCAAATGAATCCCAAGTCCTGTAGGAAAGGAAGTAAACAACTTCTGTCTCTTATGTGTCGTATGTCTGCAGGCAGGTAGAAGTCACCCAGGGAAGACCCTGCCTCCCAGGAAGCATCAAAGCCCACCTCTGTGTGTGTGCCTCTCTCTCCAGGGTCCTTGGATCCATAAGGTCTGGGACTCTTAGTCTCGTAGGCGTTGAGGGTTGATGTATGTCTTTAATAGACATGTAAGGGGAGCTGGCAGACAAAGCGTTCACGGCAAAATATTTGCATTTGCATTTTAAATAGGCTCCCAATTCCCCCCTGTAGACTGGGATTATTAAAACCAATTTTAGACTGACTCTTATTATTGTGATTTTTATCATCCCTATCTTCCTATATCCATATTAAGGGGTAAGAGGATGGCGAGGAAGGCACTCAGGGACCTTGGGCAAAGCCCCATACCCACTTGGACTATGCTGTTGGTGTCCCAGATCAGTGGCAGAGGTTTAAGTTGTAAGGACAAGGGGGTGTAGGGGAGGCTTTGTCCCAGGGGCAAACCAGGTGGGGTGGCTCCTTCCATTTATGGTCCAAAGACCTCCTTGTGGTCCTCCACCAGCCTGGGCCCTGACATAAGTTGAGGAGAGGGAGGGAGACCTAGGAGAGAGTGAGGAAGCAGAAGTCAGGTTAGGAGAAAAAGAAAACAAGCTATGAGACTATCTACACTAGCCTGTGCTGAAAAAAGAAGTTGGAGTGGGGAATATCTTGAGAAAAGGGATGCACTTTAGTAGCAAACTCTTGACCAGCCAAAAGCACTGGGATGGGAGCAGCAAGACCAGCTTTCCTGGCTTAGTTCTGCTAGCCTGAGGGATTATAAGCAAACCAATCACTGAATCCCTCTGAGCTTCATTTATAAAATTAAGGTGTTGAAACTAAAGAATCACCAAAGTCTCTTCTAAAATCATACATTCAAGACCACAGGACCAAAGTGATAATCATGGATTCTAAGCTGACGGTACGGGCTGGGAACTTCACCACCAGGGATGGGCTAGAGTCAGCTTGAACCAGCAGAGAGCCAATTGTTACATTTTCAGGGTGAGCATTATTAGAAATTGGCAAAGTGCTACAAATCAGGACTTGATTTACTGTTTGGCTGATTGTCTAGACTTGAGAAAATGATGGAGAAAACGTTAGTGACGCAAAGTGAACTTAACTTTTTTTTTCTCAGAGAGTCAGTTGTTAAACATTTACCAGTACCACTCAAATTATATTTACTCTGCTTCTTCATAAGCTTGATCCTAGAATGTCTCACTAATACAAAGATGGACTTTGGATTTGGGTCAAGGTCTGTCTTTCAAAGAATCATACAACACTGTCTAGTTCTTGAGGTAATCCCTATTATGTGAAAAATGGATTCATGAACACCCAGGGAAACAGGATCAGATCTCATCACGGGACCGGAGTAGAAGGATCATAGGATCATGAGCATAGCATTGGAAGGGACCTTAGAGGTCACCGAGTTCAAGTCCCTCATTTTAAATATGAGGAAACTGAAGCTAAGAAGGATTATATGACTTGTCCTGGGTAACAGAGCTTAGTGGATGTCTGAATCAGGATTCAAATTCAGATCTTCCCAACTCCAAATCCAGTATTCTATCTGCTACCCCACCTAATTGCCTCTAGGGGAGTTTTGTATTTCAAGGCTTTGTGTGAACATGAGACAACCATTTAACCTTATGTTAACTAAATGGCGGTGATTCATTCTCAGTCACATCAGACTCTTTGTAGCTCTCTTTGGAATTTTCTTGGCAGAAATACTGGAGTGTTTTGCAGCATTTTACAGATGAGGAAACTGAAGCAAGCAGTGACTTAGCCAGGGTCACACAACAGATTTGAACTCAGGAAAATGAGTCTTCCTGACTCTAGGTCCAACCCTCTATCCACAGCATCCCCTAGCTGCCAGTTCTTTCCACCTAGACAAGATTTAAGCCAGCTGCTTCAGGGTCCAACTTCTCACCCAACGTGGAAATTCCCTCTACAGCTTATTGATGGGTGGTCACTTACATTAGGTGCAAACCTAACATTCCATTGACAAGGAGTTCACCACATCAGAGGCAACCTCTTCATTAGCTTTATTTACAAAAAAAAATTTATATATTAAGCTGAAATCTTTCCCCCAGGAACTTCCACCCCATTATTCTCAGTTCTACCTTAAGCAGAAAGAATACAGTGCCTCTTCTACACGACTTCCTTCAGGCACTTGAACATAGTGTTTTTCCCTGCTCAGTTCCCCCGCCCCCCCCAGCCTCCCCCCCCCCCCACACTCACCAAGTCATCTTTTCTACAATTCATCTTTGCCCCTATAGAGACGCAGTAGGGTTTGTCCCAGAGACACATGGAGGGGCAAAGTGGGCCTGGAGTCCAGAAGACCTGAATTCAAATCCAGCCTTAGACACTTCCTAGCTGTGTGACACTGGGCAAGTTCCTTAACTTTTCTGTACCTCAGTTTCCTCGATAGTAAAATGCAAATAATAATAGGAAACTATTTCCCAGGGTTGTTGTGAAGACCAAATGTGATAGTATTTGTAAAAGCCATTTAGCATAATGCTTGGCATGTAGTAGGTGCCGTATAAAGGCTTATTCCCTCCTCTGTCTATAAGCTAAGCCTCTCCCAATTTCTTTGTTTGCTATGAATACTCTTAATAAGACTTGGTTTTAAGTTCCCTCATATCCTGGTCACTCTCTTGAATAAACTCCAGTTTTTCAGTGACCTTCCTGACTCCCTGAACTGAAGCCAATGCTCTAAGGCAGAGTGGCATGGGACTCTCTCCTCTGCCACCCTGCACACTTTGCCTCCTTTCCTGCAGCCTCAGAGAGGGCTGACCATCACCACTGTGGCTTCCCCAGCACCGCAGGCTGGTACTGAACTTGCTGGGAAAAATCTTAAACAGTTTCTTTGCTGCCCTCCTTTGCTCAATCCAGGGAACAGCCTATAAATGCTAATAATGCTTCTCTACTCATACCTCCTTTGCTAAGTATCTTTGAAAGTCAAAAAACAGAAAACAAAGATTGCTCTCAAGAGAAAGATCTAAGTGCACAACATCAGAAAATTTCTTGCCTTTTGTACATATATATACACACACATACATGTATACATATACACATGTATATGTATATACATATACACATGTACATATACATGTGTATTAGGTGTCTATATTACATGCTTGGGTGTTTTGTGTATATGTACATGCATTACTTATATATATACATATTAATATGTGTGTGTGGTTATATGGATAAATTTAATGAGATCAAGAGTTTTCTTATACAGATTCAAGGAGTAAAGAAGCATTAGGAGTTCTAGATTTTAGGAAGATGGATTTGGGACCTAGGGTATGGGTGAAGAGACAGTAGGCAAGTATCCCATTTTTTTTCCTACAGATAAAATCTCCTGGTCCAATCAAGTTATCATTTGCCAAGGACATTGATCAAATTTCTATAGGTACCTGGTCTTGGGTAAACAGAGGTAATGAAATATAATTCCCTTATCTCAAGAATCATTCAATTAAAGTTGATACACAATTATTAGGCATCTGTTATATGCAAGGTACACTGTTAGGCTAGAGGTTTGGTTTGCTTTGCTTTTTGGACGGGACTGTGAAGTCAGTTGATAAATAAACTAGTCAATAAATAAACATTTATCAAAGGTCTATACATACCCCACACTATGCTAAGTGATGAGGACATACATACAAATGAAAACAAAGACAATCTACCTTCAAGGAGTTTGCAATCTAATGGGGGGGGGGTGCTTCTGAAAAGGTGGGGAAGGATAGGGAGCTCCAGATGAGAGAATTCTCTTTACCAATGCAGATCTCCTCCTACCAGTGAAAAGTGGCATCTGCTCTGCCATTTATAGTCTTAGAGAGTTTCTTTGAGGAACTAAGAGGTTACGTGAATTGCCCAGTAACAAACAGCAAATATTTGTCAAAAACTGCATTTGAATCTAGTTATTTCTGCCTCTCAAGTCATTTCTCCACAGGCTGCTGAGCTGCCTTTTAGGTCAAGGACTGGTTTTGTCCTTTGTTCTTGAAGAAGACCAAAATGATATCACTATGCTAGAGTCAAGTTTCAGTATGCCCAGCTGTGGCTGATCAGACCAATAAGATCTCACAACGCTCTACCACAGGTCGGGCACAAATAGTCTGCATGAGCATTTGGAGTGGATTCTCCAAATCTGAGCATCCTTCAGTTCCTTTGCCTGTCTCAATTCTGCTTTACTCGTAGAGCATAGCACCTTCTCTGATGTGGGTTTGCCGTGCTGAGTGGTCCTGTGCCTGTCTCCCATGTCATACAATCAATTCCAAATTTCTTAAGAGAGACTTTGAAGGGGAGGCTAGGTGGCACAGTGAATAGAGCACCAGCCCTGGAGTCAGGAGGACCTGAGTTCAAATCCTGCCTCAGACATTTAACACTTACTAACCATGTGACCTTGGGTAAGTCACTTAATCCCAATTGTCCTCAAAAAAAAAAAAAAAGAAGAAGAAGAAAGAGAGACCTTGACAGGGGACAAGGACAAGACTGGGGATAGAGAGACGATGCAACATCTGTTGTTACTCAGCAATTTCAGTTGTGCCCAATTCTTCGTGTCTCCATTTAAAGTTTTCTTGGCAAAGATACTTGAGAGTTTTGTCATTTCCTTCTCCAGCTCATTTTATAGATGAGGAACAAAGACAAACAGGGTTAAGTGACTTGCCCAGGCTCACACAGCTAGTGAGTGTCTGAGGCCTAATTTGAACTCAGATGAGTCTTCCTGACTCCAAGCCTGGACCTCTATCCCCTACACCACTTCAATGCCACTAACACAACATGTAGATACCTTTAAAAAATTGAGGTAATTTCAGAAGGAAAGAGCTCTACCCTATGGTGATTTCAAAGAAGGCTTCATGAGGGGATGCTGTATGAAAGGAGAGCCTTGAAAACAGGCCAGGGATTCTGAGAGGCAAAGACGAGGGAGGAGTCCATCTCAAGATGGAGACTTTAGGTTGTAGGACAGCCAATCCCATTTTTTTTTCTGTGAATTGTAGACAGTGATATGAAATAAATATAGAGGTGTAGATCAAGTACTTTACCTGATCATTTTATTGATTTTTACCATGCCTTGAAATTTTGTTTTGGACTATTGATTGTATCTCATTACAAAGAATATGGACATGTCCTTTGGCTCATCCTAGATGTTTCCCTGATGGAGGCTGCTTCAAGGATAGATTGGTTATATTAGTATATAAACTCTTTTAAAGTCAAGATTGTTTTGTTCTTTGTACTTGCATTTCCAGAGTCTAGGACAGGCCTTGATACATAAGTTCTTGCTTCGTAAATACTTGTTTATTGATTAGTCGACTGGTTCAGAGTCTTAGGAAGAAAGACTAACCTGGGACCAGTTGCCCCTTTGAATAAGCCTATAAAAGAGAGGCACAGACTTCTTCTAGTCCTTTTACACTTTCCTCCTCTGCCTTTCTTCCAAAAAGAGCCTCAGAGAACTTGGCCCCCATTTTTGGAAGGATCAATAACAGGAGACTAAGACCATGATATGGGGGAACCTATGGCCAGATTTTGCACCAATACTACAGTGTTATTCAATTATGATTAATCAGAAAAGGTGCAGGGATTGCCCCCCAACTAGTAGCCTCAAGTGCATTTTCCTTCTGGGGAAGACCAAATTCTCAGAATAACATCATCCAACTAAATCTCTGCATGGTTCTCTGCAGGAATACAGAAGGACTCATCAGAATGTAAGGATTTTACCTCTCTAGCAGCCCCAAGCTTCCTTCCTTTCCGAGGAGAGTCCGAACCATGGTGAGTGAGTCTGGATGATTTTAGGATTATGGAAAAATCAGACCCACCTAAAGAGAGAGAATTGAATTGATCCCTATGTTTGTTCTGCATTGTTTATGCACTCTTGTGAATCCTTTTCCTGTTCTTCGTTTCCTATGGGGAAATACAATCCTTTACCTAATAAAGGAATTGTCACCTTGAGGGATTTCATGGGAGTTAAGAACTCTGGTGACCTACATTTGGGAAGACCTACCTCTCTATTCTGAGACTTCAGTTCCAGTAGGAACTCTTGATGTGGACATAATGAACCATAGAGAAAGTGATCTCTTGGATCAGCCCCTATGACTGGACCTGTTCCATGTGCGCCCCCAAATTTGGGGGCCCTGGAGTCACACGTTACATAAGGTCAGGAAAAACAGTTTAAGAACTAGACCCTGGAGGGGTTTAAATGCCAGAGTGAATTCTTTGTGTTTTATTCTAGAGGCAAAAAGAGGCCACTGAAAATTCGTTGTTTTTTTTTTAACGGCAGAATGACAGCTTACATTTCCATAAAGTTTTCTTTAAAACAAATATGGCAAGAAATGATGAGCTTGAAGATTTTAGTACAACATGGAAAGACTTACATGAAATAATGAAGAATAAAATAAGCAGAACCAAGAGAATATTGTATGGTATGTATCAGCAATGTTGTTTGAAGAACAACTTCAAGGGACTAACTATTTTGAGTATTAGAAATACTCCAGCCAGCTACAAAGGATTTATGAAGGAAGATGCTGTCTGCCTGTAGAGAAAGAACTAGTAATTAGAAGTGTTTTAGTATGATTCTTTGTCTCTCTGTCTCTCTCTCTGTTTCTCTCTCTCTCTCTCTCTCTCTCTCTCTCTCTCTCTCTTTCTCTCCACACACACACACACACACACACACAGACACACACACACACATTTATATCTAATGACTACAATGGTAGTCATTTACATCTAACAGTAGTCATCCCTAGGGCAGGGTGGGGAGGGAAAGAAAAATATATAAAAAGTACACAGCAAAGAATAAAAGAAAATTTAGAAGGAAGCATAGAAAGCTTGATATGTATTACTTACATAGTTTTCAAAAAAAAAAAGAAAATCATGTAAAACATAAATTAATGATGTTATAGTGAATCCTTTTTATGTTGTGCTGTGTACATGGAAATGTTCTCTTTTTTGAGGGGGAAGGCAGTGACTTGCCCAAGGTCACACCTCTAGTGTGTCAAGTGTTTGGGGTCAAATTTGAACTCAGGTCCTCCTGACTACAGGACCAGTGCTCTATTCACTCCACCACCTAGCTGCCCCAATGTTTCCTTTTTTTCTTTATTATTTAAGCTCAAAATGAATTTTAAAAACCAGTACACACACACACACACACACACACACACACACACACACACCCCACACTCTGGGGGGTAATGATATAGAAGTACTACCAGAGCCAATTTACAGGCAAAGAAACTGGAAATCAGGGAGGATGTTGTTTCCTCAAGGTCACACTGGTAGTAATTGTGACATACCCACATCTCCAGATCTTCTCATCTCTTGCTCCTATCAGTTTATCCAATATATCTTATTCATTCTATATATTCGCTGTATTTCACCTTTCATAAGCTTCTTTTATTTCACAAAGCAAAAGAAAATGTTGGAAAGATTTTTTTCAAATTAGTATCTTCAATCTTGTGGAAAGACTTTTATACAAAAAAGTTTATCAGAAGACACCCATCCACCTTAAACAGCTTTAAAAAAAAAAAATCATCACTCCAAAAAGAAACATTGAATTCTATTGGCCTTGGTTTTCTTTTTCTTTTCTTTTCTTTCTTTTTTTTTTTGAAGGGAAGGAGCGGGGCAAAAGGAGGGAGAGAGAAAGGAAGGAAAGAAAATCATTCAGCAAACTTTAAAATACTGCATAGATGTTGGCTAGTATAATTATAACAGAGACAGGCCAAACCTAGTCCTTATAAGCATTTGATAAAAGCACCAGGCTGATGCAACTGATCTATGTGCTTCGGAGTATGTGCCGGCATTGTTCTAGTCTGTTACTCATGTAGGGAAGAAATGGATTTTTGATCTGGCTACTGACCCAGAACTGGGTGAGCATTCAAAAGACACTAGACAGCCAAAGTGAGAGCTAGTACTCTCTCTGTTTCTCTCTTCTCTTCTCTTCTCTTCTCTTCTCTTCTCTTCTCTTCTCTTCTCTTCTCTTCTCTTCTCTTCTCTTCTCTTCTCTTCTCTTCTCTTCTCCATTCCTTTCCTCATCTCCTCTCCTCTCCTCCCCTCTCCTCTCTTGTCCTCTCCTCTTTTCTTCTCTCTCCCTCTCTCTCTCTCTCTCTTTCTCTCTCCCCCTCTCTCCCTCTCTCTCTCCCTCCCCTCCCTCTCCCCCTCCTTCCCTCTCTCCCTTCCTCTCCCTCTTTTTCTCTTCCCTCCTCTCTCCTTCCCTTCCTTCCTCCTAGTTTCAATAAGACTTCTGGGTGGGGAGAAACACCCTTCCCACTAGTCTAACATGTGACCCATGAATACAAAGTGCTTTTGTGCTTTGTTTCTTTGCATTTTTTTTCTTTCCAGATTTTAGGTGAAAGAACCTTAAAGACAGCTATGATCCTGTGAGTGTTGAAAGTTCAGAGGAGCAGTGCTTCTGTGGCAGAAGTCCACACTAGGTTTTTCAGTCCATCAGCACAGTCCCAAGTATCTGGACCCAGCCCAACAAAGTATTAACCCTAAATGCTGGGTCCTACAGGAGGGAGCACCTTATATATTTACTATACCATCAAATTTAGGAGTGAATTTGGGAAGGTCAGTGAATAATTTGTAACAAAGATTTTGTTTAAGCTCACTCTCCCAAGAGACCAAGGTAATACAGGAATGAGTATGCCTCCTGGTTCTGAAGAGGCACTTGCACTTGTACTTCTGTTCTTGCTCCCTCTGTAAAAGTTCATTGGTTAAAAGAAACTGGGGCACTAATCTCTGAAATGGGGCTTCAAGTCATTAGCATTAGAAGGGCTCTACTGTCCTTTGGGGGTATTCCTGAAACCCTGAAGGTGAGGAGAAATGTGCCTAATTACCCCCTGGGGATCCAAGTCATCATTTTGGGTAGGAATTGGAATAAAGACTCAGAGTATATATAGGCTATATAAGTGATGCCTGTTGTAGAACAATAGAACAGTCCCAAGTAAGTGGAGTCCTTGGTCACAGCTTTCCTGCTTATAACCAATACAGAAAATATGATTTGGGACACATTTCTTCCCTGAGGAGGCAAGTGATTTTGAAGAAACATTAGGGTATGGGGCAGTTAGGTGGCACAGTGAATAGTGCACCGGCCCTGGAGTCAGGAGGACCTGAGTTCAAATCCAGCCTCAGACACTTAACACTTAACTAGCTGTGTGACCTTGGGTGAGTCACTAAACTTCAATTGCCTTGCCTTCTCCCTCCAAAAACAAAAAAAGAAGAAACATTAGGATTTAGAGCAGTGAAGGATGGACTAGTCCATCCTCCTGGTTTTACAAATGAGGAAACTGAGGTTTTGAGCATTGAAGTAGTGGGACTCATCCAAGGTCACTCAGGTAATAAGTAGCAAAGTTGGGATTCCATTCCAATACAAGTGACCTGGCTCTCCTTTCACTGTTCTTACCACCATTTACCATATTAGAATAACTATAAACCACCCTAATCCAAGATCTCACTCTCCTCAGCTCCCTGGATATACCTCTGCTCTCTCACCACCCTGGTATTACCTCCATCGAACCATGGCCTCCTTCAGTAAAAATTAACAGCAGGGGTGGATAGATTTATAGACAACAAATTTCCTGACTGCTTTCAAATGGCCCAAGTGAGAAAAATAGACAGCCAGTATTTAGCTCACCTTGTTGAAATAATGCCATCCATTTTGCTTGTTTGGCTAGAGAAAGAATTCCACCCTCAGCACATTTCACCTCTCTGTTTGTTGGTTTGTAATCTCCCTGAGTCAGCGATGCTGAGGCTGGTGATCCTGAGGTGGAAGGAGGGTCATCCTGGGGTACTGTCCCCTGCCTCCCTTGTGTCCTTGAGCAAGGCCAGCTGAAGTCCATACCTTTCCCACTTGCTTCTTCTTGACCTCCTCTTCCAGTTCCCACTGGGTGTCAAACACCTCTGGAAATTCCAAAGCTGCTGAACTCCCAGGTGAGGAAAACCCTTCTCCCAAAGCAGGCCAGCACCTTGTCTTTAATTTACAGTTTTAGAGTTGCCTAAAGCACTGAGAGGTGAATCCTTTTACCCAAGGGTCACATGCCAGTTCATATCAGAAATGGGAGCAGAGGAGAGGTTATAAAGAATATTTAAATGCCAGGAGAGCTTGTTCAATCAGGAGCCACTGAGTTTACTGAGCTGGACCAGCAACAGGATCAGACATGCAGTATTATACAGGGAAATGACAGGCAGATATGTCTAGGATCAATCATATGTCTAGGAGTGGGGAGAGGCTGGGAGGAAGGAGACTGAACTATTGCCAGAGATTGGGAAGTTTCCATCTAGTTTGATGGCCATTCGAGCAGAGGGATGTTGTAGAGGTAGAAAGATAAGATTTGGCAATAGATTGGAGATGTGGGGTGAGTGAGAATTAGTTTATGACGACACCAAGAGAGTGAGCCTCCCCTGAGCCACCAAAGTGATTTTCCTAAAAGTGTATGTTTGCCAGGATAAAATATAAAATACTCAATAAACCTAGATAAAATGCAAAATCCTCCATTTGACATTCAAAGTCCTCCATAACCTAGCCTTGCCTTCAACTTTTCCAGTCTTTTTGTTGTTGTTGAGACAATTGGGGTTAAGTGACTTGCCCAGGGTCACATAGCTAATAAGTGTCTGAGGCTAGATTTGAACTCAGGTTCTCCTGATGGAACTGGTGCTCTATCCACTGTGTCATCTACTTGTCCTTTCCAGTCTTCTTACATCTTACTCCTGGCCACATATTTTTGCTTCAGTGACATTGGAGCCGCCTCCTTGCTGTTCCTCAAACAAGACACTCTATCTCTAGGCTCCAGGCATTTTCACTGACTTTCTCTCATACATGGAATGTTTTCCCTCCTCATCTCTGCCTCCTGGCTTCCTTCAAGTCCCAGCTACAACCCTGTCTTCTACAGGAAGCCTTTCCTAAGCTTTTTTAATTCTAATGCCTCCCCTCTGTTGATTATTACCGATTTATCTCTGTATAGCTTGTTTATACATAGTTGCATATTTTCTCCCCCATTAGCCTGTAAGCTTCTTGAGGGCAAGAACTGTCTTTCTTCCTTTCTTTGTATTTTCAGCCCCTAGCACCGGGTCTCATTGACCAACTGAAACTGGGGACCTGGGAGATGCCTTCCATGGTAACAGCAAAGGACCTGGCTCACTGTCCACGGGACCTGAGAAAGTCATTTACAGAAGATTAATGGGGAAGCACACCTCTCACTTTTTGGCAAAGAGGTGGCAACTCAGAATAAGCAATAGCTTTCAAAACAAGGCTACTGTGTTGATATGTTTTTGAGACAGCTGGGCGTCACCTAGCCAGACTGGAACCAGAACGACTTGAGTTCAAAACCTGCCTCAGACACTTAGTTGTTTGACCCTGAGCAAGTCAATTAACCTGATTGCCTCAGTTGCCTCAACTGTCAAATGGAGAGAATAAATGAACCTACCAGCCAGGGTTGCTGTAAAGATCAAATGAGATAATATTTGTAAAGCAATTTGTAAACCTTAACGTGCTATTACAAAATGCTAGGTATTTTTATTAGCTATTAATTCTACTTGCTTGTTAGAAGGCAGTGTTCTATTGGAGGTGGGGGTTGGTCATGGGGATATAACCATGCGTTGTTTGTTTGTTGTTTTTTAACGTCAATGAAGCACTTTCAAAGAGAATCATGACTTCTCTGCACCTCAGTTTCCTCATTTGTAAAACAAGAGGGTTGGACAAGATGATCCTTTGAGTCTTTTCCAGCCCTAAATCCCATGAAAGAGGCTGCTCTACATGAGGCTGTTAGATCGTACACTATGCCTGAATTAAGCCAGTCAATTCAGTCTAAAAAAAAATCAATCGACTTTTGTTTTCACCACCGAATTGTCCAGCTGTTAGGAGAAAATGAAAGAGAGAGATTGATGCTTGAGGGAGAAGGAAGGGGAGGGAGACAAGGAGTGGGTGTGCGCCTTTGCTAAGAAGCTGAGATGGGAGCTGTAGGGAGTTATTTACTGATATTAAATTGGGTCTCTGTCGCTTTTTTTTTAATCATAAAGGCTAAAGGGCTTGATAGGAAACTCAAAGTGCTTGAGGGAAATAGACCAAAAACTCCTGCCTGCCTCTGACCCTGGGCTATCATAAGACTGCAAAGTTATCCTAAGATTCACAGTGTGCTCTTTATATGTATGAAGCTTCAGAGAACATTTCCAAGGGAGTCACGAGTTACATAGTAACTAAGATCATAGATTTTTAGTGTTGAAAGGGATATTAGAAAGGCTCTCTCTCTCTCTCTCTCTCCCTCTCTGTTTCTCTCTCCATCTCTCTGTCTCTGTCAGTCTGTCTCTGACTCTGTGTCTGTCTCTCTGTCTCTGTTTCCCTCCCCTTCCCCCCCCCCCCTCACTTTCTCAGTCTCTCTTTCCAGCAGGGGGCTATTCAAGGTGCGTGGCTCCTTTAGTCAAAGAAATTAGTCTGCCCACACATCTTGACTCATCTCATTAGCATACAAATGATGGCACTAGGAACAGCGCATCTGAGCTCGGAGCTACCTAGCACTCTCTCACACTTGTTATATTCTGTAATATATTCTTGGTGTTTTTAGGGAGTTTATATCATTCAATCCTGTTTGCCTCAGTTTTCTCATCTGTAAAATAAGCTGGAGAAGGAAATGGCAAACCACTCCAGTGTCTTTGCCAAGAAAACCCCAGACACAACTGAAATGAGTCAATGACAAAAACAACATTAATCAAAAAGTTAACAGTACAATCACAATCTCTCCAAGCCCCCAGTTAGAAAAATTCCTACCACTCAGGCACAGGTTTGGCTTTCTGCCTTAATTTACATTTATGTCGATCTCTAGCTAATACGATTGAGGCAAAAATTCCAGTTACTGTAAACATGGAGTACAGAAGCAGCAGGCGCTAGGAGGGGAAACTGCGGAAAGAACAAACCTTTCCTTGAACTCCCCACGGTTCTTGAAGGTGCCAGAAGGCATGATGACCCTTCCCTAGGTCTCAGCTCTCTGCCCCAGCTCAGGGATACTTTGTCCTTTCACCTACTGCTACTAACATAGGAATGACAGTCACTCTCTCATACTTGTGAGCATATGCTGATGTTTTAGTTGTTGAGTTATTTCAGTCCTGTCCAACTTTTCAAGACCCCATTTGGGGTTTTCTTGGCAGACATACTGGAGTGGTTTGCCATTTCCTTCTCCAGCCCATTTTCCAGATGAGGAAACTGAGACAAACAGGGTTAAGCGAATTGCCCAGGATCACACTGTTAGTAAGTTATCTGAGGTCAGATTTGAACTCATGAAGATGAGTCTTCCTGATTCCAAGCCCAGAGCTTTATCCACTGTGCCACAGAGTTGCCCTCTGATGTTTTTCAGGAGCTTATTTTAATAAAAAAGTTAACAATGTAATCACAATGGCTCCAAATTCCCAGTTAGGAAAATTCCAATCCACTCAGGCACAGATTTGACTTTCTGCCATTGAACCATTAGTGATATACTAGCCTTTTTTTCCTGGTTGCATTTTTTATATCAATTCTTATTCTCCTTTGTCAGACACTGAAAATTTCTCCCCAGTTATGAACTTTGTTGTTCAGTCATATCCAACTCTTCATGATCCTGCATGGGATTTTCTTGGCAAAAATAATGAAGTGGTTTGCCATATCATTCACCATGGATTAAGGCAAATAGAGGTTAAGTGATCTGCCCAGCGTCACACTGCTAGTGAGGATTTGAGACTGAACTGGAACTCAGGTCTTCCTGACTCCAAGCCCAGGGCTCTACCCACTGCACCCCCCTACCTGCCTACTCTAGTTAACTTGGTGACAACTAGCTCTGTACTCTGCCTGGTTAGACTTCATTTGGAGTATATGTGTTAGATTGGATTCTGGATGACTTGGTTTAGGAACTGATAAGTTAGAAAGCAACAAGAGGAGAGAAATCACTATTGAAAAGGGACTTCAAGACTTATGATGAAAAATGATATCCATCCTCAGAGAAAGAACTAATGTGGTCTGAATACAGATGGAAGCATTCTTCCTTTACTTTATTTTTCTTGGGTCTTTATTTTGATCTATGTTTTCTTTTATATGTTTTGCAGGACTACATATGTATAACCTATATCAAATTGCTTGCCTTCTCAATGAGGGAGGGGTAGAGAATTTGGAACTCAATTTTTTTAATGAATGTTGAAAATTGTTTTTGCATGTAATTGGGGTAAATAAGATACTACATTTTTTAAAAAGAAAAGGACCTTCAGGCTATATCAGATAAGGACTGGTTAAAGCAGCAGTTCTTAACCTATGGGTCGTGACCCCTGTGGGGGTCAAACGACCCTTTCACAGGGGTCACAGGGATCGCCTAAGACCATCGGAAAACACATATTTCCAATGGTCTTAGGAACAGAGACACCGCTCCTCTATCTGTCTCCAGGCGGGTCCACCCACATGCAGATATGCCCACATACGAGTATTAAAGGGTCACGGCATTAGGAAGATTGAGAACCACTGGGTTAAAGGAACTAGAAATGTTTAGCTTGAGTGAAAAAGACACTCAAGGGCACATGATAACTATCTTCAAGTATTTGAAGTGTTGTGTATCAGGGAGATTACTCTGTTCTGTTTGGCCCCAGAGAGTAGAACTTGGAGGAATTGGGAGAAGAGGCAAAGATGATGGGAAAAACTTCTTAGCCACCAAAGTTGTCCAAAGCAGATGGAGCTGCTACTAGAAGAAGCAGGTTCCATCTCATTGAATTTCTTCAAGCAAAGGCTTTTTTAAACTGTTGAATAAATTATAATGGGAATTCTTTCTGAGTACAGGCTGGTCTAGATAGCTGATGAAGTTGATTCTAATAGTAAATTCTTTGATCTGATAAACTTGTGATCTGTTAAAGGTCCACAGATTTTCAGGGCCCTCTCAAGTAGGTTTCACATATGCATTCTATAACAAGAGCCTTCTGGAGACAATGGTTATAATGTGGTTTTTCACCTGTAAAGACTTACATGAACTGATGCCAAGTGAGGTGAGCAGAACCAGAGAACACTGTACATAGTAACAGCAACACTGTGTAATGACCGACTTTAACAGACTTAGCTCTTCTCAGTAATACAAGAATATAAGACAGATCCAAAAGACTCATGATGGAAAATGCCGTCCACAGAGAAAGAACTATGGAGTCTGAACACAGATCAAAGCAGACTATTTGCTGTCTCTTTGTGTTTGTTTGCTTCTTCTTTCTTGTTTTTCCTCCCATTGGTTTTAATTCTTCTAATGTGAAACTATGTGACTAATGTGAAAATATGCTTAATATGAATGTATATGTACAGCCTATATCAGATTGCACTCTATCTTGGGATGGGGAGAGACGTGGGAGGAGGAGGAAATTTGGAACTCAAAATCTTATGGAAATGAATGTTGAAAGCTAAAAATAAATAAATTGTCAAATTTTTAAAAGAATTAATTTTTTTCCATTTCATTCCGTTGTGTTAAAAATCAAATAAACCAGTCCATTAAACATACAAATCAGTACACATTAAGTTGATGTAAAATCTTTTTGGCATCAACTGAGGAACTGAAAAACAAAACAGCATACACACACACACACACACACACACACACACAAGCACATTTATTCTCCATTGGTAACTTCTCCTACCCAGGTCTTGCTGTTGCCATGCTTCTTAAGGCATGTATATGAATGTATGCATGCATGTGTCCATGTATGTGTGTGTGCATGTATGCAGTACACATTAATGTATAACTATATGTGCATGTTATAATATAATGTGTGTATATGCATGTATTTATATATGTGTCCTTGGAATGTGATCTCTAGAGACTGTGGCCTGGATGAACTGAGCTACTTCCCATCCTAGTCTGTGTTGTCCTATCTGAATTAATTGATTAAGGATTGCTCCTGTAGCCCACCTATGCATGTTTGTACATAGGTGTTTGTATTCCCCCTTTCCATTTTTATCTTTGAGAACAGTAACCAAATCAGCACTCTCACTGCTTCTGGAAAGTGGGAGTCAACTGATCAGCCTGTGGCTCTGCCCACCATCCCAGTGACTTTCTAGACCAAAACATCTCTTCCTGGTCACCGCTCCTCTATTATATGTGGTCTCCACTAATTAGAATGCTCCACCCACTAGTAAGAGCCTTAAGGTAGAGATTGTCTCTCTTTTATATCCGTAACCCCAACACTTACTCGGGTGCCTGAAACATTACATCAAGCACTTAATAAATCAATGCTTTTCATTTCATTCATTCATCTATTAATTAATTATTTTATGGTGCTTCAAAAATTTTATTCTAAGAATATTACCAATCAATCCGAAAAGCATCATGGAAAGTGCAGTAGATTTGGAACTGGAAAAATCTTGTTTAGCCTGAGTCCAACCAACATCTGAGTGGGATCCTTTCTACAAGATTGCTGGCCAGAGGTCATCCAGCTTTTGCTCAAAGACTTCAAGAGAGAGAGAATCCACTGCCTTCTGAGCTCATGACAGCATCACATTCTCTTTGGGATGCCTTAGTTTAAACACATTGACAAGGACTTTTGGACAGCTCTAATTATTAGGAACTTTTTTCTTTCATCGAGCCAAAACTCCATCTCTTTGCAACGTTCTGTGTTGCTTCTAGTTTTCCTCTCTAGGGCTAAGAAGAGTGAGTCTACTCTTTTAAACCTGATACCTTTCTAATATTTGTTGACAGCTAACCTATCATTCCAAATGTTCTCTTCTCCAGTCTGAGAATCCCCAGTTCCTTCAACTGGGGACATGATCTCAAGGCCTCTCTCAAAACTCACCAGGTTGGTTTCATCCTTCCTAAAATGTAGTGCCCCACAATACAGCCATACTCCAGGGGTGATCTGAGCAGAGATGGCCCATGCTTCTCAGTGCAGTTTAAGATGACATTGGCTTATTATTACCCATATGACCCCAGAAAAGTCACTGGAACTATAGTTTCCTCTATCTGCAAAATGAGGGGATTGGACAAAATAAAAGCAAAGTCCCTTCCAAATATCTACCTAGCTACCTACCTATAGATAGGTCTATATAGATAGATATTTATTTTTCTATCTACTGATATATAGATGTCTGCACACATGCACACACACACACGCACACACACGCACACATACACAGAGTCCTCAAAAGCTTGCCAAATTCTTTATGTTAAAGATAAAACTGAGGTCTAGACAGAGCTTTACTCAGTCAGTGGTAAGACAAAGAACAGAACCCAAGGCTCCTGACCTTCCTTCCCACTAACACCAGTCAGAGCTTCCTAGCTGAGCTGAACCAACCCCTTACTGGAGCTGAAGCCCTTTATAATCCTTTTTCAACTGTGTCAGCCTCATGTGAACCACAAGCTGTTGTTTGTTCAGCCAAATATCCAGACCCTTTGTGTCCACAATGCCAAACATCTAGATATTTGGAAACTTGGGACAGAATGACCTCTAAATCTATGAGCTCTAAATCACAGATTGCTCACTGATCATTGTGCAGATGCAATCTCATCCCCCTAATATGTTCTTAAAATCCTCTGATGGATTTATGGAAAGTCCCTAACATCTGGAGGAAAGTTGTCTCTGAAGACATAGGCCTGGATCACGATCATCCTTGACCTTTCTGCTGTCCTGCCCAACAAAGAGGGAAGAATAGAGAAAAGGGCAGGATTAGAAGTCCTTATCTGTGTTCCAGAGTCATTCACAACCTTTTAGATTAAGAGGAATTTACCATAATAGCCACAGAGTCAGCCTGGACACCAAGAAGACCTGAGTTCAAGTACTACCTGATAGATAGTGTCTATCACTGGTCAAGTCACTAACTTCTCAGTGCTTTAGGCAATCTATAAATTGCAGAGAAGACATTGACCTGCACAGTAGAAGTTTTCTCACCTGGGAGCTCCCTGTGCCAGAGAAATCACAGATCGAGCCCTATCCTAATAATACTTACCTAGTGCATTTGTTGGTTTTGCATACATTGATCCTCACAGTGGTCCTGCTAGGAATCTGTCAAGCAAGAAGCATTTATTGAGCACCAAGAAATGCAAAAATGAGTCAGTACTAGGTTTTCAGTTTCTATTCAGTCAGGGGAAAGAGTATAAATACATCAAAGCAAATATAAAATAGATGCTATTGTGATACTACTAATTTTGTAAATTAGGAAACTGGGGTTCAGAGAGGTTTGGGCGGCTTGCCCAGGGTTAGCTAGGATTAAGTAAGATTCAAACTCATGTCATACATCTGGAAGGGACTTAAAGATCATGGGGACCAGCCCCTGGACCCAGGTCCAAAGTAACTAGACCAAGGTCACACAGGAAGTATAAGACCCAGGATTCGAATCCCAGGCCTCTGACTCCAAGTCTTGGATCCTTTGTATTGTGCCAGGTTTTCTTGATTCTAATTCCAGTGATTTTTCTGTTATCCACTGATGCTGAAAGTTCTGGGTATACATACAACAAGAATTCTCCTTCTTACCAAAACCTTTGGGAATTGTGGGGAAACCTTAGAGCCTGAATTTTAATTTCATCCATAGGTCAGCCACAGAGCTATGGATTTTTCTACCACAGCAATTAACAATAATGGTGATAATAATAACAATTGGCATTTATAGTGCACTTTAAGATTTGTGGTTTACATATTCTTTCACTGTGTGCCTTTCTCCATCTCTGTCTATGTCTCTCTCTCTCTTTGAGACTGGATCTCCCTATCTCAGCCAGACTGGAAGTGCAGCAACCACTTACCCAGTCAACTTAATCCCAGTACTTATCAACACGAGTATCATGACCCGCTCTGTTTCCAGAAAATCAGCTTAACCCACCGCAGCCCAGAACTCCTGAGCTCCAATGATCCACCAGCCTCAGCCTCCCTGATAGCAAGGATGACCAACCTGCCTCACCACACCCAGCCATACATTCTCGTTTGATGGTGAAGAAAACTCTTTGGGACTCTTCTAGGGCAGCATCATGTTCTTTGGGGGGAAGTGCTTAGGGACACCAACAGTGCAGTCTACAGAGGCAGCTTTCCTGTTTGGTCATTTTAGTTGTATCCAACTCTTTCTGTTGGACAACCCTGGAGACAGACACACAGCCTGTAAACCCTCCTCCAAACATCTCTGTGAAGGAAGAGGATTTTCTAAACCAAGAGCCTCAACCAAGAGTAAGTCACAAACTTAGTTCTTAGTTACTGAGTTTATTTATCCCAAGTTTAAAACACCAAACCATCTCTTCTAGTATTTTCCCCTCCATACACACTCTGCTGGAGTTTCAGCATCTCTAGGAGAGCATGCATGGTGGGAAAAATACCAGAACTGGAGAGAGAGAACTTGGGTTCAGATCCCGGATTTGTTATTTGCTGTATGACCCTGGGCAAGTCATTTTATCTCTTCATTTCTTAGGACTTAGAAGCCCTAGTTTCTTCATCTGTAAAATGGGGAGAATGATACTTGAAAATCCACCTGCCAGGGATTTTATGAAGAAAGGACTTGGAAACCTTAAAGAGATATGGAGATGAGGTAGTTTCAGAAGTGTTAAACTTTCTATTGAAAACTGATGGAAAAAACCAGGCCTGAAAACCCCCCCTGGAAGTCAGCAGGAGTGACAATCTATAGGATCTTGGCTCAGGTGCCTTGGCTCAGGCATACTGGATGAGGCAAAGCATGGGGATGTGATGTGCAGGAGAGAAGCCAAGACACCTGGGTTCTAGGCTAGGGACTTTTGGCGGGCAGGTTACCTGCCTCTTTGGACCTGTTTCTTCATTTGTAAAATGACTAGATGATCCCATCTGTAGAATTACTAGGTGTTTCCTTCCCACTAAGTCTCAGGAAAAAAAAATCTCTGAAAATGTAGGACACATCGAAAATACACTGATGGCAAAAGTTTCCCCTGGTCTGTTCTTTTACCCACTTCAAAGTCCTCTTCTCACTTGAGCTGCCAACATTCTCATAGGGAAAGCTTTTCTGACTGAACCTGTTTCCCAATCTGTAAAAGTAGAGAAATGGACTAAATCTTCACGGCCCCTGATCATCCTGGGTTTTTATGACAAACTAAAATGTTAGCAAATGGATAACATGCCCCTTAAAAAAGAGGGGACAATGTAAGTATCATCCAAAGAAACTAAACTCTAAAGGTGAGTATCATCCAAAGAAATCAGTCTCTAAAAGTGAAATTGTAGCTATCAGTTTGGATTGATTGGCGGTGAAAGCCTTTCCTGTTTCCCTTTAGATTATGTCACATAGAAAACTGTCTATTCTGCCCACTTAGCCATAAACATTAATTAAAGTCAGAATCAGCATCGTCTACTCTCACTCAGAGCTTGCCCAACTAATCCCTTTGGAGTTGTATTTACCATCTCTGGTAAGAAAGCTTATGCCAAATCAATCAGTTCAATCCAGCATTAGAGCTAGCAGAGAAAAAATAAAAGTCCATTTTTTTCTATTTTCAAAACAACTTTGCTTTCTCCCCTTTTCTTTCTGGTATGCTAAATGATTCAGGAACAGCTGAACTCTGAAAAACCAAAATGAGCACGTCTAACCCTCCCTAAGGAAGAATCTCTCGGGCCCTGAAGAGAACATTTTAAAATAAAGACGTTCCAAGGGATTGAAAAATTGCTTATGAGCCCAGCACACTGTCTAAGGGAGAGGTTAGGATGACAGGGTAGACAGCAGAAATGCTGGGAGGACAGTTTGCTCAAATAGCAACGGAGGGGATTCACAGCTAATGTCTAGAGTTGCTGAATTCTGCCTTGGGAAACACTAAATTCTACAGATACTAAAATCCAAAGTCATCAAACTCAAGAATTGCTGGATCAATACGCTATATCTAAACTAGGCCAATTAAATTATCTATTGAATGAATGCCCTTCTTGGTCCCAGAACTCATTTTTTTAGCCCCATAATTTACAAGGCAGTAGGGAAAATGGCCAGTGGGAGTCTCATCATAGGATTTAGATGTGACAGGGACCTTAAAAGGTCACCTAGTCAACCTCTTAATTTTAAGAACAGGGAATCTGAAGGCCAAAGACGACTTGTCTGACATCATACCTAGCAATAACGGTTCAGTCATTTCAGGCACATCTGACTCTTCATAACCCCATTTGAGGTTTTCTTGGCAAAGGTACTGGAGAGGTCTGCCATTTCCTTCTGTGGATCATTTTACAGATGGTAAAACTGAGACCAACAGTGACTTTCCCAGGGTCATACAGCTAGTAAGTGTCTGAGGCTGAATTTGAATTCAGGTCTTCCTGACTCTACCCACTGCACCACCTAGCTACCCAGTAATACTATTAGCTAGAAATTATTTAGAGCTTTAAGATTTGCAAAGTTCTTCACAGATATTATATCTCATTATACATATATGCATGTATGTATATGTTATACATACATACACACATCACAACAACCCTGTGAGGTAGGTACTGTTATTGTCTTCACTCTACAGATGAAGACCCTGAGGCAGGCAGAGGTTAAGTGATTAGTCCAAAGTCTCATAGCTAGTAAATGTCTGAGGCCATATTCAAACTTGGGTCCCTGACACCTGGAGGTCCAGCGCTGTGTCCACTACGCCCCCTAGCGGCAGATGGGATTCTGACCCTCAACCTTTACAAATTCTGTTCTTTCCTAGTCTGCTGTTTTTTTTTCTTTTTTTTTTTTTTAAAGGAAAAAGGCAGTAACTCCTTAGTGACTCTCATTACTGTTCCCCCATTAATGTTTGCAAACCAAACTTGCTTCAAGAAAATCTCCTGGTTCCAAAGGAATCTAGTTGGGAAATTGGATTGCAGAGTTTGGCCATATGATTCTAAAAAACCAGATAACTGCCCACTTGCATTGTGCAGTTGTATACATAACCAAGCTTACTACAGGAGGGGTCATAAGCATTCAGAATTGCTCAGGATTTCTTTCTGTTCAATGTTTTTATTTAAAGTCTTGAGTTCCAGGGGGCGGCTAGGTGGCGCAGTGAATAGAGCACAGGCCCTGGAGTCAGGAGGACCTGAGTTCAGATCCGGCCTCAGACACTTAACACTAGTTTTGTGACCTTGGGCAAGTCACTTACCCACAATTGCCCTCCAAAAAGCAAATAAAATAAAATAAATAAAGTCTTGAGTTCCAAATTCCATCCCTCATTCCCTCCCTTCCCTCTCTCCTCCCTGAGATGTTAAGCTATGGGTTATACATGTGCAATTATGCAAAACATTTCCATATTAGTCATTTTGTACAAGAAGACTCAAGTAAAAGGAAAAAATGAAAGAAAGTGAAAATAGCAAGCTTTGGTCTGCACTCAATCAAAATCAGTTCTTTCTCTGGAGGAGGATAACATGCTTCATCATTAGTCCTTTGGGATTGTCTTGGATCATTGTATTGCTGAGAATAGCTAAATCACTCACAGTTCTTCAGTGAACAATATTGCTATTATTGTGCATGACATTCTAGTGGTTCTGTTCACTTTACTATACATCAGTTCATGTTAGTCTTTCCAGGTTTTTCTGAAATCATCCTGCTCGCCATTTCTTGTAACACAGTAATATTCCATTACAATCATATACCACAGCTTGTTTATCCATTCCCCAAATGATGGGCATCCCCATGAGTTCCAATTCTTAGCCACCATAAAGAGTTGCTATATTTTTGTACTTTTTTTATCCTTACATTTTTTGGATTCTTTTCCCCTTTTTTGGATGTCTTTGGGATAAAGACATAGCAGTGGTATTGCTGTATCAAAGGATATGCAGTTTTATGACCCTTTGGGCATAGTTCCAAATTGCTCTTCAAAATGTTTGGACCAGTTCACAAATCCACCAACAGTGCGCTAGTGTCCCAGTTTTTCCCACATCCCCTCCAACATCCAACATTCCCCTTTTTTTATGACCTTAGTCCCTCTGATGGGTATGAGGTAGTACCTCAGAGCTATTTTAAATTGAATCTCCCTGATCTATAGTGATTTAGTGCATTTTTTAACGTTATTATAGATAGCTTTGATTTGTCTGAAAACTGTTCAGATCCTTAGACTATCAATTGGGGAATGATACTGTCTTTTTTATAAATTTGACTCAGTTCTCTATATATCTGAGAAATAAGGCCTTTATTCAGAAATACTTGTTGCAAAATTTTTCCCCCAGTTTTGTTTTCCTTATAATTTTGGTTGCATTGGTTTTGTTTATGCAAAAAATGTTTAAATTTTATATAATCAAAATGATCTATTTTACATTTTGTAATGCCCTCTGTATCTCCTTTGGTCCTAAATTCTTTTCTTTTCTTTTCTTTTTTTTTTGGAGGGCAGTTGGGGTTAAGTGACTTGCCCAAGGTCACACGGCTAGGTGTTTGTATTAAGTGTCTGAGGCCGGATTTGAACTCAGGTACTCCTGACTCCAGGGCCGGTGCTCTATTCACTGCGCCACCTAGCCGCCCCCCTAAATTCTTTTCTTATCCATAAATCTGACAGGCTATTCCATGCTCTTAATCTGTTTATGGTACTACCCTTTGTATTTAAGTCTGTACCTATTTTAACCTTATCTTGGTGTATGATGTGAGATATTGGTCTATACCTAGTTTCTACCAAACCGTTTTCCAGTTTTTGTCAAATAATGAATTTCCATTCCAATAGCTTGGATCTTTGGGTTTATCACTAAACTATAGATCACTATGGTCATTTGCTATAATGTAATTTGTACCTAAATCTATTCCATCGCTCCACCACTCCATTTCTAAACCAGTACCAGATTGTTCAGATAATTACTGCTTTACAATACATTTTGAGATCTGGTATGGCTAGACTACCTTCTTTCACATTTTTTTTATTGATCCCCTTGATATCCTGGAGCTTTTGTTCTTCCGGATGAATTTTGTTATTTTTTTCTAGCTCTTTAATTTTTTTGATTGGTAGTTTGATTGGTATGGCACTGAACAAACAGATCAAGATTCTTAATGTCAATGTCAAATGGTTGAGGGGAGGGGAGGGGGAATTTGAGGGAAGAGAGGAAAGGAAAGGGCATAATGTTAAAGGAAATGGATCTTTATTTTGAATGGATTTCATCTATCATGATGTTTTGTTGTCTTCTTTAGAGTCAGCAGCCCAGAAAAGACTTTAGAGTTCAAATCCAGAACACCTGTCTAATCAAGAAAACTCCCAGGTGCATTTAGTCCAAGCCTGGCAATCTATTCCCTCCTCAGCTCCCTAGGGATGAGCATCCTCCAAGGACCTGGGGCCCTGCTAGGAAGCAAATGGGAGGCCAGTTCCTGTTTTACCTCTCCCTTTTTGTGGTTCTGCTGTTCCCTGCTGGGAACCTTTCCCCCAGTCCTGCAGAACTCTTCTCCTCCTGCCCCCTTGAATGGACCAGACTGTTCTGTCTTCGAAGACTCTCTACATTCCTTTGCAATGGGGAGATAGACCCGGAATATCACACTGGAACTTGGCATTCCCCTTACACAATCTCCTGGACACAGTCTCCTCCCACATCCCACCTCTTACACAGAATTCCCTCTATTCTGTGCCTGTGCATGGGATGGGCAACTGGAAGAAGGAATAAAGATGCAGCTCTTGTGATAAGATTGGTGTTAGCTTTCCCCTGGTCTCTCACAGGCTAATCAAAACGTAGGAAATCCCTGCAACCACCGGGTCTAGCCAGATGAGCAAAACCCAGTTGCTTTCTCACTCTACAGTGGCAACTCTCCCAATATATGGAAAGCTTTGTAAATTCAACACCCTGCGAGTACATGGAGCCAAGAGCTTCAGGCAAGGTGAATATCCCTGCAAGTTACATATAAAATGATCAATTAGTTTTACACCACAAAACAATCCAGGGTGTTGCTGGGGTAGCATACTACCAAGTTCTTTGGTTCCATTCATGCATCATAGAAGGATCAGTATTTTCAGAGATCCCAAAACACTCTATCTGTATATAATACCCCTTGTACCTAAACCTTCTAAATTTTCACAAATATTTGCCAGAGCCAGAAAGTCCATTTTAATTGGATTCTAGTCTCAACACTTAGCAAATAAGCATTTATACTGGTGCTTTGCTGTGCCAGGAATTGTGGTATGGTCTGGGGATACAGAGAAAGGCAAAAACGGTCCCCTCCTCAAAGAAAATACATTTAAACGGGGAGAAACACATGTAAATAAATACATGCATATAAAATTATACAGAACTAGAAAGAACAGAGTTTGAATGCAGACTGAAGCAAACTGCCTGCTCTTTTTCTTGTTTGGTTTTGTTTCCCCTTTGCCGTTGTTCATTTCATCGGTTACAACCCTTCTTTACAACCTGACTAATGTTCAATGTGAAAGTATTTGCAGATCCTATACTTGATTGCAAGCTGCCATGGGGGAGGGAAGAAAGGAAAGGGGAGAAAATTTGAAACTCAAGGGACTGTGGAACTGAATCTTATAAACTAAAAGTAAACAAACGTTAATAAAGACAAAAAAATTTTTTAAAGATATAGAGTAGAAGAGAGGTCATCTCAGAAGAGGGGTATGAGCAGATGGGGATGAGGGATAGAGAGAAGCCAGGAGGTACAGGTGAGGAAACAACAGAAAGGTCTAGGGTGGTCTCATGTGAAGAACTGCAAGAAAGCCAACGCTTCTGGATCAAGGTCTATGGACAGGACTAAGGTATAAAGAAAGCTGGACGAGGGTTAGGAAGGTTAGGAAGTCTTGGATAGGCAGGTTATAAAGTCTATGGGAAAGGCAATGGCGAGGTTCCTGTAGTCTGAACAGAGGCAACAAAGTTCTGTCCTGTGGGAATAGAAAGAAGCTACCAAGGGGAACTGCCAACGCCTGGTCAGTGCCAACAGCTTGATGATTGTCTTACTGGGCTTTTTTTTGCCACCAACTATAGTCAGTCAGTCCCTTAGGATCATGGACTGAGAGCTGAGAGGGATCTTAAAATGATATGGTTGTCTAACCCCTTCAATTAACAAATAAGGAAGCTAAGACCCAAAGAGGTAGTGACTTGGCAAAGGTCACCCAGGTGTTAAGTGGCAAAGCCAGCATTCAAACTCAGGACCTCTAAGGATCTAGCATGCTTTGTAGCATATAAACATTTCATTTTTTAGCCCTAGCTTTTGTGTCACTTCAGCTTTTAATTCACCTCTGAAGCAAAACAGGCTTGCTCTCCTCCCCAGGGGCCCTGCTGGAGAAAGTGCCGTGAGTGCTCCCCGGCTTTACACCCTGCTGGGCCTAATCACTATTGCTCCTGCAGTAACAGCAGGGGTGTTTGTTGGGGTTTTTAAATTATTATTATTTTCTGATTGAAAAGCAAGTCTCCATAACTCCCCAACAGCAAGAATGACATTGTAAAACTGTTCTGGGCTCCTGCCTCTATTTGAGGTTCAGTGTGGCGTGGAAAGTTTTCCACACCCTGGAACGGCAGTTGTAAGATTTCTTTTCCACAGTGGCATCAGAAGGGGAAAATCTCATTAAAAGGATCTTAAAAGGATTTTTTAATTAAGAGCAGCATGCTGGTGATGGGGTGTCAGCTTGAGGACACAGAGGCAGTGAGAAAGAGAAAAGGAGAGGGACAGAGAAGAAAGGATAAGAAAAAAGGGCATTTCAATGCTGGATTTTTAATCATTGAATTTCTTACAACTAAGGCTTCTAATACGGCAGACTCTATCACCCAGCTGTGTGCAGCACAGGGGCTATAGGCCCTTTTGGGAGCAACAGAATTTAGCTAACTCTGTAGCTACAAAAGGTGTCAGACCGGGCTAAGCAATACCCATGGGAACCAGTGATACATCCAAATAGCAGGCAGTTATAAAGGTAAAAATGGAGACAAAATGGTTTTGGTAAAAGGACAGGAAAATCCTAGGACCATTGGTGGTCCAGAGATAGAAGAGGCTTAGGAGAGGCATTAGTAACAAGGGTGTGTATGTGTGTATGTGTGTGTGTGTGGGGGGGGGGGGGTGAGATTGTGTGTGTGTGAGAGAGAGAGAGAGAGAGAGAGAGAGAGATTTCATACACATTATAGCATATGCCATGTCCTTCACTATAAGCCAATCCAGGCCCCAGATACAATGGAGGGAGAGTGGGGAGGGAAATTCTTTTCATTTGCTGTCAGGAGAACGTCTGCTGAGAGACACACAGAGCTGCCGTGGACAAACTCAAGAAATGAAATCCAGAGATGATCCCTTACTGTAAAGAAAATTACATCTTGTGAGTTGTGTGGACCCTCTTAGGCACCCAAGCTGAAATAATTGCCAGTATATTGTCAGTAGATGTGAAATGTTCCAACTCTCCTATACTTCCAGGGTGGCCATTGAGATTTGGTGTCCAGCCTCTCTTACCTAAAGTTTGATCTCTTCTACCCTTTTTCCATATTGCCAAGGTCATTTTAACATTTTCACTGACTTCTGATGCCATATTGGTAGGTCTGAAATAGTTCTGAAAGCCTGGCATAGAACACTGGGTTGGACTCACCAAAGGTTCTATTCTCACAACACTTTGGGTCCTACTGCCCACTGCCCTTCAGCTCTTCCCCTTGTCCTCAACCCCAGAAATGGAGATAAGTTGCTTCAATTAACAGCGACTTATGGGTCATTCTGTAAAGTTACACTGAAATACTGGAAAACAGTGAAATAAGTTAAGGAGGGACCCAAGGAAACTTGCTTAAAAACAGATAATGACCATATAGGGCTATGCACACACAGAATGCTGGAGGGGAGGAGGGGCTGGGGAAAAGCTCAGAAATGGGAAACGAATTAAAAGTATCAAAGTCTCTTTCAGTCCTACAAACCTAAGAAATCCTGCTTTTCTCCTCAGAATGAACCTTTTAAGAATAATAATAGCACTTCCATAGCAATGAAAGATTTACAAAGCACTTCCATGTGTTACCTTACTTCACTAACCTCATCATAACCTCAGGAGGAAGCTGCTGTCATCATTTCTATTTTGCAGAGGAAGGAAATGAGGCAGCCAGGTTCAGTGATTTGCCCGACGTCAGCTACTGTCTAAGGCCAAGATTCTAACGCACACTCCCAACTCCAGTCTGATGCTCTATCTACTACCCCGTCCAAGTGCTTGAGACAAAATAAGGACTTCTTCAGTAGATATATTTTATTAACATGATACAAAGGGTTGCTACGAAGTAACTCATGAAAGTACAAGCTGGTTTGTCCTCTAGGACACATGAGAGACTTGATTCCTCATCGGCTTCCATTGCCTACCCTCAGGCCTCATTCCCCTTTGTTATTTCTCCACCTTTAGCCCACCTACAGAAAGCTCTGGCTTAAAGGTTGTTTTTCCCGGCAAATTCCTTTGATCTGGCTAAACACTGAGATAGAATAATTATAAGTAGTTCAACTGTAATTAGATCATTTAACTTTTTTCTTTACTTTCTAGATATCTACCATGTTGGCCTGAAAATAAAATTAGAATTGTTCTTCGGTTTGCCTAGGATCTGACACTGGGAGAGAAGGAGCAGAGCTCCTCTGCTCCTGCCCGAGTCCAATCTGGCCATTAGATGGGTCAATAAAACAAGCCCTGGGAGCCAGGTGTAGAAATACTGCTCCATCATGGAGAAGGAGAGAGTCATTCATTCAATAAACACTTAATGGACTGCTGTGTGGAAAGCACTATGCTAGGCACTGGCAAAGATACAAATCTTAATTATAGGAAACATCTGAAATCAGCTGACTTCTTCAAGTCACTTAATTGTTGAGTCAAGTAGAATCAGATGTAGACAAGAAATGCAGAAAGTTCAGGGTCAATGAAGACAAGCAATGCAGAAAGCTCTGTTTCCTCAGCAGAAAGGAATTTTTTTTAAAAAACAGACAATGTATTTATGTGAGTATATATTCATGTTACATAACCAAACTCCCTTCTTCATTCACTCGGGGTAAAGGCTGTCAACGCTCATTTACAGCACTTTTAGAGCATAAAGACAGCTCTCCCCTATGTTAAGAATAATCATTTCCAGCAAAGGTAGCTATAAATTAAACTTCCCAAAAAATGAACCCGACTTTCCCACTGACATTATAAAATAAAAATGTATTAGCACAGAAAATGTTCGCTGACAGATTGAGGTAAAAGCCTGGAGCTTGTAAGAGGTTAAGATGGTGGCTAAGTCTGAAGTATCTGGGGCACCAGGAAAGCTTCTAGGGCATTTTCCAATATTTGTAGCACTTTTTAAACTCACTATCACATTCTTTATCTCTTTTCCCTGCCCCAGGCTATTAGGAATTTCTCCCAAACTTCAAGATTCTGAAGACACAGTTCTCAAAACTTTGCTCTTTTCCTTCCCCTTTTGTGTGACTATTTACTATAATTTTAAGGGATATATATATACACACACACACACACATACACACACACATATATATACATATATATATACACACACATATGCATATATATGTATATGTATATATGCATATATTTTACATACATATATATGTATGTATGTGTATGTATCCCTTAAAATTATATTTCTATATTACATATACATATGGGACAATCCATATATATTAGCAAGTCTGTACCTCATTTGTCTCTCCCAATATAGACTGAGAAGTTGCAGCATATGGTTTATAACTGCATCACAAAAAAGGTGCATTTGAAGAGCATTGGGAAAGACAGCAATTCTCAAAGGACAGGACAAGCCTATTGGACCACTGTGTTCACCTAGAGATCAAGGTAGTCATACTGAGAGTAATCCAAGGAGATCAGACAGCATCACTTTCAACTTTTCATCCCTTCTGACTCTTATCCGGACAGCTCTACGTATTCAGTATACAAAGATGTGCAATTAGACACAAGGATATAATGATGGTTCATGAACAGCATAATGATTTGTTATTTTAAAAACATCACAAGTTTTTCCTTGAGACAGGATGCTTATCCAAATAGACATATTAAAGTCATCATGAGAAGGCATTGGTTACAATTGTTTCCACTCAAGAAACAAGAATAAATATAGAACAATGAGATGCAGCTCCACAGAACAATCTGGGTATAAATATAAAATGATTATCACAACATCTTTGTGACATTTCTCTCTGTGGCTATGAGACCTCAGAGAGAGGGACTGTTGTCCAGAGCTGTACAATTCAGGGCTAAGAAGATGCCCCCTTGGCAGTTCATCATCTCTTTCTACAATGAAAAACACAAGACTACCAGACAGGATGTTCTGCAATGTAGCAAAGGAGGCAGGTACTTATGCCATTGGCTGCTATGGTTAAGTGTCAAACCATTTGCTCTTCTTTCCAAAAGAGGCTCCCTTTGTGGGTCCTAGTATTTTCTGCTTGTACTGTTCGACCAACTGGTTGAATCGAATTTCTGCCTTATTTCCCTTATCCTTTTTCTTCGGTACCTACAGGAGAAAGGGAAGGAAGCAAAAAGGAATTAACGTGAATCTCACCTTTATTTAGCCACCTAAAGGATGCAGTATTCAAAGTACGTGTTCATCAATAAGTTTTCCCAAGTTAAATTCCATTCAAGAAATCTCAGACAAGATTCCTCAAGAAAAGACCTCAAAAAGAACTCTATCATCTCTCTGCCACTAGAGAGAAAAAGATGATCTTTGTGAGTGCCCCATACCCACAGGCAGCAAACCTAGAAACCTGAGGGAGAAAGATACATGTGTCCGGGGCTCTGAGCACAGTTCATTCCTCAACAGCCTAGCAACGTCAGGTCAGAGCCTAGCCATGGTCTTAAGAAAATAGCCTTCCCAGTCTGAACCCTTCCCAAGAATCTGTAGAGAGGGGAAGCTGTTAATGGGCTTGGAAAGAGCCCAGTGACTTAAACTTTCACCAACCATAGGCCCTCTCACCTGCTCACCTTCCCCTAGAACACCCAGAAAAGACCTTCCTTACTGGATGCAAGACTCAGGAAAGATGGCTGCAGCCCAGTCCCTGCAAGACCCGCTTTTCACTAAGATAACAAGTGACAAGAATGTGCCTGCAGAAGGCAAAGCTGTCACACTGTCCTCACCTGCAAAGACATGGAACGCCGCTTCTCTTGTTTCTGATGTCTCATGTGTACCTTTGGCTTTTTGGGTGGAGGAGGGTTAGCCTTGCCTTTGTCCCGCATTCTGAAATCAGAGTCAAGCGTTCACTCTGGGTTAGCTCTCAAGGGCCACATGGGCCAGGAATCCAGCAATCAAAAAGACAGCCTCTCTTATATAGCACGGCAGGCTAAACAACACACTATTATTACTAGACTCAGTGGGTAGAACTAATGTTTAAAATGATGCTACACCAGGGCATTTTGATTTCTAATCTTTGTATACTTGTTCAACAAACTAACCCAAAGGTTTCACATTTCAGCCAAACTTCAGAACCTTCATTTATCAGTTCACATTCAGTCATTCACTCCACAAATACTAACTGGGCACCTATTGGACATGCACATGACACAGCACTGTATGGTATCGATGGTATTATGTATTACAGAAAACATTCTTAAAATCATCTCCTGTCAAAGTGTCCTTCACTAACTGAAGACAACTAGACAAGTCTCAGCAAATACTAAGGCCCCATTTATTTTGTTTGTTTCATTTGGAGGTGGGAGAGCAAGGCAGTTGGGGTTGAGTGACTTGCCCAAGGTCACACAGCTAGTAAGTGTTAAGTGTCTGTGGTCATATTTGAACTCAGGTCCTCCTGACTCCAGGGCCTGTGCTCTATTCAGTGCACCACCTAGTTGCCCCTAAGGCCCCATTTAGAAAGTAAGATGTTTGTCTATAATGTTATATGGGGCTTTTCTATGTTCAGTCATGAATCAGACCAGAAATATGTGAAGCCCTGCTCTCAAAGGATCTCCAAATAAAAGGTCACATGCCTACATGTGCTTCTCCCAACAAAGTCTGACAACAGCATGTGTACTACTGCAAAGATGGATTCTTTGAACAGTCCTTCCAAATTAGGTTTTGTTGCTCAGTCATTTTTCAGTCATGTCTGACTCTCTGTGACCCCATGAGGGGTTGTCTTGGCAAAGATACTGGAATGCTCTGCCATTTCCTTCTCCAGCTCATTTTACAGATGAGGAAACTGAGACAAACAGGTTTAACTGACTTGCCCAGGTTTATATAACTAATAAGTGTCTGAAGCCAGATTTGAATTTATGAAGATGTCTTCCTAACTCCAGACCCAGCTCTCTATTCCCTGGACCACCTAGCTGCCTCCCAAACAAGATAACACACCAATGAATGTCCCAGTCATCTGTCCACAAGGCAGAAAATAGCTAACCCCTGACTTTGGAGTTAATCTCTGTAAAGTAAGGCTTGGCTTAGAAGCATCCTCCTCCCCTCCCACCCCTGCAATGCTGCCCTAAGCTTCCTCCCACCTGATCTTTGGTCCTCGATGTGTGGGAAGCATCAAGACCTTTCTCCGTTTCTTCCCGTCTGGCAGCTCCACATGCTCCACTTCTGCCTTGGTCTGGAATCCTGCCCATGAATCTGGAACCCCCTTTGGTTTTGAGGAAAGCTTGCCTGGGCTCTGGGTGTGGCTATGAGCAGCTTTATGCTTCTGGAACTTCTCAGGCTTTTGCTGCTGGTCTTTTGGGGGCCCATCAACTACAGACTTTGATTTCATTTTCTGCTGCATAAACCAAGAGTTCACAGTGAGTTTCCCACCTGGTTTCTCTATGAAACCTAGCTGCTGACAAGTCTCAGCAGAATACAGGTTTTATGTGAAGTGGAGAGAATCAGAAGAAAGAAAAAGCTGCGTACTTTGGTTTCCTCAAATCTATGGGGATGAAGAAAACAATAATGGGCATTTGACATGCACTACAGCCACCACAAAGGGCCAGAAGAGAGGAAACTCAGTCTCTTCACCTCCAATAAAGACAAGGAGGAAAGAAAATACTCAGGATCTAAAAGCAAGAAAATTTAGAAGTGCTTCCAAAGCAATAACACAATAATATTTTTAGGCAATAATTGCACATTTACTTTTTATAGGGCATCAAAATAGTCCTTGAACAACACTTAAATTCACACTCCAGAGTTTTCCATGCCAGGCCTACTGTCCTATGTAGATTTCATACATAAATGATCTGCACCCCAAAAGTATGCTGAATAGGCAAGTTAATATGATAAAAAAAAATAACCATAAATGCAAAAGCTAAAATAAGAACAATTTCCATGTTTATAAATATCTATACTCTTCTGTACACATATAGATCTTTTTTAGAAATAGACAATTAAAACTACAGAGTATTATAAATGGATAGTAAACCAAAAGGCAGTAAAAATGCAGAGAATGGAGAGATAACATTTAATATAAAATTCTAATCTTAGCTTTAGCATCCATCCTGACCAAAAGTTTAACCAGTAAGATACTCTTAATCTGGAGTTTCTTCTCTCCTGCCCTTTCTCTAGTGTGGTGTAGTTTTACCCTAGCAAGAGATGAAAGTAAACTGATCGAGGGATGAAACAGAAGAAGGAAAGAGTCTGAAAAATCTATAAACAATAGTCCTCAAATAATAAAGAGTTAAGGATATGACAGAGACCTGAGTTCTAGGACTTGGCAAAACAAACAAACAAACAAAAAACAGGAAGGTCTATACCAGGTTTCGCTGGGCCCTCATCTCCTTCATCTTTAGTTTCCTTCGATCTTCCAAAGAGAATTCTACTATAGGTCTCTGTATAAGGGAAAAAAGAGAAAAGCTTTATCTAATATTTTAACGTATTGGTACAGTGGGTCATGTATATATGCAGTACAAGTCTGGCTCTGCTATTTACTTACTTCACACAGTGGTAAGCTTTATTGGTTCTGCAAGCAACTTGTCCCAATTACAATTCCCCTTATGCCAAGCCCTCTGATTTCACATCCTTAACTCTTCTCATCCCTCTACTCTAACACAAGGAGACAATGGACACCAAAAGGCCCAGCCTGGGCAATCCATGTCTCTCCACAGGACACCTCTCACCTTCTGAGGACCAAATATCTCAGGGTTGTTGTTTATGTGACGAAGGGCTGCCAGCGCATGCTCATGTTCTTCAAATTCCACAAAAGCATAACCCAAGGACTGACCCTTCACATTCCCGTGTGTACCTTTAAGGTCACGCATTACACGACACTGAGAGTAAGCAAAAGAACAATGGTGATTTGATAGAGAAAAAACATTTTCCCTGTCCTCAAGCAGATTTTTGATATAGATGGCTCTTATAATACCAAGTTCTCTGGCAACTTAAAACAGGAAAACAATTCTCATCTGGATCAATATCAACCTAACAGAGCACTCGGCTATGCACACATAGAATGAGTTAAGCAGATATAGTTCCCTTGCCTCCAGGAACTTATATCATAAAAATATACATCAACATGAAAATCAAATTTATATGCAAGAGGAAAGGTAAGATAATACAAAAAAAAAAAAAGCTGACAATAGCTAATTGGTTCAGTGGATAGAACACTGGGTCTAGAATCAGGAAGACCTGAGTTAAAATCTGGCCTCAGACACTTCCTAGCTGTGTGACCCTGGGCAAGTCATTTAACCTGTTTGCCTTAACCCACTGGAGAAGGAAATGGAAACCACTCCAGTATTTTTGCCAAGAAAACTCCATGGACAGTATTGGCTGCCATGATCCACAAGGTCATAAAGAGTCAGACATGAATGAACAATAATTCAATAACAGGCAGCTAGTTATGTCACCAGAGCCCTACACCAAAGCTTTACCTTGGCTTACAGGTGAACCTGGTTTTTCAAATGCTATGCTAATGGAGTGCAAATTCTCTCAGTTATCCTAGATAGGAAAGTATTCAAGAACAGAGTTGATAATAGATGTCATGACTATTGATAGAAAGGAAGCCAGTTCATCACCAAGCTGGCAAAAAGGGCAATTTTTTTTTTTGGCCATAGCCAGCTCTTAAAGACCCTCTATTAAATTACAAAAGTGATAGCAATCCGCATTAGAAGAAAGAGTATCTACACCAATGAAATATTGCTGAAATATTAAAGTGCGTATAAGCTTGGTCAACTTCAGTATTTATGTGTATGAAAGTGGAGAACATGGTAGGACTATATTATGTCCACACCTCTATTTCCCTTGAAGACTTTTCTAAAGAAGGGAAGGAGTGTTGCCTACTGAATTTGAACAGGAAGGGTATTCCAGGTATAGGAAAAATATGATGAACATAAAAACACAGAGAAACAGAAAGAAGACTCAATATGGCTCAGAGTTTAGCAGGGTTTTATTTTCTGTTCAAAATTTGGTAAGTAACTCCTAGTATTTTGGATAACAGCAGGCAAATAATACTAAGTAATAACCAAATAATGGCTAGGACTAAAATGTCCTAAGGATACTAAGATGCTGGATTCAGTAAGCAACAACTATCTGCTGAGGACCTATGTGCCTAACATTGTGCAAAGCCTTGTTGGGGGCTTTAAAGTCCAAGATATGGTACTGACTTCAAGGATCTTACACTCTTGATGAAGAGGCAAGATTCACACAAAACCATTAAATAACAGTATAAATCAGTAAATAACAATATGCCAATAGGAAAGAGTACTGAATTTGGATTTCCAAATGTTAATTATGTGGCTATGGACCAGTCATGTAAACTTCCAGTGGTTCCAGTGAATTCTCTAAGATTCTAAGCTACAATTCTAAGATGCTCTTCTGGATCTGCAGAGGCAGTTTTCACAGGAGAAATTCCCTGCACCTAGTGAAAGGACAGGTAAAACCAAAAACCAAGTTATTACAAGGAACAAATGAGATGCTTGAAAAGAGCTTTGGAAACCTTAAATCATTATACAAACATCTATTATGATCTCAATATCTATCAAATTAAAAATGCATTAATCATAACCACATGCTATCCTTTATATCTGGCAGACAGTCAATAATATTAGTTGCTGAGGATAATGAAATAAATTTGCGGTGATGGATTTAGTCCAACAAGCCCCTCTTATGACCAATAGCACTTGCTACTTCACCAATGCTGGGACTGAACCCCAAACCCTGTCTGCATCAGAGCAGACAATGCTCAACCAAATGAGTCACAGATGTTGGCACAGACCCCTCCCCCTTCACACACACCTTTGAATGTGGACAAACACCAAAGGGATACTTAAAAAGAAAAGGGAGAAAAGAGCAGCCTCTTACCTCCTTCAGGCGGACAGCCCTTCCACCTCCAGCTGCGGTCAGCACCAACCTCCTCAGCTGTTTGTCATCCACTGCCTTTGGAAGATTATGGAGACACAGCCGGGTCATGGAGACAAAGATGTTCTGATCCTTCAGCTTCTGATGTTTGAGCAGTTCAAACTGCAAGAACAACGAACAAACTGGTAGAGCTCAAGTCAATCTAAAGAAGAGCCCACTTAGGATTTGACAAGAAGAAAGAATATTAATGATAATGAGGAGAATAGCTACCAACATTTAGTCATCATGTTGCACACTGCTTTACATAATTTCATTTTAATCTCACAAGAGACCTGTGAGGAAGGCAGCACAAATACATTACAGGTAAAGATTGGAGAGGTGAGGCAAGATGAGATGAGATGCTGATAAGTGACAGGGCCAGGACTTAAACCCAGGCTTCCAACCCTGCTTCCAAATAGTGTTTTGTCCACTACAGAACAGCTGCTTTCTAAAAACAAGCAATCCTGTCAGCCAACAATTTTATACGCACGTGCGTGCGTGCGTGTGTGTGTAAAATGGAAAAAATTGGCTACAATACAGTTTTACACAGCCTGGCAAAGGAGGGAAAATACCTGGTGCTTTCCTTTGCTATGCTAGCTGGTTTGTTCTAAAATTACAAGATATATTCTCAAATGATGAGCTTAAGGAAAGTCAACTCTGCCATCTTGAGGCAAAGAAATGTCTGTGTCTGTAATCACGTTACCAGAACTGTACTGTACGGCTACCTGACTACACAAAATAGTCTCTTCATTTAAATGCTGTGCCAAATTTCGTATATTTGCTCATCGCTTTTTACAGTATTAACTTAGGCCTACGATACTGCATGTATACCAATCTAAGTCTGAAGAGCTGTATCTTTTTTTAAAGTAAATTTTACTGAACAAGTTATGGCATGTGAATGTGATGGAATATTACTTTGCTGAAAATTATTCTGTAAGAAATTATGAAGGGGATGGTTTCAGAAAAACCTGGAGAAATCTGTATGAGCTGTTGTGAAGTGAAGGGAGCAGAACCAGGAGAACAATTTATATAGTCACAACAGTATTGTAGAGATAACAAACTATGAAAGACTCAGGAACAGTGAACACCACATTGAACAACCATAATTTCAAAGGATTCATGATGAAACATACTATCCACCTCCAGATAGAAAGGGGATGGGCAGAGAATAGATTAAACATATTTTATTTTCTTTCTCTTTTTTTGGACATGGTTAAGGAGGGAATTTGTTTTGTAGACTATACATAAATTGTAATGGGTTTTGCTTTTCTTGGCTTCTCAATGGGTGAAGGAGAGAATGTGGAAATGGAAATAAAATAAAACTGAATTTTAGGAAATAAACTTTCTAAGTAAAGATTATGCCTTGCTCTTGGGCTTTCTCTGGCTGTTCACTTGACTTTCGAAGGTATATGTTTTATAGGAATGTCAAATTCACCAAGTCCAAAACATAACATTATCTATCTCCTAAACCCACCCTTCTTCTAAATTCCCCATTTCTGTCAAAGGCAATACTAGTCGTCCAACATCCCAGGTTTACAATCTTGGTATTATCCTCAATTCTTCACTCTTCCTAACCACACATTTAATCAACTGCCTAATCTTATGCCTACTGCCATATGGTGCCCCTCTCTCTCTCTCTTCAATAGCCTCCACTCTAATTCAGGCCCTCATCTCTTTCTCATCTGGCCTATCCTAAAAGCCTCTTCATTGGCCTCCCTGATTCAAGTTTAATGTCACTCAAATCCATCCTCTACCTAGCTACTCAAGTGACTTTCCTTAGACACACAGTTCTGACCATGTCATCATTTCTCTACTCAATAAACTCCAGTGGCTCCTTCTGTACAATCGAAGAATTTGAAAGCTGGAAGGGACCTTAGTGGCTCTATTACTATTCAGCCCAAGCTGAAAGGAATCCAAAACCGTAACATAACTTACAAATGATACCACAAGTTCTGCATGATGACCTCCAGGGAGAAGGAAAGTCACTGCCTCTAGAAGCAGCAACTGTACTTCCAGAAGGCTCTAAATATTAGCGAGGTTTTACTGATACCAAGCATACATCTGCCTCTTTTCCACTTCTGCCTATTGCTCTTGGTTTTGCTTTCTAGGGCTAAACAGAACATGTCTTATCTTCCTTCCAAATGACGGCCCTTCAAATAGTTAATAACAGCTATCGTGTATCCCAGAGACTTCTCTTCTCCAAAGCTAAATACTCCTGGTTCTTCAACCAATTTCTCTTTATGTTAAGAATCAAGGCCCTTGGCCATCCTGACTTCTGACCTCCAAATACTCTCTTAAAGTGTGGTGCCCAAAAATACTCCAGATAAGGTCTGATGGGGGCAAAATACAGTAGGATTAGCACCCCCTAACTCTTTTTTTGTTTGTTTTTGGAGGGCAGTTGGGGTTAAGTGACCTGCCCAAGATTACATGGCGCACGCGCGCGCGCGTGTGTGTGTGTGTGTGTGTTAAGTGTCTGAGGCCGGATTTGAACTCAGGAACTCCTGACTCCAGGGCCGGTGCTCTATTCACTGCGCCACCTAGCCACCCCGCACCCCCTTACTCTTAAAAAGGCCTGCTTCTCTGAATCTAGACCAAGACTGAATTAGCTTTTTTGGTTGCCATATCACTGACTCACATTGAATATGCACTCCAGTAAAACCCCCACATCCTTTTGAGAGGAACTAACTACATCTTTTCATCTTATACTTGATGAAGCTGATTTTTTTTACCCAGGTGTAAGACTTTACATTTTCCTGATTGGCTTTCAGCTTGTAACATTCAGATTATTAGCATATTAAGATCCTTTTTTGGGTCCTGGACACTTTCCAGTGTGCCTCTAGGAAGAAATATAAACTCCTCTTTTGGGTTTTTAAAGCCCTTCACAACCTGGTCCCAACATCGTCATATATTACTGCCCTTCCTGCCCTCGGCAGTCCTGGAAAACTGGCTTTCTTGTTGGGTCTAGAATACAACATTTCCCTTTTCTTTCCCATGCTTTTTCACTGGTTATCCTCCATGCCTAGAATACTCCTTTCTGACTTCCACCTCTTAGAATCTCATTTCCCTCACAACTCAGCTAAAATGCCACCGTCTATATGAAGCCCTTCCTGTTATGTCCATTGTTAGTGCCCTCTGCCCCAAAAGTACCTAAATTTCTTTTGAACATTCTTGTATAAGTACATACTGCCTACTTCCCCTTTCGCTCCTTCCCTAGCACCAAGCAAAAAAAGAAAAAAAAAAGCACCTGATGGAGCAGAACTTGATAAATGCTTATTGAGTGATACAGTGACTTGCTCAAGCTCACTCAGTTAAGTAAATAACCTTCTAAATCACATAATCTCATGAGCAACTCAAAAATCCAGTTACATTTCTATGGTCACACAGCCAATACAGAATGATGAGAGTAATCCAGTGTCCATTCACCTCAGAAAAAGGGAAATGAAGAGAGAGACATCACTTCTGCCCATTCATACTCCACTCATTCTTCAAATGGTACCCTAATTTTCAAAAAGGGGAAGAAGGTAGATAGTTCAAACTACAGGTCTACAACATAAAACTCTAGGATGGGTTATTAAAGGGAAGACAATATCATCAGAAATTAGCATGAGCCCCTTAAGAACAAGTCATGCCAGGCTAATTTCTTTCTTTTTTATAGAGTCACTAGACTACAGGTGGAGAATAGCATGAACACAACACATCTTGATTTCAGCAAAGCACAGCATAATATTCAGGAGTATGCTGCTCAATGTTAATGACCATCTCTCTAAGAAAGAAAAAATGTGTGACAACACACTTTGAAATTTAATCTACATACAAATAGTTTCTTCATCACTCTTTTAAGTCTAGATTGTTTAAATCAACAAAACAATAAGTCAAGCCCTAACTTGTAATATCTGCTCATTCTGAGGTGTAAATGCTCACACTGAAATTTTAACAATCAACTCTAGTGAACAAATATGAGATAGCTCCAGCACACACCTAGGATATCATGGTAGACAAAATGGAAAGCTACAAGCTGAACACAAGTATAGTTGGGTAGTAAAAAGAGCGCTGGATTTTAAATTCAAAGGGCATGGATTCAAATCTTACCTCTGTGTAATACAGAAAGCATCCTTCCTAACTAAATGTTACTATTTCTATTGAAATATATGATAGAACTATATGATAGTTCTAGCTTCCTAGGTTCCTAACATCAGCATTAAATCTCAACTCCTCACATTCCCTTACCCCACGCATCCAAACAATTGCCAACTCATACCATTTTAGTGACTGTAATACCAAGATCCAAAACCTAGCTCAAAGACCCATATCTTCCAAGTAACTTTCCCTGATGGTTCCAGCCCACACTGATGTCTATCTTCTCTAATTCCTTTTGCACTTATCAGCTATATTACACAATTAGAATCTAATTATATATTATCCTATTCTCTGCACTAGACAATTCAGTACTTAATTATTATATTAAGACATAAAACTGACCCTCCACTAAAGACCTACTCTCATGATTCACCATGGGGAAGAAATGACCCTGAGTTCTTGAAGAATAATCTTGGGTAGGTCCCAAGGTAGCCATCAGGTGATGAATTTTTCCAGTCATAGAAGCCTGTGGAAATCACATAATTAAGGTAAAACCACACAACTGTGACTGCATTGGTAATGATAAAAGATATAGTAATAAAATCTCAAACATTTGAGATGCTGTATAATGCTGATAGATGTAATATATAAATAAAATACTTGTCCTATTAGCTAGTTCACATATATGCCTTATCCAAAACAAACTGTCAGTCCCTTGTAGGCAGGGACTGCCTTATACTCACCTCTTTAATACCCTGAAGTGCTAAGTGCATAGTAAGCACTCAAACACTTTCTGATTGCCAGCACCTAAAAGTTGGCCTGGTTCTGGGTACACTTACCCGTTCTCTCTTGGCGATGTCGGCAGCACTCAGGCCTTCTGCAGCTTTCGTCCCAGCACGGATCACTGAAAAAAAGAGGGCAAAAGGCCAGGAGGTCACCAAGGGAGTTTTCACTGAGCAATCAAAGGAATGTTTTCTGAATGATGCAAACTGCATTCAAGACCCAGAGGGCTGTGCTGGTCAGGACACAGCAGCACAGCCCAGAAAGAAGTTACAATTCTCTGAACTCAGAACTGTCTCTAAGTCTAAAACACTGAACATTTTGTTTTTACAAAGGAGCTGAATATGTATGGAGGATCTTTTTTAGATGGAGATGCCTGGAAGTAGTGCCCAACGACTTGTACTGCCCAGATTATCTACTGGTCAAACTTCTCTAGCCCCTGATATGGAGTTATTATCTAAAGAGTGAGAGAGAGACTCAAGCAATTAAGTTAAGCTCAACAACACTTATTAAAGGCTTTCTACATGCAAGGTGCTATACTAGGCTCTGGGAATTCAAAAATAAAAATGAAAGCCATCCCTGGCTTACATTATATAGGAAGAATACAACATGTACAAAAAACAAATCAGTTTGTAGCTGGTCTTCACGGGCACTCTAAGCAGATAAGCAAAAGTCATCCATGAAGACGTTCAAATACGGAGTTAACAAGAGCAGGTAATATTAAAGAACAGAGGATAAAACTTGCAGTAAAGTCCAAACCATGGCTTTGGAGAACATGATACTGGAAACAGATCTGGATTTTTCTGAGGGATTCAAGATTTTGTTTGTGGTGATCTGCTATTATAAATGTTGCTTTTTTGGCTTTTTAGGGACAACTTTCCACTGCCTTTGTAATGATGAGAAACAGCAGAGCTCAATGCAAGGAGGACCAGCTGAGTCAGAATTCTACAGGTCAAGCCCTGCCAGTGACACACAGTACCTGTGGGACTGCAGGAAAGACAAAAATTCTAAATGTCCTCAGGAAACAATCTGAGCAAGACCTGAAGTTATAGATGAACCGCTGATATGCTTGAGAAGAGGGAGTTTTCATACTGAGTTTCCCTAAATTGATAAAATTACAGATCCAGACTAAAAACAACAAAAAACAGAAGAATCAAGAATCCAAAATTATAATGTTAGCAACTGGTTCAAAACTAGAGTTCTACATCAAGTCTTTTGACAGAAATAGTGACAAGGAGAGAAGGTTCCTACTTTGAGCTTCCTTCTCCCTCTTTGCTCCTGCAAAGAATGTTTAAATGCAGACTCGCAAAGAAGGTACAAGAGCCTGGTTTTTCCACAACATAGAAAGCAATTTCCTCACTAATCACAGTTGACTATCTGTAAAGTTACAATAACATATAAAAGGAGCTGAATAAATGTTTCTGAATTGAATAATATGAATAGAGCCTGAAGGTCACAGGATTTAGAACTTCAAAAAAAATCTTAGAAGTCATATAGTACCATGTGAATCTCTTCATGTAATATAAATAGTTCTTGGTTTTAACGCAAAATTTTGCCCAGAATATATTATGGCTGAATCTTTTCTGAGACATGAGAATGCAGCTGTGAAAATGCATCGACTAAAAGGTTATCTGACAGCCCACTGCACATATGGCATTCTCCCAGACCATGGAACGGTATACAATGACTTCCCCTTACTCACAGCCTTCTCTGGCCAGATAGAGGTTCCGGGTTCCTGTCTGCTTCTTTCCATTCTTGGTTCGCAATTTTTCAGCTTCATCCCGGGTCACAGCCAAGTCCACCTTGAGCTTCCGGCCATCCAGTTTTAGCCCTCCATCCTACAATAAAACATATCCTCTATCCCTTAAGTTAGGCAGGTAGGTGCAGATAGATAGGAAGAAGTAATTAAGCATTTGCTCATTCAGTCAAAGGGTAATCCAAATCTTTCTGTCTGAAATGCAAATTCAGGATATTCTGGTCTGGTGGTAACAAGGTATACCTTTTAATGTGTACTGTTTTCTTGACTAAGAGTTAATGACAAATACAGCCTTATACATTGCAAACTTAGTACTGACTCTGAATGGTCCCTAGCTATCTTAATGGTCCAGAAGGCAGAATTAAATTGGTAAGAATATTGTAAACTGGCAAATAAGTAGTACTACAGGCAAGGTTACTCAAGAACAAATGAGGATACGCTTTATTAAAGAGAAAAGAATCATGGTGATACAAAATAACAGATAATCAAAATATCATCCAGCTTTGGAATGCCATCAGAAACACAGTCCCATCTACACACCTGCCACTGACTCTTTTCTAGACTAAGCATATTGCTGACTGAAGATTCTGGTAGGAATGACACATTCTCCCAACGCTGATCATCTGCCTTTATTCATGCCATCTTCCAAACTTGAAAATTAATCCTTTGCTTCTCCCTTCAATTCCAGGGCTGAAACTTTCTTTACCTCTCCACTCCAAATGAAAGTGAGCTCTGTCTTCAAATTCTTCATAGCGCTTTGCCTAGACAAGCTTGTAGTCTAGTTATTTCTGTGTCTGTTTTAACCCTTCCTTCTCCCCTCCTTTAGACTATAAGTCTCTTGAGTCCGATTTATTATACTTGTTCTGAGGCCTAGACTCTGATCATCAGACTCTGATGAAGATCAGCAACTCCTCTGTAACCTACTAGAAAGATGCAGGAGTATACTGAAATTAAGTGATGTGCCCAGAGTCACACAGCCACTATGTTTCAGAGGCAACATTTGAACCTGGATCTTCCTGACCCTCAGGCTAGCTCTCTATCCACTACACCTCAATGCTTAAGAAATGTTTGCTGAATTAAATCTTACCGTAGATAATCAAGAGTTGACAATAATCAAAGGTGCTTACCTTATCAAATTTTGCCATGGAAATCACTATGGCAAAAATTATAGGTCAAGAAAAATGTCTTACCTCAGTCTCTGCAGATGCTGCTGCAAGACATGCCTGAGCTGCTTCCTGAGTCACAAATTGGGCAAATGCACAACCTGGAGAGAAACAGAAATGAAGCATCTTCCTAGGGCACACCAACAAGTCAAGCCCAAATAATACATTGTGGAGGCCGAAGCAAATTGAGTTAGTGATGCCTCTTATAACATATCCCCCTAGAGAGCTCTGACCTTTGTCCTCTCTCTCCTTCTTTGCTCCCTCCTACAAGCCTGTCCAAGTCTCTCTTCTTCAATAAGAGACCTACTTCCCAGTACTGCAGAATGTGAGAGGGGGTAGCAGATGGCCTGAGAGACACATGTAAGGCCTACCCACTTTGTTACCAGGTTTTTGCCACCAAAGAAAGCACTGTCATGAATATTCTGGTGTATATATAGAACTTTCTTTTTGTCTCTGAACTCCTTGAGGTATATGCCCATGAGAGGATTGATAGGTCAAAAGGTATGTAGAATAGCTTAGCAGTTTTTTGTGAATAATTCCAGTTTGTTTTTCAGGATTCATAGATATTGCTAATTCTACCATTCTGAAAGAGTGAGATTAATGGGCCACTTACCAGATGACCCCTTTCAAAACTGGAAGACATCAGAAAAACTTTAGGTCACATTAGTGACTGAATATAGGGATTCTGTTGTGTGAATGAGTGCTCCATACACTTATGCTTAAACTATCTTTTTCAATGAATAAATGAGAGAAGAGACATTTATTAAGTACTTAATACAAGTAAAGCATTTCATAAAACTCTGGGGACGCACAAGAAAATGCCCACTCTTAAGAAGCACACATGCTAATGGGAAGACAACACAGAGAGTGGCTCAGCCTCAAGTGAGATGGAAAGGCTTGAAGGCTGGAGGGAGGGAGGGGACAAGCACCTCTCCAGTACCTACTATGTGTCAGGCGCTGGCCAAGCATTTTACAGATCCCTACGTAGCATGGCAGATAGTCATGTATCAACTTCAGTGTTCTTTCCAATGATTAACATCAGAGCTATTTCTAGCATTTAAGAGCCAAGGTCTCTGGGTCTTCAATAGCTATGGCTACAGAGAAGACAGGGGCTGCAGTGCCTACAGAGGGAGCTGGCAGGCCTTTTCTCCACAGGGCAGCACGTGCCAAGCTAAAAGGCCAGAGAACTGAAAGGTCTTGTAATTCTCAGGGGTCTTGGGCAAGGGGTCCTGGACTTGTCACTAGCAGGTTCTGAGGGGAAGCAAGGTCAAGGTGGTGACAGTCACCTGACACACGTTTTGCCATGCCACTTTGGCTACTCTGTTTTGCCTGTCACAAATGGCAAATGATTAGCAACTGATGGGGGCAGGGACAGGGGGGCCATGAGGGATCAGGGTGTGGCTTCCCTGTTCTTGTATTCTCTGATTTGGAGATACCATGCTATTCAAAGCCTTATCTTTTGATAAGTCTGCATATAACTAAGAGTAAAAAAAAACTTAATACAGTAGGCATCTGCTTCCCTGTGACTTTCTTGAACTTCATTATCTTTCTGCAAGTGAAATAATCCTTTTTGTTTTGTTTCTAACATTCCTCCTGATTTTTTTGACCTTTTCAGTTACAGGAATATTCTGGATGGAGGATTATCTTTAGGGAACAATCTACAATGACTAAAAGATCCCTCTGCTAAGGTGTAGCTGACAGCTCAAAACTAATTATCTTAATAGGTATAACTCCAATTATTTTTTCTCAAAATGGCATTTTTTCGCTTGCCAACATCAAAGCTCATCTGCTACTTTTCTGACTGCCTACTCACACAACCTGATGAGATCTTCCTACAATCCATGCCTTTCGATGAGGCATCATACTACCTCAAAGAGATGAGTGCCATCTGCATAAGTATTTTTATGTGCACTTTCTCTTCCAGATCATTTTTACAAATGTTAAAGACTACACCCAATATTCTCCATCCAGCAAACTGCTGGCTTATCCAGGTTGGCTAAAAAAAACTTGCTTTGCTCCTACACCATGTTGTTGTCTTCACTCTGGCACACAGAATGAAGTGCTGGGATGCAGCATCCCTAAAGTCACTTACAACCAAGTCATCCTGCCATTTTCCATTTTTACAGAAAGTAGCCACGTAACGCCCAAATAGTCCTATAGATGTACAAGCTCACCGTGACATTTGAAATTAAGAGAGACAGGGGCGGCTAGGTGGCGCAGTGAATAGAGCACCAGCCCTGGAGTCAGGAGTACCTGAGTTCAAATCCGGCCTCAGACAAGTACTTAACACAAAAAAACTAGCTGTGTGACCTTGGGCAAGTCACTTAACCCCAACTGCCCTCCAAAAAGCAAAAAAAAAAAAAAAAAAAAATTAAGATAGGCACAAACAAAAAAAAATGCATCTTACATTTCTTTCCTGTCATCTACTGCATGGCACATCTTCTTATCAGTCTCTGCATAAAAGCTATTTTCAGTTGTTCCATTTCAAAGGCAGGATAAGTAGGTTGGGCCCACACAGTGTAAAGTCTGAGCCAAGAGATATGATCCTGATTTTTGGGCATAATTCCTTAAATGTTTATAAATCAACAACCTGTCACCCCAAAATCATGTCTGAAGTCAGCTGATGTTCCCCAGATGATCCCTATGGGACAAGATTAGGAAAGGCTTAGAACCAAAACTTAGTGGTTCTGGTCTTGGCTGCCTTCTCTTTTCCTTCTACCCTTTTTCTTTGGCAATATAACCAACTACTACCTATTTAATTATCATCCTGGAGTATATGATACCCAGATCTACATAACCAGCCCAAATGTCACTCTGAAATTAAAATCCTATCAACCATCTAACAGACCTCTCATGCTGGATATCCCATAGGCACTCCTAACACAACCCCCAAACCTGATCCTCTTCCAAACTTCTATAGACATAACTACTTTTCTTCCAGTCACTCAAGAGTCATCCTCAGCTCTCTCCTTTTCCTTTCTTAATTCCCATTATATCCAATGAGTTGCCAAGTCTTATCAATTCTGTCTTCAGATTTACCTTGCAAATACTTCTTTATTCACAACTTCCTAAAGAAAACTCCAACTATAATCTCCAGAATTATCTTCTCAAACAAGTCTGACCACATCACTACCCTGACCCCCTTCATGGTTCCCTGTGGCCTCTGAGAAAAAATACAAATTCTTCTGTTGGGGATTAAAGTTCTTCCAATTTTGGCTCCAGGTCAGTTTTCCAAGGTTATTTCACATTATTCCCCCTTACCCACTACATTCCAGACAAACTGACCTATCTGCTGTTTCCAAGACTCAACATTCCATTTCGCATTTCTACGCCATTATAATAACAGGCCTGAATCCCACCAGCTCCTAGATTCCCTGGTTTCTCTCAAAGTTTTAGCCATCTCTTGTTGGATACCTTTCCTGACCCACCTAGTTAGTACTCCCTCCCTCTTCAAACAGACTTCTCTGTTTACATGCTCTATCCCATCAACTCTGTCCTTGAGATTGTTTTTCATTTGTCTTTGTTTCTCCACATGAGCCCTGCAAGTAGCGGGTACCTTAAAAAATTCTCGCTGAATTGGTCTGAATTGAAGAATAACTAAATAAATTGGGGTACTTGAACATATTAGATTATCATGTCATAAAAAATGACAAATGTGAGGAATTCCAAGAAAAATGGGAATATTTTACATGTACTGATTTAGGAAAAAAGCAGAACCAGAAGAACAATATACATAATAATTATCATGGCAGTGAAAACAACTGTCAGAGGCAGATGGACTCAGATGAAAAGCAATGACCTGTCTTATTCACAGAGGACAGACAATTAAACGTACTTCCCTCTTCTCAACAGAGAAGCAGGGAATACAGAATACTGTATACACTGACAGACCAGACCAATGTTTAACTATTTTCCTTTCTTAAAAGGGAAGGTTTTATGGCCATGGAATGTCAGGAAAAGACTGTGATAAAAGGAATAAAAAGCAACAATAAAACATTTTTAAAAACACAGGCGATGCTATTTTTTTCTCATTCTTTTATGAGTTGTCATTGGACAATAACTAGGCTCCAAACCAAAGGAAGAGAACTTGCATTTCAGAAGTCATACAGTACCTTCAATGATCCTAAGCTGCTCTCTGACAAACACCAATTTTAAACATCAATATTCTCCTGATGATTCTACATACATGATGAATCACATCAAAATTTCTTAATGATCAGAACTTTAAGTGACTAGAAGGCACAATGGACTGAAGCACAGTGGGCAGCATATTAACAATTACTTAGGCACAAGGAGTAGTGAAAAAATATGAACAAGGAAATACATGATCAGAAAAGGAAGAAAGCTGGTCATGTAGTAAGATCCAGGGAGTAACAAACAGACAACCTAAAGGCTGCATTGATATCTACAAAGTGTCAACAGATCGAGGGTTGGACTTCTGAACCTGGGGTCTATCCACAGATTTCAGGAGGTTCATGAACTTTGAAAAAAAATTACACCTTTATGTCCAATAACCTTTGGTTTCTTTTTTTTGCAATACAACGTATCTGATTTTACACATTTTAAAACATTATTCTGAGAGGGGATCCACATGCTTTACCAGACTGCCAAAGGGATCCTGGATGCAAAACAAAGAGCCCAACATAGAGGAAAGCCTCCACTGCACTAGTTAGATACTCCATGGAAGTTGAATAAGACTTGGACAAGCATCTCAAAGAATGAGAAGGGATGAATGGGTTTTAATCTGCATCACTAGGGAATTCACAGAAACGAGATTACCAACTGAATTATCAAAATATAGGAGATACTTCTGTATTTTAAATTAATGGGAATAATGGAAATCTATTAAATCTGTTACATTAAGAAATCCTGTGCAGAGAGACAAAACTCTGGATGAGATCCCTTTCACAGGTTATTAATAGGCAGCTGGGACTGTAACAAATACCAACTGAGATTCATGAACAGCAAACACAAAAAGTCCCTTGGTGCCTCTGTTAAAGAAAGAACATGGAGTAAGCCACTAATCTGACAGATAATAGCACTTTTTATGTTCTCATGTAAGATATTCTATTAAAATTATACTTTGTTGGGGCAGCTAGGTAGCGCAGTGAATAGAGCACTGGCCCTGGAGTCAGGAAGACCAGAGTTCAAATCTGGCCTCAGACACTTGACACAAAAACTAGCTGTGTGACTTTGGGCAAGTCACTTAACCCCAACTGCCCTCCAAAAAGCAAAAAAAAAATATAAATAAATAAATTATACTTTGTAGGATTATGTTATATAAGACATGCTATCAAAATAAAATTTTAAAATGTGATTTTAGTATAAGATCTTAAATGACTCCACCCTAAAAGATCACTCACTGAGGGCAAAGAGCTGACCTTCTTTTTCTATGTAGTCCCCTCAGCAACTTTTATATACTCTGGACACGGCAAATATTCAATCAAAGTTGAATGTGTTTAATAGCAATAGCAGCAGGCTCCAGACCTCTTAAGGGCCCAAATGGCTGCCAATAGTTACCTTTGGAATGCTCTGTGTCTCGGTGTAGGACAATACGAACATACTTAAGGTCCCCAAATTGCTGGAGGATCTCCCCCAGGTCTTCTTCTTCTGAGTCAAACGACAGGTTTCTATAAAAGACAATCAGATGTCATGAAACTTGTATTACAAGATCCTGTGTACCTGCACTGACTGAAATGCTTCTCACATGGCTATTTTATCTGACTGCAACTGACAGAATCCATCAATTTTATCTGATTGCAGCTGCTAGGAAATTCAGATTTTGGTGGAAATTTTGAAAAAGAACCAAAGCTTCAAAATAATAAACTTCCAGACTTAAAGCACAAGATGTTTACAAGCTTACTAAAAGAAGAGAAAATAGTTACAAACCCTTTATTTTTCTAGATAAGATTTAGGAATGTTGGAAACCATTATTTGTTTTCTAATATTTCAACACAATGTTAAAATTCCGTATTTCCCCAGCTGTGCACACCCTTCCAGGAATAGAGAAAATGGGTTTTAATACAAATCTACAGAGTATGACTTTTTCTCCCTAAGTAGCTATCATAAACTCTGCACACAATTATTTCACACAGAATAGTCCAGATGTAGGTCTCAGACAGCATTCCATACTGAGACACACTTTATTTTGTCTCTATTTTCTCCATCTTTGTATATCTGGTTGATTCCTTTACTTTCTCATATTATTTACTATTTGGAAATTTGCAAGAAATGGTCTCCTTGGTTCTGAGAGCACTAACTCCTGACTTTTGATATTTTTTTCCTTCTGTTATTCTTTGCGACAATATAATCATCTTCATGGAAGTCTCAAGTAATAACAAAAACAGAAGTCTGTTACTCTGATGGCAAAAGGACAAAATATACCATAGGAAGTTATATGTGCTCATTTTAGATATACTTTTATATGTACATGTCTCCTCCTCCTTTTACTTATGACAGGACAGAGACTGTTTCATTTTTGGTTTTATACTCAAGGTGCCCACCATAATGCCAGGCACATCATAAATGTTTGTTGACTACCTGGCACTGGTATGAACAACAGCCTGGAAGAAGGGATAAAAAGCAAGTCACCATAAAAAGGTGACTGAAATAGTTCACATAATGAGGTAATGTAATCAGGTAATGAGGGCCTGTTCCAGCATAGCAACTGCAGAAAACAAAGAATCAAATGATTACTTTATAGGTATAGAAAAAATAGTAACATAATTCCTTTGGAAGAACAAATGTCAATATTCTCAAAGGAAATACTAAAAAACAAGTAAGAAGGAAAGGGGCCTAGAAGTAGCAGATCTTAAACTCTACTGCAAAGTAATAATCATCAAAAAGATTTGGTAGCGGTTAAGAAATAGAAAGGTCAATCAGTCCAACATATTCGGGACACAACATACAAAAGGAAATAAGCACAGGGGCCTAGTATTTAATAAACCTAAAGATCCCAGATAATCGAAGTAAAAACTCACAATTTAACAAAAACTACTGGAAAAACTGGAAAACAGTCTAGTAGAAACAAAGATGTTATAGAGAGCAACATCTCATACAACATAGCAAGATAAGCTTCAAATGAGCACATGGCATAAACATTAAAGGTGACATCATAAACAAATTAGAGGAGCACAGCAAAAATTACCTCTCAGATCTATGGATAAGGAAAAGAGTTCGTGACCAAACAAGAGATAGAAAGATTCACAGGAGATAAAATGGGCAATTTTAATTACATAAAAGTAAAGTATTTGTTGATGAACAAACCAATTCATCCAAAGTTAGAAGGGAAATGAAATGGGGGGTGGGAGGAATCATTGCAGTAAGCTTCTCTGACAAATGCCTCGCATCTGAGATAAATAGGAAACAGATTCAAATATATAAGGAGAGTCATTCCCCAACTGATAAATGATCAAAGGATATGAAAAGACAGTTTTCAGAGGAAGAAATTCAAGTCATCAAATGTCATAAGAAAAATGCTCTAAATCACTAATAATTAGAGAAATGCAAATTAAAACAATTCTGAGACATTAACCCCCATCCACTGGATTGGCAAAGTTGACAGAAAAGGAAAATAAAAAAAGCTGGAGGAATTAGGTGAAAAGAGGTACATTAACATACTGTTGCTATGCCCCTAAAGTTTTTAAGCTGTGCATACCCTCTGACTCTGCAATACCACCATGACCTCTTACACTCTTACACTTACAAAGAAAAGGACACATATGTACAAAAATATTTGTAGCAGCTCTTTTTGCTATGGCAAAAACCGGAAACTGAGGGGATGCTCATCAATGGGGAAAAAGTTACAGCATATGAAAGTAATGGAATACTACTGACTTATAAAAAATGATGAAGGATATGGTTTCAGAGAAACCTGGAAAGAGAAGTATGAAATAAGCAGAACAATTTCTATAATAACAATATCATAAAAACAGCTTTAAAAGAGTTAAGAACTTACCAGTGCAATAATCATCATAATTCCATAGAACTAACAATGAAACATGCTTCCTACCTCCTGACAGGTGATGGGACTCAAAGTGCAGACTGAGACATATATATATATATATATATATATATATATATATATGTGCATCTTTTTATTAGAGCATGAGCATGGGGGGGGCAAAACAGATTTTTGTTATTTCAAAAAAATAAGATTTAATTTTAAAAAGAAACAGAGGGAATAGATGTCAGATATGCTACAGATGTGAGACTGGAAGGACTTGGTACTGATGGGATATGAGAGGTTAAAAGAAAAGTCAAAAATAACCCAAGGTTTCAAACATGAGAGGCACAGTAAACAGTGGTACCATAGAGAGAAATGGAAGGTTTAAAGAGAAAGGTAATAAGCATCACCAGAAGTCCCCAGACATTTCCTCATTCCCATGGGCTATGCTCACTTATTATGGACCTCTCTGGTTTCTTCACCATGCCCTCAAGTCAACATCACCAGGAAATTTCAATTTTCTAATTTTCTAAGATCCAATCAGCCTCATTATCACCTCTCATCAGTACCTTCACCTCTGCCCACTACTTTTCAGCTTCCTTTTATGTCTTGTCTTCTCCCACTGGAATGTAAGCTCCCTGCGGACAGGGACTGTCTTTTTTATATCTGTATCCCCAGTACTTAGCACACTGCCTGATTCATAGTAAGGTGCCTAATAAACGTTTACTGACTATTAACTAGATGCTGGTCTGGGTCAATATGAAGGCTTTGAATAGAGACAATGATTTAGGAATCATCTGTAGGAAGGTAGCTGTTAAAGCTGTGGAAGTGAGGCTGCAAAGGAAAAAAGTGCAGATAAAAAAGGAAAAGGGAGATGAGGACAGTATCTTGTAGAACACCCATAAGAAGTGATCTGTAAACTAGAGCCATAAGTGGGGAAGGGAATCAGCACTCACAAAGCACCTTCTCTGTGCCAAGCACTGTGGTGAGGCTTTTACAAATATTTCATTTGATCCTCACAACAATTCTAGGGGAAGGAGCTATTAAATATCCATTTTACAGCTGAACAAACAGAGGTGACTTCATGCACCAGGGGTGAAATCCAATCTGAGTCCCATTTGAACTCGGGTCTTCCTGACCCCAGGACCATCACCCTGTGTACTGTGGCACCTCTAATGAGTTAAATGTTCAAAGAGATGGGAGGAAAATCAAAAATCTCTAAAATCCAAGGCAGAGTGTCTAGCAGGAGGGCATGGTCAATGATAACAAAAGCTAGAGAGGTCAGAAGCTAAGACATGAAAATAGGAGAGTGGATTTGGGGGTTATACATACCTGAGAAGAGTTTCAGGAGAATGACGGGGCAGCAGGCCCGAGGTGACACAAAAAAATAGAGAGTAAGGTAGTAGAGACTTTGGGTACAGAAAACTTTTTCAAGAAATTTAGCAGCAAGGAGAAGAGAAACAGGAGGGGAGCTATACGGGGAAGAAGGGCCACAGCAAGGCTTTTTAGGCTTAGTGAGAGTGTTTGTGGGAAGAGAGGAAGGAGAAAACAATGAGAAAAAACATGACAACAAATGAGAGAAAAGGAAAAATTCAGGCATGTTAACAAATCACTGTGAATGTCACATATCCCTACAAATCCTTTCTAGTTTATCAAAACCTCTTTTCCATCATTTCTAAGTATGTTCCTAAGCCTCAAAGTAAGGGTCTGAGTCCCACAGGCACTGCTCTTTGTGGTCATCTGCAGCACTGATTCCCCAGGGTGCCACATAATGCCACACTAGAGCAATATGGCCTACCTGATAAACACAGTTTTCCCCTCATTCACATCAGATGGCAATTTCCTCTTCTTTTTCTTCTTTGGAACTTCTACATCTAGAGACAAATAAGGCATTGAAACCAGTCAACAGTACAGGGTCTCATTACCCTTCAACCTGGACAGATTAGCACTGGCACACCACTCCTCTTCCTTCCCAGGCCCTGGTGGAAAAGTATGTTGTATTTCCCTTTAAGCCTGAACACAGAAGTACAGAGGAAGGGAGATGGATGGGTGTTGTCATTAAAATACTTCCCCTATAAAAGCAGGGCGTGGTTACGGACTCCACCTTAACTTTTGCACCTATAATGTCTCATCCAAAAAAGCTTCCAAGGTTAAATTCAACTGATTTGGACTTTCTCATGGCATCTGACATATATGTTATTAACAAGTATAACCTTTTGTTAGGGGTCCAGACCTGTGATTTCTTTAGCGAAGGAAATAGTCAGTGAAGAAATTCCCTTTATCAGTGTAGATGAACAACTACTCTGCAACCAATAACAATCTTACAGAATTGCTTGGTCTATTGAGAGGTTAAGTAACCTGCCCTGGGTCACAGAGCCAGCAGATGTCAGCATTAGGATTTCCACCTGTCTCTGACTCCCAGCTTCCAGCCCTTTATTCACTATATCATCCTAGCTCTCGCTGACAGGTTTAGGAATCACAGGTACAGCTTTAAGAAGTGTTCCAAAAGGTCTTATAATACCTCCGTGTTTGTATGGTACAGGTGTATCACCTATAGCAGGAGGTACAGACAAACATTCTGAACTTCTACGCTGTCATTGTCTTCTGAATATTTTACTTAAGTAGAATTGTGTCCAACAGCTATTTAGTTTAGATTTTCAATTCACTGGGAAGAATATTCATCTTCCCAACAAATATTTGCTACTCCAACCTCTAAAAATGAGCTCTGAGTAAGGAGGTGAGAGAACAAGACATAGATTTCCTAAAGTAAGTTTTATACAAATATGAAGGGGCTATTTAAAGTGGGACCTAAAGTGCTGGCCTGACATCTTAATAAATGAGCAAAGATCTGTACTCAATGCAAAATAGTTACTATGCAAACCTTGGTCTTCTTCATCAGAATCTACTCCATTCTGATCCCCATCCTCTTCATCTTCACTGCTACTTCCTTCCTCTAGGTCACTGTCCTCATCTTCCTCACTGCTCTCTTCATCCAAAGTTAGTGCTCTTTTGCCTTTCCTGAAAAGTGAACGATCGGCAATTAAGAATCTATGCCAGCCAAGAGGCCTTTCCTGGTTCCACCACACAAATCAATTCTGTCTCCAAAACCACCAGAGAGGTACTTCCTCTTCCTAAAGATAGTTGGAGAACCTTCAAACTAGAATCCTCCTCTCTGGGCTCAGAGGAGGCTCTGCTGCTCACCTCTTCTGAATCTTGGCTGACTCAGCCTCCTGTAGTTCTTCTTCATCCTCATCCTCATCCTCCTTCTCCTCCTCCTCACTGCTTTCCTCTTGACTTGCCTCTTGCTCTCTGGATTCAGTGGGTTTTTGTTGCTCACCTGTGAAGCGAAGAGAGGAAAACAATAGAGGTGATCTGGCAAGGAAAGCCAAGAAGCTGCTAGGTCAGATGTAGAGTCAAAAGTCCTAATATAATTGTATTTCTCTCCCTTCTTTGCAGAGGAGGGGCCCTACTGGTCTAGAACAATGCATATATTGTCCTACTCAGGTGGTAGGTTAGTCAGGTTTGCTGAAATTTTTGTTTCTGCTCTTTTTAATTCTTTGTTATACAGTATGGTTTTCTGAGTATTAGTATTAGCCAAAGCCCTAATAATAAACTTTTACCCCAGTGGCTTTGCAGGGTTCTCAAGGTTTATTTTATTTGCTAAGAGAATAACTAAACAGAAAGTGAGGCTCATCATTCAACTTTTAAAAAATCTTCCCATTCCTACAAAAATACTGAACATTATTCTTGCTTAAAATAATGAAAAGAGGTCTGCACTAAAAAGCTTATTTTGGCCTGACATAAAGCTCAAACCAAAAACCACCATCCTAAACCACACTCACATAACTTACTCCTCCATGAAATCTGCTCTCTGAAGGTGGTCATGAACTGAAAGTTACTTGTTTTCTCATTCAACAGGGTATGGTTAAACAAACTGTGGAACATGAAAATAATATACTGTGACTGTGCCATAAGAATAAATGAATATGAAAACTTCAAAGAAGCCTGGGAAGATAGATGCAAGTGAAACAGGAGCTGCAAAACACAATGCACAATGACAACGGCAATGTAAATAGAAAGAACAACAGCAAAAGACTCAAAAAAGTGAAAGCCGTGATTAATTATGACTGCCAAGCCTGACCTCACAGAAGACATGAGAAAACCTATTTCTCTCCCTTCTTTGCAGAGGAGGGGCACTACTGGTCTAGAACAATGCATATATTGTCATAATCAGGTGACAGGCCAGTCAGGTTTGCTGAAATTTTTGTTTTTGCTCTTTCTTTTTAATTCCTTGTTATACAGTATGGTTTTCTGAGTGAAAAGAGGAGGGATACAGTCAGAAATGAAGGTGATATAAAAATCAAAGATATCAAAAAAAAATTTTGTTATTTCCAAATTGAAGACAAGCACCAAATTCCATTTTCAGCTTAAGTTTACCCCTTATTTCTTCTGTCTTTGAATTTTATTGTATTTTTAGTTCTGCATTATCTTCCTTTCACCTTCTTATTCCCCACTCTTCTTGAGAAAGTAAGAAAAACAAGACCTATTACAAATACACATACTTAAAACAAATTCCCAAACTATTCATGTCCAAAAAAGGGTCTCAATTTGCACTCTTGAGTCCTATCACCTCTGCCACAAAAAAAGACAATAAGCTTCATCAACAGTTCTCTGGAATTATGAGCAGTCACTGCACTAATTAGTTCTAAAGTCTTTAAAAGTTGTTTTAATGATATTGCTGTTATTGTAGAAACTCTGTTCCTGGTTCTGCTCACTGTGCATCACTTTATACAAAGTCATCCCAGGTTTCTCTGAAACCATATTCTTCATCCTTTTTTGTAGCTCAACAATATTCCACCACTTTCACATACCATAATGTTACCCACTGATGGGCGTTCTCTGTTTCCAATCTTTGCCACTACAGAAAGAGCTGCTATAAATATTTTTGTATTTGTTTTCTTTGCTTTTCTTGGAGTATAGAGGTCATGGAGATATTGCTGAATCAAAGGGTATACACAGTTTAAATAACTTGGGAACATAGTAGTAGTGCATTAATGTGACTGTTTTTCCCACAATACCCTCCAGTATTTGTTGTGTAATCTTCAGGTTGTGGTCTATTAATCCCCAGATCTCACTACCTTACCAGCATTTTGCTTAATCCATTTATCCAGTAATGCTGTAAATTAAGTAAATGAGAAATGATAAAAAAAAAACCCAGTACTACACAACATTACAGAGTAAGTGGATCAAACAAACTGCTAGTAATGTGAGATGAGAAAGGATGTACCACCCAGTTTCAAAGGATAGACAGAAATTAACAGGATTTCAAGAGTGTAAGAAAGGACATTCAGAGCATCCATTCCAGAGAACTATTAAACCCTTACCTAAAGCAGAATTCTGTATTGCATTATATTTATCTTTGGCCACAGCCCAATCCACAGCCACTGTTCGCCCTGTAAGACAAAAAATGCATTAGAAAGAATATTTCCTCCCTTTAACACTATTCCTTCTTTGAGAGGTCCAAGGTCCAGCCTCCAGACCCAAGAAGTGCCAGCCCAGAGAATGACTGTACCAGCGAAGAAAGTTTTCTAAAGAAAACTCCTAGAATTGGCCTACCCTTGTTTTAACAATATAGCATATCCTCTAATAACAGCTGCCCAATGAGGACTAGAAGGAGGGAAAAAGGAAATCAGAAATGTCCCCACTCCCATTACTGCATATATCCCTTCCCACCTCCTTCACCTCCAGGTTTCTGGAGAAAGGGGAAGGTGAAATGTCAGAAAAGAAAAATAAAGGGTGGGGGGGAAATAATACTGGCCTAACAGAAGATTTGTTCAAAGTCTGGCTCTGACCTGGAGTTTTCTTACTTGAAAAGGGAAGGGGAAGGCAAAGGATAACATCTGAACTAGCAACCTCACAGAGTTGCTGGTACTTTATGAACCTCAAAGTACTGTATAAATGTGAGTTATCATCATAATCAATGTCTCTAGTGTTTGTACACTGTTAATTTAATGGAACAGGGATTACTGTACTCCTAGGGCCAGAGCTCAGATTGAGATGTCACATTGTGTCAATTGCTTCTGCTTAACAATGTGGGGATATTTCTCTTACAAGGGTAGGCTCATTGAGAGTGAGGGATATATATGAATGACCATGATAAAATAAGTATCAGTAAATCTGAATTTTTTTTTTTTTGCTTTTTTGAAGGGCAATTGGGGTTAAGTGACTTGCCCAAGTTCATACAGCTAGTTTTTTTTGGTGTGTGTTAGGTGTCTGAGGTTAGATTTGAACTCAGGTTCTACTGACTCCAGGGCTGGTGCTCTATTTACTGTGCCACCTAGTCACCCAATAAATCTGAATTTTCAAAACAAATCAAGGGAGTTGGATTAGGTCAACCCAAAGAGAGAAGTTGAAAACTCCCACCCTATGTCAACACCGATTTTCATCCATTATCAATTGTTTTAGGTCCTTTATTGAGCCAAAGTTTTAAAAATATACAAAATGAGGACAAGTAAGAAAAAGGACATTTATAGCAACCTCAGGTACTTTCAAATTTAACTCTAAGAGAAAATGTCATCAGGAAAATGTCACCACACTGGTTAGTATACCATATTCATCAACAATGAAAACTGACTAATGTAATACTTGCATTTTTCAGAAAGTAGAAAGAAATTTACTTATTACGTCAAGTTAGCTAACCACCAGAAATTATGCCCAGGCCTCTGGGGGACAAAGAAGTCAAAGCAGACCAACCTTTTATCTCTTTCATGTTCATGCCTCTCAAGGCTTTTCCTGCTTCCAAGAGATTCTTGAACTGAACAAAAGCGAAGCCTCGCATTTTTCCATCTGTAAGTAGACAGTTACACAGAAAGTCAAGTAACTGAATAATTAATGTCGGAAGGAAAGGCCACAGAAACACAAGCTACAAAGATGGAAAAAGAATTTTAAATTGACTAGAATTTTAAACTGGCTTCTCTGCAAATTAAAATGGCACTTCCCCCACCTTGACCCAAGTTCAAGACAAATGATACATCTTTTAGAACCATACTTGTAAGACTAATAATACATAAAAGGTAAAAACCTCATACATGTGTTTTGAACAACGCCTAACATAAGAAGTCATGCGTTGACTAAATATTTTTAAAACTTCATTCTGATTCATAAGACAGACAAAGAGGTTCATCAGTACCTGGCTTCCGAGGAATGTTCACCTCCAAGACAGCACCAAACTGAGCAAACAAGGTCTTCAGATCATCTTCTGAACACTAAAGAGAAAAAGCAAAGTGATGAAAAGAGTGTAACCACAAACAAAGCTGAAGCAAACCAGCTCTTGGGAATTTCATCTACTAGTATTAAGTCACTTTTCAGTTTCAGAGGATGGAAAATCAGATTTTTGAAAAGGGGGTGTTTCATTAAGGAATCTTGGGCAGAAAGGAGAGAAAATAATGGAAGAGTTATTTATGAAGCCCTTCCAAAGTAGTCCGTCCTCTGCATTCAGTACTCTTTATAGATTCTCACCTAAACAGATCCATTTTTTTACTTGTAGTCACTATAGTTAACACTCATTTTTAAAAAGAAAAGTCATCAGCACCCAGGCAGATGGTACCACTGACAACAGATATGTTTTACAGGTGACATTCTCTCAGATTCTTCAGCCTCTCACTCCTACCTTAAAACTTAGGTTCCGAATGATCAGTCTAGCTTTCTTGTCAGCTACTTTGGTTTTTTTAGACTTGGGCTTTGAATCTTGTTCTGGTTCTTCCTGTGGGGTCACTGAACATTCTGGAAAATAAAAGGGAAGAAGCAAATATTTGCCCTTGATTATTCAGAAAAATACACAGGAGTCCAAGCACAAGGTAACATGGGAAGAAAAATGGGAACTAAGATGACAGTTGTCAGAGGACTGAATACCACAACACTGAAACAATAATACCTTGGGTCGTGATTAATATATTGAAGAGAAATCATCCAAGTCTAGGTTACTACTGAGGACAGCACCAAACTAGAACAGACCTTCCATGAAGTTGCCTATGCCCAGGAATACTGGACTTCTCAATTGCAAGACTGAAGGAATAAAATGAGTCGCCAATGAGGCCTGGGTGAATTGGAGAATTAGAAGTAGTTCTGGAGACCTTAGTTTTGGAGTCTTTAACCTCTAAGACTCTCCTAAGCCCCAATACCTCTCTTTCCATATCGTAACACTTCCCTTCATCCTAAACAATAACTGACTCCTTTTATAACTTACCCTTCTTCTCCTTTTCTTTTGTTTTGTTCTTTAATTTTTTCTTGGCAACAATCACATTGATCTTGCAACCTTCAAAGGTAGTAACTTCCTTGAGGGCCCTCTGAGCATCCTCCAACATGGAAAAAGTAACATAGCCAAAGCCACGACATGTCTTGCTGCCTAAAAGGCAAAAGGGTGTGAGGGAGAAGGGAGCTATAAGCCACAGGAACATCTTCATAAAAAGGCCAAAGACCTGCTATAAATCTTATCATAAGAAAAACAACGTTTATACAAACCAGAATTATGAAGAAAATAGAAAAGCCCTGAGGAGGCAGAAAAAAAGGCATTTGGAAGACTATTTACAAAAATTAAATAATAGCTAAGGCATGGCTCCCTCTGAATAACACTCAATTTCTTTTAGGTTACCCCTCAAAATAAACTCCCTGTACTGCTAAAGGGGATATCATGTGCACACCCACAAATAACTTCTTCTAGAGTATACTTTTTAACATTTCCATATCAATTCATATCTATTGCCTTATTCTAAACACAAACCTGTGAGATGGGCAAAGCAGTAATTAACACTTCTTTAAAAAAAAAAAAAAAAAAATATTTCTATCCTGGAGATGAATAAAGTATTTTACTCTGATCTTCTAGAAGATTCATGACTTCCATCAATGCAGCTGTTTTACCCCCCTTTTTAAATTTTTTCATCACGTAGGATTCTTGTGCTTATTTTCCCATAAAGATTCCATTAACAATCTTCCCAAGGTTCCACTGATTAGAACTGAAGAAACCCTAGAAGCCATCTGATCAAACCTCCCTCCTTTTTAAGATGGTGCACAGTATTAGGTACTTTGACCAAGAGAAGTTAAGTAACTTGCTTAAAGTCACAAAGGTAGCAGCAGATGAAGGCTTTTTCAAGCTCAGGTCCTCTGAATCCAAAACCAACAGTTTCCCCACTGTACCACATTGTCTTCCTCTTATTATCTTTGTGTTTCAGGAAGCACCAATGTGCCACTCCATCTGCTGCCTCTTATTCTCACTATATTATCAGTTTACCTGATTGTGCTGTGATAATGTCTTTTGTGCGATTTCTTGAACTCTAGTTACTGCTGGTAATATGCTGTAACCTGCTTAAACCTACCACACACATCTTTCCATTACCTTTCATGTTAACTGTAGTTTTAAATCTTTCTAAACTTGTAATAGTCTATAAATGGCTGCCAAGGACACTCCATGATGCACCAAAACTAAAAAGAAGCCCAAGGAAGGAGTCAAGACATAAAATGACAAAATGAATTCAAAAGAAGCAGAGCAAGAAGCAAGATGGTTCTGTAGTTCAATTTAAATTTAAGAAACACATACTACTTAGTGAACTAATGAGAGCCTAGGGGAAACAAAGTTTGTCAATTAGGTAGATTAGATTCCAATTTGACAGGCAGTCAAACAATGAAATAGATATACCTGGACAGGTAGAAATGGAGGATGAAAGTCCAATCAATGTGTCTTAGTAGCACACAGATGCTTTTGCCAAAAAGAGTTTTCTATTTTATTCTGGAACTCTGCTCCCAAGGAAAATAATATGCTCAAAATTACAAAATCAAGATCTGGCTCTTCTATAGCCTAACTATACCAGTACAGTTTTACCTCTTCTTTAATTTTTCTCTCTCCTCCTCCTTATTTTATTGTACACAAAGTAAACTACTGTATGTGCACAGGTGTAATGCTAAACTGCTGTATGTGCACAGATATAATGCATTTAGGCTGTTTTGGGGGTTTTTTAAATTTTAATTTATTTTCTTGGTTACATCATTCATTTCCACAAGGTTTTGAGTCACAAATTTTCTCCCCTTTTTGCCCCTACCCCCCAGCCCAGAACATTGATCCCACTGTAAGACCCCTCCCACAATCAAAATTATTTATTTATTTGTTTATTTTGCAGGGCAATTGGGGTTAAGTGACTTGCCCAATGTCACACAGATAAGTGTCTGAGGCCGGATTTGAACTCAGGTTCTCCTGACTCCAGGGTGGGTGCTCTACTCACTGCGCCACCTAGTCACCCCACCATTTAGGCTGTTTTGCTTTTTTTTTTTTTTTTAAACTATATGGCCAATGGTATGTTTTAAGGAAAATCAAATAGATGAGAACAAACTAAACAAATTATAGTATATAAATTTAACAGGAAAATTATTGTCCCATGAGAAATAACAAAATAGATGGTTTCAGAAAAAGTTAACAAACACGTATGAACTGATGCAGAGTAAGCTGAACCAAGAGAGTAACAACACTATAAAGAAAAACAACTTTAAAAGATTTTAGAAATCTGATTAATGCAATGACAAGCCAAGACTCTAAAAGAGTAAAGATGAAACATACTACCTACCTCCTGACAGAGGTGACAGACTCAAGGTGCAGAAGGAAACCTACACTTCTGGACATGCCAAAGTAAACATATCTTTGCTTGTTAATAAACATGGGTAAAGAAAGTGGGGATCCAAGAAAAAAATGCTTATTTAGGGGGGAAAAATTCTAACCATAAAATAGAAATGGGATAAAAGAAAAACAAACTAGCTCTGTGAAAATACCCCTTTTTTCCAACAGTAACATGTTCATTCAGCTTTTATTTTATATCCCAATAAATTATCTTATTCTCATGGTTAGCAAAAACAAAACCACAACAAATCCTTGCATTCCTCACTTATAGGATAATTTCAGGCTTTTTCTTTTATAGAAAAATCAAACACAATGTGATCATTCTTGGTACATGGGTGATACATGTAGGGCAATCTGTGTTTAAGTAGGGATAAATTACTCTAAAGAAACTGGTCCTGGTTTTCCCTTCAAGTCAAGCATTTTATTTAAATAAACTTGCTTTAAATTTTTTAGAAAATTATGATGTTCTATGATTCACAGGCATAAAGAATTGTCAGAAGAATGCTGTAGCTTAAGAAATGTGTGTTTCATTATTTTTGATAAGAGAAAGCTGGAAACAAAATGAGTACCCAATGACGGGAAACTAGCTGAAAAATACTATTTATGAATGTAATGGAATGTTACTGTGCCATAACGAATGATAGAAACAAAAAAATCAGAGAAATAAAGGAAGATCTGCATGAAAGAACTCAAGAGTGAAGAAAACAGAACCAAAAGAACAATACACTTAAGGATTTAAACAGTATTTTAAAAATTCATTATTGAGGGGTAAAAAAAAAACCAAAACTTTAAGGCAAATAAGTCAATTTTAGTACCATATTATTAAAGTTAAGAAATCCTTTTTTTCTTTCCCATTAGTAACTAACTTTCTCAGAGACAGTATTTACAAGACAGGTAGGTAAGTCAGTCAAAAAGCATCTATTTTGTGCCAAAGTGCTGGGGATACAAAGCATTTGTTGTGTAGTCATTTGTACCAAAACAAAATGTATCAATACTTTTTTTTTTTTTAAAGAAAGGAACATTTGCAGTAAGCTTTTTTAGGTAGGAACAATGAAAGTATCTCTGTGCACAACTATGTGAGAATGAAAAGAATTTTAAGTTTCTTAAGAATTCTTAACTTAATCAAGAAGAGCAACTAGACCTGACCAAGTATATAATGAAAAAAATTCATTTATAATTATCCCAAAGGGAGATCTGTAAAAAATAACAGTGTGAAGTAAGCAGAACCAAGAAAACAAAACACAGAACTACAATAATATAAAGAATTTTTTTAAAAAACCAAATCCACTAAATGGCATATAATTATGATGAACAAGGCCAGTCCCAAAGAAATGAGAAAATACTACTGTCTCCCTTCTTTGCAGAAGCAGAGGACTATGAGTGAGGAACACTTCATATTCAGCGTCAGCCTCAGTTAATGAACTGGCTACTTATGCTGAACTGCTTTTTTTCCCCCTTTTTAAAAAAAAAAATCCTTTGTTACAAAGAATGGTTCACTGGGTGAAAAAAGAAACATTTAAAAACCAAAGTATTCAAGGATTAATTCTGAAGCTATCTCCAAGAGATGAAGATTTCAGAAGAAAGAAAAAGATGGTCAAAGGAAAAAAATCAGTAAAAAATAATAATAATAATAAATTAAATAAATGAGAAGACACCAGTGCAACTTCAGACCCATGTAACTAATTTCTCAATGTTATAAAATCTTCATTAAAATGGTTTACACACATATTCAGGATAACACTGATGAAAAGAGTAGAAATGAAATTTTCTGGAAACCTTCAAAAGCAGATCACATTTTTAGAATTACACAAGTAAAAGGTACAGAGAATATAAGATCCTACTCTATGGTTTCAATAATTTTTATAATTGCACAGTAGAAATGCAAAATACAGCACTGAAAGTTCTCTTCCATGACACCTCTAATACCAAGATCACAGAAAAATCCATCACTAACCACAGAAGTTGCTTTGTTTAATTATCCATTAAGTAACAATACCCATCAAAGCAGTTAAAGAGATAGATATAAGTTCAGAAGTGGTCATCAGTACTATGGAGTTAGAGATAGCTTAATATAGTGGAAGAATGGTGGATTTGGAGTCAGAGGACCTGGGTTCAAATTCTAACTCTGCTACTTATTACCTGCGTAAGCCTGAACTAGTCACTTAGATGCTCTGGATTTCAGTTTCCTCATCTGCAAAATGAAGGGGTTAAATAATTATGTCCCCTAAATATATGATCCCATACAGTAAAGTCCAGAAAAGGGAAAGATATCCTTCTAATGGCAAAGCTCTTCAACTTACACTGACAGTAGCCTACTAACTCCATAAACTGAATACTATAAATCCCCTTCAATGGAATCGAAATAACATAAAAGAATCTAGCCATCATTATGAAAAAATTAAATGAATTAAAAGCATGCATTTCCCAGCTAGATAAGAACCCAGCTGAATTAGACATCAACGTGTACACTTTGAACAAGTATGACTAGGCTAGACTCAGAACTGAGCAGGAAAAGATGAAGCTGGAAGGGATCAAGAAAACTGGGTAATTTTTTCCCCCAATTATCCGAAAATAAGGAACAGAAAGGATATGTAGAAGGGAGTTTCACAGTGAGCTCATAGCAGAGTCTGGTCCCTTCACTGACAGGACCATGATCTTTCTATTAGGTATCATTTCCTTCCCAGTTACCAAGTTCAGAAAGAGACCATCAGCTGATGAAACAGAGGAAGAACTCAGGCATTTATGCGCTATAATACAAAAAGAATTGAATTTGAAGTAAGAAGACTTTTGTGTGAATCCCAACCATTATCTGTACAGCCCTAAGCACTTCATTTATTCTGCCTTGTCAGTTAGGGAGGGAATTGGATAAGATAATCATGATGGTCTCTTCTAGAGCAAAATATCATTGTCTCTTTTTTTGGAACATTTATTAGTGTTTCATGCAAATTATCACCCACAATTTTCAAATTAATTTTGATGACCAATAAGTTTAATACTGTATGGCATTTTAAAGATGATATTTAATCTTATTTTAGATGTGGGATAGAGTGATAGATGTGGGATAGAGTGCTGAGTCTGAAGTCAAGAACTAAATTTAAATCCAGCCCCAGACACTTACTAGCTGTGTGACCCTGGACAAGTCACTCAAATCTTCTGGCCTCAGTTTCCTCATCCGTAAATGAGATGGATAAGAAAATGGCGAGCAATTCCAGCATCTTTGCCAAGAAAACCCTAAATGGAGTAACAAAGAGTTGGATGTGACTGAAAAGACCAAAGTGTTGCTATTTACAGTTGATATTTTAAGTTGAGATAGGCCCCTTTTCCTCTAAAGGTATGAAAAGACTGAAGGAATTTCTAAATACATGTCTAAAAAATCATATTGTCCAAAAGTCAACTCTGTCAGAAAGGTACAGACCACATCATCTTGCCTAACATCAAAAGAAACAGAATTCAAAGGTGCTCAACTTCCTTTTTCATTGCACTACGTGCTTATCCTGTTCAAGAGCCCTTCAAACAGGAGATGCAGTCCATAATCCAATTAAATCCCATACCTGGCAGCACCACATAAGAGTTTGCTTCCTTTGCATGTGAAGACTTTCATGTGTTAATTTGTTCACTATTAAGGAAACAGGATCAACAGAATCAGAGCCTAGTCTACTGTAGCACAGAGGAAAAGGGGACACTGGGAGCTGTCCAGGATCTCAATTCCAGGAGTTTCATGGCATTGGGACAAGTAACAAAGAGAACCTGCTGAGGCTTTTGGTCTGGTATTTAACCCACAGGGGAAATCTGTCCCCATAAATAAGATGTATGGAAGAATTATTCCTCATTCACATCCAATGGGCTACTCTTACTAGTTCAAAGAGAAACCAGGAGAAAAAGGATGGAAAAAAAAAGCAGCAGGTTGCCACAGGGCAACCTCTAGTTGAGAACCAAATTAGGGCTGTTCAATCTATCAACATTTATTAAGAACTTACTGTGTGCTAGGCACTGGGCTAAGTACTAGGTCATTGTCTTACAGGATTTTCTAGAAAAAAAACTACTGAGAGGAAACTGACCCTATCTGGCCTGGGATATATACACATACATATGCATGTGTGTATACGTATATACATGTGTGTACACACACACACAAGGTAGACAGGTTAAAGCCCAAAGGCCAGAGGCTCCCCTCCTCACTAAGTACACAAAGAAAATGGAACCAAAACCACAAGTGGAAAATCAAGACCCTACTATTGCAAACACCAATCCCTTTCTTCCAAGTTTCCAAGGGAGTAGCGGCAGCCAGGTAGCACAACATACAGAGAACCAGCCCTGAAGTCAGGAGGACTTGAGATCAAAACCAGCCTCAGACACTTGATATTGTGAGACCCTGGGCAAGTCACTTATCCCCGATTGCCTCCCACCACCGTCCCCCCCAAAAAAGTTATCATGAGAGTAAAACAAAAACACGAGAAATAGGAAAAATAAAGCACTTTTCTGCAGTTTCAGGAGGAAATGCTAAGCCATGCAAACCAAATGCCCAGGATTTCTTCAGCGCTGTGGTGTTGCAGCCCCACTCACCGCCCCCCCCCCAGTTCCGGTTTATCTCCCCTCGCCTTTCCTCCTCCTCCACACCTCACCCAGGCCCCTCACAGGCCCCTAGGATTTGAGCTGTCCCGGATTCCAGGAGGGAAGGCAGAAGGGAACAAGCCACGACCCCTCCAGTACGGGGACCCCACCTCCACCCCCACTCTCCCCGACAGCTTCCTACCTTTCTCGGTGACCACGAAACACTGCTTCACGGGCCCTACTTGACTGAAGAGACGCTCCAGCTGCGGGGTACTGGCCGAGGCCGGGAGGCGGCCCACGAACAAAGTCTGTCCCGCCATGGCATTCCAAGACTGGCGCCGCGCCGGCTCAGAACCTCCAGAGAACCACCGTCCGGGGAGCACGCGTGCAGGGATTGGAAGCGTTCAGCGTGCCGGCTCTGCCATTTTGGCCGCCAGGCGGACCGGAAGTGCCCTGGAGAGAAAGCTGTCCGAGTGGAAGCGCGGCGCCAAAGAGAAAGTAGTTCCGGCAAGGCCTGGGCTGGCTTCCTAAGCCGCCGCGAGGGGGTGCTGATCTAACCCGGCGCCGGGAACAGTTCCAGCCCCAGCCACTCTGGTCTGCTCCAATGCTTGTGCCGCCTGCTGGATCAGAGCATTTTTTGCAACTCACTAACTCTTCTCTTCCTGGAACATGCCCCCTCTGTACTCCCTAAGTAATTGATGACTCTCTGAGCTCTAGCTTCATGTTCCATGGATGCCATGCGGCATCTGGTCGCCCAATTCTGCTCAAGGGAAGAACAAGAAAGGACCCCAAAGGTCAACATTCCCTTGCCCAGAAGGGGAAACTGAGACCCAGAGAGATGTGATTTTGCCAAGGACACAGAGGGAACAAGTGGCAGAGCACGGGTCTTCTGGAATGGCAAACCACTCCAGTATCCTTGCCAAGAAAATACAATGGACAGTAGGGTCTGTGCAGTCACGAAGAGCTGGACAGGACTGAATAACTGAACAAGCATTAGTAAAAGTCAAGGGGTGGGAAATGGAGCCGCCCATGGCACACAGTCTTACAGTGACAATATTTGGGAGAGGCCTGTAACAAAGGGGAACAACCCTGACTTTGAAGAAGATGGGGGTTGATATCCCACCTCCTATATTTAACTGCCTCTTCAAGTCACCCTCTCAGAGACAAGTAAAAGAGAGTTGAGCTAAATGGTCCCTAAGGCTGCTTCCTTTAGGTCTATGCACCACCGCCTTATCACACATATTTGGAGCTTGTCTGGCTACTTATGAGACTGAACAAAGCATATGTTTGGTTGTTTGGTGGTTTATATTTATTTTTTTGTTGTTTTTACATCACCTACATGTTCCAATATATCTCTCTCCCTTCCCTATTCCTTATGTAAAAAAAAATAAAACAATTCAGTAAAAATAAACAACACATCAACTAGGATGAACATTATATGCAGTGTTCCATATGCATAGTCCCCTACTTCTGTAAAAAAGAAAAAAAAAAAGAAGATGCATTGGACCAAAGTATTTAAAATATAATAAAAGCAAATCTGTCTTGGCTTCAATTTCCTCCTCTGTAAAGTGATAGGGTTGGATTAGATCAGAGGTTCTTTCTTAACCTTTTTTTTTTGAGGCAATGAGTTAAGTGACTTGCCCAAAGTCCCACTGTAAATATTGAAGAGCGGATTTTAATCTTTTTTGTCACAAATCCCTTTAGCAGTCTAGTGAAGTCTATGAACTCTTCAAAATAATGTTTTTAAATTCACAAAATAAAATACACTAACTTACAAAAGAAAACAATATGCTGAAATAGCTATCAAAATACTTTTTAAAACAGATAAACTAGCCCCCAAGTTAAGAATCCCTTTATTAGATGATCTCAGAGGTTCTTACAGTTCTAAATGTAGAACCAAACCCCTGTTCAGATACCATTTGTTCAGAGAACAATACATGACATGTGAAACAGTTGTTTACACCAATCAACATAATCACAATCAGAATTAGAAGACAGAGTCAGATAAAGGAGATGGGGTTAGCCAGAGATTTGAAATCCCCAACACACACACACACACACACACACACACACACACACACACACACACACACACATCAAGTAGCCCTCCAGCATTGAATGAATGAAGCATTTATTAAGTTCTTACTATGTCCAAAGCAGAGTGTTAAGTAATGGAGGAACAAATGGAAAATACAGTCTCTGTTCTCCAGGAATTCACATTAGGTTTCAGCTGCAAGTTGGATGGAACAGTCCCACAATCTTCAGGGTGCTGCAGCAAGGCAGATGTTAATACCTCTTCTTTAATGTCATTTCCACTGATAAAATCACATCAAATCATAGGAAATGTAAAAACAAATGATATTAATACAAACAAGCAAATATTTTGGTTTAGAATCTCATACCTTTTTTTTTACTACTGTATAAATTGGATTCAAGTGAGGCAGAGTTGCATGAAGTCAGCAGCCTGCTTCTCTCTTGCAGAGTCATCAAAGTCCATTGGCAGGACAAAAGGCAAGAGACCTGGGATGAAATGGATGACACTGGCTTCTCTGATGCTTGGCCAAGCTCTACAAGGCCTGCCTCATCTGCCTTCATGGTCAGTGGAACAAATTGTTCTCATCTGCCCACTTGGAGTGACACTCCCCTAACTCAGCCATCCTCAACCTGGTTTAGCCCATCTGCCATGATGGCTTTATTGGGGTTTAGCTGCTGTATATGTTACAGTTTCTTGGAGCCGCAGGTGAGAGTTGGGTGGCAGGTGGATACCAAAGATGGATGAGCAGCCTTGAAAAGGGCTCGGCCATCCTCACACCAGAGGTGCTTGTCCTCCTGAGCACCCCTTACATCCTCATAAACAAATAGCCAGACAGTCTTCAGATGTGGAACCATTTGGCAGTGTGAAGGCATTTAGATGGCACGGTAGAGCACTGGGCCTGGAAGCCTGAGTTACCCTGAGTCTGACCTCAGACACCTTCTAGCTGTGACCAAGTCACTTAACCTCTGCATCAGTTTCTTTGATTGCAAAGTGCCAATAATAACAGCACCTACCTACCTTGAGGGCTGTTGTAAGGATCAATGTAAAGCACTTCATGAGTAAGCATTAATGTGGCACATACTAGATGTTACATAAAAGCTTCATGCCTTTCCCACCCAGGACTTTGATGGGAAGAACTTTTCTGGGTCTTCAGCAGCTGTGGCTGCAGCCCCTGCAGGAGTGGTTATCAGACTGTATCTCCACAGGGGTTGCTTCCCAGACGGATGGCTGAGGGCACTGGCCTGGAAACATTGCAAATCACAAGGCTCTTGGTTTCAGGGCCCTGGGCTGTCCCCATTGGGTATGAGGGGAAAAGCTGATCAAGGTGGAGGGGTGGTGATTTGACTTATCAGGCACAAACTGCCTCCTTTTTCTCCCTCAGGGTGCCTTACTAGTTTGACTTGACTGCTGTGTATGTGGGGAGGGGGGTCAGTTGGTGGGCATATCTCAACTCATTTCCGCAGGAGAATTGTTTATCCAGATGACTCTGAGAGGTAGGCTGGAAGCAGGATTATCTCTGGAATGTCTTCTTCTCTCAGGGCTCTGGGTGCATCCAACTTGCAGCTTTTGGTTGGTCAACAGTTGTTGGTGATAAAGGAAAGATGGGCCACCTCTTCACAACGATTTCACCGCTCACTGATACCCGAGGGAGCTAGGACAGAAGCAGCTCCAATGGTTTAAGAGGCAATGCTAACCCAGGGCTCTAGGATCCAAGATCTAGACTGTCTCCATCAGGCTCTGAGGGAAGATGATGGCCCAAATAGTAGCGGTGCTTTGAGACCCAGAAATGCAAGCATGAGGTTTCTGAAATCCAGCACAGTGACTTTTGTCTAGTCTCCACTACCTTGAAAGGCCAGAATCGGGCCTGGAACACGGTTATGAGTTGGCATGTTCTATGTACCTATTCAATGTCCCTCTAGCGCTGAGCATAAAGCCACCATCGGCCTATTGGCTTGACTCTTCTTCAAAGGACATTGCAGTTTTGTCCATCAGAGGGCAGTAGCCGCCCACAGAACAGCACTGTAGGCTCCCAGAGACTGACACATCACAACGGATTCTTCCTGTATTTCCCAAGTCAGGTCTAGGACAGCTAAGCTCTCCATCTCACCCTTCAAAGTCTCTTGCTTAGCCTCACCCCCTTCCCCTGCTGCTTCAGATCTGGCAGGGCAAGAGGCTCACTCAGGTGGGAATATTCACTCATAAATCTCAGGACACATGCAGGGTATTTTTATTAAAAGCAGCTGCCACAGTACCACTGCCCCGCATCAATTCTCACCAGACTGCCAGGGGAAATAAACAGTGAGCCACCTTCCCATCTATCACCACCTAGGAGTGGAAGGGACTGGCAGAGACTTTTCCCAACCATCATCATCTTCCAAAGTCATAAGCCTCTCTCTATTCCCCTTTGGAAACCTGAGCAGGTTTGACCCACATTCTAAATCCCAGACAGTTTGGAGCAAAAGAGGCCAGTTTAGGACACAAATCAGACACTCCTCTGGAAACGCTACACTGGGCAGGAAGCTGGGGATATTGGGAGATTAGGAGGCAAAACAAAGTGTCTGCCTCTTGATGGGGTCAATGAAGTTGACTACTACCTTAAAGAGAGCTCTGGCTTAGGTGACAGAAAACAAAATCCAATATGGGTGGAAAGATTTGAGGTTCATTGAGCTCAGAAGGGATCTCAGAGGTCTTTTAGTCTTAAATTTTTCAGATGAGTATACTGAGGCCCAGAGAAGTTAAATAGCTTGTCTAAATCAGTATAATACTGTTTGGTGCCCCAACATAAATTGAGACGTCTCTCCCCTATCACTGTTTCCATCCATCTTCTGTTCTTAACCTTTTTTGCATCATGGACCCCTGTTCAGAATGTTTTAAAATACACAAAACAAGATAATGAATTATATTGTAATTTTTAAAATGTATTTTTAAAATTCAAATTAAGAATTCCTGTATCTTTGTATGACTAGGTTAGGGATGTATGCAATGAAATTTACAGCTAGATTATAAACTCCCTGAGGGAAAGGGATATTTTACTCATCTTTGTACTACTGATCCAGCACCTCTAGAGGATGCTTGACACTTAATAGGTTCCTGATAAATACTGGTCAAAATGAATTTGAATGTAAGTGAGAAAGGGGCCATAGGGAGAGGATACCAGGAGTAAAGTACTTCCTGTTTAAAAAAAAAAAGTGAACAATGCCCAAAAACCTAAGCTTTGGAGGAGAATGCACTTATCTGTGAAAGATATTGACCAAGATAAGAACTAGGAAGAGACCAGAGGTGAAGATTTAGAAGCTGAAAGAGAAGAGGGGGACTGAAGAAGGCCAAGAGTGGGAATCAGAGAAGCTTTCTCTTAATTCAAAATCCATTCTCTTAATCAAAAGCAGCTGAAACAAGCCGGCAGCCCTGCTCTGCCTCTGCTACTATTTGGGTGAGAAATGCCTGTAATTCAGAGGTTAGCAGCTTTCTGGGTCCTAGGCCAAAGTAAAGATGCAGCAGAATGTCTCAGCCAAGCCCTCAGTGATGGAGCAGTCACAGTCTTCACTCCCCCACTTCCTCCATCCCTATCTGTCTCTATCATCCCCGCCTCCAAGCCCTGCAGCTCAGAGTTCACCCCTTTGCTGATACCTCCCGCTGAGGGAACCAGGCCAGAGCTCTGCACACTCCTCATTCAAGGCAGATCTTTATCTGCAGAGATCAGAGTTCTGGCTCTTTAATCTCATTCCTCCACTTTAGAGAAATTCTTCTCTTTCTCTCTCCTTTCTCCTCTCACCTTCTTTCCTTCTATTTCTCAAAGCCTATAGAAAGGAAAACAATTTGAATTATTTTTTTCCAATTTCAAGCCCCTATGTATGCACCCCATAAGTCATTCCTTGGCCTTAACTAAACATGTAAATGTGTGTGCTGTGTCTCTGTGTTCCTGCTGTCCTGAGCATGAAGCACTTATTCAGGATCATTGCTAGACTTAGAAATCAGACTACATTCCTGATTCATGACTCTAATGTCATTAGACCAACCATATTTACAATGCATTGAAGAAACAAGTCCTTGTTACTGTATTTCAGGAAAATATCACATGTACCTTGCTCCAAAACACCCATCCTCCTAGCAATACAGAAATTATAATATGCTTGGCAGCTGTATATTGGCATGCCTCTGCGTTTCTCAGCCTTATGACTTCTGTCTCATTGGTGAGTGGGAAAGGAAGCTGAGAGAGAAATGCCCCCAGGATACCCTAAAATATGTGTAGGTGGGAAGGAAGAGGGTCCCCATGTCAGTGCTTGTTGGCATGTAAAGGATAGAGCGACAGATGTGAATCACTTATTTTCATTTTAACATGTATGTACACTGGTTGCCACATGGCCTAATAGAAAGAATTAGGAGGGAGCCCATTTGAAGCCCCATGGGTGACTGTGGAGAATTCACTCAATCTTGCTGAGCCTCAGTTTCCTCATCTGTAAAATGAGAATAATCAGCCCTCACAAGATCAAATGAGGAAAACAAATACAAAATGATTCACAGACCTTAAAGTCCCAGGGAAATGCCAGATGCCATTAGGGAGAAAAGAATATTTGTGACAAGAGTGAGGCATAGCAGGATAAATTGGTGTCTTCAACATGTCAGGAGAAATCAAGGAAGGTTTCCTGGATCCCAAGTGGAGGGCTTCATGAGGGCTTCACAAGGAAGGACAGACATGAATAAGTTGTTATCTGTCTCATGGTGGGGGAGGGGGGGCGGGGAAGAAATTTCCAAATCTCTGAGTTTACAGATTAGAGGATTCCTGGTAGCAAAAGCAGGGGGTCCCAGTCCAAACCCATCAAGCCCTCTGATGATGCCCGTGGATCTAACTCTTTCCTGTTCTCAGAGTGCTTTTGAGGTTAGACTGTCAGAACCTCCTGGTATTTACAGAATTCCTTGTGGGTGCAGCCCTATTTTGAGAAATTATGCATATCCCAGGAAAGATGGTCATTGTCTTCTAGAACTGTGTTTCTGCCCCATCTCTCAGTCCCCATGCTGATTGAGATCAGATCTTTGTCTCCTACAAGAAATTAATCTCCCAGAATCAGACCCTATGGGGTAATTAAAGTAGATGAACCCCCAACCTGTCATCCCCATATAGTTAGTCAGGAGGTCCTCAGGAAGGCATTTCCAGGAACAGCTAGGGCCACCAGAAGCTCCAAACTCAGGAGTCAAGAAGGTCAGGGCCAGGATCCAGGACAAAATTAATCATTTATTTCTTCTCTCAGCACATGGTGCTACCACCACCACTCCTGCCCTCATACCTCTCCCAATTCTTCAGATGCATCTTTTCAGAAAATATTTTATTGATAAATTAACTCTAAAAGTAGCCACTTTCGTCCCAGCCACTGGATGGATGGGTCAATGGTGCCATCCTTGGCGGAAGGAAGGGCAGGAAAGAGGTGGGACCCATGTCACACACACGCAAGCTATAGGATCCCTGGAAAGGCAGAAGTGGGGGTAAGAACTGACATAGGGGTTCTGAAAGAACAGTCCCCCACCACCACACTTACCACCCTGAGTGGAACCCAGGGTTGTCAGAAGGAATGGAGCACCTTGGAACGTTATTGCTGGTGAATCCAAGGAGAGTCAGACTCTGCCAGGCTGAAATTGCTCATAGGGTAGGCATTAGGCATCAGCGCCCAGGGCTGCAGAAAAGAGCTCATTCTGGTGCCTCCCTCTGGTAGGCCCCATTCATGGTATTCAGCCCCAACCCACTCATTCCCAGGGGAGGGAAGAGACCCAGGGGGAAGGGGTGTTTGAGCCAGGCAGGATTGGGGAAAGGTTACAGTGTACAGGTCATGGGCAGTGCAGGTGCCCCAAGGAACAGAGCAGAAAGAGGACAGCAAAGGAACTGTCTGGCCTCTCACAGGTCTATGGTTTCACTGCTGACGCTGAGCTCATCAATCTGTCGGCAAGCATCCAGGAACTGCTCCTGGAGAAGGGCTTCTTCCTTGGCCAGCTCTGATCTTTCTGGAGAATTGCAGGAAGGCAGGGACAGAGCCCTGTAGCATCCAGGGGCAGGGGGACTGCAGCTAATCCCTGAAGGTCTTGGGGTGCTGCAAATTCCTGCCAAAGAAGATCGAGGGGGCTTCTCTGGGCTGGAGCAGAGCAACATGGATGAGCTGTCCCTGGAGAGTCCATACAGAGAGCCTGAGGAGGCACTGCTACCCACCAGCCAGGCCCCAGGGGAGGGAAGAACAGGGGCTGGGGAGCTTGGTTCTTGTCCATTGACCCCATTTGTCCCAGTCCCAGAACTCTCCTCACTAGAGGTAGTTCCAGAGAGGCTAGGCCCTGGCAAGGTCTCCCTAAAGACAGGACCCTGGAAAAAGCTTGGAGTGATTAGGACCTCGCTGCAGAGGGCCTCTGCAATGCTTCGGTGCAGGTCAATGGGGGAGGGGGGACAGAAGTCCACAGTGCAGTCACTGCCAGTGCCCGGGGAAGAAGCTGCTGAGGGGGCCATGTTGGTAGCACCCCCTTCAATGCCCAGGTGGCCACTGCCTGGGAGGAGAAGGTCAGGACCTGGCCCAGTCAGGGCACACAGAGGCAACAGCTCGGCCTCACCCTGTTCAATGGCATTTCCTGGAGGTACCTTGTTTTGGGGCCCTGGTTCCCAACTCGATGGCAGCAGTGGGGCCCCATGACCTGGGGACAAACGGAACAGCTTGGCCCAGCATCTCTGGGAAAGACGGGGGCTGCAGAGTACTGGGTAGAGCCCCAATAGGGCTAATGGCAGTGCCACACCAACCTCACCCAGGCGCACACCCAGCTGGAAGGCCCACCACGGCCAGGGCCCTGCCAGGCCCAACTGGCCTCCATAACCCAGAGTATACAATACCATGTAGCCCTGGAGTCCCCCGCTGAGTAGGCCAAAGGCCCCTGCCACTGGGGCTGTACAGGCTGCCCGCTGCCATGACTGGGGCAGGGCAAAGGGGCCTCGAGTCAGTGGGGTTGGGGTAGGACCCTTGAGACCAGCACCCCCCAGAGGCACCCCTGGCCTTCGTCGGCTCCTCCGGCAGGAGAGAGCTAGCAAGAGTCCTGAGAAAAGGGATGCTAGGAGAGCAGCTAGGCCTCGGGAGGCTAGCAGAAGGGGAAGAAGTGGTCTTGAGACAGCTCCAGCCATGGTGGCCCCTGCAGAGAGGCCCAGCACCAGGAGGAGCAGGGTGGCCAGGCCCCCCGGACAGTGGGGTGGGTGGGGGCGGGCCAGCAACAGGCAGGCTAGAGCCAGACAGGCAGACAGGCAGGGCAGAGACAAGTCATGCAGGAGCAGACGGACCAGTGCAGGCAGCCTCTCTCTGTGCCCATAGGCATCATAGAAGAGAGGAAAGGCCCGAGCAGCTCCAGCTGAGAGCAGAAGTAGATTGAGTAGAGCTAAGCAAGGGGCTCCTGGTGGGCAACGCCAAGGCAGGAGCGCCAGACTCAGAAGAGCCAACAAGGCCACCAGCCCAAAGAGTGCACCCACCCCATACACGTGGGCCTCCCATGCCAGCCCCCACCGGGCTCGGGCAGAGGCCCAGTCAGCCTCTAGGTTCAGAAAAATTGGGGGCAATGGAGCCACTGGAGGAGAGTCCTCAGGTTCAGACAGGTCCATGGTGACACAGGCTTCTGACCCACACTCTGGCTGTGCTGACGAGCTCCTCAGGCTGGTTGGAGAAGGGTCATTTGGGGTGGGAGTAATATCTACAGACACAGGAGAGGTATAATTAGTAAAACCACCATACTGCCAACCTCATCCCATTAAGTACCCTAATCCAGGGGTCAGGAACCTGGACCTCAAGATCCCATGTGGCCTTCAGTAAGGGCCACACTCAAGGACCTAGAGGTCAACATGCAGCCTCAAGGCCCCAGGTTCCCCACCCTGCCATCACTAGGACAGATGGAATCTGTCAGTCCATGCAGGACCTTTCCTTTCCTTCCCTTGAAATCAGATCCTCAGGACTACTCCCTAATCAAACAAGCAAGCAAGCATTGGTTAACTACGGTGTGCCAGGTACTGTGCACAGCCATTGAAATAGCAAAATCAAAAATGAAGTTTTGCTTCCCCATGTTGTATGTGTTCCTGTGGCCCACTGTCTACTCCTCAGGCCCCTCTTCTCCCTTGTTCCCAACCCCTTGCCCTCAGAACACATTCAAACTCATCACCCCCAGACCTTCAGCCTTGTTCCTGCCCATTGTGACCTCCATGAAACCTAAAATGTTTGAGAGAGATGAGACTTTTGAGGATCATAGAAGGATCATAGCTGTAAGGCAGAAGGGTACTCATTTTATAGATTTGGAATGGGGATACCCAAGGAAGTTAAATTAGTGATGTCAGATTCAAACAGAAACAGGGGCCATTAAACTATATGTAAAAATCTCTATGAACCATATTCCTTGTATTAAAATTTTCAATGTTCTATTGCATTTTTTATTTATTCTATTAAATATTTCATTTACATGGACATGACATTTACATTACATTTAAATTGTCCATTATCTTTTAATCTAGTTAGGCCTGCACTCAGGAGCATCATGAGTAAACCATTCCCCCAAGGTTTCCAAGACTGTAATTGTCAGAAGCAGGATTTGAATCCCATACTCTAACTTTAGAGACGGTTCTCAGTCCAGTCCTTCCTCCCACCTCCTCCTAATTTTACAGCTCAAGAAACTAAACTGACTACTAGAAAATTGGAGGTGGGGTGGGGGAGTATATAAGAGAGAACAGATTTGGGGAAGGGGTATTCAGTAGGCTCACTATCTTGGGTTGGGGGGTAGGGGAAAGACAGGGAGAAAATTTGTAACTCAAAATCTTGTGGAAATGAATGTTAAAAACTAAAAAGAAATAAATAAATTAGAAAAAAAAAAAAAGAAACTAAACTGAGTTCTGGGGCCCAGACCAGACTTGTCCAAGGTTAAACAACCACTTAGAGGCAGATCTGGGATTAGAACCCAAGTCTCCTGGGCTCTCCCACCCTAGAAGAGTATCTCTTATAATGGTTTTCTTTCTTTTTTTGAGGCAATTTTTTTATATCTCATGCCCAGAGTCATACAGCTAGTAAGTGTCTAAGGCTGGATCTGAACTCTTCCCCACCCTTCCCTCTAATGTCCTTATCTCCTCAGAGAAGCTTCCTCATTTTCCCAGCCTTCCCCCTTGCTTACCATTCCCCTTAAGCCTGGGATAGATAGATGTTTCCTCTACCCTGGTGTTCTGATAACAAGGGCACAACCTCCTCATTCCCATCCATCGCCCACTGAACTGCCAGACATCCAAGGGTCTCACCAGGTCTTCCTGGCAACCACTATGAAGATCTTGGAAAGTCTGCCAAGCTGTCTCCCCTTCAGGGCAGGCTAAGAGAACCAGAACCATTTTACTGAGGACACTGAGGTATAGTCTCCTCCATGTCCCCAGGCTGGTTTTCCAGGGGGTAATGGGAAGGAATTAGCCTGAGTCCCCAGTCTCTTCTAACTTGACAAACAAAGCAGAGATGTTTTGTGTTTGAGGAGCTGCAGAAATAGAGATTCTTGCAATTCAACAACTGGAGAGGGGTCCACAGGGGGCACTGGAACCTGTGACCACCCGTCAGCCCAGCAGGCTCAGCTGTACCATGGTCAAAAAAGATGAGACAGGGACACTCTGAGAAGAGAGGGGGGATGGTGTGGGATAGACAGGAAGCAACTGTGAATAGGAAGGGGGAGGGGTACCTTGGCCACCAGACTCAGGACGCCAACAGCCTGACCATTGGACAAGCCAGGGAAAGCATCAAGAATACACCCAAGGAAGCTCTAGGAAGAGCTCATGGGATATATCCAGTCTCGGGGGTGCTCAGGAAAAGGAAAAGGAAAAGCAAGGATCTGAGAAAGAACCTGGAGAATGAAGAAGGGGGGAAACTGGAGAGATGAGAAGGGATAAGAGTTAGAAAAGTCAGGAGAAAGGTGATTAGGGTAGGTGGCAAATGAGAGAACTGAACAGGTGGGGAGGAGAGAGGAACTGAGGGGTCAGAGAAGGTGAGAGCTGAAGAGATCAGAAGGGCAAATAGACATAGTTCAATTCCAGATGCACAATGGAAGCTGAGAGTCCTCTGGGATCTCTTTAATCCCATTTCCTAAATCACTCCCCCTTTCTAACTGACTCCCACCCTCTGCCACATATATGTCATGGCTTAAATCTAGAAAATGTCTAATATTCATCACCCATCAGCAAAATGAGTAGCTTGTCTCTTTACCGATCCTTTTGGTGTTTTATGAAGGCTGCTTTTTAAAAAAGAGGTTTTCAGCACCTCAGAAAAGTGCAGGGGGCAGAAGAATGAACACTGAACCGGGAGTCGAGAGTCTGGCTTGAAATTCTGGCTCTGCCATTTACTCCCTATGAGACTTTGGAAAAGTCACTAAACCTCAGTCTTCTTATCTATAAAAAGAGAGAGCTGGTCCCTCATCAGGGGAGAGGGGGACCCCTGGCATATTTATTTAGGGACTCCCACATTTGAGAAGAGAGATCCTCAAAGTCTACGTCTCAAAGTCTACGTCTTTCTTCCTTAGTTGCTGAACTATTATATGGGTACAAATTCTTATTTACTTGCAAAAAAATAAAAGCAAACCTCAGGGAAAGGGAAGGAGGGAGGCATAGAACTAAGCTTTTTCATCTTAATTTAATACTTGACAGAAAATTAGTAACTATTAACTCAAAACATTCCATTTTTAAAATTTACATGATTGTAGTTACAATGACATGACAAATTCTCTGCTCCATCCTGATGTTTGTTCATAAATTCTCAAAATTTCAAATGATATGTCACTTAAACACCAAAATTTTGTGTGTGTGTCTTTATCTAGTTCTTTAAGAATTTGTCTGCTTCTCTGGAACTATGCCCAAAGGGCTAAAAATAATTGCATACCCTTTAACCCAGTAATACCACTTCTGGGGTTATATCCCAAAGAGATCATAGAAGTAGGAGGAAGACCCATATGTACAAAAATATTTATTGCAGCTCTCTTTGTGGTGGCAAAAAACTGGAAATTGGGAGATGGCTAAACAAGTTGTGGTGTATGAATGTAATGGAATACTATTGTGCTATTAAGAAATGAGGAGATGGTCTTCATATTCACCTGGAGAGGCTTATACAAACTGATGCTAAGTGAGAAGAGCAGAACCAGGAAAAATTTGTACACAATCACAGACACATCTTATGTGTGACGACCAACTATGATAAACTGGACTCTTCTCAGCAACACACAGTTATAAGACAACTCTACAAGTCTCAGGATGGAAGGACAAATCTACATTCAGAGAAAGATCTAGAAAGAACAGAGTTTAAATGGAGATTGAAGCAGTCTACATGCTATTGTTCTTTTCCATGTTTGGTTTTGTTTCGTCTTTCCCATTGTTCACTCCATTGGTTACAACCCTTCTATACAACCAGACTAATGTCCAACGTGAAAGTATCTGCGGATCCTATACTTGATTGCATGCTGCCATGGTGGGGGTGGGGGGTGAGGGAGGGGAGAAAATTTGAAACTCAAGGTATTGTGGAACTGAATCTTGTAAACTAAAAGTAAATAAATGAATCAATTTTTAAAAAAAAGAATTTATCTGCTTCTTATAAAGAACTGCGTTTTGCCTTCCATCGCATGCAGCACTGCAAAAATAAATAATAAAACTGTTAGGCAAAAAAAAAAAAAAAGGCCTCCAAACTTCCTCCAGGTTCTAAAGCTACAATCTCATTATTCTAACTAACATCAAGAATAAGTGTGAACACAGTACATGACTTTACTGAATTCAACAAATATCATTTGGATGTGCTTAACAGAGTCTAATGAAGGCACAGGTGCCTGGTGACTGAATAAACCATTAGCTAAAGTACCTAAAGGACAATAGACAAAGAACTTAGTTTCTTCCACTTTAAAAAAAAAAAAAGATTGGACTAGGTAACCTTCAAGGTCACACCTAGCTCTAAAGCTATTGTCATAATTAGCATAATGAATAAACATGAACACAAAGCTTCACTTTACTGAGTCCAACAATTTGGATATGCTAATAGTCCTTAATGGAGATCTCAGCTATCTAGTGAATAAATTAGCCCTTAGGTTGAATACTGAGGTTGGCACATAGTAGGAAGCTTATTGATTGATTACCTGAGAACTAAGGGCAAGGTGAAGGACAACTGAGACATAACCTATTATGGCTTCCTCTTCTGTAAAATGAAGGGACCATAGATTTAGAGCTAGAAGAAGTCTTAGAATTATAGAAATGGCCTCTGAAGTTCCTTCCAGTTCTGGATCGATCATCTTACTATCCTAATTTATTGGTCAGTAAGGCGTATTAATTGGTTATTAGACATTAGCCAGAGCAAATATTCTCTGTCTGTCTCTCTGTCCATCTCTGTCTCTCTGTCTCTGTCTCTGTTTCTCTTTCTTCCAGCCCTCCTCCCCATTCTTCAGTTTCTTCTTGCCTTTTTGTCCAATCCAGTCCTTACATTAAGCTTTCTCTTGGACACCGTTCCCAGTCTACCTTGTAGCATCCTCAATAATAGCTCAAACACAACACAATTACTCACATTTGTATTAGATTTTAAAATTTACAAAGCACTTACTCCCACCCCAACAATGCTGAAGAGTAAGTCATAAGGAAACTATAGGGAGGAACAGGAAGGAAACCCTAAAATCCCCACTCTTTTCATTCTTTTTCCTTTCCTTTCTTTCTCCTGCTTCCATCTGTTGGATAATCTTGTTTTCCTGATCCTGAGGGCATGGCCATGCAGCTAGACAGGAACTAACCCTTTCCCTCAAATGGAACATCAAGCAATCCAAAAAACCCGCCCAGGTTGGAAAGACTGCAGAAAAAATGGAATGAACACCTGTTCTTCCCTCTCATCATCAACTTTTCCAGAATGTGGGAAACCAGGCCTTTAGGCAACTAGAGGCTCTGCGTCCTGCCCTGCACCCCTTAATATGACTCCCCCTTCTCTCCTTTCATGATCATAGTCAAATGCATCCTTTTGTAAAGCCTTGGCTCCAATCCACTGACCATCACCACCAACAGCAGCCTTCTATATAAAGGAGATTTGGAAGAAGAAGACGTAGCCCTGAGCCCTAGCTCTGCCTCTTACCAGTTTTTTTATCTTGAATAAATCACTTGACTCATCCGAATCTGTACAATGGGACTAAAAATACTGGCACTTTCTGCTTCTTACAAGGAAAGCAAACCTGACAACCCTGAAATTATATAATTCTATTACATTAAAAATCAGTGCAGAACCAACTCAGGGGGGTGTTAGGATGTTCCAATAATAAAAAATAATAATAACTTATATTTATACAGAGTTTGCAAATTACAAACCTTATCTAATTTAATCCTCCCAACAACCCTGTAAGGCATGTGCGACAGGTAGTATTATTCTCATTTTACAGATGAGGAAACTGAGGCTCAGAGAGGTTAGGTAATTTGCCCATGGTCACACAGTACTGTCCATGACAGTAGTGGTATTTGAACCCAAGTCCAAGGCTAGCAAGACTCTATCCACACTAGAGCACCATCTCTCAAATGAGAGAAAGTGCATGACACTCTTTGTGAATCTGAAGTACCATGCAAATGGTGGCAGGTACAAGGAGCCAACATCACACCCCAACTCCTTGACATTCCTTCCCCAATACACATACACAGACATGGAACCCCTGCAGATTCAGAAGCATTGAGACAGGGACATAGCTCACCAGAGAGGAAGGAGGGAGAAATTATTGCATAAAGTTGCCTAAATTATTGCATAAAAAATTCTCCTTGGCAAGCTCAACCTCCACAACTGTTCCAGGGCTCCGAATTCAAGTCGTCAACATCACTCAACACCCACTCTGTGCGTGGCATTGTGCTAGGTATTATTGATGTATATGTACTCATGCCCGAACAGTGAGGGTGTTACAAAAAAGAGACAAAACTCGGTTTCTGCTCTCACAGAATAGATATAACTTTAATGTCAGTCTCTAAACCTTCTTCTTGGCAGGATTCAGTTACCCTGTCTGGGACAACTTGAAGATTCTGGCCTTCACCCCGATCCTTCCTGGTAAAGGGCAGTAGGTGAGGGGGTGGAAAAGGAAAGGGGGGCAGCTAGGTAGTACAGTTGTTAGAGCACCAGCCCTGGAGTAAGAGGACTTGAGTTCAAGTCTGACCTCAGACATTTACTGTGTTACCCTGAGCAAATCACTTAACACTGATTACCTAAAAAAAACAAACAAAAAAAAAAACCCAACACAATGAGGTTTTACGGCTTTTTCCTATCCAGATTCACTAAGTGGAATCTCATGGGTTCCTAGGACTGAGATCTTAGTACAGGGATCTTAACCTTTTTTGTGTCATAGAGCCCTTTGCCAGTCAGGGAATGCTTATGGATCCCTACTCAAATAATGCTTTTAAATGCACAAAATAAAACAAATAGGAATACAAAGGAAACCAATGGTATGGAAACAGTTAAAAATTATAAAAAAGAAAACAAATTCACTTACACCAATTTAAGAACCCCTGGCTTAGAAGGATCTTGGGAACCATTTAGTCCAATTGCCTTATATAACAGATGAGGAAACTGAGGCAATGGTCTTTCCACTTTACTCTATGACTTCACTTTATCCTGAGGTGTTTCCCTCCTGCCCAGTCTTCCCAGTGGATACAGGGGTGGGGGAGAAAGGAAAATCTACCAGCATGAGGGAGCAGCTTACAAGGTGGCTGAGGGACAGGAGCTGGGCCCAGGTGGTGGCTTGTCCAGAGGAAAAGCCAAGCCCGTTTTAACCAGAGGTGACCCAGATCAAAGGGACTGAGAAAAGGGCTGCTCTAGCCTGAAGACTTGGAGGCTGTAACTGGTATAGCTCCTTATTACCCCCACATCCACCCCATCCAAGGCGATCTTAAGTTCCCACAAGACATCTAGAGAAAGGGACTCGCTGCAGAAGCAGTCAGAGGCCAATCTACAAATTCCACCCAGGTCCAAAAGACCTCAGAGAATCAGAATGGATATATCCTCCCCCGCAAGGAGTTGGCCATTGGGCCATCCCACTTGACCTAGTCAAGACTTACTGACCTGTCCAAAAGATACCTACCATCCAGAACTTGTCCCAGGGAAAAGGGAAGAGAAGAGACTAGCTCCCCAGGCCATAAGCAAGGAGGGAAGCTGCAGGGAGGAGGAGGGGAAGAAGAGAGGAGGAAGGAGGAAGAAGAAGGGAAGAGGAGGAAGAAGAGGAGCTCTCCCGATAAACTGAGCCAAGCTACCTCTAACTGTCTAGACTCATTAGGCCTGTCTTGGTCAAGGCTGTCACCTGGGCTGACAGGCTGCCAACCAGCATCCTCTCAATCCATCTCCCACCCTAAGGGCCATAGATACCTCCTTGACACTTTCAGGAGGGGTTCCTCCCTCCCATGCAGACAGTGCAGGAAGGTGTTACCAGGAGACCAGTGCTGGCTGGCACCTCACCCAAGGGGAATTTCCATGACTTTGACCAAAGCAGGAAAACTAAATACAAGGATTAGTTCAGTGCCAATCAAACTCCAACTCCAACTCATTCTTGGGGGGCCATGGAGTGATTGCCACCCTCCTCAGCACTGTACCCAAGACAGTTTTAAGAACTACTCTCAAGGGGCAGCTAGGTCATGCAGTGAATATAGCACTGGCCCTGGAATCAGGAAGACCTGAGTTCAAATTTGTCCTCAAAAACTTACTAGCTGTATGACCCTAGGCAAGTCACTTAACCCTGATTGCCTCCAAAAGGAAAAAAAAAAGACTCTACTTCCTTCCAAGGAATCAAGCGTTGATCTCTTTGGAACTGGTTGTCTTCCTGCCCAGCACATCCAAGAAAAGGAGCAATCCCTCATCCCCAAGGCCCCAAGGCCACCTCACTTTAGGCCCTACACAACTCATGCCTCTGCATAGCGGTAACTTGGAGGGTTCAAGTCCCAGCTAAAATGCTACCTTCTGTATGTGAGAAGGCTTTTCCCCACCCCCCTTAATGCCTGGTTATCTCCAATTAATCCTGTATGTATCTATTTGACGAGGTCATGAAAGTTGTCTCCTTCATCATGCTGGGAGGTCCTCGAGAGCAGGGACTGTTTTTTATCTCTCTTTGTATCCCCAGTGCTTAGCACAATGCCTGGCATTCAGGAAGCACTTAATAAATGCATATTGACTGACTGACTTACTGACCAGGACATGCAGGACCTGGCAGCGAGTATGTGGAACAGGCTGTAGCTACAGTTCAACAACAAATCCACAAACAGTAAGTATACACAGGCCTAAGCTGAGCGTGATATATTCCTAGGTCTAGTTTAATTATGAACCTCCCGTGGCATGAGAAGGGAGAAGGGAGCCTGGCCGTGCTGCATCTTCTGAAGTTCTGCACCTATGATACGATGCACACATAATATTCGTTTTTGCTCCAAGCCTACATTCTCATGCCTTTCCCCCAAGGGACCAAGCTCTGTCTGCTCCTGACAATGTGTCGTGTCAGATCCCCCTGCAAAAGAAGACAGCAGGACGGAGAGAAGAAAGACGACGGCAGGCCAGTCAGAGTGTAGAGGGAAGAGGGAAGAGAGAAGGGGACCTCAGGGTCTTTATCTGAGGGAAGATGCTCTCTAGGGACTTTCACAGCTTTAGAACCTACCCAGGACTGTGCCTTGGATGCCTGACAATACATCAGAGCTATGATTTTGTTGGCATAGAAACCCCTTCCAACCACTGCAGGTCTCAAACTGCTATAATTTAGTAGACAAGTCTAAGAAAGGTGTCTAAATCAGAGAGGTTAAGTGACATGCCCAATATAAAGCCTAAGGATGCCACAGTGAGTAGAGTATTGGAACTGGAGACAGAAAGACCAGGTTTCAAACCTTGCCTCTGGTACTTAGTACTAATATGACCGTGGTAATGATCCCCCCCTGCTAGCCCCAGATTAGGGATTCTCCTCCCTGCCTCAGATTAGGGATGCTCCTCCCAGTCTTGGATTCCTTCCTGTTTTAAATTTTTGATCCCAGGATCTCACAGCTAGGAAATGTCCCAGGCAGGACTTGAACCTGGGTCTTTCAGTATCCAACTAAGGCTCTCTGAGTCATAGGCCTTAAGAATAGCAGCTTCTTAATACATGTTCATTGAATTTGTTGAATCAGCCTGTGTTAGTAGGGAGGGGAGTTAGGAGAGAGGAGAGTACAGCAGCTGTAGAAATAACTAATGTAAGAAATCTTAGTTGGCTGCCCGTCTTGTCTCTTTGTTTATGTGTCTCATGGTATCAGCTGTAAACTAGGGTAGATGGGCTGTGGCAGTGGATAGAACACTGCTACAGACTTGGAGCTAAGAAGACCCATGTTCTTAAGTTCAAAGCTGGCCTCAGACACTTCCTAGCTGTATGACCCTGAGTGAGTCACTTAACCCTATTTGCCTTAGTTTCCTCATCTGTAAATTGAGTTGGAGAAGAAAATGACAAACCACTCCAGTGTCTTTGCTAAGAAAACTCCAGATGGGGTCACAAAGAGTCAGTAAAAAATGACCAAATAACAACCAGTCTGAAAACTATAAATTCCTGGAAGGCAGGAACTGCATCCATGTAACTTCCTATAGCACCCAGCACAGCAGCAATGTAAGGAGTAATAAATCCTCCTCCATTAGAATGTAAGCTCCTTGAGGGCAGAGATAATTTTGACCTTTCTTTGTGACCCCCCAGTTTAGCACAGTATGTACTTGAAAAGTTCATGTTGACTGGACAGCTTGATTTGATGGGGAAGAGAGGACAGCAAGCTCTTACCTGGAGATTCACTCCCCACTGAATCATTGCTTGGGGGGGAGCCTGGGCCCATAGTGTTACTTGTGAGGTTATCCTCCAAGGGCTCCAGCTGGGAGGACAGGGTAGTGCCAAAGAATCCTGCAAAGGGAACAGAAATCCCTGATTAACCAGCCTTTCTCTCTCTCCCATCAACCCTCATGAGTGTGCTTCAAGAGGGCTCAGGGAGAACCCTCCAGAGGCCCACAGGATGTGGGATGAGATATAGGAAGGGTCCCTGGACATCATCTAACCCAACCTCTTCATTTTAGAGGTGAGAAAACTGGAATAGTGGACTTGATCTAAGTCACACAGAGAACTCAGACCAGAATAAAGGTGTTTTGACTTGGCTTTCTACCACAGCCCATCCATGACATACACTTTCTATTCAACCCAGTTCCTAAGTAATCAGGTAGGTGGGTTTGAAAGACATATCCATGAGGGAGTTAACGGGGTAAAAGACAGATGCAATACATGGGATAGGGTCAACATCAGCCATTTGGTAAATAGTCTAGACCCCACTGGTTGAGACAAGCACAGCTCATTCCAGTTTGTACTCTAGAAAGATGGGAAAGGATTGGATGTATGGAGGAAGTAAACTGAACAATAGTGGTCCTCTCTACAGTTAGCTGGTACTAGGGTAGCCCACCAGTGGTTCCCACATCCCATCTCTGGAGCCTCTGTGACCAGAATGCCAGTACTCACCAAAGGGACCCAGGCGACCCGCTATCTCTGCCAGGCTGGCCCGAAGGCTAGGTAGCAAGGGCAACATTTTGTGCCCAAGGGTAGGTGCTGCCCCTGCTCTCAGCGCCACATCAAATTTCAGCTCCAATTCACCCTTGTGGGGCCATGGGGTGCTGGGTGGGGGGGCTGTGGCTTGGAAGGCAGTGTCCAGGGATAGTGTGCCCAGGAGAGGAAGCCCATCTTTGGGCCCAGGGTTGGGAGAGGTGGACTGCAAAGGCAGGATGGAGGGACTGGAGACAGCACTGCCCTCAGCAGACCCCCACTCTGGGGAGCTCATCAACAATCCAGGGATAGTGTCAGTTCTCAGCCCATCGACGGAGTCATCCGGCCCCTGGTCTAGAACTTGGAGTCGAGGCTGGGTCTCTGTGGCAAGTGCTCCCCAGGCAGATCCAGGTCCCCGAACGTGAAATTTAAAGTTGAGGCCCAGGTTGAGAGATAGCATGGAGGCCTCACTCTGAGGGCGTGGAGCCAAGGTAGTGAGAAAAGCACCAGGAACTGGAGAGCCAGGCTGGGGGGCCACAGGAGCACCCAGAAGGGCCCAGCAAATGAGCCCCAGCCCAACCAATCCCTGCCTGGCCATGGCCCCCACACCGGATACAGGAAGAACACCTCGCCTCCAGAGAGAAAAGCACTGTCCTGCTGTCTGGCCTAAAGAAAGGACAGATGCCTCAGTTAACCCTGTTTGCCAAGGGAAATGCTTCAGCCTCCCTTTCTCCCAGGGACTGACACATGGATAGGGGGTGGGGTGCACTTCTGACTCAATAAAAAGGCACTGGGAGGGCAAGTAACAAGATCCTACAGAGAAGGCAAAGGTCTTTGGCCCCTAGAAGGGCAATGATATTCTGGCTCCTCTCTGCACAGCAAGCTTAGTGCAAGGCACATAGCAGCCACTTGATAAACGTTTACTGAATGAATGAACCTCTCTCAGTCTCCCAGCTTTTTATTACTCTGGCCCGAATCCCTGGCCCATCCCTTGCCTCCACAGATGTAGGGCTATGTGTCCTAAATGCTGCAGTGTGCATCCCTATGGCCCCATCAATTCCCTCCAATGCTTCCTTCTACCCTTTCCTACCCTTACCTAAAGCAACCAGTTGCCCCACAGGCCCTGTACAGACCCACTCTAATTCACATAGGCTACTGGGGGCTTCCAGCCATTTCTCTGTCTCACCCCCACCTGCCCACCTTGAAGGACTAGATTTACTGACCCCAAGCCGGAACATTGGCTCTTTAACCTAGCTGAGCAACTAGGACATAAAGGAAACAACTGGGACCCGGGGGAGGGGAGTGAAAGAGGAGAGAGGGAGGACCCAGGAGGTGGTTAGGGAATTGAGAGAGAGAATGGGGGAGGGGAGCTTCAGATGCTAGCCAGAGAAGCCCCTCCCAGCATAGGAAGTCCACTCCTGGCCCTGATTCTAGCTCTGACCTGCTACCTTCTCTACTTGCCCTCAACCTAACTCCCTCTTGGGGATTTTCTGTTCCTTTCCCTTCAGGGAGGTGGGGAGGGGGATGAGGGTGGGGAGGTGGATTTTCTATTTCAGAGCTAAGAAAGGTCCCGGACCCCTGGCTCCCCAAGGAAGAAAGCCAGGCAGACCCAGACTCTTGACTCCTGCAGCTAATCACAGACACACACCACCACCATGGATGGGATAACCAGCCACATCAGGCTGGGTGGGGGTGGGGGATAGGGGGTGGGGCCGGGAAGGGAGGAAGGGAGGGTGAAAGGAATAGGAAGGGAGGGATGAGATAAGGATGCACACATGCACAAACAACCCCTCACATCACACACACACAGATCTACACTGTACACCCATATTAAACACATGCACATTTACACAACCCCTACAGATGCCCATATAGGCATCACACACATCAGTCCATTCTCTCACACATTCTCTCCTCCCCCCTTCAACTCCTTCACTCAACATGCCCCCACACTAGTAACACCTATGCCTTCACTCACACCCCCTCACATACACACAACCCACAATCCAGCCCAGTCCTACACACAAGCACGCGCGCACACATGCATATACACTCCCCCAAGAAAAGACCAGGGATGTGCTCATCTACCCGCTCCCACTCCTACTCAGCCGGATTCCACTAGGTTCCCCCTGGGCTCAGTCTCATCTGAAAGTCCCCTCTCAGAAGGGGGAGGAAACAGACCTTCTTCCCTGGTCCAGCCCAGCTTGGAAAAGGCCAGAAATGTTGGGCCCCTTATCCCCCGCTCCCCCCCCCCCCACCCGGCTACCCTCATCTTCGGTAATGAAAAGGAGTAGGCAATGAATGGAGAGGAAAGACTGCCGGAGGGTCTGCCCTTGAGACATCGCCCTACACCGAGCGCGCACACACACACACACACACACACACGTGTTCTGCCCCCACCCCCACCCCCTTGCCCACCGCCTCGTGTATCCACATGCGTATCGCGAATTCCCCAGCTTTCCCCAACCCCTTGAGTCCTCCTGGTCCTTCCCCATCACCCAGTCTCCCTGTCACGGTCATCTCCCATCCGCGGATCCCGGAGTCCCGCATCTCTCAGCCCCAGACCGAGTCCCAGAGCCGGCTCTCACCGTGCCCAGCTCCAGAGGCTCCGCTGGCTCTCGCTTCCCACGGGCTCCGCCTCCTGGCTCTGTGATTCAAAAGCCTCCAGCTCCAGCAAAACCTCCCCGCTCTGGGTCTCGGTCTCTGTCTCTCTCTGATGATTTTTCCCTCCCCTTCTACCTCCCTCTCTCCCTCCCTCTCTCTCTGCTTCTCTCTCTCCTCCGTCCCCTACTCCTCCCCCTCCCCTCATCCACCACATCAGCTGCCAGTGTGGAGCCCAACACACAACCGCACAGAACCACGTACACTCAGTCAGTATCATCACTCAGTCCTACACACAGCTCACAAATATATGTCACCCTTATACTCATGGCCACGAGTTCTGCAATCAACCGTACACAAATGCAGTTGCACGCTGTGTTCAGAGTCTATTTCAACACACAATCACACACATCCTGTCACGGACACACACACTCACACACACACTCGCTCTCTCAAAAACACAACCCTAGCAACCGTTCTAGTCACACACATGCCAAACACAGCCCATTCATAAAGAAGCAGCAAACCCTGGGAAATCCCACTCGGCAATGAAAGTAAAGATCCATTACCCCTGAGCTCCCTTAAACATCTTCTCCCTGAGTTCGCCTTTTATGCCAGTCAGCTCTCTGAGCACTCTAAGAGGCTGCAAAAGCTCTCCTCACCAAGTGTTGATTTGCTTGGTTTAACAGTATTTGTTGGTTGCAAGGGAAGATTCAATTAAGGGTGAAGGTTGACTGGTTAGGGAGACCCAGTTAGGAAGATAGACATGTAGGCAGGTAGGCAGACAGAGATAGACGGACAGGCAGGCTATCAGGAAGACAGAGACAGATAAACACACAGAGAAAAGGAGAAACAGAGACAAAGAGAAGAGGAGGGAAGGAAGGAAGGAAGGAAGGAAGGAAGGAAGGAAGGAAGGAAGGAAGGAAGGAAGGAAGGAAGGAAGGAAGGAAGGAAGGAAGGAAGGAAGGAAGGAAACTACCTACTTTGTTCCAAATTCTTGCTAGGGGTAAAATTAGTTCTGGGGATATCCCAGGGGGAGGGTAAATCTTGCACCACAGGACTCATTCCCTTCCAGGTCCCCCTTCCCCTATTAATGCTTAAAAAAAAAAGAAAAGAAAAAGAAAGTCAATCAAGGCAGCCCACTTTTTAGTTTTCTAATTCTGGTTAAATCATTTTGACTCTTTGAGTCTCAGTTTCTTTTCTTGTAAAGCAGAGGTAATGATGCCAACATGATCTACTTTACAGGACAGTTATAAGGATAAAATGAGGTAAGTATATAAAGAGTTGTATAAACTTTAAAGTACCATATAAATGTCACCTCTTATTACCACCTATGTCACAGTGCCATTGTGAAGTAAATGCTTTGTAAACTGTATAACATATAAACTAAGCCATTGGTGGAGTTTTTTTAGTATTGTTGAAGGGACAAAGGTAGACCCTCAAAGATATTTTAAAAACCGATTTTATTCCAAGATTTAATGCCATAAATTTACATTCAAAGCCCCTAAGCCAAGTTTCACAAAAGTGCCTTTCTCCAGCCACTTTCTCCACTTTCCCCAGAAACTTCCTTGCCCTGCCTCCTAGAGGACCACACTTTCTATTATAGGTCCCTGAGCCCTAGAAGGTCTGCTTGGGTGATAGTTGCAATTGACATCAGGGCTTATTTCCTGACCTTCACCTTAAATACCTGAGGGCATTTTTCAGCTTGCTTGGGAACATTTTTCCTTGAATCCTTCTTAGAGATTTTTCTTTGCTAAACACTTTTACTTAAACTAGAAAGACAAAAATAAATAAATTCAGTAGGATTGGAAATACCAAAGCATTTTAATTTAACCCCCCCCACACACACACACATACATCCCTTACAGAGACACTTAAAATAGCAGGCATCTCCATCCCCACTTTGCTTCTCCCCCAAAGCTAGAGTTTCCATCTCCAATATATAGCACACCTATGGCCCAGGGTGAATAGCTGTGATTCAAAAGCAGTCTAGAAAGCTAAATGCTAATCCTATTCTGCTACTAACTTGCTATATAACACTGGACAAGTCACAATTTCTTTGAGACTCAGTTTGCTCATCTTTAAAATACTGGAGTTGAACTATATTGGGGTTCTTTTTATTTCAGAGACCAAGCCTTTAGTCAGTCTGATAGTCTATGAGACCTCTTCTCAAAATAATGTTTTTAATGCATAATATAAAATAGGATTACAAAAGAAAAATTATATTGAAATAGTTATTTACATACATACATACATATATACATACACATACACACACTTTACAAATATCATCACATTTTATACAATACAATTCGGTAAATTTTTACTAAGTTCCTACTACATTCTAAGCATTCTGCTACAAAATGGGAAAAGACACAGAGTTTAGCTGCAAAAGTTAGCATGCATGGGGTTGTCCTCAAGAAACTTACATTCCATAGTAGGTAGATAAAGCATCAACACGGATAACTATGCACTACAGGATAAGTGTATTAAAGTTTACAAAACAAAGTACCCTGTGAATTATGGATAAAAGTTGTTACTAGCCAGGGTATTGAAGAGAAAGACTTCTAGAAGAAATGACATTTGAGTTGGACTTTATAGGCTGAGTGGAATCAATAGTCAAAGAACAGAAGGAAGGAAATTCCAGGCATAGAAAATGAGAAAAGGAAAAGGCCTGGAGGCAAGAGAGATTTACATGTTGAGGGAACAAAAAGTAGAACAATTTGGCAGCGTATGTGAAAGAAAACAACATTAGAAAAGAGCTAGAAAAATAAGGAGGTATCAGATTATGGAAGACCTTGAATGCCAGGCAGAGTAGTCCATAGGTAGCCATAGATGATTTTAGATCACAGTAGTGACATGATCTATGCAGAAGAAATTTTTTTCTGTATTTATAAAAGCACTTTTTTGGTAGCAAAGAATTAGAAACAAAGTAGACGTCCATCAAATGAAGAACAGACATTAATATGAGATAAGCGAATGCAACCGACTATTACTGATCTGTAAGAAATGACAAATAAAATGAATACAGAGAAGCACGGAAAGATTTACACAATCTGATGCAGAATGAAGTAAACAACCAAGAAAAGAATATACACAATGACTACAACATTGTAGACAGAGAAAAGAGCGATGATAAAACCATCAAGAGTTGTGAAATTACTGCACGTAGAACAATTATGGCTAAAATGAGAGATGAAAAGACACTACCCCTACCCTTCCCATTTAAAGAGGTGGGAGATCCACGAAGACAGTATATTGCATATGTTTTCATCATTGATATATTTAGCTCATTTTCTCTTTTTCTTTTTAAAATTTTAAATTCATTTTAAACTTAAGTAGAAAATGAGAAAAAAGAACATTTCCATGTACACAGCATAACATAGAGTACTCAATGTAAAACAAATTTGCATTTCATACTGTTTACTTTTTTTAAAAAGCTATGTAACAAATACTACCCACTGTTTTCAAAGCTACCCTGCTTTTCTGTGCTTCCTTCTAAATTTTCTTTTGTTGTCTGCTGTGCATTTTTTTCTCCCTCCCTCTACACCCCACACAAGAGAAAGCTATATTTAAACACACATATGTACACATACACATACATACATGTATATACACATATATACATATATCTATATATACACATATAACGTAATTTCATACTAATATATTTCTATTTGACAGTTCTTTCTCTGAAAGCAGACAGCATCTTCCTTCATAGGTCCAATTCTTTCCATGTTTTTTCTAAAACCAACTAGCTCATAATTTCTTATATCACAGTACTGTTCTGTCACAATCATATACTACAACTTGCTTAGCTTGTTTTAGCCAATTTGAAGGGTGTAAGTTGATATCTTGAAGTTGTTTTAATTTGCATTTCTCTAATCAATAATAATTTGGAGCATTTTTTCATATGACTACATATTGTTTTGACTTCATCGAAAAATTACGTGTTCATAACTTTTGATCATTTATCAATTTGGGAAATGACTCTTCCTCTTCTTTTAAAAATATTTTTATATTGGATCACTTTCTGGGTGGAAGATGAGGAAAGATACTGAGAGAAATTCTGGTGATGTAAAAAAAAAGAAAACTTTTTTTTAAAAAGATTAATCTGGATATAGTGGAATACTATTGTGCTATAAGAAATGAGAAGAAGATGGACTTAATAATAACCTGGAGAGACTTACATAAACTGATGCTGAGCAAGGACAGCAGAACCAGGAGAACTTAGTACACAATTACAGACACATCGTATCTGTGACAACTAACTTTGATACCCTAGGCTCCTCTCAGCAATGCAACGCTATAAGACAACTCCAAAAGATTCATGAGGGAAAGGGCTATCCACACCTAGAGAAAGAATTACAGTCTGAATGCAGATTGAAGCAAACTACTTGAGTTCTCTCTCTCTCTCTCTCTCTCTCTCTCTCTCTCTCTCTCTCTCTCTCTCTCTCCCCCTCATTTTGTTTTGTTCTTTCTTTCTTGTTGTTTATTCCATTGCTTATATTTCTTCTTTACAACTTGACTAATGTTTAATGTGAAGGTATTTGTAGAACATATATCAGATTGCATGACACCATGGGAGGAGAGAAGAGAGGAGACAGAGGAGGAGAAAATTTGGAAGTCAAGAGAGAAAGAAAGAAAGAAAGAAAGAAAGAAAGAAAGAAAGAAAGAAAGAAAGAAAGAAAGAAAGAAAGAAAGAAAGAAAGAAAGAAAGAAAGAAAGAAAGGAAAGAAGGAAGGAAGGAAGGAAGGAAGGAAGAAAGGAAGAAAGAAAGAAGAAGGGAAAAAAGAAAAAAAAGATTATTCTGGCTACAACATGAAGGACACTTTGGAAGGAAATGACATTAAAAGTTGAAGGATCCATGAGGAAATCATTGCAATAATCCAAGTAGGTGGTCTCGTACTAGGATAATAAGATTTAGGACTGGCAAAGACCTTAGAGATCATCAGTGCCAATCATTCATTTTAAGATGAGGAAACTGAAGCAGACAGAAGTTAAATAACTTGCCCAAGGCTACATAGGGAATATATAGAAGGTTGGTATTTCAAATCCAGGGCTTTTGCTACTACGCTATAGCTGCCTCTCTGGTAGTGGTAGGACAATGGAGAATAGGGACCACAAAGGATGTAAGAGATATTGCACAGGTGGAATTGTTAGAATTTGGCCTCTGATTGGCTATACAGGATCAGAAAGAGGAAGAGGTAAAAGATACAACTCCAGTGTTTGAGAAGTAAGGTAACTGATGGTGCCACAGAGAAAAATAGTGCAGTTAAAAGAATGAGATATTTTAGGGCAAGAGACAACAAAACAACAACAACAACAATCATTAATACAGAGCTTTAAGGTTTGCAAAGCACTTAAATACTATGTCATTTTGTTCTCACAACAACCCTGGGAAATAGGTACTATTATTATCCCCCTTTTACAGAGGAGAAAATTGAAGCAGAGAGAGGTTAAGTGTTGTCTGGGGTCACAGCTGATAAGAGTCTGAGGTTGGATTTGATGAACTCTGTTCTTCCTGACTCCAAGCCCAATACTCGATTCACTGTACCACATCGGCTCATTTATTTTATTTTAATTTGCTTCCCCTATTGAGAAGGGGAAAAATATGATACCCATTATATATATTAAGTCATGCAAAACATCTTTCCACATTATCCATGTTGGAGGGGGGGCAGGGCGGGAAGCTTCAGTTTGCACATCAGGTCTCTCTGGATGTGGATAGCATTTTTCATCATGAGTTCTTTGGAAATATTTTGGATCATTGTATTAATAGGAGTAGCTAAGTTTCACAATTGATTATTGTTACAATATTACTGTCACTGTGTATAATCTTCTCACTTCACTTTGCATTGATTCACATAAGTCTTTCCAGTGTTTTCTGAAACCATCCCCTTTGTCATTTCTTACAGTACAACAATATTCCATCACAATTATATTCCACCACTTACTCATTCCCCAATTAATGGTCATTTCCTTAGTTTCCAATTCATTGCCACCACAAAAAGAGCTGCTATAAATATTTTTGAACATACAGATCCTTTTATTTTAATCACTTTGGTATACAGACCTAGTAGTGGTATTGTTGGGTCAAAGAATATGCAGTTTTATAGCCCTTTTGGGCATAGTTCCAAATTGTTCTCCTGAATAGTTAGAGCAATTCAGAGATCCACCAACAATGTATTAGTATCCCTATTTTTCCACATCTCCTCCAGCATTTGTCATTATCCTTTTCTGTCATGCTAGTAAACCTGATGGGTATAAGGTGGTACCTCAGAGTTGTTTTAATTTACATTTCTCTAATTACTAGTGATTTAGAGCATTTTGTAAGACTTGATCTTTCATATGACTTTTTTTTTTTATCACTATCGATGTTCCTTTCTTGACCTAACAAGTTTGAGGCATCAACAAATCTCCCTCAGGAAATATGAGATTCATGTCTGGAGCTCAGAAAAGATGTGTGACTAGAGATACAGATTTTAGAGTCATCTGCATAGAGGTGGCAGTTGAAGTCAATAAACATTTATTAAGTGTCTGTGACATGCCAGGCAGTATGCTAAGTGCTGGAGATACAAAATAAAAAGAAAGATAACTCCTGTCCTCAATGAGTTTACAGTCCAAAGTGGGAGACAAAACACCAAAAGAGGCACAAAAACAAGGTGGGGCAGGGGAAGAGAGCCAAAGAAAAGAAGGTTATCAAGAAAAAAGAGGAAAGGACCAAGGACAGTTCCTTGGGTAGTTAGGGCATCAAAAAGAGAATGAGAAACCAGTAAAGGAGATAGAAATGGATAGAGAGAGAACAAGAGAATCAGGAGAATACAGTGTTTCTGAAGCCAAGGAAGAGGAGGGGAATCTGGTAAGATACAAATGACTGCAGAAAGTTTGAGGAGTATGGAAACTGGTAAAAGACTATTGGATTTGGTCATTGGTTGTCTCAAAGTTCTTAATCTTTTTTGTTTCATGGGTAAGAAGGAAGGAAGAGTACAAACCTCAAATAAGTTTATGTCAAGCACAGTGCTAAGCACTTTACAAGTATTATCTCATTCAATCCTTACAACAACCTTGGAAGGTAATTGCTATTATTATACCCATTTTATAGATGGGAAAACTGAAGCAAACAAAGGTTAAGTGACTTGCCCATGGCCACATAACTAGTAAGTATCTGAGGTCAATTTTGAACTCAGGTCTTCCTGAGTCCAGGTCCAGTACTTTATCCTCTGTGCCATGGAGCCGCCTCATGGCAGTCTTGTGAAACCTAAAGACAGTGCCCCCATTCTTTTCTTTTCTCCCCCACCCCCCAGGCAACTGGGGTTAATCGAGTCATACAGCTAGTAAGTATCAAGTATCTGAGGTAAGACTGGAACTCATGCCCTCCTGACTCCAGGGCTAGTGCTCTATCTACTACACCACCTAGTTTTCCCCCTCCCATTCTTAGAATAATGTTTTGTAATGCATAAAATAAAATCCATAGGATTACAAAGGAAACAAATCGCATTGAAATGCAGCTGTATACATACACATGTATATGTATATAAATGTGATATTTGTGTGTGTGTGTGTGTGTGTGTGTATAGTCCATGGACCACAGGTGAAGAACCCTGTTTAGAGAACAGTTTAGTAGAGCAGTTGCAGAAAAAGTCAGACTGCCAGAGATTGAGCAAAGAGTAGGCAACAAATATATGGAATTTGGGATCCAGGAAATTTTTTCAAGACATTAAGCAGGGGGTGGCCAGGTGGCACAGTGAAAAGAGTACCGGCCCTGGAGTCAGGAGGACCTGAGTTCAAATCTGACCTCAGACTCTTAACATTTACTAGCAGTGGGACCTTGGGCAAGTGACAACCCCAATTGTCCTCCAAAAAGAAAAAAAAAAGACCTTAAGCAGGTAAGGGAAGAAAAGAGATGAGTAGATAGTTAGATGAGCTAAAAAGGTCAAGTTAAGATTTTTTTTAAAGGAAGGAAAGTAACAAAGTGGGGATAATATCAAGGTTACAAACCTGGGAGATTGGGAAAATAGTAATGTTTTCAACCGTAATAGGGTAGAGTTTAAAGGGAAAGATAATGAGTTCTGTTGATTTTGAGATGTCACCAGGATGTCCAGTTTGAAATGTCCAATTGGTGATCTGGGAATGAAGTTCTGCAACTGAATGTATAAGTCTGGGAATAGTTAGTTGGCATATAAAAAATAGCTAAGTCTATAAGAACCGATAAAGTCACCAACAAAGTGAATATATAGAGAGAAGAGTAGAGAGCCTAGGATGGAGTCTTACAGAGCACTCATAATTGGTGGGCACAATATGGATGCTGAACTAGCAAAGACCAGAAAAGAGTCTGACTACTGTCAGATAGGTAGAAGAACGAGGGTGTTACAAAAACCCATAGAGAAGAGGATGTCCAGAAGGAAAAGATAGTCTATTGTCAAATGCAGCAGGTAGATCGAGAAGGATCTGAAATGACTCTGAAATAACCATCAGATCTGACAATTAAGAAATCTTTAATAACTTTGAAGAGACAAGCTTCAGTCAAATCAGGAGATCAAAAGTCAGAGAGCAAAGAGCTAAAGAATGAGTAAGAAGAGAGGAAGTAGAGGCATTGAAGGTAGACAACTTTTTCTAGGAATTTGAAAGAATGAAAGATATAGGGGAATGGTAGCATCTGATGGCTTTCTTCTAAAGGATGAAGGAGAATTTGAAGGCAGTAGGGAAGGAATCCATTAGAAAGGAAGAGCTTGAAAGCAAGGGGAGAGAGAGAGAGAGAGAGAGAGAGAGAGAGAGAGAGAGAGAGAGAGAGAGAGAGAGAGAGAGAGAGAGAGAGAGAGAGAGAGAGAGAGAGAGAGAGAGAGAGACTGCAACGTGTAGGAGGAAATAGGAGTAAATCTGATCAAGGATAAATGTAAACCTTCACAAAGAGAAGGTCCTCGTAGAGTGAAAGATGATGTCAAAGAAATTTTAGATGAAGAGAAGAGGTGAAGACAGAGTTCACATTGAATGGTCTCAATTTTCTCAGTAAATTTAGAGTCCAAATCCTTAGCTGAGAGAGAAGGGGAAAAGGGAAGTATGAGAGAAAAGGAATAAGAATAGAAAAGGATACCTTGCCACCATGAAGGCCCCATTGAGGCTGGATAACATAAATTGTTTTTTTTTTTTTAAGAACTCAAGCTTCAAGATTTAATTCAGATGCTGCCTATTAACTGATCAACCAGGATGTAGTTATTTGAAGTAACAGAAAGAAGCACATCGAAGGAAGAAGTCATAGGATATATCCTTACAGATGACTGTTTGGGAAAAATTTAGGTAAGGGGTAGTATTCATGGTTGATTCCATAGTCTTTCCCCGCTCCACTTCCCTTTTCAAACGCCTTTTCAACTATTTCAATTCAATAAACATGTTGACGTGTCTTCTGTGTAACACACAGAAAAGGCAGCTTGGCATATTGGGTAGAATGCTAGACTTAAAGTAAAAAAAAACAACAACAAAAAGCCTTTCCTCTAAATCCTACCATCTATGAGATTCTGGGGAAGCCACTTAACCTCTATGTTTTTGCAAGCAATTGCCAAGGGTGTTCTTATTAAAATAGGGAAGGTACATTCTGGGGGCTTGTGGTTAGAAAACAACTGCATGCTGGAACTGGGTCCAGACTTCTGTGTCTAGGGATGGTCAACAGAGCTTATTTACTGTTGAATGAGTACCCATTATGGAGGACAATTAATGAGATGGTGCAATGGAAGGAGGCATGCTCCATGATAATGCTTTAGGGACTTTCTAAATTTTAGCACCTAAGGAATAAGGCCCCATTATCCTGTTCCAGTTCCACTCTGCCAAGGAGAAAGGAGGTGTATGGGCTAAGACAAAGTTACCTAATATAAGTAGGTCTAGGTATTACCCCATGGGTGTGCCTTCCATGTCAAAACTGATTCTTTATCTCTACTTGGCAGATCCACCTGATATGTGTTTTTATGAGTCCTTTTGATTAGATCTGGGAAGGTGATTCAATTTGTGCTCAGATGAGGCCCAGGAAAAAGAGTATTGACTTTGGAGTCAGGAACTCTAAGTTCATATACCAGCTCCAGCACTTCTTAATTGTGTAAACAGGGGCAAGTATCTTCTCCCTCTGTCTCAATTTTCTAAAATATAAAATGAAATAGAAATTCTTCTTATTATTATTCTCTTCTTCTTCCTCCTCCTCCTCCTCTTCCTCTTCTTCCTCCTCTCTACCTCCACCTCCTTGTCCTCCCCCTCTCCTCATCATCCTCTTCATCCTCCTCCTCTATCTTCTATTCCTGCTCCTCCTTCTCCTCTTCTCCCACCCCCTCCTCCTCTTCTTCCTCCTCTTCTTTTTCTTCCTTTTTCTTTTCCTTCTTCTTCTCTGCTTCCTCCTTCATCATCATCATCACCTATACACCATAACATGAATCTTTAATTAACCCAGTCAGTACAGTTATATACCTTTTTCCAGTTCTGCTCAGCAGCATACAAGTACTCAACCAGTGAACAAGCATTTATTAATCTCTTACTTCATGTTAGACTTTATGCCAAGTGTTGAGGATACAAATAAAGGCCAAAATAAAAAAAAATAGCACCTGCCCTCAAGCAGTATGCATTTTAATGGGAGACATATTCTAGTAGTAGTCGGAGTGGGAGAAGCCAGGGTAATAGTCAAAGGGGTCCCGGGAGGAGAATAAAAGAGATCTGATAACGGCTCAGTAATTGCAGTTGAATTGCCTGGTTTGAAACCCTCCTTTTCACCTCCTAGGGGATGAGTTTCAATGACTAAGGCTGCCCCCCAAATGAATTGATTGGCCTGAACCCCTGAGAATATGGGCTTTCTTGGGAAAAGTTACCAGTTATGATGTACTGAACTCTGAAAGTGAACTGGTAAATCTGCTCAGTCTTTTTTCTTTACCTTTTCCTTTCTGTCTTTCTTCTGGTAGGAGAGCAGCAAGTTGGGGGAGGGGAGAATTATGTTACCTTACTATGGCACATAGTAATATAATAAAAACATAATGGCTGCATATGGGAGCTATATGTGTTTGCCCAAGCCCACGGGGCTAAAGTGGGGGATTCCTGCCCACTTCCAACTTTCTCTTTCCCTTTCTGAGCACGAGAACTAAGAGGGGACTTTTCAAGACCAAGATATGGCAGGAGTGATCTGGAGAAGTACATAGGAACTACATATATTTGCCCATGTGGCCCCAGAGTGCAGTTCATGAGCACTGTCATTCTTATACCCCAGCTTCCCAGTTAGAGGAGATTTACAGGGGAGGAAATTTCTTGAGCAGACTTTGGGGTTTGCCTTCTTACACAACTCCAAGTTCAAGAATTTGGAGATCCAACCTTCTGTCTAGGAAAGGGAAATTTCCTAAGTATAAAATCTTTTGGAAAGAGAAAACAATTACCCATGCCCACCGTTTAGCTGAAAGAGCAAAAAGAGATTATAGCCGTAACACAGGGGAGAAAAGCACCTTATCTTTGCTCTTAAATATTACATCAGTTTTTTTTCAGAGAGTATAGATATGATAAGAATTTAGTTGGCTGTCTACCCAGTTCCAAAGTGTGTTTTTCTTTTGCAGAGAGTTCAATTCATCAACATAAATTTGTTAACTTTTTACTATATGACAGGCAATGTACTAAGCTTTCAGGATACAAAGAAAGGCCCTCAAGAAGCTCACATTCTAAACTGCAAGGTAGCAATACAAGTTAGTGTAGTATGCTATGGGAAAGAATTCTTCAACAGATTATTGGGATTTTATTACCAAGTCAATTCCCTGTGAGGGGGGTCCTCACCATGAGGTGGAATTGAATACACAGGACTCTAGGACCCAATAAGGAAAACAAGGACTGCCAGAAATGAGTAGAATTTCATCAATCACCAAAGGACAATTTAGAGTTCTTTATGTATTTCCTTTACCTTGCATATTTTTAATTTTCTATGGGGTGATATAGAAGCTGAGGCAGCTAGATGGTTCTGTGGATAGAGTACTGGACCTGGAGTCAGGAAGACCTAAGTTCAAATACTGTCTCAGACACTCAGTGGCTGTGTGACCATGGACAAGTCATTTAGGCTTGTTTGCCTCAATTTCCTCATATGTAAAATGAGTTGGAGAAGGAAATGGCAAGCCACTCCAGTATCTTTGCCAAGAAAATCTCAAATAGGGTCATGAAGAGCAATAAACAACAAGGTGGGGTGGAGCCAAGATGGCTGTGTAGAAACAGCAAAGTTTTGCAGCTCCCACACAGCCACCCTAAATACCCATAAAATACGACTCTAAACAAATTCTAGGGCTCCCAAACTCACAAAAATACAGAAAACACATCTCTCACTGAAGGCAGCCCGGCAGGAGGGGCTCATCTCGGCAGGCTGGGAGCCGAGGCCAGCCCATCCAGAAACCAAAACCACTGCCAGGCCCCAGGGCAATTGGGAGGAGTCGAGCTGCAGCTTGAGTCTACCCTCAGAACAGATCTACAGCACCTGGAGCAATCTTCACATCTATCAAGCCAGGATTAGAGAAAGATCAGTGAAAGTGAGACTTTCAAGATAAATTTGGGGGAAGAAAAGCAGTTCAGCCAATCTGCCCCCAGGGCAAGGAAGCAGTGGGGGAAGGGCAGGATCTGTACTCCACAGGTCTGCTTCAGAGCTCCTGGCCTTCAGACCCTGCAGGGAGGCTGAGTCGATTGATCAAGGTCAAGGGCTCTTGCATTGAGAGGCCCAGATCTGGATCGCGGTCTTGGGTGGTGGTCTTGGGGTGCGCTTTCAGCAAGCCAAAGCTGGTGGGGGCTGCAGCACCGCCCTAATAGCTCCAGCAGCTGTGAAAAACTCAGCGATTTGGGATAGAGCTTTCCCCCTGGAAGGAGAGTTCCATAAAGCTAAAAAAACCAACCAATTAATTGACTGGCCAACATGAGGAAAAGGAAGCAAAATAAGAAGAGCAATAAAACTCTAGAATCCTTTTTTGTGGACAAAAAGGATCAAAGCATGGAACGGGAGGAAGACAACACAG
>CM053597.1:93061107-93079366 GCA_028646575.1 Pseudocheirus occidentalis | reverse complement strand
GGCTGGAGCAGCAAGGGAATGAGACTGAATGGGATTGCCTTCCCTCTCTGCTGTCTCTGTTCCCCATCACCTCTGGGGAGGGCAGACTTAAGACCAAGTCCCTGTGGGCAGCTTGAGGGACCAGGGGAAGGGGGCAGAGACCTCCCACTGGCTGGTTGGGCACGGGGGCAGAGGCCCATAATAGCCACAGTCTGAGTAAACAAACTGTAGCCAAACAGAGAAAGGGAGGCAGGGCCACGGAGAGCACCATTCGCTGTGGGGCGAGGGGTGTGGGAAGCACCCTACAGGACAAGAAGCTAGGAATGCTGGGGTAGGAGCCTTCCTTGGAGCCGCCACCGTCTCCGCCTCATAGCTAGGGCCTCAGAAGAGCCCACGTTTGGAGAAAAGGAGCAGGGTGCAGCAAGAGAGACCTGAGGCAGGTGCAAGTCCTGGGCAACCAGGCTAGTGGGCTCACAGGGGCCTGAGAAGTGAGCTGCTCCTGGGAGAAGAGGAGGCTTGAGTTTTCTCCAGGCCCCTGGAGACAGCAGTCCTGGCTCAAGGGGAAGAGAGGAGGATTAAGGGGACCACAGCCTCCTATGGGGCCAACTCCAGTTCCCTGCTCCCCTCCTGGGAGGGCAAGGGTCTGGGAACCCGTAGTGCAAATCCATGGGGGTCACTCAGGCCACTCAGTTACGGAGGGAGGCGGCAACTGAGGGGGACCCACGGGGGACTCCTCCACCCCCTCCTCGGCCACCACCGCTGTCCTCAGTACAGCCGCTTCTCGTAACTGTGAGAGAAGGCAGAGAGAAGGCAGAGTTAGCATTCGTGCCCTGTCTCCATGGCAACCCTCATCCACGCCTGCCAGAACAGTACCCAGAAACACTTATGGAGCTGAGGGCGTAGAGCCAGAGGAGGGAGAGCAGAAGACAGCAGAGGATGCTGGGTTCAGAGTTTTCTCCCTTCCCTTGGCAGCCAAGTCCAAGACACACTGAGACCAGGGGCAAAAACCAGTGTGATGCCACTTTGGCAGTTTTTAGCTGGTGTGCCCTCTACAGCACACACACAGATGGTCAGGAGAATTTTCCCTACTCCCTCCACTTGCAACTACCTGTGAGTGTTGCTGTAGAAAGAACACTGGCTCTGGGTTCTAATCCCCCCAAATTGGATGCTTTCTACCTGTGCAAATTTGGACAAGCCATTTAAATCTCCACAAACCTCAGTTTCCTCATCTGTAAAATGAGTGGACTGGATGAGAAAGCCCATGAGATCCCTCTTCCAGTGATTCTGTGGCCCTTTGTTTCCCCCACAAGGTGACAATATCACCTTCATAGCTGGGGTTCCCCACAAGGCAGCGCCAAGTACCCACACTAGATCCTGGACTGAACATGTACTTGGTATGTGCAAGGGGGCTGTCTTAGGGGGCCGTGGTTTTAACTGCAAGTAGTCTCAGGGGCCATTTAATCCAACCCCCTTCATTTTACAGAAGAGGAAACTGAGTACTCAAGAGATGTCCTGTCTCAGGCAGTCAATGACGGAGCCAGGATCAGAACCCAAATCCAGCACCCTTCTCATGGCACCACTCCAGCCCCCTCCTCCCCTACCCCCCTCTGAATGCCCTTAAGAAGGAGCTCCGTTCCTAGACCTCCCCTGCCTCTGGCTCAAGGAGAGGGACTAAGGGGTCACAGGGGCCACAGGCAGCTTCAGTTCTAGGGGCAGCTCGCATCCATGCAAGCTCCCAGGAAATGAATGTTTCGTGGTTCAGCCTGACAAGGGGGCTTTGTGACAGTTTCCCCCTGCCCACCTGGTTTTAGTGGTGGAGATATCCGAGAGAAAAGAGGACATGGTTGCGTGGCCCATGGTTGTACCCCAAGGCCTACCCATCATCCCAGTCCCACCGTAACCCCAGCCGCCCTGGCCCACACTAATTTCTCTACTCTACTCTACACTGGGCCCCAGGCTTCGCAATTACTTACATGGCAGAAAGGTATAGCTACGGGAGGGCAGGGCAGAAAGAGACACAGGTTAGATGCCCGCCTGGTGCCAGGGAATACAGGACCCCTAGCTACCCCCAAACCAGCCAGTGCCAGGGTCACATGTCCTGTATTGCTGCCACTTGATACTGTCCCCACTGTGGGTACCCCCCCTTCCCCTCACCCCTCCCCAATACCAATACTATTCTCTAATCACCCTGCTTTAATGCAGTGCCCCTACCAAAAGCCCCTTGGCAATCTAGGCACCACCACCAGCAAGAGCTCAGCACCATTAGCCCATAGCAGCCCCAGCTCTCCTGCCATCAAGCCACCAAGCCCCTGAGGCTGAGCCACAGCTACACACGGATCAATCACAATTAGGTGGCCATACCTACCATTCCTAGGCTGAGGGAAGGGAAGGGACTTGGTTAGGGGGTCAGATCTAGTTCATGGGGAATCCTACAGGGTGGGTGGGAGTTTCCTGGAATGGATGGAGCCCACATGAGGACTCACCTGGGCCAGGTCTCAGGTGAGAAAGGAAAGCAGAGGCCTTGGAACCAAGCCACCTAATGCCAAGAGCCTAACCTCCAACTATGGAGTCTGCTTTCACTTGACCGACCCCCATTACTGTTGGGCTTGTCAAGGGGAGAACCCACACTTACGAATGGAGGCCATGGACACCGCCTTCAATCTGAGCTGACATTGTCCGCTTCTCAAACTTGAGCTCTCCAGAATACATCATGGATCTGGGAAAGCAAGGGCAAGGTTACAAAAGGGAGAGGGAGGCCTACTGTTCACCGCCCACCAGCACATCTCTCCCCCAGCAAGGAGTACTGACCGCAGGACAGAGAGACTCCGGGCACCGATATCCTGGCAGCCATGCTGGATGCCAGCGATGAGGTAGGGCACAAACTTCTGGATGGAGCCTTTGTCTTGAATGGAACCCGAGACACCCTGTGCAACCTTCACCTTGTCCCCCTCACTGCATGGAATAAAGAAGAGAGGTTCAGGAATCCAGCCCTGCCTTGAATTCCTAACCTCTATCTCGCCAGGCAGCTAAGCCAAGGCTGGACCAGAATGGGGAGAGGCCTGAGGCAGGAAGCCCATGATAGTAGGGTGGCAAAAACCCCCAGGTCAAAGCCAGCTAACTCAGGGGAGCACACATGGCATCTCCAGTTCAGCTCCACCAACACAAACCTCATTATCTTCCCCCTCAAACCTTCTTCCACTGAGCTTCCCCACTATTGCTGAAGGCTTGACCATCTTCCCAGGCCCCCAGGCTCAGAGCCTTGGGGTCATCCTCAACTCCTCCCTTTCTCCAGCCATGGACAAATCTCATCCTCTCTGCCTTTGAAACTCCCTAGGCCACCACCCCACACACCTCCTTCACCTCTTGCCTCTGGGTCTGTCCCCACTCTCATTCATCCTTCACTGGGCACCGTATCTCACTGTGTTATCTCACTGGCTCCCTCTTGCTCTATTTGAAATTTAAGTCCTTTCTTCCTCATGCCTAGGGGCAGCTGGGTGGTGCAGCCGATAGAGAAAGGCTGAGCCCAAATCTAGCCTCAATAACACTTACTAGCTGTGTGGCCCTAAGTCATTTAACCCCTGTTTTTTGAGCCTGTTTCCTCATCTATAAAATGAGCTAGGAAAAGAAATGGTAAGCCACTCCAATCCCTCTGCCAAGAAAGCACCAAAAGCCGTCATGTGGAGTTGGACACAACTGACAGGAACAAGCAGCCAGGCCCTCGTCCTCCCTCTCCCCTCCCTCTAGGAGTCAGCCACACTGCACAGGATTGGCGCTGGCTGCCCCCTAGCCTTGGCCTCTTCAGCCTCCCAGGAGGCCTCTCCTAATGCCTGAAGCTGCTAAGGTTGTCCCCTCAGCGTCCAAGGCTCATATGCATCAGGGGCATAAGCTCCACGCAGGCAAGGGCTGCTTCTCACCTGTCTCTGCATCCTCAGTGCTTCATGGTATATGGTAAGCGCCTCATAAATGCTAGCTGGCTGAGCGAATATGAGAAAGTGACCATGAGGACACTGACAAACAAGTCCACAACTGAGCTCTTGGCGAGAACCAGCGGAATGAGTCACGAGTCACGTGGGGCCAACAAAGGCTTGCCTCCCACCCTCAGTTAAGAGGTAAGGAATGACAGGTTTAGAATGAGGCATATGTTGTTAGGTGGGCCACCATGTTTGCTTGTCCTGTTCAACTGAGGGGAAAGGAATCATGGGGAAATGACAGTGATCTTCAGAAAGTGTCAATAAGAGAAGCAGCACTGATATAGAATGGCTAAGGAGCCGAGACGCAAGACTGGTCTTTGACCAATAATGACTGAGTGACCCTGGACAAGTCACTTAATCTTTTTTTCCCTTTGTTTTCTGGGGAGGCAATTGGGGTTAAGCCCAGGGTTGCACAGCTAGTAAATGTCTGAGGCCAGATTTGAACTCAGGTCTTCCTGATTGCCGGGGGGTTTTCTATCAAATAAAGTGGGTGTACCATCTGGCTGCCCCCACTCGCTTAATCTTACATTCTAAGATATTTGGTTAAAGAGAGTTACCTCAAAATTTTTTAAAAAATAAATGTTTTGTATGGTTTCACAAGTATAACTGATACCATATTGTTTGACTTCCCAATGGGCAGGGAGAGAATATTTAAATTAAAAAAAATTTTTAATCCAATATTTAAAACAGTTTCTTCTCTAAGTGTTCTTTATACTAATGAAATCACAGATCTGCCTCCCCACAATCCTCCCCACCTCCCAAAACCCTGGCATTGGTAGGATAGTCTTTCTTTTGTTTTTTAAAGACCATCCCAGTCCCCTAACAAGGAAAGCTGCCCACTGCTAATCACAGTAACAAAGTGGGCTCGAGCGCTGCCCACAGTGACTGAAGGCAGCAACAGGCACCCAGGGCCAGAAGATGTCGGTGTAGGATAAGGGCGTATAGATGCTGGGGGAGGAGAGCACCCACCTGAAGTATCTCTTCTGGCTGCTACTGCTCTTTTCCATAGCATCCAGGGAGCCCATGCCGCGGTATTTCTTGAGCCGCACCCCATCGGAGAAGAAGTACTCACCAGGGGCTTCCGTGGTAGCTGCCAGCAGGGAGCCCATCATCACTGGGAAGCGGGAAGGGTGAGAATCAGGCGACCAGCACTGGGACACTGGCTCCCCATTTCTCTGCCTACCTCTTTACTCCCTATGCCCTGCTCCCCAAGCCCCCTATTCCCCTCCCACTCCCCACAGACTTGGTGGCTGACCTCCCAAGCCTTTTAGAAACTAACCCATCCTACTGGTCTTCCCCCTTCCCCAACCAGTCACCTGTGGAGGCTCCAAGGGCTAGTGCCTTGACCACATGCCCCACCGTCTGAATCCCACCATCGGCAATGACGGGGACTCCAAAGCGACGAGCGTATTCAGCCACCTTGTACACAGCAGTGCCCTGAGGCCGGCCACATGCCATCACTGTCAGGTGAGGGGAATGGCAAAAGAGAGAGATATGAAAAGCAGCAGGAAGACCCAAGTCTGAATCTTGACAACTGCTGTGTGACCCTGTGCAAGTCATTTTAACCTCTACATCTCAGGATCCCCCAATCTGTAAAATGGGGCTAAAAACAGCACCTCCCTCCCTCACAGGGCTGTTGCAAGGAGCAAATGAGTTAACACAGAGGAAGGGCTCTGCGAACCTTAAAGCCCTCTACAAATGCTACCATCATTATTTATTAACAGCAAGGCGATTGGGGGAGAAGAGACAGAGATATGGGGCTCAGCTGTCAACCCCATTGCCTGCTGATTCTCCTAAGGGTTCTTCTACTACAAGAGTCTTTGCCATGTCAGCACAGGGGGAGACCAGGAAGGAGGGGAGGCAGGACACATACTCGTGGGGGCTACAGGTGCTGCTTTAGGACACATTTCTACAACACTGAAGCACATATTGGAAGGCACAGGCCCAGGCAGCTCAATGTCCCCAATCCCTTGGGCAGCATTATTCTCATCACCATTTCTAGTAACCATAACAACACAATTAGCACTTATGGCTTTATGGGGTGCAGACTGCTTTCTGCCTGTGGATTCATTTGACCCTTACAAAAGCCCTATGGGGGAGGTGCTACTATCATGCCCACTTTACAGACCAAGAAAACTCTGTAAAGCGACTTTCCCAGGACAGAGTCCATAAGGGTCTGAGGCTGGATTCAAATCTGGGACTCCTGGATTCCAAGTTCCACTTTCTATTGTCTAATCTGTGCCTGCCCAACAAATGCTAACACGCCCCAGAGTTAAAATTCTGGCTCAGATAACTTACTAGTTATATGAGCCTGGAAAAGTCACCACACCCCTCCATGCCTCAGTTTACTAAGCTATGAAATGAGGGGGTGGGACTCGATGGCTTCCAAGGTGCCCTCCATGGATAGTTAAGCCCTGGTCAGGGAGCAGGGAGGACTAGAAGAGTGATACCCACATAGCAACAATGCTGATGTAGGGCACCACTAAGCCCCAGCCCCAGATCCCAGAGGTGCAAAGGGTGGCCCACAGTACCCAATACAAATGTCCAAGAAATCCCTCTAGGGCAGAAGGAGACCTTAAGAACATATTCTCTATATTTCAGTCACCCACCACCAGATGCTGTTAGGTCATGGGGTCTTAGAACATAGAACTAGGAGAGATCTTATGAGACTGAATACCACCCTATCATTTTACAAGTGAAAAATGTGAGCAGAGAGAAATGACTTATTCAGGGTCACATGGATCCCAAGTTTCTGAATCAAGGTTTGAGCCTAGTTCTAACTCTAAACCAGTGCTATTTCCTTCTTTCTTCTTAATTTTATCTTTTTAAAATTAATAATATTTCATCCCTACCCCCACCCTCAGTTTAAAAAAAGTGAGAAAATGAGAAGCCCTTAGAACAAATATGCCAGGTCCATGTGTCTCCAATAGTATTACTATTATACCAGCACAGGGATAAATGTGGTCAAAGCCAGTGGGGACGGATAGGTGATGCTCACCTTCCTGAGTGATGCAGATAGAGCCACAGCCCATGCCCACTCGAAGCCCATCCACACCCGCATCGATCAGGTTCTTGGCCTGTGCTGCCGTCACCACTGTGGGCCAAGGGCACAGGAAAAATGACCACCTGCATATGCTATTCTCAACCCACAATGTAAATAACTGAGATACCCACCCCCTTTCCCCATGAGAAGCATTCCACTGACAGGGGACACAGGCCAGTAAGAGTCTGGGGACTGCTACCACCCCCACCCCATTCCTAAAGCCACGCCAAGGGCTAGGGACCCTGGAGGATGAAGGAAGAAGGGAGAGGAACTGGGAGGGGAGGAAACCATAAGGAAAAGGGGACCCCAGACTCACCATTCCCGCCAATCACCTGCAGTTGGGGGTACTTCTGCTTGATGTAGTGCACCATAGCGATCTGATACACCGAATTCCCTTGAGATGAGTCCTGGGAAAAGGTATGAGTAAGGATCTCAGGTCCTCCCCCTACTGGGGATGTAGGCTTATGAAACCCCTGAGCCCAACCCTAGGCAAGGATCCTTCCCACCCCGCCCCCCACGGAGAACCTCCCCACTCCACAGCATACCCAACTTCCAGATGCCCCCTTTCAAGGCTCTCACCAGCACAATGACGTCGGCACCTGCCTGTGTAAGCAAGTCCAGGCGGTATTTGTCATCCTCCCGGGTGCCCACAGCTGCTCCACAGAGCAACTGCTTGTGGGCATCCTTGGAGGCCAGGGGATAATCCCGGTTCTTCTTCAAGTCAGTCCGGGCAATGATGGCCACCAATTCATCACTGTCATTAACAATGGGCAGCTTTCCTGGCATGGAAATATGGGAGCACAAAAAGTGGGCAAAGGTTTATCAGATGCCATACTTAAGTCTAGGGAAAGAGTTTTTCATTCCTTTTTTTTGGGTTGGGGAAGGAGGAAAAGGGTTGAGGGGTTAGAGCCATTCTACCATATCACCAAAGACTGCCATGATGGCAGCACCCACTGAGAACAAGAGTTCTCAGGGACCAGGAGGAAGAACTTGAGTCTTTGCCCTCAGTCAGGCTTATTCTGGGGCAAGAGCATTGAGCAGCTATGTATGTCCTCTTACGAGAATAATGCAGGAGGCCCAGAGAGGGGGGGACCAAGCTCTAAAGGGCTGGCACTGCTTTCTCGGTTTGCTATCCCCTAGTACCTTTCTTGCTGCGCTGCAGGATCTCGTTGGCTTCTTTCAATGTCACACCTGCAGGAGCCACCACCAAATCGTTTCGACTTGTCATCACCTGTTATGGGGAAAGTTGAACAGGTGTGTTTGCTCTTCGATCAGAAGGCAGTAAGTAGGGGAGGGGAACCTTCCCTCTTAAGGGTACTCAGAAACCTCAGCCCTCAGAACCTAACATCTCACACCAGCATGAGCCCTTCCAACCCCTGCCTCAAAGGGGATCATGCTTTGGGTCATGGCCCACCCCTGCCTCAAAGGCTTTACCTCACTGAGATGGGTCGCGTGGTCCTTCTCAGCAAGGAAGTCTATGTCACGGGAAGTCACGATGCCCACCAACTTGCTGCCCATGGTGCCTGTCTCGGTTATGGGGATGCCTGAGAAACCATGCCGCATCTTCGCTTCCAGCACATCACCCACTGTGTGTGAGGGGCTCAACACCACTGGATCTGTGATAAAGCCCTGTTCAAATTTCTGAGACCAAGAAAGAAATGAGGCAGGAATGAAGTTGGAATCAAATAAGAAGAAAAATGAGGCAGAATGTCCTGCTCAAATGAGGCAGGTACCCAGACTGCCTCCTATCAAAGCAATGCCAACGGGCACAACGTGGGCCCAATGCTACTTCCCCCTCCTGCATTACCACCACACTTATTATAGAGAAGGGATAGAGCAGCCAGGATTACTAAAGCCTGGTACCTGATGGGTGGGTGTTTGAAAGTAAAGTTAGTGGAAGGTATATGGGGATGTGTCCCATTGGCCATGTACAGAGCAAATGGGAGCTGTTCTGCTGGCCAGGGTTTCTCCAAAGAGTTCAGCACTCACCTTGACCTTGCGCACCTCATTGGCCTGGAATTCAGGAGTACAGTTATGGTGGATGAAACCAATGCCACCCATTAGCTGGAAGGAACAGGGAGTAGAGTCAGAATTGACAGTGTTGTCCTCCCCATACACCAAGCAACTCAGTTTTCATTCTTCCAAACTGAAAACCCAACTGATCACACCCCTACCCCACAGTCTCACTCCCTAGATCTACTCACAGCCATTGCAATGGCCATATCAGCTTCAGTTACAGTGTCCATAGGGGATGAGATCAATGGTGTCTTCAGAGTGATTTTCCGAGTTAGAGCTGAAGTCAAATCCTAGAGGCAGAAAAAGTTGGAATATAGGAGAGGGGAGGGGAGGGAGAAGACAAAGGGAGGTAAGGTTTGAGGGCAGAGAGGAAAAGCATTAGTCAAGGACCCTCCCCTTTCTCTTTTCCACAATATCAAACACATGAAAAGTGCCAACCAGCCCAGTGATCTGCCTCTGAGGACAGGGGACTCATTAGGTTAATAACATCTCCTCAGGTCAAGTTTTCAGTCATGCCTGATTCTTTGTGACCCCATTTGGGGTTTTCTTGGCAAAGACACCGGAATGGTTTGTCATTTCTTTCTCCAGCTCTTTTTACAGATAAGGAAACTGAGGCCAACAGGGTTAAGTGACTTGGGCAGGGTCACACAGCTAGTTAAGTGTCTGAGGCCAGATTTAAACCCAGGAAGATGAGTAACTAACAGAAAGTACCCCACTGGTAAAAATAAACCGAGCAAAGCCCCCAGCATTTTGAGGAGAGCTTCTTTGATGAAGTTATGGTAACTGCACACAATAAGCAGGCAAGGATGCACCAAAATCTGCATGGATGGAAGGGACAGTCTCATTAATGGGATCACAAGAATTTATAATTTATAGGTTCCAAAGTGGCCAATACTACTAGAGAGAGGAGGAGGGCTGGAACAATAGGGAGGGAAAGGAGGAGAGTCATAGTAGCCTTGGGTGCAATTAAGGGGCATTAAATAAAAATATTAAGGAGGTGGTGGAAACATAAGGAAAGAAGAGAATATAAGAAAATTTTGAAAATCATTCATACATGTTTCATCTGCTGTGTAACAGAGTTAAAGTTGCAGTGATTGATGAGGTGCAGGGAACCCCCTTGAGCTGTTCTTGAATCTTTGAGGTACAGGCTCTGGGAAACCCCTTGAACTGACTGAATCTTCCCACTTGATGAGGCATTTGCAGAGGCCATTTTCATTGTGGCTCTGCCCAGACCTGTTACTAGCCTAGCCCTCCATTGTCCATCTATTTCCCAGCTCTTGAGTCTATCAAAATATCAATCCACCCTTGAACAGGCCTAGCCCACCACTGTCTGTTGGCTCCAGGTAGCCTCCAGCAACTTCCCACCCTTAATTACTCACTGACCTCATTAATTCCTCCAGAAGACCTTCTCCAAAACTCCTCCTCCAGACCACCCCTAGATTCCTCCCACAACCTTCCTGTACATACCCTTCTTGAGAATATTTGAGTCGAATTCAGTCGGCATGACCCAGCATGTTATTATTTAGGGGTCTCGAGAACCCCTAACCAATCAGTGATTACATTATTTTCCAAATAAACACACAAAATCCAAGTTATAACTAATAACTAATCAGTGGTCAAGTCCATTGATGGGTCTTAACAAGCAAGTGTTGGCAAGCACAGTCGAATTGTTGGAAGTCTAGAATGTATAGGTAGGAATAAGTGCCTGTAAGGGCATGCTTACAATACTGTATGATTACATGACACAATATTGCATCATCAAAATTTCAGTACAGGAAAAAAAATCCACAAATTTACAATAAATATTATTAGATTTGAAATGCATCATTAAGAAACATTTTTTAATGATGCAAATATTTTAAAAAACCATTAAAAGGTTAAACAAAGTAGATTTCCAGGGGGAAGCTGAGTAATTTTTTTTTAAGGGGGAAATAGGGCAAATAAGTTTGGGGACCTCTGATTTAGATGGATGTTTTGCTTCCTGGAATAAGGAATTCCATGAGTTTACTACCCCCTATGTAAAACATAAGGTTGTTGGCACCAGAGTTAGTGATGGTATTTTCTGGAGTCGGGTGAAGTCTTGCCTCTGACAGACTTCCCAGGCAATTCTCTAAGGTTCTCTATATTGAAGAAGAGCTGCTGGTATGTACTAATAGAGGGAGAAATCGAATTCGTTCACCAAGAATTCCCTATGCCAAGGAGATCACAGATTTGGACCTCCAAAAAAAGGTAGTTCTATTTGTTCTAAAATTATAGCCTAGTACAACAGAAAAAAACATTGGCTTTCAGGTCAGAGATCCTGGGTTAGAATCCTGTCTCTGCTAAATTACCACTCACTTCATTTGACTTTTGATAACAGGGTAGTAAAATAAGAGGGGGGGCCTAGATGAAGTACAAGGTCCCTCCACTGCTAAATGCTATAATCATGTTGCTTTCAATTTCCTCACTAAGTTATGACCCCTGTGATTTAATAAAAAAATTCTAAAACTTTCATCTAGTCCAAACAAAAAAGATTTAACAAGCCTCTTATACTCCTTTGTTTCTGTCCAGGCTTAAGAATCTTGATCCTATCAAATCTTCCCACCTATGACCACTCCTAATTCCAAGGTGTCTTGACAGTATTGTTTTTTGTGGGTTGTTGGGTTATTTTGGAGGGTGGGTTTTTTTTTCTTAGTTGGGGGAAGTTAAGCATTCTCTAAACCATTTCCAGTTAGACATCACAGTGAAGAGAGTGCTAGCCCTGGACTCAGGAAGAGTCATCTGAGTTCAAATTCAGTCTCAAGACTGTTATTTTCTCAGCTTCCTCACCTGTAAAATGAGCTGGAGAAAGAAATGGCAAAATACTCCAGGATCTTTGCCAAGAAAACCCCAAATAGGGTCACAAAAAGTCAGACATGACTGGAAATGACTGAACAAAAAGGATCATGATTTTCTCAACCTTTTCCAGCTCTATCCCTTTTCTTGAAGGGCAAAGACAGAACACATGCCATTTCTGCTTTGGGAGTTCAGGCCTCACCAGCATCACCCTGGGAGCAGCTGTATCCCTGAGGTAAGTCTTCCCTTCAATCACTCCAAGGAAGGCCAGACATAATATTTATAAACTATATTTATATAATACTATATTATATATTGTCATATATAATATAAACTATATAGTTTATAAATATATATAAATTTAAATTTATAAATATAAAAGGAGTGAATTTGATTGGGTGAGCTCAATCTCTTCAGGCTTCCTCTATCAACTCACTAGGCTGATGGAATCACTCAAGAAGCAGCTGCCAAGTGTCAGACTCAGTATGGACCTTTGTCTTTGAGTAACTTTGTGTGTAAGTGATCTATGTGTCTGATTGACTTATTCTAATAGTATGTGAGAAGGGGAAGAGAGAGAGAGGTTAAGTCACGAGATACCCATTTCTATTTCCTTCCTTATCTATTGGGGCAGGAAGAAGTAGTAGGCATCCATTAATTACTGGTTATAAGGACAGAGTGAAAAAAACCTCATCACTCGATCGATCATCAGAAAATTTCCTAATCAGTTAAGAATGAATTTGAGATTAGAAGGTACTAATGAGTTCGATCAAGGTTTGGACCTCCAAAAAATTTCAAAGGAGCACCGATAAGGCTGATCATCTCAAGATGAAGGAGAGGGGGCTGGGGGGCTGCAGGGAGAAAAGAATTAACTCAAGAAATAGATACCATCTAGTTGAGGAGTAGGTGGAGTTTCCATTCAATGCATCTAATTAATTACCTTTTTTTTCTTTAACCAGACTCCACTGATTCCATGGATTAGAGACTGGTTAGAGAACTTCTATCAAAAGAAATAGGGGTAGCTAGGTGGCTCGGTGGATAGAGCACCACTAGGGCCCCAAGTTCAAATTCAACCTCAGAAACTTAACTAGCTGTGTAAGTAGCTTGGGCAAGTCACTTAACCCTTGCTGACTCCTAAAAGACTGATATAAAACTACTCAGAAACTTATCAGTTTTAGACAGGACTTAAATGAAGGGGTTCTTGACTCCAGAACTAACTCTCTAGCCTACTACACACTGCTTCTGCCTAATTACCTTATGATGGTATGTCTGAATTTGTATATTCTCTTCTTCCTTGTAAATAAATTCTGAAGGAAAAAAAATGCACTCTCATGGCCTGACATTCATTAAGACTTGGGTTAGCAGGACAAAAAAGAAGTCAGGGACAGACCCAGACCCAGACATGGTAACAATGCAGAAGAAGGGGAATAGATAATTAGGGTTTAAGTAAGTAGATCTCTCTGGATGTAAGGGTTCAGGGACCCAGGAAGGTCCAGGAGGCTGAATGCCAGGGATTAAGAGAAGTCTGGAAAGTAGGGAAAGATGAAAGCCTTTAAAACCAAAGACAAAAGCCCCCTGGACGGGCTCCAAGCAGGGTAGATGGCAGGGAGTCCTTAGGAGACCTAAGCCTTAGCATATGGATGAGGGCACCCCTTTCCCTTTCTAAGAGAAAACAAGTGGGGAAGCTCTAAGCGTTTCCTATTCTCACACCAAAAGCAAAACAGTAAACCCACAAAGAAAGAGGCACTTACCACCTCATCAGCTGTGAAGTCTATGAATCCTGGCAGGATCAGGAAATCACTGTTGAGATATAGATAAGCTATGATTACCAAAGGAAGAGAAAGCCCTTTCAAATGAAAGTTATCCTTAATATTACTAAGGTCAACAAACCAAGAATGAGGCATTCTGGACTCCAGCTCCTCTACCCTCTTCTCCCAAACACCTCTTATGGCCCATGCCCAGAGAATGGATGCCAAGAACTAAAAAGGTGAGGTAGTATTCTCAGCTGGGGGCAGTCACTCTGCCTCTCCCTCCTAAATCCCATTAGGCTGCAGGGAATACCAAGCCCAACTATTTGTGAGGCCCAGGGTGTGATACAGAATAGGTACTTAACAAATGCTTGCTGATTGATCCCAGACTGACACAGTCAATAAATTTGGATTGTTTATTGTTTCCCAAATCAGTAGAATTTATGGAATTCCTACTAGATGAAGCAAAGTATTATGTGGAATGTCATGGGAAGGAGTGGCCAGTGCTCCAAAATATGGCAATGCCACAACATACAGCTGATATCACCCTTGTTATTTTCCCCATACAATACAGGAACGGGGAAAAAAGGCGCAAGAATTTCCTTGAGAACAACTCTTATGCACTCTCTAGGTCTATATTAACAGATAAATTTTTTGGTCTAAATCTGTGATTTCACCCTGTCTGGGGAAGCTCCCATCACCCAAGCAGATCAGCAGCTTTGGATAATTCATAGGCTGAGTGAGTAGCCAGGGGACCCTGAGAGGTTCTAAAAATGACTCATCCAGGTTTACATAGCCGGTCACTGTCACAGAGAGACTTGAATCTGGGTATAAAAGAGCACACTCTAAATGGAATCTAGAAATGCTTTCAGAAAATGTAGTGATCAGAATAGAGTCATAGTTATAGGAATCAAAAGGAATGACCTAGTTTCCCTAAGAGGGATTCAATCAATCAATTAACAAAAGGAACGATCCAGCCTCCCTAAGAAGGAGTTGATTCAACCAACAATTCACAATACGCTGATCTTCCACTCCTGGGGCAACTATCAACTTATAGGAAGTTTTGAGTGTGTTTTAGAAAGAACATGGATAGAAAGAAAGACTGGAGATCATTTCAGAAGGCACCTTATTAGCTGGAGATAGTTCACGAAAGGTGAGGCAGAGAGCAGAGTGCCAAGGCTTAGGGGTCGGAGCAGAGGGGGGTAATTTGCTCCAAAGGGTATAATTTCTTAAGTTAGAAAGAGGATAGCTAACAATCCATATAGCCCCAGGGCCCCCGGCAGTATAAACCTAACAGAGTACACAGCCTGCCAGACACACCCAAAAGCAAACTGGCATTTCCCCCGCCCCCAGTCACTCCCCACAGTGCTAAGCAAAGTGGCCCAAGTCAAGCCACGTCTGAGAGGTGCCACATCAGACTACAGAAGGAAGAAAAAGGCACCCTTTCCTAGGACACCTGGCCTACAACTCCCTCATGTCCAGACTTTTAGGTACTGTGGGTGGCTTCGGTAAACCTGAGAAGGAAGCTGGTGAGCTGACAGGGTCCCACAAATCCCCAACCCAACCATTCTCAGCTGTGACTCCACCAAGTCTCCTGCATTTCTCCCCCAGGCTGTCTGGTTGGGTGTCAAGTTTAGACCCTTCTGCTATTTTAGACCGTTCTGCTATTTAAGTTTTGGTTCTCCTGACAGTTTTCAACAAGGTCATAGGATAATAAGGGAGAGAAGAAACAATAGAGGGGAACCCTCAAGTTTCTTAGGATCTAGAGGAGGGAAAGACCCTAACCAAGGTATCAGTATCTTCTAGTCTCTATTACCTCTCAGTTCAGGTCTATCCCATCCATCCTCCCAACACACAAAGCCCAGAACTTAAGACTGAGATCTATGGGACATTAGAAACCACCCAGTCTATCCCCCTCATCTTAAGGAAGTTCCACAGCTATTAAGGCAGTCCTGTCTCAAAGCCCAGCACTCCATCCATCATAACAATTGACAACAGGACCAAAATCCCAGCGCTTAACATTCCCTACTGGGACTGGTGAAGTTAGGAATGACAGAAGCAGAAATTTAGAAATGAAAGGGGCCTTAATGGTCACTTAGTCCAGTTCCCCCATTTGACCAAGTATGAAACTAAGGCCCAAAGAGTGACTTTCCCCAGGGTCATATAAGAGGTGGCAGGGTCAGCAACTGTACCCAAGGGCTCGGATTCCAAATCCACAACTCTTCCCATTGCACCAATCAAAGGAAGGCAGTCCTGCACGATCCTGAGGAGTTGAGATACCTTTGAGCTCATGACTACCCCCTAGAGGTGATCAGGACCCCCTCCAAACACTCAGCTAGGGAGGATTTTTCAAAAACCCGTTCTGAGGGTGGCTTAACCCCATCCCCAATGATGAAAATAAAGTTCTGGTGTTCACCAGGACTACCGGGCAGAAGAGGGGACTGGATTGGCAGAAGGGTTAGAGAAGAGGAGACCACTTGGCCTGTGAGCGACTTCAGCCCCAGACTCCAATGCTTCTGTCTGGCATGTGCCTGGCCCTGCAGCCAGGATCCAGGGCTAACGCCAGGCCTGCGGCCAGCCAGGCAGCTGGAATTGGGCCTGGGGAACAAAAAAGAGCTGCAGACCAAGAGGAAGCCGCTCCCTTCCCCCCCACACCCAAATCCCGCACAGAGAAGGCTAAGGGAAATTTGGGGACAAAAGTGTGCACATCAAAGTCGGCACCGCCAACCTGTGGGGCTGCATCAGCATCTGGGATAACTGGATAAGGAGGCCAAGGGGAGGGAAGCAACTCCCCCCCTAGCCCCTTCCCCTCCCGCGGACGATAATTACCTGGGCGGTTTCCTTATCTGGGCTCCCGGGGCCCCTCCACCAACAGCCAGGCTTGGGGACTGAAATGCCCATGGCAGAGCTGGGAGCCTGGATATCCAGGGAGGGAGGCACCGTTGGAGCGGGACTCCGGGGGAGCTCTGTCACTACCACTGTCCCTTCCACAAGACTACCCCAAAAACCCACAGGGGGAGGAAAAGGGGGATATCCCTTCCAGCCCTCCGGATCGGCCCCGGCCCTGGGGTCCTCGGAGACCTCCAGAAACTTCCGGGCCTGCAGACTCGCTGCCACCTGTGTCTGTACCATATGGAGGGCCGAGCACCCAGCTCGCACCCAGGAGGTGCTTCGTAAATACTTGCAGACCCGGGTGGCTACAGGCGGGGAGGGAGGGTTTTCGGGGAAGGAGTGGGAGGCACATGTCGGCAGAGATGCTGCTCTGTGCGCCCCTCCTTCCCGGTCCCCCGACCCCAGCGACGCGGGCCGGTGAGTGGGCAACGGCAGGAAGACCCCCAGGTGCAGAGGGGGGATCTGCTCTGCGGCGGCGCAGAGGGGAAGTCCCGGGGGGAGGGGGCGCGGACACGCTGGCTGCGAGGCCCGCGGCGCGCGGACTTACTTGTAGGTGAGGCCGTCGGCGATGGCGAAGAGTTGCTGCGCCGTGAGCCCATCTTCGGGCACGTAGCCGGTGCCACCGCTAATCAGGTAATCCGCCATGCTGCTGGGAGGAACGGAGAGCCGGCATCAACGCCCTGGGCGCGCGCGGCCGAGCCGCTGACGCTGCGCCCTCCCTCCCGGGCCGGGGGCTGCGGCGGGGCTGTCTGCGGCAGCTGGGCGGACTCGGGCCGCCGCCCTCCCTCTCTCCGGGTCGCCGGCTCCGCGATTCGGGCCGCGCAGCACAAAGAAGCACCGGACGGCGAGGCCAAGCTGCGAATAGCCCGCGCACAGCCCGGGCCCGGGGGCGCAATGAGGGCGCGCTGGGGAGGGGAGGAGAGAAAAGGAGGAGGAGGAGGAGGGGGCGGCCTGGAGGGAAGCGCGGGGGAGGAGGAAGGCTTAGAGGAAGGGGCCGAGCCAGCGCTGGGGACACGCCCCCTCCACCAACCCTGGTCCCGAGCCGCCTCCCCAGCCCCCTCTGCGTGCGCCCCACCGCTACCCCCACCCGCTCCCTCTCCCGCTGCAGGGGGCTGTCTCCCCAACCCCAGCCTACCCGACGCTCGCCCCACCCCCGCCGGCGGCCTCTCTAGCCGGGTCTCATCCTTCCCGAAGACCGAGCCACCCTGCAGGTCTGGAGAATGAGCTCGGCTCCCGGATCGGCGACGCTCTGGACCGGACCCTTTCGGACTTGGGTGGGGCAAGTAGGGCAGCTGCTCTCAGGCACTGCCCATAGGGGGCTGCAGAGCTCACACATCTCGACCCTGAAGCTGCTCCAACCCCAGGGTAAAATGCAGTGTCACCAGGCAGGGCGGCGGGATGATGTGGGAGAAGGATTTGAGAATATACCTGAAGCCTGGGCATAAACATTCCTGATTTTGGAGTGGCCTTCCTTCTTATAGTAGAATACTATACGCCCAGATCATCAAATAATGTAAATGTCAAGTTATGCATTGGATCTAGAACAATGGACCGGGAATCAAGAAGACCTAAACTCAAATTTGGCCTCAGACACTTTATCTCTTTCTGTTTCAGTTTCCAAATGTAAAGTGGGTGGTAATAGCACCTACCTCCCAGGGTGTTGTGGGCCAAGACTTTCAGGGTCCTTGGCCACATTAGCTCCCCAGTTCTACAAAGGTCGTTAGGCAGATATGCAAGGAAAGTATAATCTTGTTGGGTGGATGCTCTTATTGGTTTCATGAATATCTAAAGAAAGTACT
>CM053597.1:93036802-93060607 GCA_028646575.1 Pseudocheirus occidentalis | reverse complement strand
GGGAGGAATCTAGGGGTGGTCCAGAGGAGGAGATTGGGGAGGGTCTTCAGGAGGAGTCAGATGAGGTCAGACTCCAGTAATGAGTGGTTCAGGGTGGGAAGTTGCTGGAGGCTGCCTGGAGACCATAGACAATGGTGGGCCAGGCCAATTCAAGGGTGGGAAACTATTGGAACAAAGTGAGCTAAAGACTTGGGCAGAGCTGCATCTCAAGGCCCATGACCTCAGGCAAATGTCTTCCCTGAGAAGGTTTACTTTCCCAGAGCCAAAGAATTGAGGAGAGCTCAAAAAGGGGGGAGGGGTCCCAGAGTCTACACCTCATCATTAGTAGAGAAAGTTTACTCACTTGGGACTTATGTGATCTGAAATCAGAGGTCCAGTCCCCATCTCTATGCTATTATTTATGAAACTATTAAAAACCCAAAGAATATTGCTACAATGGCTCTTCTAAAACACATTCCCTTTCAGGGACAAGTTCTGACTTAGTACTGATTTGACTCTGCTCAAAAGAAATTACAAGCTTTTTCCAGTGGGACTCAAGGCAGGGGTAGATGAATACCTGATATCTATTCCAGAATCCCCTCTGAAATTTGTAGCAGCTCTGTGGTGGCAAAGAACTGGAAACTAAGGGGTTGCCTGTCAATTGGGGGAATTGCTGAGCAGATTATGGTATATGAATATTATTGTGCTATAAGAAATGATGAAAGGGATGGTTTCAGAGAAACCTGGGAAGATTACGTGAACAGATGCAGAGTGAACTGAGCAGGGCCAGGAGAAAATTCATAAAATAAAAATAACATTAAGATAAACAATATTCAAAGAATGTAAGAACACTGATCATTGCAATGACCTACTATAATTTCAAGATGCTAATAAATGGAGCATGCTATCCACCTCCTGCCAGACAGATGATTGACTCAGTAGGGTGCATCATGAGACATATATTTTTTGGACATGGCCAATATAGAAATTAGTTTTTCTTGCTTATGGATATTTGTTGCAAGAGTTTTATGATTTTTAAAAATATGTGTGGGGGAACGGAGGGAAGTAGATGAAAGATATTGCTTAAATGAAAAAGTAAAATTAAACCTTAAAAAAGAAGAAAATGAACTATGGTGTCATACTATTTTTTCTGATAATCTATCAAAAAATACCCATTTTTATAAAAAATAAGTAATGAAAGAAAAAATTCTATGTTATAGCCAATCCCTCCAAAAACATGCTTTCTCACCTCAGCTCTTTTGCTTCATTCTACCTTCTTTTGAAAATCTGTTCTTGTGTCTTCAGTTGGAAATGACATCTCCTTTCCCTACCTATTTTTACAACACTCTGTTAGAATCTTTCCTTTGCCATATTCTATCTTATAATCAGTTCCTTGAATGTAAGCTCCTTGAGTTTAGAGATTGCTTGTTTTCATCTTTGTACTCATAGTACCTAGGACAGTGCTTTGCATGGGGCAATCACTTAGTATTTGTTTAACGTGTTACTTTTCATACTCAAATTCATATTTATCTCTATTTGTAGAAGAGAAGAGAAGTTCTGGAATGACATCTTTGGAGAGCATGATGAAGAGCCAGTCAGGGAAGAACAAAAGGATTGCTATGCAGCACTGAGGGTTTAGTTGATTGTAGGATAGCATGAATTTTTAGTGGACCTTTAGTGGCAGAATTTTTTGGCTTCCTCCTGCAGTGTTCAGCAATCTGGAGAATAGTAATGGAGAAGGCAGATGGTAGAGATGATCCAAGGAAGAGAAAGTGACAAAGGATCCAGTACCTTGTTGAATTGGTCAGCTATAGGGTCAAGATTGTGGAGAAAGGAGAGTTATGCCAGAACAGAATGATAACTGGGAAAATAGAAAAGATGGAGGAACTGGAAGTCACAGTGAGGATAAAGAGCAGATTTAGGAGAGATGAGGTAGAGGGACAGATGAAAGGAGGGAAATTGTGGTCAGAAAAGGGAATTTCAAAGTTCAAGATCATGGAGGTGGAAGAGCTTCAGGTGATTGAGGTCTAAAGTCTGACTGATCATCACTGTAGCTGACTGAGGTAGTGTAGATGCAGATGAGAAGAGCTGAGGAAGCTGATGAACTGGGAGAAGATGGTATTTGAAGAAATATTAATATAAATAGTTGCCATGTCAACAAAGATAAAAGGAACAGAAAGGTTAGAAAAGACTATTTTCTAGGTTCTGTATTCTTTGAGAAAGGAGAGAGAGTGATCAAGAGACCACTGGAAAATAGCAAGGAGTGTCTGGATGGGTGATACAAATGAACTTTGGAGGAGAATTATGGCCAAAGGACTATGGCTGAGTAATTTTGGGGGGTGGAGTCTGGAAGTGGTTGTAGGGTATGAGAGATATACTGACAGTTCCTCCTGGACCACTATTTTGGCAGCTAAGAGAAGAAGCAGATAAAACTGGAAAAGGTGGCAAAGGATAAGATGTTTCTCAGTTTTTCCTAAGTTGAACTTATCTAGGTATCAGAAGATAGAAAGAATGTCCAAAGAAGCTACAATTTCTGTCTAACGTTTTCTATTTCAGCTTGTACTAGGTTTTCCTCTCACATTTTTCTCAATCTTAAGCACCAAAGAGAAGTGTAGAGTGGGAATAGCCCCAGGAGAGATATGGTACTAATATGCTCTCTGGAGGGGCTTTTAAAGGGCTATATTCTATATATAAATATAGATATTAGTATATATAAAAATATATAAATATATATTATATATAATGAATGAAGGAATGGATGAATGAATAAAAGTGTTTGTTAACTGCTTAACATGTGTCAAGTACAATACTAAATCCTGGGGAATACAAATACACAATCTAGGAAGTCCTTGCCGTCAAGGTGCTTACGATATAGGAGTGTTCTCAGTGATAACATTATTAGACCTGTATCCCAAAGAGATCAAAGAAGGGGAAAATGGTCCATATATACAAAAATATTTATAGCCATTCTTTTGGTAGTGGCAAAGAACTAGAAACTAAGGGGGAACCTGTCAATTGAGGAATGACTGAAAGGATTATGATAGGTAGATCAATGGAATTATTATTATGCTATAAGAAATTATGAAAGAGGATGAATTCAGAGAAACCTGGGAAAGCTTGTAGGAACTGATGCAGAGTGAAATGAATAAGGACAGGATAACAATTTATACTAGAACAACAACATTTTAAAGACAAACAATTTTGAAAGGCTTAATAACTTAGATCAACATAATAATTAACCATGACTTCAGAGGACTGATGATGAAGAATGCTACTTACCTCCTGACAGAGAGGTGATGAATTCAATACACAGAATGAGACACACATTCACATTTTTGGGCATGGCCAATGTGGGAATTTGTTTTATTCAACATGCATACTTGTCAAAATGGTCTTGTTTTTTCTTTTTCTTTAGTCTGTATGGGACATGGGAGAGAGAAATAGAAGAGAGAAAATAAATGTTTGTTAGTGAAGACAAAACAAAAAACATAAAGGAGTGATGACCAGACAGGGATATTTTGGTTTGGGAAGTCATAGGGATGATGAGTAGAGCATTAGAAAAGTAGATTTGCATACCCTTTCCAGTGGCAATGGGTATGTTGATTTATCAGGTACTCAGAGGAAAAGGTGGTGGTGGTGGTGGTGGTGGTGGTATATATGACATGGTGGGACCGATGGCAAGAAGACAGCCATGTTGAAATGTGAAGCATAGCTGAGGTCAAATATGATGAACAGTGAATTTGCACTTCTGTACTCACAAAGCAGAAAAACCCATTCCCTTGGGAAGGAATTCTAAAGTTGAGTGGGTTGTTCCTGAAAGCATGGTTTCTGGAGGTCTGGTGGCCATTCAAAGTCTAATTGTAGTCTGGTATGGCTCTGTTAGCCGAGTGGCAGAAATTCAAATCCAGCTTTCATGTTTCTAAAATCCTTATGCTTGATATTACATAATTCCTTTTCTTTTCTTCCATTTCTTTTCCTCTCTTCTCTTTCTCTTTGCCTTTATGCAAAGGGGTTTGGGGCTTTCTTTCTCTCATGTTTCTAGGAATGCCTAGAACACAAGATGTGGGATGTCAACTGGATTGAACTTGACTCCAACCTGTGGATTGCTGGAGCTGAACAGAGCACACTAGAGATAGCAGAGTCAGGAGTCAAATAGAAGTTTAATTTCAAAGTGAAAGAAACAACTTGCAAGCAAGGAGGCAGATTAGAAACATGTGCTGGTGCCCTGAGCCTGGTGGGACCCACTTTGGCATGGCTGAACCTTGATTTATGTGCTTGTGGCTAGGCAACAAGTTAAATAGTGCGTGTGGTGTAGCAGTCAGTGAGGCACAACGGTAACAGTAGGCAAGATTGTCTGGTGCCAAAAAGTCCATTCATAGTAGGGATTCATGTCTGGGCTTGTTGGTGCTTGCCCCAGTTCAGAGATCATCAGTTCTATAAGGTAAATGAGAAGGATTGCTCCCTAGGCCTTGGTTCTGAAAAACAGGTTGTCTCCTAATAGTATCTTTTTTTTTCCTTTTTTTTGCCTTTTTGGAGGGCAATTGGGGTTAAGTGACTTGCCCAAGGTCACACGGCTAATTTTTGTGTTAAGTGTCTGAGGCCGGATTTGAACTCAGATCCTCCTGACTCCAGAGCTGGTGCTCTATTCACTGCGCCACCTAGCTGCCCCCTCCTAATAGTATCTTGACAGAAGAAAGCATCTGACCATAGTATAATAGCTCAAGGGGAATTAATTTACAGAACATGGAAGTAGGGAGTAGCAGACTTGCCTAGGTTCAAGAAACATATGGTAAGCATTTATTAAACCTCTGTGCCAGGCACTGTGCTCAGTACAAATACAAGCAGAAAGATAAAAAATCCCTGACCTCAGGAAACTTACGTTCTAATGGGAGAGAACAATTTATAAAAGGCAGCTAAAAGGGGGGGCGTTGAAGCCTGGTTGTTGTTGTTTAGTTGTTCAGTCACATCTGACTCTTTGTGACCCCAAGGACCACAGGCCCTTCTATCCTCCACTATTTCTCAAAGTCTGGCCAAGCTCATGTTCATTGTTCCCATGACACTCTCTGTCCATCTTATCTTCTGCTATCCCCTTTTCCTTTTCCTTTTAATCTTTCTCAATAGCAGGGTCTTTCCCATTGAGTCCTGTCTTCTCATTATGTGGCCAAAGCATTTAAGCTTCTGTATTTCTCCTTTCAGTGACTAGTCAAGAGTTAATTTCTTTAAATGATGACTGATTTGATCTCTTTGCTATCTAAGGGACTCTCAAAAGGGACCCCCACCAAACTCTGAGTTATCGCATCACACCTATAAGATTGCTTAACATGACGAAACAGGAAAATGATAAATGCTGCAGAAAATGTGGGAAAATTAGGACACTAATGCATTGTTGGCGGAGTTGTGAACTGATCAAACCATTCTGGAGAGCAATTTGGAATTGTGCCCAAAGGACTGTAAAACTGTGCATACCCTTTGACCCAGCAATACCACTTCTAGGTCTGTATCCCAAAAATGGCAAAAGGACCCACATGTACAAAAATATATATAGCAGCTCTTTTTGTGGTAGCAAAAAATTGAGGGGATGTCCATCAATTGGGGAATGACTGAACAAGTTGTATATGAATGCAATGGAATACTATTATATTCTAAGAAATTGATGAACAAGTGGACTTCAGAAAAATCTGGGAAGACATATGAACTGATACTGAGTGAAATGAGCAGAACCAGGAGAACATTATACATAGTAACAACCACCTTGTTTGGTGACTGACTTTGATAGGCTTAGCTATTCTCAACAATGTAAGGATCTAAGACAACTCCAAAAGATTCACAATGGAAAATGCCATCCACATCCAGAGAAAGAACTTTGGATAGAAGCATGCTGTTTGCTCTCCTTTTCTTTTGTTGTTTTGTTTCTTCTTTTTTGTGGTTCTTCCATCAGTTATAATTCTTCTTTATATCATGACTAATGTGAAAATATGTTTAATATGAGTGCATTAGTAGAGTCTGTATCAGAGTGTATACCATCTTGGGGGGGGGGGAGAGGAGAGGAATGGAGAGAAAATTTGGAACTCAAAGTCTTGTGGAAATGAATGTAATAAATAAATTAATTTAAAAAGGGACCCCCTCCACCACAATTCAAAAATGTCAGTTCTGTGGGGTACAACTTTTCTTATAGTCCAACTCTCTCAACCATGTATTACTACTGAAAAAAAAAAAGCCCTCAACTTTGACAATATGGACCTTTGCTGGTAAGGTGTTGTTTCAACTTTTTAGTATGCTGTCCAGATTTGCCATAGCTTTGCTTCTAAGGAGTATCTTTAATTTCATGACTGCAGGCACTGCAATGATCTTGGAGCCCAAGAATATAAAATTTGACACTGCTTCCATTTCTTTTCTTTCTATTTGCCAGGAAGTGATGAGACCAGTTTTTGAGATCTTAGTTTTTTTGATGTTAAGCTTTAAACCAGCTTTTATACTCACTTCTTTAACTCTCATCAAGAGATTTCTTAATTCCTCTTCACTTTGTGCTGTGTGGTGAAATGAATGCAACTGTTTGGTAATTTGAACGATCTTTGATATTGCCCTTTTTTAAGACTGGGATGTAAATTGATCTTTTCCAAACCAGTGGCTACTGTTGTGTTTTTCCAAACTTGCTGGAATACAGAACTTTAAGTGTATCATCTTGTAGGATTTCTCGGTTGGAATTCTGTCACCTTCACCAACTTTATTGGTAGCAATGCTTCCTAAGGCACGCTTGACTTCATGCATTCTCCAGGTTGTCTGGCTCTAGATCAGTAACCACACCATTATAGTTGTTGGTAATATTAAGATCTTTCTGGTTTCTTTCCACTTCTTGTTAATCTCTTCTGCTTCTGTTAAGTCCCTACTAATTTTTATCTATTATCATGTTCACTTTTGTATGAAATGTTCCCTTGATATCTCTAATTTCTTGAAGACCTCTCCTGTCTTCCCATTCTATTTTTCTTCTATTTATTCCTTCGCATTACTCATTTAAGAAAACCTTCTTATCTCTCCTTACTATTCTCTGGAATTCTGTATTCAGTTTGAAACTGGGTTGACTTGAGTGTCCTCCTTAAAATGGAGATTCTAGGGGATGGCTAGGTGGTGCAGTGAATAGAGCACTGGCCCTGGAGTCAGGAGTACCTGAGTTCAAATCCAGCCTCAGACACTTAACACAAAAAACTAGCCGTGTGACCTTGGGCAAGTCACTTAACCCCAACTGCCCTCCAAAAAGCAAAAAAAAAAAAAAATGGAGATTCTAGTAAGAACAAACCAATCAGAAGGAGGAGGAGAGGGTACTTTCACTGTGTAAAGTTCAAGGGTGAAGTGAGCTTCCAAGGTGAAGAGGTTTCTGGTGACATTGTGGGGAAATTCTGGGAGAGTCAGGAAGCAGCCTAGACAAGAAAGAAGACATGATATATAATCAAGAGTTGAATGCAGATTCCATAGAAGCCAAATTCAAGAACTGATGATGATGATGAAAGAAGAAAGGACTGGAGCATGGTGCTGAAGTAGTTTCTCCTCACCAACCCCTTCTCCTCTTGACCTCTGATACTGAGAATGTTTGACAGTTTTTAGTTATAAATGTCTATCCCCATGGTGAAAATGAGGGGGAGAAAGTGAGGAAGCAGAGAATAGGACAGAGGGTAGGAGAATTGGAAATTCAAAATTAAATGGAAAGGACTATGCTCAAATGCTAGGTTGTAAAAAAATATATATATATATTAGAGCTTACTTTCTTTTTCTTTGAGGTGAAAAAAATTCTTTTAAAAATAATTTTCTTTCTAGTTCACTTTAGAAAATGCATTTAACCCACATTATAAGTGAGTTCTTTGGGACTATACTAAGAAAGAAAGCAAGATTGGAACTGAAAGTACCTGGAGGCATACAAGCCAAAAGAGTTATAAAAGACTTTTAAAGAATTAATCAATTCCCGTAGGCTTTAACATAGAACTCAGGGCTCTAGGGAAAGCCTGGAAACTTGTACATACTCAGGTAGCAACTAGTGTCCACCTCAAGGCAAGGACAACAAAGTGTGATTTGTGCATACTCAGTGGAGTAAAGTGACACAATTTGAGCTTTGATCACCACCTTGTGGCTGGTCCATATATAGCACCTTGCAACATCCTGCTCCAAGCTACATTCCCTAGTAAGGTGTTTCAAAGTGTTTCAAAGAGATTTAGGATGATGGGGAGTTTGCTAAAGTAAGAGTTGTGCCCTGAGTCCTTATTGTGGTATCAACTGATACCACATTCATTATGATGGATAAAGGCCTTGAAAAGGGGGAACACTCTGAGAAAAGGCAAAAAAAAAGACTATAGAGAAATATAAGAATGTAAAGAGAAACACGTTTATATGCAGAGACATTATTGACTATATCTTTTGGAGGGTGTCATCAGCCAATCAAAAAAGGAATTTGAAGCATCCATCATACATGCATACATCAGGCTAAGAGCTATGGATGCAAAGACAAAAGAAAAACAATCCATGCCTTCAAGGAGCTTACAGTTCAGTGGGGAGAGGCGTACACATGAAGGTGTAACAGGACATTTGGGATGGAGGTCTCCCATAATTCACTGTTTCAAATTTCAATCCCAGGGACCCTGACTTTGACAAACTAGCCCTAACATGCTGAATGATTGTGGGGAGGAAAGGCTGAGAAGAAAGCAAGAAAGGAGAACTTGGGAATAGGGGATATGGAGGAGCCAGAGAGGGGAAGGCATGGAGAACATACTGTGAGGAGTGGAAGCTAGGAGGTCAGAGTCCCAGACCATTGAGTTTGATCATATGAAGTGCTAGACATGGTGCAGCTATATGAGGATTACAGACTGGAACCTGTTACTGTGTTTCTCTTCTCTCTTTTCATTCTTCTTTTCCAAAAAGAATGAGCCTGACATTTTCCCCTGGGATAGGAGGCTTATCCTTGTTGTTTTTAAATTTTTACTTATCTTACATGTCTGGCTCTTTGAAGACCCCATTTGGGGTCTTCTTGGTAAAGATGCTGGAGTGGTTTGCCATTTCTTTCTTTTTCCAGCTCTCATTAGGAAGAAACTGAGGCCACCAAGGTTAAGTTGGAGCTACACAACTAAGTGTCTGGGGCCAGATTCGAACTCATGAAGATGAGTCTTCCTGACTCCAGACCCAGCGCTCTATCCACTCTGCAACTTGGCTACCAGAGTTCGGATGGACTGGAGAGGAGGTAATTAGGGAGAACTCTAAGAGGAGAAAGATTTCAAACTGCAGTATGTTTGCCAGAGTTCAATGTCAGTGCTGTTGAACTTCAGAGTGCAAAGGGAATACTTTCACTGTTTCTTCTGGACAATTGTTTCAGCAGGACCTGAGGCTGCTGTGAGCAAATGGGCTGACATCAAGGCAGAGCATTATCATCTTCTGGGCTTGATTTAAGAAGAAAACCATGCCCAGAGAAGAGGAGCCAAGGGCATGGCTGGAGAGGAAGGCATGCCTAAACGGAAGAGGAGCCCAGACTTCAAAAAAGATGAATAAAAGTGATTGACAGTTCTCCTAGCCTTCTCAGGAATCAACAAATAAGCAACAGCACCACTATTGGATACATGTATAGAAGATACTTTCACAATAGCTAACAATATAACCTTAGATGGGAAGGAATGAACAGCTGAGGGAACTGGAACACATTACAGATTGTCTATCTCATCTAGATACATATCTGGATACATCTGACTCCGCATACATGATACAGTCTCTAGTTCCACCTACCCACCCCCTTTTAGATCTCCATCTCCCTTTTTTATTGTATATTTTTTTTCACCCCAAAGGTTAAGAAGCCTATCTTGCTTTCCAGTGTTATTTCATCAGACCCCCATTCACATACTCCATGATCCAGCAAAACTAGTTATTGCTCTCCAAACTTGAACTTGATGTACCATCTTCTACCACCATACTTGTGCACACATCATCCCTTATTCCCAGAATGTACTTGCTTCTCATGTCCATTTTTTTTTAAAGAATTTTTATCTTCTTTCAAGACTCAGCTTAGGGACCAGCTCCTCTGTGTAGCAAATATTCCTCAAGTAAATCTCTAGATTCATTTATCCTCATGAATTATATTATATGATTATATTATATCTTTGGATCTGTTGTACACTTCGAGTAGAATATAAATTCTTTGAGGGTACAGGGTGTTTCATCTTTGTCTTTGTGTGTCCAGCACCTAGCACTGTATCTTACATAGTAGGCATTCAATGAATATTTGTTGAATTTACCTAAATTATCATTATTTGTGTATGTCTCTTTTTTTTCCCCCTGTAGCTCCTTGAGAGTTAGACTGTCATTCATCTTTGTGTACCCCTTGATAACTGTGTATAATAAATAGCTCAATAAATGTTGCTGACTTGAATTATTGAGCAATTTGAGATATCAGTATGGTTGGGGTGGGAGTGGGGATCAGAACTAAGAGCACTGAGGAGAAGTAGCAATCACTGTATCAGACCCCAGGGGTGTTGAAAATATTCTCCTAACACTGAAAAGCATAATGTGCTATTGAACTTCAGAGTGCAAAGGGGATACTCTTTGACATTTCTCTGCCCCACCATTATAATCCCAGTGCCCCAATGTCAAAGCACCTCAATCTTCTCCCACATCCACTGTTTAAAATTTCAGTTTGATTATAAGAACTATTCTTGTTGTTCATCCTTTGTTTTTGAAGTAGACCAATGACAACACAAATGAGTGGTGTCTTGACTTGCACGTTAATTGGATTCAAGTGAAGTGGAGTGGCACAAAGTTGTAAGCCTCACTCTCTCTTCCAGAGTTATCGAAGTCCAGTGGTAGAACAAAAGTCAAGACAGTTGGCTATGGTCCAGGATGCAGTGGATGACACTGGTATTTTCAGTGTTTGAGTTCTCCACAGCCACTGCTACCTTCATGGTCATTGGAACAAATTGTTCTCATCTGCCCATTCCCCTAAGGAAGACTTCACATACTTGGGGTAGGCATCTCCTTAACTCACCAATGGGTTTAAAGCCTGTCAGTTACCCTCAACCTGGATTAGCCCATCTGCAGAAATGTAGCCACTGCACTTACTATAGCTTTTTAGAGCCACAGGTGAGGATTGGGTGACAGGTGGACACCAGAGGTGGGTGAGCAGCCCTGAAAAGGGCTTGGCAAGTCCTCCCTGAACCATGCCATACGCCACTAAACAATTTACTTAAACAGAGTCTGGGTTCTAGTTCCCTATCCCAAGCTGCAAAGATACCTTTCATTTCCCCAGGTCTTTGAGGAAGGAGGAAAGAAGATGTTTCCAGGCTTCTCAAAGTCGGAAGTAAGCCAGACTAAACATTTCTTTGCCTCTCAATTTTCTTCTTCTATACACTGACATGAACACCTAAGGGTTCTGGCTTTCTTACTGGGGTCTGAGTTGGGCACCATAAGTTGTGTCTATTCTCTTTGTCAGTCCTCTACAAGTGGTTTTCTTTAGCCTTGTTTCACATTCAATTAGTTTGGATATTTTGGTGTATCAGCCTTACTGTGTCATAACATCAAAAAGTCTGCTGACTTGTCCTTGACAAGGGGCAAAGGGTGGAGGTGACTTTCCATAGATTTTAGGAAAATTATGAATTAGGTAGAAATGATCTTTTTAAAAAATTTATTGTATTTCTTTTTTTGGAGAGGGGAAGGCAAGGCAATAGAGGTTAAGTGACTTGCCCAAGGTCACACAGCTAGTTAGGTGTCAAATGTCTGAGGTTATATTTGAACTCAAGTCCTCCTGACTCCAGGACCAGTGCTCTATTCACTGTACCACCTAGCTGCCCCTAGAAATTATCTTTGACTTTCTCTGTTTTCCCCATTAGGTTCCTAACCCATCTACTTCCCTAGTATAGCAGGGATGGAAGTACATGGAACATGTATGTGGTTGGGCTTAGGAGGTCCATTCCACAGAATATGTGCCTGAGTTCTCCAAGCAACTTCTTAGGACATGCATGGCTCAGTGCTAAAGGACTTGGCACTTTGATAAGACTTAGTAAACTCTGGGTCAGCCCTTGGTCTTTCTCTGTCCCCTGAAAGTTCTATCATTTAAAGATAGAAAGACAGAGAGATAGAGCGGAGGGGGGGGGAGGGGGAAAGAGGAGGGGAGGGGGAAGTGCTTCTGGCTCACATTCTTAGGCTCTTCCAGTAGTTTAAAACAACAGAACATAATGCAGTTTGAGGGATGGCTAAATTGGTATTTCACCTTGACTCTGCACTGTCCAAACAATTTCCTCCACGTCATTGTCTTCTGACCTCATATCCTCCTGTTGTTGGTCATCACCTCTATGAAGGTTATAGTAGATGTAGAGAGGGTATCTCCTGTAGTGCAGCTAGCAACAAATGAGGATGCAGAATCTTCAGACTTTTCAAACTTGATAGACTTCCTCTAGGACTGGGCATGTTTATCCCAAGATCACTGAGGTTAGTCACCTATAATCAGACCAAGAAACACCAAGCAGACTAGACATCAATAAGCCTAGGTTCAAACTCACCTAGCTAGATGCCACCTCTAGCTGCTGCCCCTTACTCCCTCATGGGAAATCTATTAAAGAGGTAAATGCTACTCAGGAGAGTGAAAGGAAGGAAGAAAGTGACAGAAGCTGCCACATTCATATACTCTCTCTCTCTCCCTCTTCCCCCCCCCCCCCAATCCCCTCCTTGTCAGGAGCCTGAGTAAGACCAAAAGACTGCCTGGACTTTGCTACATAACATCATAATACCAAGCTGCTCCCTCCCTATTTTCTTTTGATCAAATTTCATTTTTGTAATTATCAAGCCTTTTTCTCCTGCCTCCCTTCCTCCACTTAAAAAAAAGATAAGAAAAACAAAACCTTTGTAACAAACAAGAAAACAAATTCCCATGTAGATCATGTCCAAAAATGTGTGTCTTAATCCGTATATTAATTCATCAGCTCTATCAGGAAGTGCATAACATTCTTCATCATCTGTCCATTCAAATTATGATTGTTCATCAGAGTTGTTAAGTCTTCCAAAATTGCTTAAAAAAAAATTTTTTTTTACAAAGTTGACATTATATTATACCCAGTTATTCCAGTTCTGCTAACTTTACTCTGCATCAGTTCATATAAGTCTTCTCAGGTTTCTCTGAAACTGTTTCTTCATTTCTTCCAGCACAATAGTATTTAATCACATTCCTATACTATAATTTGTTTAGCCATTCCCCAATTGGTAGGCATCCCCTTAGTTTCCAGTTCTTTATTCCCATAAAGAGAACTTTTATGAATATTTTTGGACTTACAGGACTGTTTCTTCTTCTTTTTTATCTTGAACGAAGGTCATCCTGACTCCAGGGCCAGTGCTCTATTGGCTGCACCACCCAGCTGCCCCCTAGAAATTATCTTTGACTCTCTCTATTTTTCCCATTAGGTTCCTAACCCATCTACTTCCCTAGTATAGCAGGGATGGAAGTACATGGAACATGTATGTGGTTGGGCTTAGGATGTTCATTCCATAGAATATATGAAGACCTAATAAAGATATTGCTAACTCAAAGGATCTGTATGATTTAGTAACTTCCGGGACCTATTTCAAAATTGCTTTCAGAACAACTGGACCAATTTCCATTTCCAGCAGTGGTACATTAATGTGCCTATATTCTGAAGTCTCTCTCATAATTGCCATTTTCCTTTCTTTTCCATTTCACCAATCCGATTGTTTCCTTTATTAACAAGTCACACCTGCTAGGTGCAACAGTCAGAGCTACTGAAAACTCAGAAAAGAAAGTTCTTGCACCAAAGTCCTTGACACTGATCAGTTTCTACTGATGTGATTTTATCAATGGAAATGACACAAAAGAAGAGGCATCACCAGCTGCTGCATCTAAGGGCCTCTCCATTTGTCTTGTCATATGCTGTCTCCTTCATTAGACTGTGAGCTTCTTGAGGGTAGGGATGGTATTGCTTTTCTGTTTGTATCTCCAGAGTTTAGCATTGTGCTTTTCACTTGGTAAGCACTAAATACATGTTTTATTCATTCATTTTAACCCAACTCATCTCTTTTATAGGTTGCTTATTGTCCTTTAGCAGCACAGAAACATTGGAGGTTAGCACTTATTTAGCAAGAATAATCAATCAAAATAGGAAACTATGAAATGGTGGGGCTGGAGGAAACTTAGCTCTATCCCCTACTGCTTCTCTCCTTGACCCACCTCTTGCTACCCACCATTCACTTTTCTTTTCCATTTTGCCTCTCTGATCATCTCCTTCATTTATGAGATGAACATACAGGCCCCTTGCATGCTATCTGGGGTTCAATTCCACTCCTACCCCCCATTAAATTAGTAAGAGCTCTTACTTTCTGCCAGCTGATGATGAATCCCTTCCCAGGGGTAGGACTGAGGAGGAAAGTAGAAAAATAAAAGATTTCCTAATTAGGGCTTTGCTTGGAAGACGGTAAAAACTTTCAAAATGAAGCAATGCATCTAAAATGACTGAATCTATAGCACAGAGAAACAGTTTGCAGGATATTGGGGGTGGGAAGCCTTTTCTGCTTTCCTCAAATCCCAGAAAGGCCACAACTTACTTCCGTGCATGGCTCTGGTGGTGATCAGGGAGGTTGTTGGAAGGCCTTCATGTGAAAAGTGGCAGGGAAACTGTCAAAAATATCTTAGGTGTGGTGGTAAATAACTTGTGTGTGTTTGGATGTGTAAATGTGAAAATGGGCAAATGGAGTTGGTTCAATTTGTTAAAGGTCAAGGGAGAGGAGAGCTTTCTCCCAGGATGTGGGGAGGAGGAGTGGGCAGGGAGAGGAAAGAGGTGTGTGCGCCCACTCCCGCAGCAGCAGCTGGCAAGGAGATATTTAACTATAACCGAAAGAGAAGACAACTGATGATAACAGTAACACTTTAAAGGTTTGCTTGTGCTTCACAGGTATTTTCTCATTTTATCCTCACAATAACCCTGGGAGGTGGGTGCTGTTATTGTCCCCATTCTATAGATGAGGAAACTGAGGCAGACAGAGGTTAGGTTGCCTGCGGTCACACCTCCCAAGTAAGTGCTGAGGCCAGATATGAACTCTGGTTTTCTCAAGGAGGTTCAGCAGGGCTCTATGCCCCGCACCATCTCTAGCTGCCTTCATTAAGGGGGAAAACAGAGATACCATGATAAAGAAATTAAAAAAAAAAAAAGAATGCATACAGCAAAGAACCCTCAAGACACTAGAAATAAAGGCGGGTGCTAGCCCAGCCGGCTACTTGACCAGGGGGTATTTGATCTCTCCTGTTGGTGCCCCATGCTGAAAGGGAGACTGAGATGACAATAGAAAGCTGAGCACATAAATGAAGGGGGTGGTTAGGTAATTTACCTTCTTGCTGCTGATTTGGGCTCAGTATGTTTGCCTCATTTAATACTGATCTATTGCACATAATCTTTTATTTAACATTATAAAAATAGAAGGTGGTTTCCTCCTCCTCTCTCCTTCAGCTACCCAGAGAGACAGGCCCATTATTCTTGCTTGTTTTCATTTATTTGTCTGGTTAGACATCTAGTGGCCAAGAACTATAAAACACGAGAGTAAAATCTGGGTTTGGGGTTTGGGGTTTGGGGCAATGAGCCAAGATTCCAGGCTCAAGCTCACCTAGTCAAGCTCTACCACTTGGGTTGCCACTCGTTGTCTCATGGGAAATTGATTAAGGAAGAATTGCTTGCTATGCAGGAGACTGGAAGAAAGGAAGAAGTCTGTTTGTCTGGTTGTGTGTGTGTGTGTGTGTGTGTGTGTGTGTGTGTGTGTGTGTGACAGACAGAGAGAGACAGAAACAGAAACAGAGAGAGAATAATTCATCTGGGACAATCTAGGATGGGTAGACTATGTAACACAACAGCCAAAAATTCCTAATGTGATCATGAGCTGAATTAATAAAAGCATAGTCAGGGAGAATTATCCTGATTTAGTGAACAGAAAGCTACTCTGGGAGTCAGGAAGAGCTGGGTGGAAGAGGCAGCTTGGCATAGTGGATAGAAGGCTGGACCTACAGTCAGAAAGATCCACGTTCTCAGAGATTTACTAGTTGTATTATCAGAGACCAGTCACTTAACCTCAGAGTAACCCAGACAACTCTAGAACACAATTACAGAGTTGTTACTAATCTACAAGGGAAGAGGAAGTCTCATTACCAAAAATTCCCTATGCCAATGAACTGTCAGATTTAGTCCAAAAAATTTAAAAAAAAAAAAAAAGACATAGTGTCCAGCCTAAGGGAGATGATAACAACATAGAAGTAAATGGAGGACTGCAATAATTGCAATACCTTCAAAGGATTAATTATTTTTATTTTCAATTAATAATAATTTATTTTTTCTCCCTTCCAACACACTCCCATTGAACAACAACAAAGTAAAAATCCTTTTACTAAATAAATAAGCAAAACAACTTCCTATATTGATGACCTCCAAAGATGCATGTATCATTGTACACACTGAGTCCATCATCTTTCTGCCAGAGGGTAAGTAGTGTGCTTTATCCTCAGCCCTTTGGAACTGTGGTTGGTAATAACATTGATCAGAGTTCTCAAGTCTTTCTAAGTTTTAGTCTTTACAATTGTAACATTGTGCATTGGCTCTCTCCCAGAAGCAGACTTCTCTTCAGGGTTCCAGGGGGTAACCCTGGGTGGGGTGAAGTAGCATTGCATTAACACATTTATGGAGTCTGCACATGCACCAGGCACCCGTTACTCAATGGTTTTATAGTATAAATTGTTCTCCTGGTTCTGCTCACTTCACTTTATATCAGTTAATACAAGTCTTCCCAGGTTTCTCCTGAAACTATCTTCTTTATTTCTTATAGCAAAGGAGTATTCCATTATATCCATATATTACATGTTCAGTCACTCCTCAAATGACCAGCACTGCTTTAGTTTCCAGTTCTTTGTCACTATAAAAAGAACTGCGATAAGCCTTCAAATGGATTTTCCCCCCTCTCTTTGACTCCTTTGAGCACACACCTACTAGTGTATAGGGTCAAAGGAAATGAATAGTTTAAGGCCATAGTTCCAAGTTGCTTTCCAAATTATCTGTACTAATTCCTAGGTCTGTCAATGGGACATCAATGTGTCTTGTTTTTCTGTAGCCCTCCAACATTTATAATTTTTATTGCTTGCTTATTTTACCTATTTGATTTGTATGAAGCAGAAACTCAGAATTGTTTTAATTTGTCACTTAATTTCTTTTCAAAATATAATTTTATTTTTTTCAGTGAATAAATATTAATTTCCTCTTCCTGCCCTTTCTTTCTCCCTACCTCTAGAAAAAAGGAAAGATGTGTGTGTAAAAAAGGGGATATCTAGGTGGCACAATGGATAGAGTACTGCGCCTGGAGTCAGGAAAGCTTGTCTTCCTGAGTTCATATCTGACCACAGACAACTAAGATGTGTTACCCTGGACAAGTAACTTAACCTTATTTGCCTCAGTTTCCTCATCTGTAAAATGAGCTGGAGAAGGAAATGACAAACTACTCCAGTATCTCTGCTAAGAAAACTCCAAATGGGGTCATGAAGAGTTAGACACAACTGAAATAACTAAACAATAACAAAAATATGTGTATATATGTAAATGTAGAGATATATGTAAATATATGTATATATACACACATACCTATATTTCTCTCAATCTCTATATCTGACTCTTTTATTTTTATTTTATTTTTTGCTTTTTTTTGGGAGGGGGGAAGGTAGGGCAATTGGGGTTGAGTGACTTGCCTAAGGTCACACAGCTAGTTTTTTTTGTTAAGTGTCTGAGGCCGGATTTTAACTCAGGTATTCCTGACTTCAGGGCCTGTGCTCTATTCACTGAGCCACCTAGCCACCCCTCTATATCTGACTCTTGAGTACCTTTTCTCTGTCAGGAGGTAGGTAGAATATTTCATCATGAGTCCTCTGGAATCATGGTTAGTCATTGTGTTGATTGTGGATTTTTAATTTTTCAAAGTTGTCTTTACAATATTGCTATTATAATAATTGTTCTGATTCTGTTTAATTTACTCTGCATTAGTTCATACAAGTTTTCCAAGTATTTCTTAAATTCTCTTCATTTCATATGTCATAATAATATTTCATGATTCTACTATTCCACAATCACATACAGAGTTGTTACTAATCTACAAGGGAAGAGGAAGTCTCATTACCAAAAATTCCCTATGCCAATGAACTCTCAGTTCTAGTCCAAAAAAAATTTTTTTTTAAAAAAATAAAGTCATAGTGTCTAGACTAAGGGAGATGATAACAACATAGAAGCAAGTGGAGGACTGTAATAATTTAAATACCTTCAAAGGATTAATTTTTTTTTATTTTCAATGATATACCATAACTTGTTCAGTCATTCCCCAGTTAATGGGTACCCCCTAAATTTCCAGTTCTTTGTTACCACAGAAAGAGCTGCTATAAATATTTTTAGGTCCTTTTATTTTATTTTAGGTCCTAACTATTTATAGGTCCTTTTCGTCCTCCAATGTCTTCGTGGTTTAGATGCAGTAGTAGTATTTCTGGGTCAAAGGGGATGTGTAGTTTAATAACTCTTTGGACATAGTTTCAAATCAGTATCGGATTTCAGTTGTTTCATTGTTGCCCTCTCTATTTACATTGTTGTGGTCATTGTGTAGATTGCTTTCTTGATTTTACTTATTTCACCTTATATCAGTTCACATGAGTCTTCCCATGCTTCTCTATGGACATTCATTTGCTAAGTCATTCCCCAGTTGATAGGGATCTGATAAATTCTGTTTTTTACTACTATATATAAATATAAACAAACAAATAAAGTACCAGAAGAAGCAATAAGGGGGATTGCTGCTTGGGATTTAATTCTGACCAATCAAAAGAAGGGTGGTTAAGAGGAAGGGACTGGGGCAGCTAGTTGATGCAGTGAATAGAGCACTGGTCCTGGAGTTAGGAGGACTTGAGTTAAAATCCAGCCTCAGACACTTAACACTTACTAGCTGTATGATCTTGGGCAAGTCACTTAACCCCAATTGCCCTGCATTCCCCTCTCCAAAAAACAAAAAACAAAAAAAAAGGAAGGGATCCAGAATTTTCTCAGGGAAATGAACATGCCTTTTCAGAATTCATTTAGAGTTAAAAGAGGGAATGCTATTTATAGGCATATTTATACTCCTGACTTTAGGAAATAAAATTTCAATACAGTTCAGAAAAATTTAACAACAATCCAACATATATTTATTATTTTTAAAGTGTATTTTGTTTTAAATTAAGAAACACATCTATACTCTTCCTTCTTCCTCCCCATTGGAAAAATTAAAAGATGAACAAAAATATGCTAATAAACATTTATTATTATTTTTAAATTTTTTATTTTTATTTTAAATTAACAAACACATCTTTTCTCTTCCTTTTCTTTTCCATTTCCCCATTGGAAAAAAATGAAGAAACTGTACTAATAACCCCTTATTAAGTATTAAGTATTGGAGATACAGAGACAAAAGGAAAAACAGGCCTTGCCATCAATGAGCTTACGTTCTACTAAAAAATTGATAGGTATGACCTCATGTCTAGAGCCTCTACCAGGGAAGACAGCTCAGCATGTAAGGAATCTTCACACACACAAAAAAAAATTCTGACAATATCATGGAAAAATGATCCCTTTGAGGGAGAAAGAGAGGTGCGTCAGCAGCTTGGAGCCCTTGCAGCTGACTGTTTATAGCTTCACAGCAAAACTGCCCTAGAGACACTGGGACACAGGCTTGGCAGACTATCAGCCTCCTCCCACTTGTCCAGCTGCAGCCAGGTCTGTAGATTGGTTACTGGCCTAACTCCCTGGATAACCTGGTGCTGGTGATTCTGACACAATTCTTCCTTGCTTCAGTGGGGACTCAAGGCAAACTGGTAGTTACAAGGTGTTACAGTGAAGCACCCTTCAGGCATTCAACTCCTGCAAACCTGCCATGGTCACCCTGGTCTGGTCCTTCTGGAGATGTCTTTCAGGGTTTTTTCATTTCACTGGCATATATATTCCTTCCATTGATGTGGATCTTAACCCCATGGAACCTTCTTTTAGAGGTGGGCCTCCCTCAGGCCAAGCCCCTGGTAGTTTTTGTTAAATACTGGCACAAAATGACACACTCATAAGTCATGTGACAGTTGGCCAGATGAGATTTACTTAGCCATAGCAGAAGGATATTCAATAAGGACAGGCATTGAAGATACCTCCAGTTGATTCAGCAGAGTATGAGAGTTGTCCAGTGTGATCTACCAGTTAAACATCAGGTATTCCACCTGGAGATCCTTGTGGATGTTCTATAACAACATAACCAGGTAGTGCTATCAACAGTATGAACCTTTGGTCCCTTTGGGAAGCTAGCTGGTGCAGTGGATGGAACACTGGGCCTGGAGGAAGACTTATCTTGAGTTCAAATCTGGCTTTAAACAGTTATTAACTGTGTGACCTGAGGCAAGTCACTTAACCCTGTTTGCCTCAGTTTCCTCATCTATAAAATAAGTTGGGGCTAGAAATGACAAACCATTCCAATATCTTGGCTAAGAAAACCTTAAACAAAGTAAAAAAGAGTCAGATGTGACTCCACAACTACAATGTTGGTCCCTTAAGTCAATCAAATATTAAAGGTGGTTTCAGCACCTTTTAGGGAAAAAAACCAGCCTAACTTGTTTGGGGAAAGGGTGAAAAGAATTAGGATATTGCTCCCACTATACTTTAGAAGAAAGTGTTTGTGAGTGGCTATGGCTACATCATCACTTTCTGACCACTTTTCTGGTAATGAACCAATCTATCTTTGGTGAATGAGGTTCTCCAGCAATAGCCACACAAGCCATCAGCAGGCCCATACTCATAAACTTCCTGTCTTGGTAGAACTTGTCAGAGCTTTGTTCAATGGCAAAACTTTCAAGAACCCAAACTCATTACTTCCAATAAGGTATTGGAGTTGGACTTTAGTTAAGGAAGGAAGGAAATGAATATTTATTAAGTACCTACTATGTGACAGATGCTCTGCTAAATTGGATTTGAATTAATATCTACTTCAGCTAGGTGGTGAAGTGGATAGAGTGTGGGACCTGGGGTCAGGAAGACCTGAGTTCAAATCCTGCCTCAGACACTAGCTGTGAGACCCTGGGCAAGTCACTTAACCCCTTGTTTGCTTCCGTTTCCTCATCTGTAAAATGGGGATAATAATAACACTTACTCCCAGGGTGGTTGTGAAGGTCAAATGAGATAAAAATTGACATAGTTAAGTGCTATATAAATGTTAACTATTATTATTAAGACATGTAAAAATCCATACTCTTCTATTTACATACATTTACTAAGTCATTCCCTAGTTGATAGGCATCTGATAAATTATTTTTTCTAAAATTTCCTATTTATTTTTGACATTAACTAAAAATTTTTTTGAGTTATAAATTTTCCCCTTCCCTCAGGCCCCTCCCCCATTGAGAAGGCAAGCAATATGATATCAATTATACATGTGAAATCATGCAGAACATATTTCCACAGACCAGACACCAAAACAAACAAAAATAATAAAGACATTTTTACAAAGTATACTTCCATGCATTCATGTTTCACCAGTTCTCTCTCTGGAGGTGGAGAACATTTTTCATCATAAGTCCTTCAGAATTGTTTGAATTGTTTTGACTCATTGTATTGCTGAGAATAGCTAAGTCACCCACAATATTGTCCTTACTGTGTACAGCGTTCTCCATTCTGTATCAGTTCATATAAATCTTTCCAGGCTTTTCTGAAGGCATTTTGCTTGTCATTTCTTATAGCATAACAGTACTCCATCACAATCATACACCACAACTTGTTTAGTCATTCCCCAATTAATGAACATCCCCTCGATTTCCAATTCTTGGTTGCCACAAAAAGAGCTGCTATATTGTTTTTTTTTTTGTTTATGAGTCCTTTTTCCTTAGTCTATTTGGGATACAGACCTAGTAGTGGACCAAAAAGCATGAACAGTTTTATAGCCCTTTAGGCATAGTTCCAAATTGCTCTTCAGAATGGTTAGATTAGTTTACAATTCTACCAACAGTGCATTAGTGTCCTAGTTTTTCCATATCCCCTCCAACATTTGCCATTTCCATTTTCTGTCATATTAGCCAATTTGATAGGTATGAGGTAGCACCTCTAATCAATAGTGATTTAGAACATTTTTTCATATGACTATAGATGGCTTTGGTTTCTTCTTCTGAAAACTGCCTGTTTGTGTCCTTTGACCATTTTTCAATAGGGGAATGGCTCTTTTATAAATTTGGCTCAGTTTCCTGTCTGAGAAATGAAGCCTTTATCAGAAAAAAATTGTGCAGAATTTCCCCCCCCCCCCAGTTTCCTCCTTTCCTTCTAATTTTGTCTGTATTGGTTTTGTTTATGCAAAACCTTTTAATTTCATGTAATCAAAATTATTCCCTTTTCCATAGATCTGACAAGTCAAATTGTCCATGCTCTCTGAATTTGCTTATGACATCACCCTTTATATCTAAATCATGTACCTATTTTGATATTATCTTGGTATACAGTGTGAGATATTGGTCTATTTTTAGTTTCTGTCAAACTGCTCTAATTTTCCCAGCAATTTTTTGTTAAATAGTGAGCTCTTTCTTCGAAAGTTTGGATCTTTGGGTTTCATTACATTATTGTAGTGATCTACATTTGTGTATTGTGTCCCCAAATGATTCCAAAGATCCACCACTCTAATTCTTAGCAAGTACCAGCTTATTTTGACGATTACCACTTTGAAATATAGTTCAAGTGTAACCCTGGGCAAGTCATTTAAAACCAGTTACCTCCAACAACAACAACAAAAAGAAATATAGTTTGAAATCTGGCATTGCTAAACCCTCTTCCTTTACATTTTTTATTGATTCCCTTGATATTCTTCACTTTTTGTTCTTCCAGATGAATTTTTTTTAGCTCTATAAAATAATTCTTTGGTAGTTTGATTGATATGGCACTGAATAAGTGAATTAATTTGGATAGAATTGTCATTTTTGTTATATTGCCTTGGCCTACCCATGAGCAAAGAATATTCTTCCAATTGTCTAGATCTGTCTTTATTTATGTGAAAAGTGTTTTTTAGTTGTGTTCTTAGAGTCCCTGGAGTTGTCTTGGCAGGTAGACTACCAAGTATTTTATAATGCCTGAAATGATTTTAAGTGTAATTTCTCTCTGCTGGTATTGTTGGCAATATATTATCTGACAAATTTTTGATGTTTTTTGTGAACAATTCAATCTCTTAGAAAGCTGAATGAAGAAGAAAAACTTTTAAAATATGTTTAAATTTCTAGTTGAATTACATCCCAGGGTACTGAATAAACTTAAAGAATATGAAAACAACCAAAAATCTTTGAAGAATCATGAAAAATGGAAGACAGACCAGGAAAACAGACCAATTTTCTAATTTTCAAAAGACGGGGACAGGGTAGATTCTGGAGACTACAGAATGATGACCTTTCTGTTGATCCCTGGCAAAATTCAAGAATGGAAATAGTGAGCACTTAAAAGGGAGAGATAGTACTTACAGAATACCCAGGACTTCCCTCACCCATAGATACCCACTTAGTTATCTTGGATTTGACAGACTTTATGAACTAGATCTTCCCCAAACCATTAGCTTCTACATATGTTTTACCTTTACTAATGAGTCAGATGACACCCTCAGTTCATAAAGTTTGTAGTAACTAGTTTAATTTGAGTAAATAGTTTGTAATAACAGTAACAACAAAATATTCTGCTCTCAAATCTTAAGTTCACTCTTCCACAAACTCTCTCTCTCTCTCTCTCTCTCTCTCTCTCTCTCTCTCTCTCTCTCTCTCTCTCT
>CM053597.1:93018026-93036302 GCA_028646575.1 Pseudocheirus occidentalis | reverse complement strand
CAACTGGAATAGTGGAGGTGGAGCAATGGAGAAGTTCCTGGACAAGAATAGGAATTCCACATTAAAGCTTCTTGGGTACAATGGAGGAGTTATTATATAATAACATGAAGCTCTAAGATCAAGCAGAAACTAGAACTGAGAAGCAACATGTGACAGAAACCACGAGATGGAGAACATCATAACTTGTCCTTTACCGGCAATAAGAATGATAGAGACTAAGCAAGGCCAAGAGGTGGGGATGGTGTTGCATTAAAATAGCATTAGAAACTCCATTTCACTCTTGTCTACCATTTTGTAAAGTCAAGGTTCAACTTCTTGGAAGTCACCTGATTTTGGAGCAAGATTACTTGCTGTCAGCTTAAAGAATGTCACAAAACTACCCCTCTCTTGCTCACCTCAGTGTCTCCAGGTCCTCTCCACCAATAAAAAAACAGATGTCTCCTGTTTTTAATTCCCTCCAAATTGTATATTAAATGTGTAGAAACCAATGGTCGATGTCCTTGGCTACCAAGAGCCTTGGACCCGATTCATTCCTGCAACTGCATGAATTGCTAAATAAATCATTGCCTGGATCTAACTAATTGGTTGCTTTATTTGATGTAACAGTGAATTATCTGGTGACCTGTTATTTCCCTTCAAAATGAAGGACCCTAACTGGAAGGTAGTCCTATAAGTCTAGAGGGGACTATTTAGGTGCCTATTAAGATGGAACTCACCAGATGTAGAGACACCAACTCTCCAGAAACTCTAAGTTTTTCTCTTGCTTGGTGATAGTGGTGGTGGTATGGGAGAGGCGAGTAAATTCTATTGTAATATAATAAATCTGAAGGCCTGAACATATCACTGAGAAAGGTAGAAGTCATTAGAAAGGAAAGGAGACTTATTTTGACTTTTTATGGGCTCAGATGCAAGTCTGTGTTTTTGTTTTGTTTTACCAAGTGAAATAAAACATGTTCTATATTTGATGTCATTGTTAGTCCAAATGTTTTCGTGGAAGCTGAGGACCCTTAGTCTTTTTTATAGAAGATACAGATAGGAAGCAAATTCTGATGTTCCTAGAAGAAACCCTGAGTGGGAGCATGAGCCAAAAAGAGTACGATTTGTGAGAAGCCCCCACTCTTAAACCTGGGGTATGCAAACCCCGAACTTTGGTTCTTAGCTATGGAAGACTGATATGGAAGATGAATTAGATTTATTTTATATGACTCCCAACGTAAGTTGCATAGGGAGGCAAATTTTCACTGATTATAGGAAATTCATAATCTAAAAATGGAATAGTCTAATTTGTGAGGTTGTTAGCTCTCCCTAGAGGTCTAGCTGAATTTGTCAGGAATATTGTAGACAGAATTTCTACATGATGTGGAAGATTGCATTAATTGAACTCTAAGAACTATTATAATTCCAAGACTCTGTGAATCTATGATTATTATATTAGTCACTGAATTATAGCTCTCCTATTTCCTATGTGACTCTGGGCAAATCATTACGCTTTTCTAGGCCTAAGTTACATCACATAAAAAATGAGGAGGTAAGCTAAATGATCTCAAAGTTTCCAGAAACAACAGGCATGTACATGCAGGATTTAAAGGGGAGGTAATCTCAGAGCATTAGCCTTGAGGGAACAGGGAAAGGCCTATGGCAGAAGGCTGAGCAGGAAGTGAGTCATGAAGAAAGCCAAGGAAGCCAGGAGAAGGACAATGCAAAATGAGGGGCCAGATTGTGAATGGCTTCAAAAGCTGACCAATATTTTGATATTTGATTCTGGAGATCATAGGGAGCCACCGAAGTTTACTGAGTTGGGGTGGGGAGGAAAGACATGGTCAGACTTGTGTTTTAAGAAAATTACTTTGTATCCCAAAAAGATCAAGGGAAAAAGAAAAGGACCTATACGTACAAAAACATTTATAGCAGCTCTTTTTGTGGTGATAAAGAAATGGAAATTGAGGAAATGCCCATCAATTGGGGAATGGTTGAACAAGTTGTGGTACATGATTGTGATGGAATACTACTGTGCTGTAAGAAATGATGAGCAAGCAGACTTCTGAAAAACCTGGAGAGACTTAATGAACTGATGAAAAGTAAAGTAAACAGAACCCAGAGAACACTGTACATAGTAACAGAAATATTATGCAATGATCAACTGTGACTAATTTAGCTACTGTCAGGAATACAATGATCCAGGACAATTCTGAATGATGAAAAATCTATCTACCTCTAGAGAAAGAACTGATGGAGTCTGAATGCAGATTGAAGCATATTTTTTAACTTTTTCTTTTTTTTTAACATGGCTAATATGGAAATATGCTTTGCATGATCTCACACATATAATTGATATCATGTTTCTTGCCTTTACAATGGGTGGAAGAAGGGTGGGAGGGAGAGAACTCAGAACTCAAAAAAAATTTTTTTTAAATGAATGCCAAAAATAAATTATAACTTTTTTTTTAATAAGTAAAGAAAATTACTTTTGCAGTTGAGTGGAGAATGGACTAGACCAGGGAGAGATCTGAGGCAGGGAGATCAACTTGGAGGTTATGTTGCAATAGTATAAGATGATAAGACCCCCTCCCCCCAACTGCTTGTGCGAATGAAGAAAAGGCATACATAAGGGATGATGTGAAGGTAGAAAGTACAAGAACTGGCAATAGACTGAATATGTGAGATGAGTGCAAGTGAGGAATAGAGTATTACAGCAAGGTTGTAAACCTGGGTGAACCATGAAGATGGTGGTCCACTCAATAGTAAAAGGGAAGTATGAGAGAGGGGAAGGTTTTTGGAAAAAGATGAATTTTGTCATAGACATGTTAAGTTGATCATGATCTCAAATATCCAGTTTGAGATGTTTAATAGGCAGTTGGTGGTGCGAAACTAGAGGTCAATAGAGATATTCGTTCTGAGATAAATATATTTGAGAATCATCTTAATGAAGAAGGTGACCATTGAATTCATGGGAGCTGATGAGATCACCAAGATAGCACAGAATGAAAGAGAAAATGGCCCAGGATAGATCTCTGAGGAACACCCATGGTTACTGGGCATGACCTGAGGAAGATGTAGCAGAGACTGAGAAGGAATGGTCAGACAGGCAGGAGGAGCACCAGGAAAGAGCTGGGTCATGAAAAAAAATAACACAGCTAGGAAACATCTAAGACAGGATTCAAATTCAGATTTTTGAGACTATAGATCTAACACTATTCTCTCTAGCTGCCTTCTCCATCTATAAAATGAGAGATAGAGAAGGTACCTTTCCTCCTCTTCCTCTTCCTCCTCCTTGAACAGACTATCCTTTATTAAAGGTACAGGAAATGAATTTTTTTGGATATCTATAAATCATTTTTAAAGTATTTTATTTTTCCCCAAATTATATGTAAAGACAATTTTTAGCACTCATTTTTACAAGATTTTGAGTTCCAATTTTTTTCCTTCCTTCCCCTCTTCACAAAATGGCAAGCAATTTGATATAGGTTATATATATGCAATCCTGTAAAACACATAGGAAAGGAATTTAAAATTTTTTAAAATTTATTTTGTCAAATATTCTTTCTTTGCAAAGGTTGAGTACTATTACTGTGAAACACTGCATAAAATGGAAGACTTTTTTTTGGACATTTTTGTTAATCTAACTGAGCTATTCATTTTCCTTTTTTTAAATCTTTGTTATTAGTGTGGCATGGGCTCCAAGGTACTTATTCCAAGTTCCATTGCCATTGATGAGCTGGGGCCTCAGAATAGGGTTGCTATGGCTCCTCAGGGCTCTAAGGGTAGCCCCAAGGGCATGTGTAGTGCTATGTAGCTCATGAGTCCTTATAAGTGTGCTTCCTCCCATGACTGTCAATTGATATCATTTAGTCAGTTAACCTTAAACAACTTTTAGAAGTGGCTATTTATTGATATAGTAAGGATGGTGGCTATAAACATCTGTCTAAAACTCTAACACATCTCCCACAAGTCCATACAGAGTGCAGTAAAAAGTAGGCTAAAGCTTAGAGAGTATTATGTGGCAAAAGGGTAAATTAGAGCTCTGGGTTGCCTTTTTGCCCCTTTGTGGGGTGCCCAAGAAGTCCTTCTTTGCTGGGTTCTTGATGAAGCTGTGACTCTTCATCCAGTCCTTGGCTCTTGATTTAGACACAACTGCCAAACTCTGGGGGCTGTGGAAGGCTGATTCTAGGCCCATGGATAAGATGGGGAATACTCCAGACCCCTCCAAACTCTGTAACAAAAGACCTTTCCTTCCATGGAAGCAGTTCCTTCTCTTAGGAGTTTTACTAGAATGCCAAGATCTCTTTAATCTTTTGAATAATTCTACTTCCAATAGTTTAGCTTGATCTTTATAGATGAGCCCTAAGACAAGACCAAGTTTCTTCAGTCAGTCTAAACAGAATCTCTCAAAATTTTCCAAGCATGTTAATCTAACGCCTTTGATTGATTGGCCAATGGAGCTTTGTTCTCACCCTCCTTATGGCACATTCATATTTACTTTAAATGGGTGGGGGAATCAATTACATTCTTACATAAGGGATTGCTCTTTGGGAAAGGGAGAATATATTGGGAAATGTAGGAGTTAAGAAAACAAAAGATAGCAGCAAACATTTATTTTAAGTAATAACAATATCAAATGAGGGAAGGGGGAGGGCTAAATCATCTAGCTCTGAGATGTTCTGATTCTTGTGGCTAAAAATGTTCTACTGTTGAAACATTTTCCTTTTCAATCAAATAGGACAAGAGCTGTGAGTGTCACTATCCCAGAGACTTTGCATTACTGCTATACACCAGCAGAGGGAGTGATTATTCCAAAGTCACATAAGATATAGGGAATTTAAGACCCCAGCAAGTTAAAAATTACAATAAAAATTTTAAATAAACCAGATTCATCTTAAAGTCTTTGCCAACAATTTCTTTTTTAAAAAGTTTAAAAATTTTTTTACTTTATTAAATGTTTCCCAATTACATATTAAAATTTTAATGATGCTTTTTAAAAAAAAATTTTGAGTTCCAATTTCTCTCCCTCCCTCCCACTTCCCCCCCCCCCTGCTTAGTTTGTAGCTGTTTTGATTTCATTGTCTTCTTCTAACTAAGTTTGTGTCTTGATCTTCTCTGTCACCATAGTAGCTTTTTATGGTGGATTTTGTTTTTGTTTGTTTGCTCATTTTCCCACCTTATTTCTTGATTCAGAATTTTCTGTTAATTTTGGGCTCTGTCTCAAGCTTCAGACTTTTTCTGCACTGTTGTTTTCAGATATTAATTCTGCAGGTTTGGAAGTCCAAGGTGGTGCGATTTGGGGACAGAGATGGTCATAACTCTCTTGTTCTGCATTCTGGTCCCTACCCAGGAAAGGTCCCTGATCTTTTGGGATTGTAATTTGTTCCTAAGGGTCACAGATCCCTTGGAGCCAGAAATCTTCCTGCTTTTCAGGATTTCCACATCCTCAGTCAAAAGTGCTCCACTCTAGCCTTGAACTATGACTCCTTAATGGGTAAAAACAATGGAGTTGCCAAACAGTGTCTGGTCCTGCATTCACTGCTAGCACAGGAGTACCTGGTAATTTCTTTCTGACAAGTGCCCTTCCCTTTACTGTCTCTGGATTGAGAGGTCCCAAAGTTGCTGCTGCTTTTGTCACCACCACCTAGTCCCTTGACTGGCTTCATCCATATGGACTCCAGGTCAGCCTAAGCTCCAGTGTCACAGATCTCTCTTTCTGGCCTCCTCTGTTATCTTGGGCTAGAAGGATGTCTCACTCTGTCCTTCTGTTGGCTCTACCACTTCAGAAGTCTATTGGAGGCATTGTTTTAAGGTAGTTTAGAGAGAAACACATTGGGAAAACTTGGATGAGTGCTTCTCTCCTCTGCCATCTTGGCTGTACCCCCAGAAGTACTGACACCAACAACTAAAAAAAAAAACCAAACTACCCTTTTTATTTATTTCCCCCCCTCCCCCTCAGTCCATCCATACCTGATTGGCACTCATTCTAACTAGACTTCAATGTTGTATTATCCAAATTATGTACGTATGTGGGAGAATTCACTTTTTAAATAAAAATCTCTAACTTTTATATCATCTTCATTTCTGAATCTATTTCTCCTCTCCCTCTCACATAAAGACAATCATCTCTTATAACAAAGAACAAAAAAGAAACAAAGAAACAAAACCAAGCAATGCATCCATTTTATGACTGTATACCCACTATTAAAATAATGTAGTGATCATAGCTAGCACTTACATAGTATTTTAAAGTTTGCAAAACACTTTGCAAACATTACCTCATCTGATCCTCATAACAACCCAAGGAGTTAAATGCTATCATTATTATCTCCATTTTGTAGATGTGGAAACTAAGGCAGACAAAGGTTAAATTACTGTAGATATTGAGCAATCCCCTACTTCTGTTCCAAGACCTAAGAAAGGAAAGAAGTGTATTTTCTCTAGGGGAAAATTTAGCCATTATATTTATGCACTGGAACTTACATTAAAAAAAAAAGGTAGTCATTATTAAATGATTACTGCACAGTTGAGTGAATATAAGTAAGAAACCACCCATTTTTGCAACCAAATTAATTTCTTACTCCTCCCCACTAAATAATTACCAGTAAACATTTCAGAGTACCCATCGTAGGAAAACTTGAATAACAACACCTGCAAGAATACCTTACATTTGCATAGATTTTCAGTTTTCAGAATGCCTTCTCGTTGTATATCTTTTGATATATCTCACAGTGTCTGAAGTATTTTGGTGAAATGACAGCCATATTGAATGGTGAGAATTATTTGTGCAACAAATTATAAACAAACACAGGAGATGTGAAAAGCTCATGTTCTGCTATTAGTACAATGTTTGACAGGGGAAGGAGAGTTCCAAATGATGACATGTCTGCTCAAACATAGTACCAGACCAAAAAACACCCCTTGTTCCCTAGATGTTCCCCAGATGTTCCTCAGATGTCAGAGGCTCTGTATGAACCAGAACCCAGGTGCTAGGGACCTACCCCAGCCTCATCCCTGTAACAGAGCTGCCAACACCATCACCACCAGTGGTTTCAGGCTACCTCCCACCTCTGACTTGTGCCTCCTAGCCCAGACTCTGCATTTTTGAGTTACACAGAAGCTCAGTTTGTTGGGGTCCTGCATGGCTTTTCTCCTTCATCTGATCACACTGCACTCATCATCTTTTAATGTGTATAATAATTGACTGTGAAAGCTCCTTGAGGTTAGAGATGCTGTTTTGTCCTTGCATCCCAGCCAAAGAAGTCTATCTGGGAGAGGAAGAGAAGGTCAGATGGAAGAAGACTGGACCCGTGATTTCATCCCTGTGTGGAAACTTCACTGAGGCTGATCAACAACGCATTTCTAACTTATAAGCTCAGAAATTTGCTGAAAGGACTAATAGCTATGTGCCAAGTATTATCTTAAATGCTTTTTACAAATATCATCTCATTTGATCTTTACAACAACTCCATGATATGTGGGTTATGATCATCCCCTTTTTCCAACAGAGAAAACTGAGGTGACCAGAAGTTAGGTGATCTTCCCAGGGTCACACAGCCAGTAAGCCTCTGAGGTTGGATTTGAACTCAGGTCTTCTTGACTCAAGGCCTAGGGCTCTATCTACTATAGCACCGTGCTTTGACTAGTATTTGTCAGAGGCCGGATTGAAACCCAGGTCAAAATGATGACTTCAAGGTCAGGTTTCTGTCCAATACATCTAGATGCCTCTAACTATTTTCATATAGCAGTAACTTAATAAATATTTGTTGAATAAACTTCTATCTTTTAAAAGATCTGACATGTGATTGATACAGGTACTTCTTCCATCCTTGTGAGTGCCCACCCCCATCACAAGAGTGTGGAGAGAGCACTGGATGTGGAGATGGAAGAGCTGTGTTCAAATTCTCGGTCAGTAAGCAGTACTCCGAATGACCCTGGACGCAAAGAGATGACCTTTAACATCCCTTCAGGCACTAAATCCTGATTCCTCTTCACTTCAGTGGGTAGTTGCATGAGTTGTTGTGGCTAAAAATGTGTCACTGGGCAGCCAACTTTTTTTCCTTTTTGGAGGGGGGAAGGTAGGGCAATTGGAGTTAAGTGACTTGCCCAAGGTCACACAGCTAATTTTTGTGTTAAGTGTCTGAGTCTGTTTTTGAACTCAGGTCCTCCTGCCTCCAGGGTCAGTGCTCTATTCACTTGGCCACCTAGCCTCCCCCAGCCAATTTTTCAATGATAAATCTCTAGGATCTTAGCTAGGTTGGCCTTCAGAAGGCATGTGGATCATTCATCTTGATGCGACTCGGCAGAAATTATATCCTATTGATATTGGCCTTCCAGAACCTAGGATCATTTCCATGCTACAGTGATCCACGTTTTTTTGCCTTTGGGTCTGTGGGACTCACTTGACTTTGTTGGCCAAGTTGAAATTGGGTCACTCACATCAAGCTGGAAGGCAGGCTCTCACCTTATCTCCTGTCTGCAGATCTGATTTCTTGTTGTGTTTTTCTGTGGAGAGGAGAAAGACCAGGCCACACAGGTGTGCACAGATATGCTCAATTAATATACCTGTCTGAGACAAGGGGCATTTATCTTCTTAAGAGGTATTCTGGGTTAGTGAGAGATTTGGGGGGAAAAGGGAATGCTCTGAAGAGTGCCAGAAATGGGAGTGAAGGGTAGGGGTAGAAAGGAAGAGGGGAGAGGGGAGAGAATGGTACAGGGGTGCCTGGGAGGAAGGTGGATACAGGCATGGAGAGACCCTTGACAATTTCTCCATCACAAACCTGAGTTAATCAGCAAGAGAGAGAGAATGCTGTACCTCAGTTCCTCCCTGAATCTAAGCAGCAGGTGAGAGGGTTCCTAAGGGAGAGTGGTACGCCAGGCTGTGGAAATAGCTGTACCATACTGGTAACCAGGCTGGGACTATGGGCCAGGACAAAAGAGGCCCCTGGAGATCAGCAAGGCAGGCCCAAATCTCTCTGGCAGAAGATATTGGGCAGTTTACCCACATCAAGCTAAAGGAATTAGGTCTGGGATGATCTCTCAGAGGTCTGAGTTTGAGTTCCTGATAGAACAGGGGCTAGGCAGGGAGTCTGTAGAGAGAATGCCCAGGCTTTTTAGAGGTCAAAAGAAACCAAAAGTGGTCACTCTCTTGAGCTGCAATGACTCGTACTTTTGACAGCAATGCCATACCCCCTTGTGGGCACCTTCTTCCTATGGTTCAACTTCCTTATGTGTTATCTTCCCTCATTAGAATGGAAGCTACTTGAAAGCAGGGATTGTCTTTTTTTTTTTTTCTTTTTCTGCTTGCATTGGTCTGCCTAATAAGTACCTAACAAATATTTGTTTACATGATGTAAGGTAATGATTCATATTTATATAGTGCTTTAAAATTTGCAAAATGCTTTTCTATGGAATTAGGTAGTATAAGGATTTTCATGCCATTGAACAGACAAGGAAGCTGAGGATCTTAGAGGGGCAGTAATCTCCACAGAGAGGAAGTCTGAGAATTCTAACAGTTCTCCTTGATTCAAAGGCCAAGCAAGGCTTGTTTTGTCTCCACTACACCCACCCGTCTCTAAGAACACACCTCAGTCTTATGCTATTCTTGCTGAACTTTGATCTCAGATTTAGCAGGTGGAGATTCTGTGCTCGGGTTTGATCCCGAGTGTCTAGGAATTTTCAGAGACCAGCGACCCAGGATCAGAGCACTTTCACTGTGGGAATTGAGGTCAATGATCAAGAGGCTAAGGGGTGGTGGGGGTGGGGAGTGTGGATTGTCAACTGGGTCATTCCACTGATAAGGGGAGGTGGGGCTGCCTGGGGAAGGGATGAGGCTGTTACTTTAATCTTAGTCTTGGAGGCAGAGTTCAATTTAATATCTAGAAAAGTTCCCAGCAATCATGGTGTTATATTTACAAAAGTTTTTGCTCAGAAGAAACCTAGGAGGTAAGGTATAACCCCATGAGATCAAGAAATTAAGTGACTTGCCCAGGGTCACCCAACTGTGTCCCAAACTCAGGCATTTTGCCTTCAAGTCCAACATTCTTTCCATCACATTGGACTGAGAGGCATCTATGAATAGAACCAGCTATATGGTGATACAGTGAGTGAGATCCCTGCTCCTGGAGATGTTCAAGCTAAAGCTTGTTATCTCAGTACTTTGCAGAAGATTCTATGGAGTATGACAATGGGATACACGGCCTGTGAGGCCCCTGACTGAGTTGGCTGGGAGGGGGTGCTCTTTCTTAGCTGGCCATGGAGCCCAGAAGACTCAGGTTCAAATCCTTCATCTGATTGCCTACTGCCAGTGTGACCCTGGGCAAATGATTTAGCCTCTCAGATGGTCCTGACCATTCTCTAAGACTACAAGTTACAGATAAGCAGCCAATTTGCAATTAGGGTTGGGGAATTTCCACAAAAAGTCTAAAACCACAGTTCCTTAAAACTGAAAGATTCTATTAACTTATCTAGCAGTATTACTATAGGTCTCTATCCCAAAGAGATCAAAGAAAAAAAGGAAATACATATTATATACAAAAATATTTGTAGCAGCTCTTTTTCTGGGGACAAAGTACTGGAAATCGAGGGGATGCCCACCGATTGGGTAATGGCTGAACAAGTTTGGCATACGACTGTAATGAAGTACTATGATGAGTAAGATGTTTTCTAAATAACCTGGGGGAACTTATATGAACTGATGCCAAGTGAAAAGAGCAGAACCAGGAGAATGGTGACAACAATAATGGATGGTGATCAGCTGTGAATGGCTTAGTTATCCTCAGTAATACAATGATCCAAGGTAATTCTAAAGGACTTATGATGGAAAATGGTATCCATTTCCAGAGAAAGAACTGATGGGAGTCTGAATGCAGGCTGATGCATACTTTAAAAAAAAACTAACTTTCTTTATTATTCTTGGGTTTTTTTGTCAGTGTTTTCTTTTGCAACATGGCTAATATGGAAATGTCTTGCATGACTGCACATGTATAATACATATGAAATTGCTTGCTTTCTCAGGGAGGAGGGAGGAAAGGGAAAAAGGAAGAGACTATGGAACTCAAAATTTTAAAAATGTTTACAAAAATTTTTGTTTACATGTAATTGAGAAAATATAAAATAAAAATTAAATGTTAAAAAATGTCTATGATGTTAAGTTTGTAATTGGTGGAACAGCTGTGGAATTCTCATTAGAGGGAAGAGAGGTCCAAGAATGATAGGGCATCCTAAAGGGTTATTTCTGGACAGGCAGCTGCCCTCTTGGGTTATTTTCCCTCTGGCCCAACGGATATAGGTTCCTTTTCTTCCACATCACCGTCAAGCTGAAAGCAGAGAGGGAGCTGCTGAAAGTAACAGCTGGTGGCCCTTTTTGCTCATTCTCCTCTGCCCTCTGACTGCTGCCTTCCTCACCAAAGAATAAGCAGTATAGTAGAGAAGAAAGTATTGGGATTGAAGTAGGCCAGCTCAGAAATATCCGTTGTATCCATGCCAGCAAGTAATTTCACCTAACTTTAGGAAGCTCAGTTTATTCACCTGTAAAATGGGAACAATAATACTTTGAGGCAGCTAGATGGCACACATCACCATCAATAATAATAGATGGCATTTCTATAGTGACTTAAGATTTACCAAGCGCTTGGAAGTTATGCTGATTCATTTGACCTGTATTTATTCTTATTATATGGATTAGGAAACTGAGACATAGAACGGTTTAGAGACTTTTGCCCAGGATCACTCAGCTAATTATGTGTCTGAGGCATGCTCTGAACTCAGGTCTTTCTCCCAAAATTTCCACGATCTAGCTGTCTCACCAACAACCATGCTAGCTGTATGACCCTAGAAAAGTCACTTAACTTTGCTTTCAATTTCCTTATCTGCAAAATTGGGACATTAACGGCACCTCCTTCATAGGGTTGTCATGAAAATCAAATGAACTAGTAAATATAAAGTCCTTTAAAGATCTTATAGAGCTTATAACCTTAAAGACCATATAATTGCCATATTGTTTATAAATGTACATTACAATTAATACTATATAAGTATAATTAATACTAATAATGTAATTAACAGTATTATTTTTTACTATCACTTGTATTACCTACTTCACAAGACTGCTGTTGCTCAGTTGTGTCTGACTTTTCATGACCCCATTTGGAGTTTTCTCTGCAAAGATCCTGGAGTGGTTTGCCATTTCTTTCTCCTGCTCATTTGAGCTGGGTTAAATGACTCGCCCAGGGTCATACTGCTGTGTGTCTGAGGCTGGATTTGAAGTCAGGTCTTCCTGACTCCAGGCCCACCACTCCATCTACTATGCCACCTAATTACCCCTTTACATCATCACTAGACTCCAGCTGAAGCCTCCAAATGCAGTGCTTGCTGTACCAATTACCAGCTTTATTTGGCCTTGACTCTGGTAGTGAAAGCTCTGTTGGCCCCCATATCCTTGATAGCTGCTTCTCTCCTGCTGCAGAGCCCTGTCCTGCAGGCAGAAAGGGCCTGGGATGGAATATTAGGCCACTGATGCGGAGAAAGCCAGGGGATGTTATGACATTTGATAATGTTAGGGACTTTCAGCGGAGGAAATGTGTGTGGTTTGCACGTTGCTTCATTTTGCCCCCTGTGGGGCAAATCTTAGGGAATAAGAGGGAAAGGGGGTGGGGGTGGGTATGACTGGAATGGAGCTACTACTCAGGGAAGACCTTCCTTTGCCACCCGTTGCCAACAAATAAGGGCAGCTAGGTGTCACATTGTGTAGAGTGCCAGGCCTGGAGTCAGGAAGATTCATCTTACTAGCTGTGTGACCCTGGGTGAGTCACTTAACCTTGTTGGCCTCAGCTTCCCCATCTGTACAATGACCTGAAGAAAGGAATGGCAAACCACGCCTGCATCTTTGACCCCAAATGAGGTCACAAAGAGTCAGAAACAACTGAACAAGTCACCAAATGTTAGGTGCCTTTTCGGAATGCAGATATAATGTGAAGAAGCTGGAATAGTGTTTTAGGTCCCTTCTAGCTCTGAATTGATTCTCCCAACCATGGGGGCCATACATGTAATGAGCTGTTGCCTTAGAACAGTTTCCTTAAGATATAGGACAGGATGGGGAAACCTGCAGCTGCTAGGTTACATGTGGCCATCTAGGTCCTTGGGTTGGGCCTTCTGACTGAGTTCAAGTTTGACAGGACAGATCCTTTTATTAAGGGGATTTGTTTGGTGAAGTTTGGATTCCATAAAAGGGCCACATTTGAGGACTTAGACTGCCACATGTGGCTCTGAGGCTGAAGGTTACCCACCTCTGCCCTAGGAGAAGAGGTCCTACACCAGGATGAACTCCCATATCCTCCGATATTGTGTGTCTGGATTGAAGTGGCAAGTCCCCAGGCCACAACCTAATACTTCGTATGCAAAAGAACAGAATAAGGAAAGACAGTATTTAAGCAAATGAGGTCCTAGAACTAGAGGAAGGAGGTGGTACCAAGAGGTAGGAAGGCAAACAGCAGAACTGCAGAGGGGGAAGGGGCCTAGGTTTCTGTTCCCCTGCTGTCAGCCTCACCCTCAGCTCGGTCCTTTCGTTCAGATAGCTGGTTTGGCCTATGAAATGAGTCACAGGTGTGCAGGCCCTTTAGGCCTCTATCTCCCAGCGCATCTGCTTCTCTCCACAGCTCGGCATCCCTTACCTCAATACCTTCATGGCACAGATGGCCAGCTCCCAGTACTATCATCGGGAACACGATTTTCCCTTCCAAATGTCTGAGTTCTACTCCCTCCAGTCTCTGCAAATCTCTGCTTTTTAAAATTTTCCTCCTTTCTTCCCCCTGCCTCAATTTCTGGGCTTCTCACTTCTGGGTCCCCCCCCCCATCTTTTTTTGTACACTTAACGCTCTATTTTTCTTTTTTCTTAACAACTAACACCAAATAAGATCGGCATTTCCATATACAGAACAGAACAGTAAGACAGGGTTGTACATGAAGCTACGAATCTGCACGGTGAACAGCTTGCTTTTCTTTTTAAGTATATAATAAATTCAGTGGTCTATTTTCATAGCTGCTCACAACCCCTCCCCAATCCTGCAGAGGGGAAGATAGGTTCAAAAAGCATGAGTGCTAAGAAACTGGAGAAATGGAAACTCAAGGTTTGAGTCTGACTTCACAATGGCCCTTGGCTTTATTTCTTTTTCTTAACAAAGCTAGCCAAGTGGTACAGTGGATAGAGAGAGAGGCCTGGAGTCAGGAAGATTGGAGTTCAAATCCTACCTCAGACCCTTTTAGTTGTGTGACCCTGGGCAAGTCACTTAACTGCTGCCTGCCTCAGTATTCTCATCTGTAAAAAGGGGAATGATAATAGCATTTACCTTCCAGGGTTGTTGTGAGGATCAGGTAGATAATATAATAGCTGTAAAGCATTCAGCAGAGTGCCCAGCACATAGCAGGGACTCAATAAATGTCTAGTTCTTTCCTTACGTCTCTGTCCTGCACTGCTCAGAAAGTCAGAGAGGCATGAAGAGCTACTGGACAGTCCTACATTTTCCCTTCCAATGACATACTTCCCCAAATCTGACCTGATCTGCATCCCTCTGGAAATTCTTGGGCCTGCTATTAAGCTCTTGTTTACACCATTCTTTCTGTAATCACTGAGTTTCTTTGTTTACCACACTAACACTTTAGTGTGTGATCTTCCCTAAATTATTCTGTTAACACTATTTATTAGACTGTTACCGTATATAGACTTAAACTACTGTGTCAACACTGCTTACTCCAGTCTTTCCCAGCTCTTCCTACCTTTTCTTCCCTGGGAAGTGTGTGTGTGTGTGTGTGTGTGTGTGTGTGTGTGTGTGTGTGTGTGTGTGTGAGAGAGAGAGAGAGAGAGAGAGAGAGAGAGAGAGAGGGAGAGGCAGAGAAGAGAGAAAGAGGAGGGTGAGAGTAGGAGAGAAAGGAAGAAGGGAGAGAAAGAAAAGAAGGGAGAGAGAAGGGGAGAGAGAAAAGGGAAGAATGAAGGGAGAAAGATGAAGATAAAGACAGAGAAAAGAAAGGGAGAAAGAAGGAGGGAGGGAGAGAAAGATAAAAGATAGGAGGGGACAGAAAGAAGAAAGAGGATGGAGAGAGACAGAGAAAAAGAGAAGGAGAAAGACAGAAAGGAGAAAAAAGGAGAAAGAGAGTGAAAGAGAGAAGAAAGGAGTGGACACAGAGAAGAGAAGGAAGAAAGATGGAAAGAGGCAAAGAGGAGAAAGAGAAGAGAAGGAGAAAGAGAGGAGAGGAGAAAAAAGGGAGAAAGGATGAGAGTGAGAGAGAGAAGGAAGCAATGGATAGAGAGAAGACTGGGGAGAAAGATGGAGAGAGAGAAGAGAGGGAGAAAGAATAAGAGACAGAGAAAAGAGAAGGAGGGAGGAGGAGGAGGAGGAGGAGGGAGAGAGAGACAGAGAGAGAGACAGAGAGAGAGGAGAGAGAGAGAGAGAGAGAGAGAGAATTGGAGCTCAGGCCTTTCACTCAGGCTCCTACAGTGATAGCTCAATAGAATCAATGCTAGCCTTTTTTTCCCCAAAAAGAAAATGACTTCTTGGAATAGGCTTGAAGAGTAGGGATTTCTGCTGAGTCAGAGCTGAAAAAAAACCTGAATGTTGTAACTTCTGTAGGGACTGCCCCCAAGGTCACCCCAGACTTCATGATTATAGGAAATGTTCATAAACACTTAGGAGTTAAGCAGAACAAGTCTGGCTTAGATAAACTTCACCAATACTTAACGGTTCTGTGCAATATGAGTAAGGGGTCAAGAGGTTTGGGGTTTCACTCCTGGCTTTACCATTTACTAGATCTGGAATTCAGTGACACGAAAATTTCCTCTCCTAGTTTTCTCCTCTACAGAATGAAGGCCATAGAGTAGAGCAGGTGTGTCAAACTCATAAAAATGAGGGCCATTAAACCATACATAAGGATCTTGGTGGGCTGTTGACTTTGAAAGCCACGTTTATATATTTCTTTTTTCATTGCCACCTCAGCATATTCAAATCAGATAGGAACTATATTTTAATCTGGTTCTGGTTGCCCTGGGAAGGGTTGTGGGCCACAATGAGTCCCTTCCCTGGTGACATTTGACACTCTGGGGTAAAGGATTTTGTTCACCTCTTAGGTCCTGTGATTCTGATTTTTTTTTCAGTTTTTATTTATTTTATTTTTAATTCATGGAATGAAACAAGGATTTCCATAACGCAGTACAATTAAAAAGATGACTGCATATGAAACTGTAAATGTGATTCTGATTTTAAGTAGGAAAGAACTGAGAAACCAGGCAAATAATTCTTTTCCTCAGCACCAGTTAAGTGGTTCCCAATTCTATACCCTAGAGTCAGAGGACAAGTATTTGAATTTCCCTTTTATCCATATTACTTAAGTGGTTGTGGGTCAGTCACCAAAGTTTTCTGGGATTCATTTTTCTCCTCTGTGAAATGAGGAAGTTCAAGTTCAACTAGACAGTGTCTGAGGTAAGCCTTGGGTAAGTTATTAAACATTCCTGGGCCTCACTTCCCTCACCTGTAAAATGGGGAGAGTTGGACTCTGAGGTCTCTTTTAGAGCTATGCTCCTAAGATTATTTCATTCAACAAATATATGATTACAGAGACCTGAGCCTTTATTTAAATCAAGTATCTCTCCTAGAACTGTTTCTTTAAAAAAAAAAAACAAATAGTTCCCCCAGTAGCATTAATATAATATGCGTGTGAATAGCAATTTACAGCAAAAGTTTCCATTTTACAACTAATTCCTTGGGGGCACCTAAGATTATTTTGTTTAATTGGAATTGTTACCATGAACATATTGGAAGAAATTACATTTATAGTCCAAGGTATCTGGAGAAAAGCCTCTCCATACATAGTCCTCGAAAGAGTGTTTTGAATTTAGTTGGGGAAGGAAGGTGATGTTTTTCAAATTATCCAGTTCCTTTTCTGAGTACTATTTTGTTAGCTGGTTGAGGGGGTTAGGTGGGTTAGTTAGGAGATCCAGGGAATTGGAAGATTTCTGAGGGGTAGGAAAAACTGAAAGGTAAATTGCTACTTGATGGGAGAACTAAGGAAGTAGAAAAAGTTCAGGGGGCCATTGGACTGGTATTGGAGGCCTGGAATAGAGTCCCAGCCTTGTCATCGACAGTGAACTTTGTGATGCTGTCAACTCTCTGGAGCTCCTTTACCATATCTTTAAAACTGGAATGATCAAACCCCAGCTCTGTATAACCTTCAGGATTGTTGAGGGACTCAAAGGAGGCAAAGTACTTCTCACTACTGTAATGAACTATACACACAATGAAATGAGGCAAAGTACCTTGCAACTGTATATATACATACATACATTTGTTGTATAGTGGTTTCAGTAGTGTGTCTCTTCATGGCCCCATTTGGGGTTTTCTTGGCAGAGATACTGGAATGCTTTGCCATTTCTTCTCTAACTCATTTGACAGATTTTGACATTGAGGCCAACAAAGTTGAATGACTTGCCTAAGGTCACCTAGCTAGTAAGTGTTTGAGGCTGGAGTTGAACTCAGGAAGATGAGTCTTTCTGATTCCAAGCCCAGCACTTCATCTACTGTGCTAGCTGCTCCTACATACATACATACCTACATATATACAACACATATAGATACACACGAAACTATGTGTGTGGATATGTATATAAATGTGTATGCATTTATAATATATGTATATATCTATATATCTATACATATATATTTGTAGAGATATATTCATCTCTCTCACTCTTTCTGTAGATAAAACACAATGGATAGAGAGAGTGCTGAACCTCGAATCAGGAAGATTTGAGTTCAAATGCTGCCTCAGTCACTTGTTAGCTGTGCAACCATGGGTAAGTCACTTAATGTTTATTTGCCTCAGTTTCCTCATCTGTAGATTGTGGATAATAATAGTTTTTTTGTGAGGATAAAATGAGATCTTTGCAAAGTATTTTGCTAACTTTAAAAAGTTGTAAATACTAGCTATTATCTATCTCTGTATCTATCTCTGTCCATCTATCTATCTATCTATCTATCTATCTATCTATCTATCTATCTATCTCTGTCCGTCTATCCATCTATCTATCTATCTATCTGTCCATCTGTCCATCTATCCATCCATCTATCTATCTATCTATCTATCTATCTATCTATCTATCTATCTATCTCTGTCCATCTGTCCGTCTATCCATCTATCTATCTATCTATCTATCTCTGTCCGTCTATCTATCTCTCTCTCTATCTATCTCTGTCCATCTGTCCGTCTATCTATCTATCTATCTATCTATCTATCTATCTATCTATCTATCTA
>CM053597.1:92981564-93017526 GCA_028646575.1 Pseudocheirus occidentalis | reverse complement strand
ATTGGTTGTCCTTCCAGCGGGGGTGGGTCACAAGGGAGGAATCAAAAGAATCTAGAATAAAAAGCTCTGCAATACCTGCAGCTAGGAATCAAGATATACAGGGGCTGGGATAGGGAGACCCTCCCTGCCCTACCAGAAAGTTAGAGAGCAAACCAGAGGAGGGGCTCCACAGTGGCATTGCTGTTTTGGGGGTGGGGGTGGGATAGGGGAAAGATGGGATAGGGAAAATTTATAACTCAAAAATCTCATGAAAATGAGCGATGTAGACAAGAAAACAAATAAAATTTAATACATTAAAAAAAATAAAAGTCTTATAACACTGCTTGCCTAAGTCCTGGCAATATGAGTCTGTGTAGTATAATCTTATTTTTTTAATTTGTGTAATAAAATAACTATTTCCATAACATAGTACAATAAAAAAGATAATTGTACATGAAACCTCAAATCTACTATGCACAACATATTCTCTCAAATTTACAACAAAATTATCATGTTATCAAATTTACTTTTTTTTCTTTTTTTCTTCCCTATTCCTCCCAGATGGCTATCATTAGACACAAATAGTTATGTATATGTATACATGCACATATGCATGTATATATGCACATTTGTATGTATATACATGCGCACATGAATGCATGTATGTGTGTATATATATAAACATATTTTTCTATCCATACTTCTATTTATAAGTTTTTTCTCCAGATGCGAATGGCATTTTTCTTCATATGTCCTTTATAGTTAATTTGTGTATTTCTAATAGTCAAAATAACTTATTAACTCAAAGTCATTCTTAAAACAATAATAATATTATTATATAGAATGTTCTCCAGCCAGTCTGGTAAGTGTAAAATGATCATTCAAAATTGTTTTAATTTGCATTCAGTAATTGATTACATTGTAATCAATAACGATTTAGAGCATTTTTACATATGATTAAACATTTTTTTGATTTCTTCACTGGAAAACTGCCTTTTTGTATCCTTTGACCATTTATCAGTTGGGAAATGACTCATATTCTTATAGATTTGATAGAGTAATCTATATATTTGAGATATGAGACCTTTATCTGACAAACTGTCTATAAAAATTTTCCCCCAATTTTCTGTTTTCCTTCTGATTTTGGTTACATTTATTTGTACAAAATTTTTTAAATTTGATGTAATTGAAATTATCCATTCTATACCTAACTTTGCTTTCTATCTTGTTTATTTACAAACTGTTTGCCTATCCATAAATCTGACAAGTAATATATGTTCCATGTTCTTCTAATTTTCTTGTAATATCTCTCTTTATATCTAGGTCATGTATCCATTTTGACCTTATCTTGATAAATGCCCAGTTTCTGCCCTACTGCTTTCCAGCTTTCCTAATAATTTTTTTGAAATAATGAGTTCTTATCCCCAAATTGTAAGTCTTTACACTCGTCAATTACAAGGTTATTATGTTTATTTGCTGTTGTAAATTCTATATCTATTCCATTGAGCTATCTTTCTATTTCTTAGCCAATACCAGATACTTTTGATAATTACTGCCTTATAAAATATAGTTTAAGCTCTTGTACTGCTAACCCTCTTTCCTTCATGTTTTTTTTCATTATTTCCTTTGATATTCTTGACTTTTTGTTCTTCCAAATGAATTTTGTTATTTTAAATTTTTTTTTCAAAATTTGATTGGGATGGTGTTGAATGCATAAATTAGCCGAGGTAAAATTGTCATTTTTATTATATTGTCTACCCACAAACAATTAATATTTCTCCAATTATACAAATCTGATTTTATTTGCATAGAAAATGTTTTATAATTATGTTAATGTAGTTTCTGGGTTTGTTTTGGCAGATGTACTTCTAGGTAATTTATACTGTATAGAGTTGCTTTAAATGTATAGTACAGTTTTAGTTAATCAATCAACAAACATATGCTTGACAATGTAATTAGGCATTGCATTAGGTACTGGGGATATGAAGAGAGCTAGCTCAAAGTTTATAGTTTAGTTTGGGCAGGAAAACACATAGATAACAATTTATTAAAGTAGAAATATAAAATATTATATGTGAGGAGATTGGATAAGAGGAATCACTAAGGTTCCTTCTGGTCACAGATTTCTGATTCTAAGAGAAATGCTAAATAAAGTAAACCTGACAATAACTGTTATGAGTTCAGAAGAGGGGAGACATCCTTGAGAAGCAGGATGGCAAAACCAAAAAAGGCTTTATAAAGATATGGGGCTTGAATTCTTCTTTTCCAGAAGAGAAAAATCAAGGAAATTGGAGTGGAAGGAAACAAATGTATTAGTATGTTAATAATAATAGTATTACTGTTGTGCCTGCAGGCACTATACTGTTCTATCATGTTATATCATTTGATAAATGATGTTATTATTATCGCCATTACAGTTGAGGAAATAGAGGCAGACAGTAGTCAAATGACTTGTCCAGAGTCACAATGGGTGTATGGGGTGTTTAGAAGGACTAGTACTTCTCCCGTGAAGGCCTGCAGAGCCCTTTTCAGAGCTGCTCATCCCTCTTTGGTAGTCCACCTATCACCCAAGTCTGACCTGTGGCTCCAAGAAGCCATGGCATGTTCAGTAGCCACAGCCTGATAAAAACTATCTCAACAGTCAGGTTACACCAGTTTGAGGGTATCTCAAGGGTCTCAAACCTGTTGGTGAGTTAGGAGCAATGTCCACCCCAAACATGTGAAAACTTCCCTCTGCAGAATAGATGGATAAGAATTATTTGTCTCAATGGCCATGAAGGGAGCAGGCACTGTGGAGCACTTAGAGCGTGGTCAGACATCCAAGGAGCCACGGTCATGCACTGCATTTTGGGCTACCACCAGTACTCTTTTTTTTTGTCCTGCCACTGGACTTCAGTGACTCAGGAAGAGACAGTGGGATTGATGACTTTGCACAGCTCTGTCTCACTTACATCTAATTCATGAGCAAGTCATCACCCAGGGATGTGATTTGTCCTTTTCAAAAACAAAGGATGAACAAGAAGTATCTGAGGTAGGATTTGAACTCAGATCTTCCTGATTCTATCACCAGTGTTCTAGCTACTATGCCATCTAGCTGCCCAGGGTGGTCATGGAGGGTGGAATTCCAGGCTCTTGATACTTCAGCTGTCTATTCAAATGCATGGAGATGAAAATAATAACTCACATTTAGACAATGCTTTAAGCTTTATGAAATGCTTTTGTATAATGACCCTCTGGAATAAACACTGCAAGCATCTTCATTCCCATATTACAAATAAAAAACCAGGTTTACTGAGATTAAGCTGATTGAGGAATCCTGGATTGAGGAGATGGGATTTTGTTAATACTCAATTCAACAAGTGTCTATAGTGAATGTCTGTCCTTAAGAAACGTATTTTACCACTTTCTTCCAGTGCTGGAATCTTAAGCCTGCTCAAAGACGCATTCACAGATTCCAGGGCATTGTGTCCATAATGTTTGATAGCAATATGCTAAGTTGGTAGTAAAATGACTATTTAGAATCAGAATTTTGGAACTCAAAGGAACATTAGACCTCATCCTGAGAAGACAGTGTGGATGAAGTGTGTTCAAATCTCACCTCTAATATTCATGAAAAGTACACAAATACCAGTTATTATCTAGTGACAACCTTTTTTTTTTCCTTTTTTCTTTTTGGAGGGCAATTGGGGTTAGGTGACTTGCCCAAGCTCACATGGCTAGTTTTTAAGTGTCTGGGGCCAGATTTGAACTCAGGTCCTCCTGACTTCAGGGCTGGTGCTCTGTTCACTGCACCACCTAGCCATCCCTAGTGACAACCTTTTGATTTCACAAATGAAGAAACTGAGTCCCACAGAGCTGAAATGATGTGCCCCAGATCATACAAAACAGCTAATGGATCTGCCAACAAATAAGGGAGCTAAATTGTATACCTAATCCATGCTAATTAACAGAGGGTAGCAGCCCCATCAAAAATAAATTTAAAACATCCTCAGAGAATTTTTTTTTAAACTTGAAAACAAAATATTTTTGGGGGGAAGCAAATGATTTATCTACCTAACCATGCTTTCTTTAAGGTAATGCTAAAATTAGTTATGCTCTCAAAGCTTACACCCAGTGACAGTTGTTGCATTTGGGAGGGGGAGTTTGGGGGAAGAGGGAATTCTAATGAATTTCACACCCTTTATACCCAGAAAAGTTTAGTGAGAAGCTAGAGAGAAAATGAGATAGATCTTGAGGATTCTTGGAAAGAGACTACTATTGCAAACTTTATTTAAGGATACCTATAAAAATGTATGCATTAAGCTCCAGGGCTGGGTTGAGGCAGGACTCATGATTCTTTGGAAGGCTCCCAGAATGCTAGTGTATTGCTTGTGAGTTGGAAGTACTAAGTTAAGTACTATTGATTGACTAGGGGCAATGTGCTTTCATTTATATTTGATGGGGCAGATCCCTTATGATTTATTCTTGGGCAGTTTTGCAGGGAGAGCTTAGGATTTATTATTGATTAGGTAACACATACTTGGAAGTTTCATTACATTTTTCACTGAATAATTTCAGCAAGCAGGCAGATAGATAGCCATAATTTACCTAGTGGGCAGCCATCATGCAGCAGAGGTCTCAGTTATCATAGACCACAGGAAGATCAGCCTCAGAAATGTGTTAGTTGGCAAAAGAGGTGGGATTAAAAATTTGCAATAGATAATTAACTTGTAGATATTCCCTAGTAATTGCCTATTACTAATTCCCTAGTACTTGAGAGTATCATCACTTCTATTGAATTCCCTGTTCAACCAACATACAGCAACAACAGCTTTGTTAAAACTCACCACACAATCTCTGCCCTTCACATTCTAGTTAGGGAGGTAAAAACATATACATCAAAGGTTAAATAGCAATACAGCTTAACAAACATTTATTAAGCATCTACTATGTATAGGGTACACTGGGGAAGACAAAAACTTCAGCCTGTGTGCCTGCCCTCATGGGGTTTACAGTCTAATTAGGAGTATATAAGAAATGGATGGATAGCTATAATTCACAAAGCTATGTGGTAAGTTTGTGAGAGGCATAAAGTTCTATAAGGCTTGAGGAGAATGATCACTAACAACTTGGGGCTATGAGGGAAGGTCTCATGGAAGAAAGGTGGTACTTAAGCTAGGCTTCAGATGGGAAAATAGGATCTAAACAACTGAGTGTTGTGGCTATGAAAAGATAAGGGGGTGGGGAGGACAGGAACAGAGAGAATCATGTGAGGAAAGGTACTGAGGTGAGGTAAGGTATAAGATATGCAAAGGACAGAGAGTCATCTAGCTTGGCAGAAGTATAGACTCTTTGGAGGGGACTCATACACATATGAAAAGAAAGGCCCAAATCATTCATCTGGACCAGTCTGGGTGGGATCTGTCCATCCAGCTCAGCATCTATTGAGACTGAAACACTGCCACACTAGGAGCCACATGCCAAGCTCTAAGACCTTTTTTTAATTGCTTCCAATTAATATTCCTCTTATCTCCCCTCATCCTTTCCTAAATCCTTCCTCCTTTAGCCACCAAACTTCAATTCTTCTCTGATCTTTGCTATTGGAATTGATTTTTCAGGTCACAAAGACTGAGGACTGGGTAGATGTTGAGGATAGGTCCACAACTGTGGTCCTTGGAGTGACCTCCTCAGTGCCAAGTCTGCCACTACCAAACATCTTCCTGATGGCTAAAGTCACCTGGCCCCAGGGACATTTATCAATGTGGACCAAACCCATCAGTGCACCAACTGTCACTCTTAGTAGGTAAACAAAATGAGTAAAAATAGTAAACAGTTGAAGGAGAGGGCATTGGAAGTGTACGGAATGGCTGGTGTAGGCATTACTCAACAGCTAGGAAAAGAAAAAGAAAAAACACAAAGGGTCACCAAGGATTTAAATTGAGTAATCTTGTTATTTTATTTCTTCTTCTTCTCTTCCTCCTCCTTCTCCTTCTCTTCCTCCTCCTCCTCTTTCTGCTTCTTCTGCTTCTGCTTGTCCTCCTCTTCCTCTTTCCCCCCCTCCTCTTTCTGTATTTATTAAACCACTATGTGCCAGGGACTATATTAGATTTAAGGTATGATGACTCAAAAGCAAAGTAGTCCCATCTTCTCAGAGCTTAATTCTGACTCCTAGAAGGAGTCAGCATATACATATATAAGTATATGTGGAATATATATTCCAAAATAAATACAAAATAGTTTGGGGAGGAGAGGACACCAGCAGCTGGAGGATTAGGAAAGGCTTCAGGTAGGAGGTAGAACAAGTCTTTAAATAAACTAGGCAGAACTGAGGAAGGTAATAAATACAGTTTCATCAACAACAATAACATTATTGTTATTACTGTTAATATTTTATTATTTAGATGAAAGGAGAAGGGGTAGAAGGTTAAGAAGCTAGTTTAAAGAAAGGGGAAGTACTTTGAGAATGGTAGTATATAGACAATCTATTCCCTTTCTACTCCCCTAACTACTCCACTCATCCTTGGTCCTTATCTAGGAAGTCCATCTTCTCCTATCATGAAGGGAAATACATTGATGACTTTTTCTTAAATTATTAAAGCCAGAGATGTCCTAGGTTTGTTGAGTGGTGGAATCTTTCTGCTTATTCTATGGACTCTTTTCTTTTTTAAATTTATTATTTTATTTTTCCTCAGTTACGTGTAAAAACAATTTTTTAACATTTGTTTTTAAAACTTTGAGTTCCACATTTCTCTCCCTTCCTCCCTCTCCACCCCCGTTGAGAAGGCAAACAATTCAATATTGGTTATACGTTTGTGGTCATGCAAAACATATCCATAATAGTCATGTTGTGAAAGAAAACATAGACAAAAAAGCTCAAGAAAAATAAGGAAAATTTTCTTAAAAGTATGCTTTGGGGGCAGCTAGGTAGTACAGTCAATAGAGCACCGGCCTTGGAGTTAGAAGGACCTGAGTTCAAATCTGACCTCAGACACTTAACCCAAAAACTAGCCATGTGACCTTGGGCAAGTCACTTAACCCCAACTGCCCTCCAAAAAAAAAAAGGCAAAAAAGTATGCTTTGATCTGTATTCATATACCATCAGAGAAATCTGGAGATGGATAACATTTTTCATCATTAAGTCCTTCAGAGTTGTCTTGGATCATTGTATTGAGAGAATAGCTAAATCTTTCATGGCTGATCATCTTACAATATTGCTGTTACTTTGTACACAGTACATTTCACTTTGCATCAGTCTGTGCAAGTCTTTCTGGGTTTTTCTGAGAGCATCCTTTTCATCATTTCTTATAGTGCAATAGTATTCCATGATAATCACATACCACAGCTTGTCCAGCCATTCCCCAATTGATGGATATCCCTTCAATTGCTAATTTTTTACCCCCAGAAAAAAGCTGCTATTCATATTTTTTAAAGTCTCTTTTGGGATACAGACCTAGTAGCTAGGTATTTCTTGTTAGGTCAAAGGATATGTATGGACCTTTTTCTGAAAAGAGAATTCCCCTAAGCAGAGAGAACTATATTTAGACCTCCAGCCACTCCCTCAGCAGTTACAAATTACCTGGCACATAGGAGGCACTTGTGGAACTGGATTGCTTGTGGAACCTGACTGGATTAGATAAAGGGAATTCAGGATTTAGGCAATGTTTAATCAATGGCAAATAGAAAACGGGATTTCCTGATTAAGGACAGACTCATTTTACCCGAACTGATTAGTTCTCTCTGGTGGCGTCTTCATTTGTGCCCTTAGGATTGTCCCACTGAAATTTGTGGAGATCGTGATCTGTGACAAGCCCCAACGCATCCTGAGGGTCAGAACTGTGACTGAAAAGATCTGTTACATGAAGCTCCATCCCACACACCCTGAAGCTGTCTTCCGTTTCTGGATCCGACTGGTGAACATTCTACAGAAGGGGCTGTCCATCACCACCAAAGATCCTAGAATCTGTATGAATCATTGCTTGGTGCCCCCAAACTCTAGTACAAACTTTCTGGAAGAAGTAAGGGTGCTTTTTCCTTAATCTTTAAGTGGGGATCAGTCATTAGAGGGTGGTTTAGTGTATTCTGTCCCCAAGCATGTAACTATGCACCAGCAGTCTTTCTCTGAGTACTTTGATAATAATAGGTGTAACAAGTCTTGAGCAGGCAATTTTATCCATTTTTTTTATCTATTCTATTTTTTCACTAGAATGTAAACTTGATGAGGACAGAGACTTGTGTCTTAGATAATTTTTTTTTGTTTCTCCCAGAACCCAGCATAGTGCTCTGTACATAGGAGTCAATTAATAATTAATAACTTGTTGAATGTATTGATTTTGTTAGAGTAATTGATTCACAGGAGGTGAAAATAATATGTGTCATAGTAAATTTAATGGCATGTTGGGTTTTTTAAAAACAGCCACTTCCAAATTATGGTTGCTTAAGAGAAAGAAAAAAAAAGACAAGAGGTAGAATGGAAGAAAGGAAAAGAGGGAGGAGGAAGAGAGGAAGGGAGGTATGAAAGAAGGAAGGAAGGAAGGTAGGAAGGAAGGAAGGAGGGAAGGAAGGAAGGAAGGAAGGAAAAAAAGCAGGATCATAATATTATAAATATGAATTCAATGCAACAAGCATTTAGGAAGCATCTACTATGTATTAGGCACTGAACTATGTGCTGAGGATTCAGAACTAAAAATATAAAAGTCCCTGTCCTCAAGGAGCTTACATTCTATGGGGGAAAGCAACATGTACATAGGTAGACCAATACAAAACATACAGTTATCCCTTTCACATCATGCCTTTCCCCATTGTGAACAGACTTAAATGAGAATTTTGGGGGACTTTTGTGGAAGCCGTAGATGACAAAGGAAAAGTTTAGAAACTCAGAAATGCATAAAATATATGTATAGCATTTATATATCAACATACTTTCTTTTAATACCATAAATATACACAGTAATTTCTTTTTTTAAATTAAAGTCAGTAAAATGTTAGTTTGCTAAAAGAAGGAAAAAGCCAGACAACAGCACACAAAGGCTAGTATTTTTACTTAACTTTGACTTATATATAGCCTATGACCAAATACTTAACCCAAATTTTACAGTAAAGTATGTAAATATCTCATAAAAGAAACAGAAAAAAAATTCATACTTCTTCTCTGGTATGAAAAGAAGGCCAAAATACTTTATGCAGATTTTCTAGATCATGGGGGTACCATACCCTTAACCCCAATGATGTGGAAGGGATAACTGCATACAAATAAGATAGAATGAAATTTAAAGTAACAGAGAAAGGAAGAGAAAATAAAGAATTGGGGGCCTCCGGAAGAGGTTCTCATTAAATTCTAAGAGAGAAGCCAGGTAAATAGATTTTTCAGTAAGGCTGTGAGGCTTCTATTTTGAATTATCACCATGTTGATATACTGCCTTTCAAAATTCTTATTATTTTACCACCAGAAGGAAGGCCTGCTTTGGCCCAATTCCTTACTCCTGATTCAAGGGAAGGAATTCTAACTCTTTAAATCATTGCCCTCAAACCAAGAGTAAAGCTAAAGGTCAGATTGTTAAAAAAAAAAAAATAGATATGACCTCTGGACTCCTTCATAACTCTACAGAGGTGAGGAAAAGGTCTCTTTTGCTATCACATACCTTCAGTCCTAGGAACCTGGTTCACCATGTAAATTCTTTTTCCATGTAGTCAACAAATTATGACTTATCAGTCTCTCGGTCAAGTGAGAGCCTGATGCTGCTGAGGGCTACAGGGGTACATGAAACCTTCTCTGATCTCTCTATAGATCTTACCTCCAAGAAAGACGATTAAAGTAAGTGATTTGTACCCACAGTTAGTCCTCCACAATTTCTCCTGAAGCCAATGTCAACCTCTAGCAAAAGTGGTGGGTGGGGAACTTGCTTAATGAGCATAGGAATAAGAGTAAGATGATGTAGTTATCAACAAGTAGTCAGTGAACCCTTAATTGATGGCATTTCCCTGTTAGAAATCATGTTTCCTTAGTTTACCCAGCATTTTGTTTTCACCTCTTATTCTGTTTTGCATTCTACTCATTTGTGTTTGGAACGCTCTTTAAAAAAAAATTTTTTTTAAGTCAAAGCAAAAATAATTTAATCAGAAAAAACAAGCATAGTAATATTGGCAACAGCAGCCCCAGGAAAAGATAGCACAGTGAATCTCAATTCCCATTCCACAGAGATTTTGGACAACATGAAAGGAAATCAGGAGATTCACTGGTTAGATAGAAAATTACTACATTTAAGCAAGTGTATAAACTACACTTTGCTAGCATGTAAAAGAGAGAGGAGAGGAAAAGCCTTCATTAATATCCATAATCTGATGCTGGTGGGAATGTGACCTCTAGGAGATTTCCTACCTAACAGCTTCCCCCCTTATATTTAGAATATTCTACCTGCTACATTACAAACTCCATGAGGACAGGAACCAAATCCTATTTAATCTTTATATTCCCATGGCTAGCACATGGTGGATGTCTGAAAAATGTTTATAGGATTGGATTGGACTGAACTTACCCCTCAAGAAATCATTTCCCTGTTCTTCATGTTTTATTTTGACCCAGCTTCATTACCCTTCCCCCCATCCCCCACTTTCTTTATAATAGAATGATATATAATTAAATGGGGGGAGGGAAAGGGCCAAGGATTTTTAAAGAAGAAATAGGCTTGACTTAAATAGTGAAGTAGCCAGATCTGTCTTTGGGACACTCATCACCTTGGTTCAACCCTTTGCCCTTGTCACCTTCTTTCCTCTACACACTGTAGGGTCTTATTTTCAATCATTTGATTGAATTGTTTGATTCATATTCCATAGCACTGTAATTCAGTCTTCCTTTCTTCATCTATGTTTTTCTTGCCTTCTGTCTCTCCAGCTTGTGCCTTCCTTTAAATTCTTCTGTCCTATTTTTTCCTTCGATATCTTTCTCTTTCTGATTTCTCTCTTTCTCCCCTTTTCCCTTGACGCCTTAATTTTTCTTCTTTTCCCTTGAGATCGCTACATACTATTCCTTACTTTTCATATTTTTACTCCTTCCTTCCTTCCTCTCTCCCTTCTTCCTTCCTTCCCTCCCTCTCTCCCTCTCTCCCTCCCTCTCTCCCTCTCTCCCTTCTTTCTTTCTTTCTTTCTTTCGTCTTTCTTTCTTTCTTTCGTCTTTCTTTCTTTTGTCTTTCTCACTTTCTTTCTTTTCTTTTCTTTTTTCTTTTCCTTCCTTCCTTCCTTCCTTCTTTTACTTTATATGTTCAATTGCTATTAACTGTCTGCTCTCTTCAAAGGTTTGAAATGGTTATTTTAAACTATTTTAATATCGGCTAAATAAGTATTAGTTTTACAAAATTTTAATTAAAAAAGCAAATCCTTTAACACATTGCATGATTGTGGAGTTTTCCAACATTGTTTTAGAGACTTGAATTAAGCTCTTCTCTGTATTTGGTTGAGCCCACCTGGTAGTTGACAGGGTGGGCCACCAGATAGCAAAAACACCAAATTTTGCATTTGGGCCAAGACATATGCAATTAACAACACATATAACAAGTAAGTGCCCTAGGCAGAGGCCAGAACAGATGGAGTGGTACCTACTCATTCCCCAGCAGAGGCAAAGGTTAGTTCTCTTCCTTCCCTCACTCCCCCTTGGCATTCCCATCTTTTCTCTAGGCAATTTTTAGAAGACTCATACCCACCAAATATAATCATGACTTACCATTTCTATATTTATATCTATGCCTAAAGCATTTCTACTTTGGTAAAACACAAAGACTAGTTTTGACATTTCTTTCTTTCTTTCCTTCCTTCTTTCTTTCTTTCCTTCCTTTCTCTTCCTTTCTTCCTTCCTTTCTTCCTTTCTTTCTTTCTTTCTTTCTTTCTTTCTTTCTTTCTTTCTTTCTTTCTTTCTTTCTTTCTTTCTTTCTTTCTTTCTTTCTTTCTTTCTTTCTTTCTTGTTGGTTGGGTATCCCTATCTTGCCCAGGCTATGGAAGTATAGTGGCCTCTCACAGGCTGATACCACTGTTGGTAAGCAAGGAAGATTTGATCAGACTCTCATGATTGGCATTAGCCCTCCTGCAGTTCAGAACTCCAGAATTCAAGTGATCTATAAGCCTCAGCCTCCCCTAAAAGCAGGAATTACAGGCATACGCTACCCTCTCCTCCCCAAAACACAATTTTAATGATTTTTGTTTTTCCTTTGTCTCTTTGTTTGACTTTTGGGATTCCAGAGGTGCTAACAGCAGGAAAACCAATGAAACTGAGATCAAAGGAGATGCCAAATCCAACTCAGGTAAAGTAGAACATAATGCCACATCCATCCCTGGTGGCTCTTTTCCCATTGGCATCAATATTGGTGTCAATTCCTTCATTGTCAGTTGTTGTTGTCCAATCATATACAACTATTTGCGGCCCCATTTGGGGTTTCCTTGGCAAAAATATTTGAGTGGTTTGCCATTTCCTTCTCCAGTTCATTTTACAGATGGAGAAATTGAGGCAACCAGGGTTAAGTGATTTGCCCAGAGTCACATAGCTAATAAGTGTCTGAGACTGGCTTTGAACTTGGGTCTTCTTGATCCCAGGCCTGGTACTCTATTTACTGCACCACCTAGCTGCCTTATTTGAACACAGCAAATTAATAAAACAGGTAACGGAATTGTTGTTGGTAAGGCAAAGCCTCAGTTTTAAGGACTTTTGAGAAATAGCTTGACACAGTGGCTAAAAGGCTAAAGCTAAAGTCAAGAAAACCTGCCTTCAAATTCTGCCTCTGACACTAGGCTTATGTAATCACAGGTCAAGTCCCTCAACCTCTTTTAACTCCAGTTTCCGCAGCTGCAAAATGGGGATAACAAAACCTGTGATTGCCTAGCTCACAGGGCTGTTGTGGGGCTAAGTACTTTACGTACTTTGAAGCACCAGATAGCTGTCAAAAATGTCTTTTCATGTGAATCATTATTTCAAATGAGCAGAAGGGAAATTCAGAAGGGAGACACAGATAACTAGAGCAGTACTGGTACCACTGTGTTTAATTTAATATAAAATTTAATATTTGTAAAAACAAACAATACATAATAGAGAGGAGAGTCACGGTTTCCTCTCTAGTCCTTTTCTTATTTGTGTATGGGAATGTCCATGTTGGTTGGTGTTTGCCAAGTTCATAGAAAATTTTAAAATTTTAAATAAAAATTATTTATTAATTTTTTGAATCCTCTGACAAATGAGAAGGATCCACAGGTGCTGCTTATCTATATGACTGAGCACCCCAGCAACCTGTTTCTTACTTGGTTTTATGGTCCACAGAATATGCCAGAGAAAAGCAAGACAAGTGGGATATTCAGCAAGGTTCTGAGTACAACTCGAATTACAAAGTCAAAATAAAGTTGACAGAGTCTTTGAACCATGGCCTTTGGGAACAAGAGAACCTTTCTGGGGTGCAACCACTTCCTCGGCTCAGCACCCTAGCAGCACCTCCACCTGTCAAGACTGGCCACATCCTTAGGAAGAGGGTCTTTCAACACTGATGACTCTGACCCCAAGAAGTTAGAGAGTAACCATCCATCTTCATTACACTAGAACTTCATAACACTGTCTTCTAGGCTACACCATAGAATCATTCTAGATGTGAAACAGGATTAGAATACGGTTTTTCCTATACTTCCACTAAATAAATCCTGCTTGATTGGGAAGCGAGGCTGGCCCACATTATAAAAAAAAAGTCCACATTCTCTTATATTATAGTAAGACTTCAGTGTATTTGATTGAACATCTGGATAAGTCCTTATCATGAGCAGGAAATATTTAAATGGCTGTAAAGTAGGAAAGATTCTTCTCGGCCTCCTCAGCAAACCAGCTGAATATTTTTGCCAAGGAAAACCACCCCTTAGACTGAGAAGGCTTACAAACAGCCTTTAGAGAATGAGAAGCATGAGATGGGGAAGTGACAAAAAGGCAGATTTCAGCTTGATGGAAGGAAAAACTTCCTAATAGAGCTTTCTAAAAGTGAAAAAGGCTGCTTTGGGAAGGACTCAATGGATTCCCCATCACTGAAGGTCTTCAAGCAAAGGTAGGAGAAACACTTGTTGGGTATATTGCAGAGGAAATTTTTGTTTTGGTGTGATTTGGACTAGAGGAGCTCTGAAGTGTCCCTTCCAAGTAGTGACTCTTGGGGAAAATAAGTTTAAAAAGATATTGTTGAGTGTCCATTTGAAGCTAAACTGTGATCAGATAGGTGCCAGAGGACTCTTAGAGAACTCCAGTCTCAGGTAACAAAAGATTCAGAGTCTAGGAAACAGTGAGTTAGTAGTAGGTTGGCAAAGAAAGAGATTTTTTTAATGATAGTGACTTTAACTAGTGTGTATGACACAAGTTAGATGCGTGTTTATCTAAAAGAAGTAAAGATTCTAGATCTCTTTCCTTCCATGCTTACTTGGGAGAATTGAAGCCAGGAGGACAGCATGCATCCTTAAGGAGATACTTAGAATATCCCATCATCCGGGACAACCAGTGCATTGATTCCTACTTCTTTTCTGAGAGACCCAGTTGATTTGACTATTCCCAGACTATTTCCAGGAAAAATGTAAGAAATGACCAGAAGGTTAAGATGGAAGAGGCTTAAGTAGTACCTTGAACTTGGCATCAGGGAAACACTTGAGATGGCTCCATATGTGCTAGGACTTTGAGAAACAATAGCACCTAATAGTGGCTGACTTCAACAGCATTAGTATTCTTCTTTGGGTCTTTAAAGATGTCAGCCAATGGGAAGATTACTGGTGTATCTTTTGGTTGGACTAAATTATGATTTTTTAAAATGAATTTTTATTCATATCTCTTGTTTGTACTATATTTCCCATTCCCCCCTCATTCCTGTCGTGAAGAGTCATCCTTATAATAAAGAATTTTTAAAAGAGGAAGAAAAGTAGGGAAAGTTCTACAAAACTAAAATATCAAGTGTGATGGTACAATATTCCATATCAATGGTCTGTCAGTACTGCAAGGAAGCAGAGGAAAGTGTCTTGTCATATTCAGTTTTTTTTGGACCAAACTTGGTTCTTATGGTTTGTTAGCATGCAGTTTTGCTTGTTTTGTTGTTCTTTTCATTTACCTTGTCATAGACATTGTGTATATAATTTGCCCGATTCTGCACACTTCCTTTTATCAACCCATATAAATGTTCCCATGTATTTTCTGTTTTCATCATGTTCATTGGTTCTTACAACATAATAATATCCTATTACATTCACACACCCCAGTTTGTTTAGCCATTCTTGAATCAATGACCAGATACTTTGCTTCTGGTTTTTGGTACTATAAAAAGAGCTGCTATCAATGTTTTGGTAAATCTTGGGCTTTTTTTTGGTCATTGATCTTCTTTGGGTAAATGTCAACAGTGTGATCTTTGGGTCAAAGGATATGAATGTTTTAGTCATTTTGTTTGCAGAATTCAAAATTGCTTTCCAGAATGGTTGTAACACTTCATAGCTCAGTCAGTTGACAAGCATTTATTAAGTATTTACTATATGCCAGATACAAATACAAACTAAAAGAAAGACAGTTCCTGCCCTCAAATAGCTTATATTTATATTTTAATCCTAGGAAAGACTACATATAAAAGGGAGCTGAAAAGGGCAGGGCATGTGTGGAAGGGTGGCTGGTATGGTAATGAAGTCTGTAGGGTCACAAGCAGAGTTAGGGAGGAATGAAGGATGACTGGCTTCTTCAATGGGATGCTTCTTCAAAATGGAGGTTCTTAGAGGAACCCAACATTGCATTACTGTGTCCATCTATTTTTTAAATTTTCATTATAAATGGATATTTACTGAGAAGATAAAGTAAGAAGTTCAGATCATTCTTCCCAATATGCCCAGGGACAAACTTTCCCTTATACCAAGGATGGGGAACTTGTGGCCTCAAGGACACATATGGCCCTCTTGATCCTCAAGTGTGGCCCTTTAACTGAATCCATTTGGCTGCACTTGAGGACCTAGAGGGCCCTGTGTGGCCTCAAATCACAGGTTTCCCACCCCTACAGCCTATACCACTTCAGTCTCTGATAAAAGGAGGTTCAACCTTAAATCAGTTGCTACAAAACATTTGCTTCACCAAGTTCACTTCCAAATGCAGTATAAGGAATGCCATTGTAATCCCCTCTTAGCTGCTTACAATCTTCTTCTATGTTGGGTCAAGCAGGTTACTTGAGACTTTATACTTCACCTGGCCAGGTTGTTCACAAAATCTGCCATAGGCTCCAGCCTCTGAGTCTCCTCTGGTGGTTTGCTTCTCCTGACCTTTCAAGCTCATAAGGTCACAGCTTAGTCCAATATTCCTTCCCCTATGAACAAGAAAGAACAAATACAAAAAGGCAAAGAACCTAGACCAAATTTAGAGGCCACGTGTTAGCCCTGGTTGAGAAATTAATTCGCAAGGACTCTTCCTATCCAGAGGATGACATCTGGCATATCTTCTAGCCAGGGAGGAAAGACTAGTGTGTGCTATATTTCCAAAACACTGACTATTAGAGATTTTCATCTCTCCTTCCCCTCTCCCTTTCAAGTGAGGACTTCCCTTCTTTTTCTTCTTCTTTTTTTTTTTTTTTTGCTTTTTTGGAGGGCAATTGGGGTTGTGACTTGTCCAAAGTCACATGGCTAGTAAGTGTGTAAAGTGTCTGAGGCTGGATTTGAACTCAGGTCCTTCTGACTCCAGGGCTTGTGTTCTATTCACTGTGCCACCTAGCCACCTCCTAGGACTTCACTTCTTAGTTCAATGAGAAAATTGAGAATATTAGCTATTATAGAGTCATAGATTGAGAGTTGGAAAATGAGCCAATGAAGGAGACAGAGAAGAAATCAGAGAAGCAGAAGAACCAACAGAATATGATGTCATGGAAAATGAGAAAAGGATAACAGGAAGGAAGAGGGCAGGTCACAGGGCTAAACAAACGATGCAGGGACTAAGGAGGAGGATGGTGGCACTCAAAGCCCTTCATAGCCTTGTCCCCTCCTATCTTTCCAGTCTTCATATACCTCACTCCCCAACACATACTCTTGGATCCAATGACACTGGCCTCCTGGCTATTCCACAAACAAGACTCTCCTCTCAGCTCTGGGCATTTTTTCTGACTGACTCCATGCCTGGAATGCTCACCCTCCTCTGTTCCAACTACTGACCATTCCCCAACTTCTTTTAAATCCCAACTAAAATCCCACCTTCTACCAGAAGCTTTCCCTAACCCCTCTTACTCCAGTGCCTTTCCTCTGTTCATTATTTCCAATTTATCCTGAATTTAGCTTGCTGTGTATATATTTGTTTGCATATTGTCTCCCCCAATAAATTGTAAGCTCCTTGAGGGGAGGGCTATCTTTTGCCTCTTCTTTGTATCCCCAGCATTTAGCACAGTAACCAGTACATAGTAGGAATTCTAAAAATGTTGATTGATCAATTGATTGAAGAGCAATGAATTTAAAAAAAAACTCATAGGACTTAGGGTAATTTGTGTGTCATTGTAGAAATTCTAAAGAATTAAGTGAGTCAGGTGGTAAAGAAATGAAATGGTATAGACAACTTTTTCAAGTTTTTCAATTCAAAGAAGGGAAGAGATGCAGGCAAAAATGGAAGATTTTTTTTTTATTTTTAAGGATTGGTAAGAGCTGAGCATGTAAAATAAGGGAAGTATGAATTAGATGACATTGAAGAAGGATCCTAGGATTTGGTGGTTCCTATTTCTGAGTTTGTAGCATCTGGGAAGGAGCCTAGCAGAGAAGAGATCAAAGATTTATGAGAAAAGAGAGTATAACTGATGAAGCAAAGTCCTGGAGTGAAAACAGGAGGCAATTTTGACAGCATGGAAAGAGCTGGAGAAAAGTTAGCTGTGGTTGAATCAAAGTTGACTGATTTATGGTACATCTTCACTTTTCTCTAATGAGCCCCCTAGACCTGGTGCAGAATCTTTGACTGCCTCTGGGAGCAGGCCCCATGATCCCCTAACCTTTGCTGAGATATAAACAAAACCGTTCCCTGCCTAGAGCTGCTGAGACACAATTTGTCTGTTTTTCAAACAGGGTTTTCGTAGGGAAGTAAAGAGGAAAACAACCACAAAACACAAAAGCAAAGAATTGACAAGTTAATGATGTTTTCTAAAATTCCTTCTGTAAGCCTAACCCAAGGGTGCACTGGAGCCAGAGAGTTAATTGTTACATTTCCACTGGGCATTTATACCTCAGAAATGGGCAAACATTGCAGATAAAGACTTAACTTATTATTCTGTTGAATGATGAGACTTAAGAAAAGTGGACAAATACTAACAATGCAGATGATACTGAAAAGCATAATGTCTACACATTTTTTCCCCATTAGAACTGCCCCAACCCTGATTCCATTAGAACATGAACTTCTTGTGGGCAGCAAACCATATTTTTCACCTTTCTTTGTATCTCTGGTGCTTGTCACAGTAAACTTCTAATAAACGATTGTTGACTGATGTACAGGTAAATACAGATTATCTTGGACGGCACAACCTAAAGCAATGCCCTTTTCCCCTTTCCTATTCCTCACCTCATTTCTGTGTAAGAACCCTGTCTGTAAGAAGGATTGCAGGCCCTTAGGTGATTCTATAGATCTGCTCACTGAACTTCCAGGCCATCCTCTACACACCTTGCAGACACCTATCAGTATCTTTCTGGAGTGCTGCCTGTTGAAGGCCCGCTCTTCTCTCCGGTCTCATTTTATCTCTTGGTTGGTCGGCTTGAAAAAATCCATTGCAGAAGCTAATTCTACCTATTTCAGTTTGTTTGTTTATTGGCTTACCTCTTGTCCCCCTGAGCGTCTAGGCCTGTTCTTACTATGTGACCATTTTTGACCACCATCATTCATTACCCTTTAGAGTCTGGCTCAATAAGGACTCTTCCCTCCTGAAGCCCCAGACTAATTTGACTTTTTTGTTCCCAAATCTGTCCTCTATTGAACTTTCTTCTATGTTTTGGTTCCTGGTCTGAAGAAAAGGTGGGAATGAGAGAAAGAGGTTCATTTCTAGTTCTCAGCCCATTGGTAGAGTTGACATGATGGCAGCACACTGAACCCAATGAACATTCATACATCTTCTCTCCCTTAGGATAGTGATTCTGCTTACTTCCCAGCTTATCTTAAAAATACATTTTTTTGGTTATATTTATGTTTTATTTATGTATTTTAAAAGTTTTACTGGTATCATTTCCTGATATACTCCAACCCCATAGAATCCTCCCTTTTGATAAAGAAAACTAGGAAAGGAAAGCTAACCAGCAGTAATTATGTCTGACAGTATATGCAATATTCCACAATGGTAGTCCCTCAGCTTCCTATTGTTGAGTTCATAACAGATGAAGTACAATTCAGCTTCATATGGTGATGAAGGTAGGGGCCTCAGATTGTCAACGTGGGCAATTCCTGGTGTGGCAACTCCATCAAAGCTATGCAGATCAACTTGTGTGTAGCTTGTGGTCTTTTTGTTTTGTTTTTAATTTCCTTTATTTCATTGTGAACTTTGCAGACATCAATAGACATGAATGTTCCCATAGATAACATATTCTCAGAGTGTTTCTTGGAAGCACTAAGATGTTAAGTGATATCCTCAGTCACACAGATAGCATGTGTCAGAGGCAAGGCTTGAGCAGTCTTCCTGACTGCAAGGCCATCCCCCTATCCATGCTGTCTCTCTCTCAAATGAAAAAAAAAAGACCTTTAATCAGTAGGGAAAGACTAGTTCTTTGGAGCCATACTGTGCATGGCATTAGACAGGCACACTTGTTAGTTAAATTGATTGATTCTTTGTTAAACTTGCCTGCAAAACCATAACCAATAATTTTGTCACCCAGAATAAGCATCAGGAAAGGTGCCCTCAAATGAACTTTTTTCTTTCCTTTTAAAAGATGTCTTTTTGATGTTTTCTGTTTTTAACACAAAAGGCCAGTTTTCAATGCCCTGGTAATAAAAGCAACTGAGAAAACCCAAGAGATAGTAATGAAGTTTGACACCATTTCACTCCTGAGACACCTGTCTCTATAAGAAGTGGGGAGTCACATCATGATTTCGTCAGAAGATAATAACACAAATTAACTTTTAAAGACAAACAGTTGGCAGGTGGGAGGGAGAAAATGATACTGATCTATGTGTAGAGAAACTGGTAGAAAGGCCACAGGCAAAGGATAGGCAGGTCCCAGGAAACCAGAAGAGCAAGGAGCTAACTTTGGGTGGCATTCCTCATGGAGGGAGAAAGTCATCTGATAGCTTCCCCATTTTAACTGATTATTCTTTCTAACTAGGTGCTATATTCATTAACCAATATCCTGCAGAAGCAATGCCTGTCCTGCCAAAGCCAAAGCCTTCGAAATTTCAATACTCTAAGCCAAAGCCCCGGTCAATTCATCCCTGTGACAGCTGTGCTCTCCTGAAGAAGATCCTGGTGCACACCCGATTCCTGAAAGAATTAATTGTCCGTAAAGGCCATACAAAAGCAGATAAGAACCAAAACACAAACATCTGGAATCAATTAGTCACAAAGGGCAGGATGCTAGCAAAACTACATCCACAACTATGTGAAACGAATTTTAAAGCATCCCAAAAGGAGTACTGAGAAAAGAGAAGTAAGAATGAATACTGCATTAATACCCTTGGTACCCCTATAAAAACTGAGATGGAAATGGAATTAAAAATCAACAAGCCACACAGTGTTGTTGTTCTGGGTCTTTCTTTTTTCCATCTTTTAAAAAAATATTAGTTTAATAAACAGCACACCCGTATACGTGTATATTTCAACATACAGAGAATGAAAAATGAGAGTTATATACAAAATTGGGAATTGTATAAAAATACAATAAGCAAACAGGGGAAAGAGAGAACCTGGAAAAATCAATAGATTAATAATTAATAATTAAGATTAATTGTACTGATGAGTACACTGGGAGTGCTCAGAAGCTATGGCTACTGAACTCCTAGAACAAATAATTGTGTTAGGGAAGCTGGGAGGGACAAGACCTGGGATGGGCAAATGCCCCAGAGTCAAGTTCTTAAAAGAGAAGTTCAACAGTTGAGAACAGGAGAGCGGCTTGGGACTATCTGAGGACTTTCAAGGACTTTTCCTGAGAAGGCTTTGGGGCAAAGGGTAATTGACATAAATCCCTTATGCAAATTTTAAGTTAAAAGTTAGGTTATTAAAATCATGGGGGTGATATGACAGGATGGAATCACTATCAAAATTACTGCTCTGGCCGTGAATAAAGGCTAGGGGAAAAAAACAGGCTGGAGAATCTTTATTTTCCCCTTGGTCCTCAGGACTGTAGGGGGTTAAGGGATCAAGCCCTGTGAGGACCCAGAGCACATGCTTCTGTCCTCAAGGAGACAAAGAATGTATGCTCAGCTCTGTGGGCAAAGGTCTAATCCAACTTCCCTTTCTGTGACAAGGAGAATGTTCTTTTGTCCTTCCATTCTAACAGACAACAAAACTCTCCTAGGGGCCATTCTGATAGTGATGTACCTCTCCATTCTTACATTTTCCAGCTTAGAAGATCATGCCAGAACTCAGATTAATGGCATAGCCTTCAAGAATCCCAGGTTCCTGTGGCAGCACTCCCTCCCAGAGAGCCATCCCATATAATAAATAGTATTTTCTAAGACCACAAAAGAAAAAGAAGGACATGATCAACATAACCGATCGATACATTGAAAAGTCTAATATATGTGCACATATGAACACTTGTGAGCCTCTCACCTCTTGCAAAGAGGGATGGCAATGTTTGCTACTGTCTCTTCTTTTGCACTATTATTATTCATTTTAATTTTTTTTTTGTGGTTGGCCTTTCTATTTCACATTGTAGTCATTGCATATTTTATTTTCTTGGCTCTGTTTGCCTCATTCTGCATAAGCTAATGCAGATCTTTCCATGCTTTGTATTCATCACATTCAATCACATTCATCCTTCCTTACAGCACAGCAATGTCCTAATACATTTATGTACCACAATTTGTTTAGGCATCCCCCAATCAATGGACATTCATTTTGTTTTTGATTCTTTATCACAAAAAGCACTACAATAAAAAATTTGGTGCATATGGCAACTTTTTTTTATTGGTCATCTTCTTGGGGCATAAGTCTAGCAATAAAATCTTTGGGTCAAAGGGCATGAACACTTTAGTCACCTTATTTGCATAGTTCTAAATTGCTTTCCAAAATGGATGTACTATTTACAGCCTTACCAACAATGCACTGGTGTTTATATCTTCCGAGAAACCCTTCCCAATATAGAACATTCCCATCTTTTGTCAACTTTGCTAATTTGCATGGTGTGAGCTGAAATCTCAGGTTTGTTTTAATTTACATTTCTCTTATTTGTAATGATTCAGAGCATTTTTTCACACAATTGTCTATGTTTTATGGAAAAATAAAATTCCATTGCATTCACATACTGTAATTTGTATTGCCACCCCCAATGGTATGTGCTGTTTGTTTTACAAATGACTTGGATAAAGACACAGATACATATTTATCAAATTTATCAAATACTTTGGATGATAGAGTCCATATCCATAAAGATCTTCACAGAGTAAAACACTGAACCAAATCTCAAAACACCAAATTATATAGGCACAAATGCAAAATCTTACACTTAGCTTTTTCTTCTTTTAAGAGTCAACTTCACAAGTACAAGGTGGGGGAGGATAGCTAGACAACAGTTGGTCTAAAAAAAAGATCTGAAAATTTTTGTATGAGTCAATGTAAGGGAACCAAATAACTCACTAGCCAAAAAAGCTAACAACTTTAGGTTGCATTAAGAACTGCAGAGTATCCAGGACAAGACAAATGAGAATCCCTTGCATTCTGTCCTGGTGAGAACTCATCTAGAATACTGTGTTCTACACCATATTTTAGGAAAGGGGGAAAGAACACTTACTAGCTGTGTGACCTTGGGCAAGTCACTTAACCCCAATTGCCCTCCAAAAAACAAAGAAAGGAAGGAAAGAAGGAAGGAAGGAAGGAAGGAAGGAAGGAAGGAAGGAAGGAAGGAAGGAAGGAAAGAAGGAAGGAAGGAAGGAAAGAAGGAAGGAAGGAAGGAAAGAAAGAAGGAAGGAAAGAGAAGGAAGGAAGGAAGGAGGGAGGGAGGGAAGGAGGGAGGAAAGGAAGGAAGGAAGGAAGGAGAGAGAAAGGAAGAAGGAAGGAAGGAGAGAGAAAGGAAGAAGGAAGGAAGGAAGGAGGGAGGGAAGGAGGAAGGAAGGGAAGGAAGGAGGAAGGGAGGGAATGAGGAAGGAAGGAAAGAAGATAAGAAAGAAAGAGAGAGAAAAGGAAGGGAGAAAGGAAGAAAATAAGCCCTTATTGAGCACCTACTATGTGTCAGGGACCGCTAAGTGGCAAAGTAGATAGAGCGCTGGGCTTGGAGTCAGGAAAACTCACCTTCTTGAGTTCGTATCTGCCCTCAGACACTTCCTAGCTGTATGACCTTAGGCAAATCATTTAACCTTATTAGCCTTAGTTCCTCATCTATGAAATGAGCTGGAGAAGGAAATGGCAAATTACTCCAGTATTTTTGCCAAGAAAATCCTCAATGGGGTGATGAAGAGTCGGACATCACTGAAAAATAACTGAACTCTGAGTCAGACGCATAGTCTCATTTGATCCTCTCAACAACTCTGGGAGGTCAGTGCTTTTATTATCCTACTTTACAACTGAGGTGACTGAAACAAACAGAGGTTAAGTGACTTGCCCAGGTTCACACAATTCCTGTGTGTGCTATTTGTCAATTTTACAAATGACTTGGATGAAGGCGCAGATAGCACGCTTATCAAATTTACCAAATTTATCAAGTTCATGGGATGATGGGATTCAGATCCAAAAAAATCTTTGCAGATCAGAACATGGAGCCAAATCTAATAAGATTAACTTATGCAGGGACAAATGCAAATTCTTACATGTGGATCTTTTGCTTTTCAAAGTTAATTTCACAAGTATAAGTCTGGGAAGAATCTTTCTAAAGCTAGATGTGAACTCAGGTCTTTTTGACTCCAGACGAAGCACTCTGTCCACAAGGCCACCATCTAATGAAAGACATGAATAGGTTGGAGAACATACAGAAGAGAGTTACCAGGATGGTGAAAGGACTTAAGATCCCTCTACCAGGATCCATCAAAACGATTGGGGTCATTATAGCCTGAAGAAGAGAAGCTTCATGGATGATCATAGGGTTGTCATGGGGAAGAGGCTTTAGATTTGTTCTATCTGACAACAAGGAGGAAAATTAGAAGTAACTTGATATAAAGAAAAACTTCTTAATAGTTAGAGTTCTCTTGCAGTGAAATGGGTTGCCTCAATAGGGTAATTCCCCTCTCTGGAGGTCTTTAAGCAAAGACTGGATGACCATTTGTGGAATGTACTGCTGAGAGAATTATTGTTCAGGCATAAGTTAGACTAAATGGTCTCTGAGATCCCTTCCAATTCAGAGAGTCTTTGAGTCTAGGAATAAACTTACAAAGCATAGAACAAACTAATTCATTTTATTAAATATGCTGAGACTAAAGTTATTTGGTTCCTGAGAGGAAATAGGACAAATGTTGTCAACCCCATTTGGCCCTTTTCAATCTTACTTCTAAGCAATGTATACCAGGGGCATAATGGGAGTTAAAAGGAAATTCCTATCCATAACTCAGTTTGGACTGAAAATGATAATCATAGGGAAAATAGTTTAAAAGACAGATTTTACAACTCTAAAGTCAGTCAGGGAGCCAAGATGGCAGAGCAGCTGGAAAAATTACAGTATACTCCCATCCCCTCCCCAAATTCTGCCAAACATATCTGAGAAATAAACTAGCCTAAATCTTGATTGGGAAACCCAAGAAAAAAATCAGCGACTCATTTTTTTTTCCAGCCCAGATTAACAGAAGGAGACAGAGAGGTCCAAAGATACTAGGGAATGGGGTATGGTCAGCAGTGTGCCTGCTGAGTATTCTATAGCAGGAGGGGGCTAAGAACCAGAACAAGAGGAGGACCCAGTCGAAGCACAGAAGGAGTTAAACTTGTGAAAGGTGCAGAAACAGGTACCAGCTGGGAGTTCTGTCACTCAGTTCAGAGTCACAAATCCAGGGCAGATTGAGGAGAGGATCTGCACCTTAGGAGTGAGGAGCTCACAAGCCCCAAAAGATTTTTTCTTTAACAGTTGGCCAGAGGACACATTAGTTCAAAGCATTAAAGATATTTAATTCAACAGCATGGCAAAATCAGTGACGAGAGATCACCCTGTACCTGTTGACCACTAGAGTTGAGAGAGGAAAGAAGGCATATATGCCTGAAACACATGTGGCCAGGGAATACTGGGGGAAATGGGGGGGGGGGGCAGACATACACATGCAACATACAGGGCTAGGGAATATACACAGACAAGACATCTCTTGTGATGAAGGTGATGTTCCCTGCTGGAGCACTTCTTTTCCTCCAATACTGCTACTTGTTTCCCACAAAGAGCTGTTACTGTCATCTGGCATATCCTTTGATTGGGAGCTGCTGTGTTTGCAAAGCCAGGTAGGGAAGTAAGTTTTTTGCTGATTGAGTGACTGCTCTCTGCTGCCATCTGATGGTCCTTTAGTTGCTAAGCTCTACAGGGTAGGGATCTATTTGACTTGGAGCTCTTAGCACAAAGGCTCTTTTGTGATTTAGATCCCTGCCTGACACCCCCAGCCAGCTGGCTTGGAGGAGCTCTTGAGCTTTTTTTTTTTTAATCAGCAAAAATTATCTTCTCTCCCTCCCACCTCATTCATCCATCACTGCCCAATTAAAAAAACAAACAAACCCTGTTACATACATGTATAATTAAAATTCAGAGTTTCTACGTCAAATAAAAAAATACTAGAAACAGTCAGAAAGACAGAATTCAGGTACTGAAGAGCCACAGTAAGGATCATGATTTAGCATCCACCTGAGCATTTTGATTGATTATACAACACGTGGCAATCACCTAACAAATTGGGAACAGGCCCCTTCTTCAGCTTAGGGCTGGATCCTGAATACAGGGGAAGATAGACTTTTATACATTAAAAAAATTCATCACATAAGGCCAATTAATTAAAAGGAAACAATACAACATTAGGTAATCAGATTTTTAATCGAAGAAAAGACTAGGGACTTTCCAAGTTGGGAGGGGGAAAGTGAACAGGTGCAATTCCCTGAAATCAGAAAAAGAGGTATCCACTTCCCCCAAGTTTCTGTATTCAATCAAAGGAACTTGGAAACAATAACTGATTAATCAGTATGAGGCCAGTTTCCAGAGAAGGCATATGAGTTGCTTGAGATGTACAATTGTAAGAAAACGCCTTTCATTAATCTTTAGACCTGACTGGATTTCTAGTCTGCATAACCTAGTTAAGGATCTGTAAGCACCAGGTAGAAGTGGTCCAGCTTCCCAGCCACACAGGTCTAGGTTCATACAGTGCAATAACGTTTTCTCACAATCCCCACCATTGAATAAAGTATTCTCAAAAAATAGAAGTGGGAATAGATTCATAATTGAATAGAAAGGAAACTGAGCCAACTTAAGAATCCATTCACAAGATGGAGTCAGTGTGGTTCACCCAATTTATTCAATTAACCACTTGCTGTCCTAATCTCCTCAATTCCCTCACACCATTATAAAAGAGCAGAGAACTTAGAATGTTTTCCATAAGGCAAGTGATATAGGATTACAATCGTAAATAACTTACCCAGAAAAACTGAGTAAAACCTACAGGTGAATAATGAAATAGAGGGCTTTCAAGCATTCCTGATGAAAAGAAAAGAGCTGCGTAGAAACTTTGAAGTTCAAACACAGGAGTCAAAAGAAACATAAAGAGGAAAACATAATCATAAGGCCTTAAACAAGGATAAACAGCTTACATTCTGATATGAGGAAATGATTGGAAATGATATGTATCTTCTCTACATGCTATCATTATTAGAATTCATAAAGGGAGTCCAGACAAAAGACCCGGGAGAAGTTTTGTTATGTTTTGATGACTTTACAAGAAGAATGGAAAGGAAGGAGAAAAGTATATTAAGAGAGAGGAAGGTTAGGGGAAATTATCAAATATAATTGGATTGTGAAAGTAGAAGTCTATATAAACAAGGAGGAAGAGGTGGGAGAAGTAATTGACCTTGAACCTCATTCTCATCTGAATTGGTCAAAGGAAAGTAGGATGCACATACGTACACAATTGGGTACAGAAATACATTTCACTCAACAGGGAAATAGGAAGGAAAAGGGAGAAGGAGAAATCAGAGGGAAGATAGATTAAGGGAAGGATCAGTCCTGGGGAGGAAGGGAATCCAAAAAAGCGCTAAATAAAGAAGTACAAAAACATTCATAATTCTTTTTGCAGTGGCAATGAATTGAAGCTGAGGAGGGTGCTGATCATTTGGGGATTGGTTGAACAAGTTACAATTATATAATATAACTGAATACTGTAAGAAATAGCCAAGGGAATGGTTTCAGAGAAACCTCTGAAGACTTGACCATACAATATGAAATGAACAATTTATACAATAATAGCAGTATTTTAAAGACAATTTCAAAAGACTCTGATCAGCATGATGACCAACCATGATTCCAGATGACTAATGATGAAACATTCTGCCCACCTCATTATAGAAAAATGAAAGACTCAGTGCTGAATGAGATATATTTTTTTTGGATGTGACTAGCATAGAAAATTGTTTTGCTTGACTGTACATGTTTATAACAAGGTTTGTTTTTCAGTTGGTCAGTAATGGAAGAATAGATAGGAGAGAGAGAAAACAATTTTTGCTGATTAAGAAAATAAGATGTAATTTTAAAAAAAAAGCTTCTCCAAGTTTGCTCTCTGGGTGTGTCAGGCAGGGATCTAAATCATAACAGAGTCTTGGGACTATGAGCTCAAAGTTGAATAGACCCCTACTCTATAGAGCTGAGCAACTGGAAGACCACCAGATGACAGCAGAGAGCAGCAACCCAGCAAAAAACTTACCTCCCTACCAGCTCTGCAAAGACAGCTGCTCCCAACCAGATGATATGTTAGAGAACAAAATAGCAGGTCTTTCCAGAAAAAAGTTGGGAAGGCTCTGAAAGAAAGTGTAGGAGAAAAGAGGTATTAGGCTGCCTACCAGACTGAGCATTGTGCTGACCTCATTGCTGTATGCCTGTGAAACCTGGACAGCCTACAAGCACCACGCTTTGATCGTTCCTAGCTCTGACCAAACTCATTTACTCTCTTTCATGCATGTGGTTCAGCCCATGGCCTTATGGGAAACAAGTTCCTTTGCTGCCATGGTATGCATTCTTGAGGTAAGCTAAATTATTCTGTTGTCTTCAGACAACCCTGTGGTTTTCCACCTCTGCTCTTGCTCATGCTTTTTCCTTTGTCTGGAATGTCTTTCCTAGTCTCCCTCCCTTCTCCTCTACCTAGACCTCTCGTTCCTTCTTCCTCATTTTTAAAAATGCAACTCAAATACTATTTCCTCCATGAAGCCCTCCCTGATTCACCCTAATCATAAATGATCTTTTGTCCTTTATACCTTATATCACTAAGTGTACAACTTGTTATACACTTATCAATTTGTATTACTCACATGTATCTATCCTATCTTCCAACTATATTATAATTTTCCATGAAGACCTTTTCATATTCAAACACCATATTCTCCAATGCCTAGCATAATATCCTTCCATAGGACCTTAATAAATATTTATTGAGTTTAATTCTTGGCTAAAATTTTTGAGCTAGAAAAGAAAGGTACAGTGGAAAGAGCTCTTGTTTTGGAATTTGAGGATCTCAATTCAATTCTCACCCCTGAGACTCATTGCCTGTGATAACTTGAGCAAATTATCTCATTTTAGGAATCAGACCTTGGTTTCAGCCTCTGTAAAATGAGGAGGTTTGAAGAACCAGCATCTGAGGCATCTTCTACAAGGAAATTTGTAACATGGAGTCTTCCTCCCTTTATCTTACAGATAAGGAAACTAAGGGCCAGAGAAAAGCCAGGTAAGCTTCCAGCCTGAGTTGAATGCAGCATGATGGAAAGAGCAGTAGCCTGGGAGTTAGGAGACCTCAATTCCTCCTGCCACTAAGTCTGCAGGACTTGGGGAAATCTCTTCATATTGCTGGGTTCGAGTTTCCCTAGCTGGAAAATGAATGTCCATCTAGGCCAGGGATTCTTAACCCTTTCTGTATCATCAACTCCTTTGTCACTCCAGTGAAGCTTATGGACCCTTTTTCAGAAGACCTGGCTTTGCATCCTAGTGCTATTATTTATATGATTGCAGAAAACTTACTTAACCTTTTTGGGTCCCAGTTCCCCATCTCCTTAAGAAGCCTGATAAACTGATAAACTCACTCTGCCTTGAGAACCTTGGACAGTGATGTTGAAGTAGCTTTTCTCTAAAAGGCTGTGGTTTCTTAGGCAGCAGAAGGTTCATAGCCCAGAGAGATCTGGCAGGGAAATTGCCGTTAGGCATGTCATCCTGAAAACATTCTTTTTTTGCTTAAGCACCTAGTTTCCTTTTATTGTATTATTTTTTAATTTTTATTCTGATCTTAGCCAGCAGGATAAGCATTTGCATATACAGAGTAGAACAAGGTGATTGTCTATGACATTGCATGTCTATCATGTACAGGTTGCTTTTCTTTTTGAATATATAATAATAGCATGGGTTCTTAACCAAGGGTCTGCCAACTTTTTAATTTTTTTCTTTAATAGTATTTTATTTTTCTAATTACATGTAAAGAAAATTTTCAATATTCATTTTTTGCAAGATTTTTGAGTTCCAATTTTTTTCCTCACTCTCTTCCCTCCCCCTTCATTGAAAACATAAGTATTGATATAGGTTATACATGTGCAATCATGTAAAACATATTTGCACATTGGTCATGTTGTGAAAGAAGAAACAGAATAAAAGGAAAAGGAAACATGAAAAAAGTGAAAATAGTACACTTCAATCTATATTTAGATTCCATCAATTCTTTCTGTGAACTTTTTTAAAGAAATATTTTGAGAGCTGCATTTCAATATAATTGATTTTCTTTGTAATCCTATGGATTTTATTTTATGCATTTAAAAATGTGATTCTGAAAAGGGGTCCATGAGTTTCACTAGAATGCCAAAGGGGTCCGTGACACAAAAGACAGTTGAGTTTGAATCCTGCCTTAGACACTTATGAGTTGTATTACCCTGGGCAAGTCACTTAATCTTTGTATGTCTCAGTTTCCTCTTCTATAACATGAAAATAATAATATAGTTCCTGCCTCCCCTAGTTGTTCTGAGGGTCAAATGAGTAAAGCACTGTGCTATGTAAATGCTAGCTATTCATTAATAATAATACTTATAAATAATAATACTTACAAATGCTTAACAAATTGTTAATGGAGTCACTGGGGGCTTGCCAGAAAGTTGGTCCCTAGAGTTGGTGGAGTTGGTCGAGATCCTTGCTGAGGAAGACAGACTTTGAAGCAAAGTCATGAGAGGACGTTGTTGGTAAGAGATGTGGCCAAGGAGCTTCATCTCAGGTTAGAATTTTTTATTGACATGTACTTGAGTTTTCCAAGAAACAACTCACTAAAATAGTGCACAGGATATTGTCTATTTTTAAGAGCTCCTGGGGACAAGGGGGAAGGCAAATCTTAGACTTGAAAGCCATTGAGGCTATACTGCAGAATGAGATGGATGCACCTCTGGCTGATGCTTTTTAAATGTGTTTTTCTAGAGATAGCCAGGTGATGCAGTGGCCCTGGAGTCAGGAGGACCTGAGTTCAAACTCAGACTCAGACACATAATACAAAAAAAACTAGCTGTGTGACCTTGGGCAAGTCACTTAACCCCAATTGCCCTACCTTCCCCCCCTCCAAAAAGCAAAAAAACCCAAGTACCTAAACATTCACTCTGGAAGAAAAGATGATGCCAGGATTGGTACAGATAAATTGGAAACCAGAAATTCTTTGTCTATGGATGACTAAAGGTGATTGGAGCTCCTCACAGTCTCAAAGGGATTAGATGCCACAGGGAAGCTTGTCTTTTTGGGGTCTCTTAATGAAGAAGATGAATTTAATATCTCTCTCCTGCTCAAACTGGGGTCTCCTACAGATTGAGGCCACTCTGATAACCTTCCACATACTCAAATGGTATTGAAGATCCAGAAGAGACTTCAGTGGGCATCTTGTCCAAACCATACATGAAAGAAATCTCCACTATATCATACCCAAGAAGCAATTGCTCAGCCTCTGCTTAAAGACCTTCAAGGAAAGGAGAACCCACCACCCCCAAGATAACACATTTCACTTTTGGAAATCTCTCATTGTTAGGAAAATTTTTCTTACATCAACTCTAAATTTGCTTCTTTGCAGCTTCCACTCATGGCTTTTGATTCTGCATTCCAGGACCAAATAGAACAAATTCGATCCATTTTCAATATGATAGTCCTTCAGAAACTAGAAGACAGTTATCATGTGCTCCCTGAGTCTTATCTTTTCTAAGTTAAAAATTCACCAATTCTTCCAATGAATAATTTGTTATGGACTCAAGAACTGTCACCATCCTCACTGCCCTCCTCTGGGCAATCTCCACTTTATCAGTGTCCTTATTAAATTCTGGTGCCTGGGACTGAACACAGTATTCCAGATAAAGTTTGGTGAGAGAAAAATTCAGTAAGATTACCATTTCTCCTTCTCCTGGAAGATATGGTCACTCATAAGGTAGCCCAAGAATTACATTAGCCTTCTTGGCTGCCATATCACACTGCTGATTCACTGCTAACTCACACCAAAATTCCCCAGATTATTTTCAGAACAGCTGCTATTCTCTCCATGCCTCTTCTTATCCCTTCCATATCACGACTTTCCCCATTACAGTTTCAATACATCATGGGTTAGCACAAGAAATTAAATGGGAATTTGGGGGGAGTTTTAGTGAAGGCCAGCAGATAACACAGAAAAAGTTTAGAAATTCAAAAATGCATAAAATATATGTCTATAATATCAACACATTTGAACTTTTAATACCACAATAATTCAGACTACTTCTCTGGTATGAAGGGAGTGCCAAAAAATTTTACATCAATTTCCTAGCTCACAAGGGTACTGCATCTTTAACCCTTACAAAGTAGAAGAAGTAACTATTTGCAAAGTTGTTTTTTTGTACCTAAGCACAAGATTTTACATTTAATTCCTGCTTCATTTTCTTATTTTAGATTGTAATGGTAATGGGAATTTGAAGATCTTCCCTACCCCTTAATGGACCTATGAGAATTTGAAGATCTTTTCTGCCCTCTAATAGGCCAAATCCAATGGAGCCTGTGGTGGGAGGAGTTTGCTGAAGGGTGGAACAAAGCCCACAGGAAGCTGGGAGTCAGAGAAGCTAGAGGATGTCAGGCAAGCAGACAGCTAGGCTTCTGAGTGTTGGTCTGTGGGAAGGTTAAAGGATAGTGTGGCTCTCTGTGGTGTCATGATGTATTAACTTCTTTGCTACTATGATGGATTCAACTCTGGTTTTGGGATTCAATTTTCTGCTATTTGAATAAATGCTTTGCTTCTGTCTTTTCTATGGGAAGTCTGTTATATTTTGTGATTGAGACCTGTGCCAGCATATTTATAGTCACTGTCAGTGCTGTAAATATTGCATTAGCGCTACATAAATTCAGCTCAGCACTCTAACCTTTCAAGTTCTTTTAGGATCTAGACTCTGATACACAGTGTGTTAGCCAACTTTCCTAGATTTGCATCATTTGCGAATGTCAACTTTCCTAGATTTGCATCATTTGTGAATGTAATGAGCATCCATACCATTTATGTCTTTGCCAAGTCACTGAAGACCCTATTCAACAATATAGGGCCAAATACAGAGCCCCCAAAGTACTCCCCTAAGGACCTCCTACCATGTTGATGCTGAACTGCTAACAATCAGTTTTTGAGTCCAGCCATCCAATCACTTCTAAATCCATTGGATCATATTATTGTCTAATCCATACTTCTCCATCTTTTCCACAAGAGAAGATAAAATCTAGGTAAACTATAGCCACAGTATTCCCCTCATCTACTAGTTGAATAATCTTGTCCAAAAAATGGAAAAGACTTTAATCTACCATGACCAGTTTGCCACACTGGCTCTTTGTAATCACTGTTTCCCCTTCTAGATATTTATCAATCATTTCAATTCAATTAACATTTATTAAGAGCCTACCATGTACCAGGCACTGTGTTAAGCCCTAAGGATACAAATAAGAAAAAGCAAGGCAATCCTTGCTCTTAAGGAGCTCAAAGTTTAATGGAAGAAGACAAAAAGGAAAAAGGAGAAGGGTGGACCGCTATGGGGTATCTGATATACAGGCATTGTGTTCCTTGGAGTTCAAATCAAGCAAATTTGTAGATAGAACGTGGAGAGTTAGCTGGAGAGTCCAGTCCTCTGAAGAGGAAAGCTTTGGGAGGAGCTTATGCTCCATCCTCCAGCGGAGACTGAAGGAGGTGGGAAGATGTTGAGCATCCCAAGCTGCATTAAACATCTTTTTTTTTTTCCTTTTTTTTTTTTTTTTGGAGGGCAGTTGGGGTTAAGAGACTTGTCCAAGGTCACATGGCTAGTTTTTGGGTTAAGTGTCTGAGGCCGAATTTGAACTCAGGTCCTTCTGACTCCAAGGCTGGTGCTCTATTGAACACACCACCTAGCTGCCCCCTGCATTAAACATTTTGATGATGAGATTTCAGATAATCAGCTTATCCTGGGAGGGTATCAAGGCTCTTAGAATTCAAACTGAAGCAGAATAGCAGGTGATCTCTTCTTGAATTTCCCTAAGAATTTAAGTTAAATTCACTGCCCTAGAGATTCTAAGCTGTTCTCTTCCCTTTTGGAAAATTAACCCTTCTCTAATCTGGTGACCTTTCTAATTCCACTAATGCCATTGACAATAATAATCCCTACCAGTTCTTTCAGGACCCAAAGATACAGTTCCTCTGGACCAGGTTTAAATTCCTCAAAGGCAATTAGGTGCACTTTTATTATCTACTTATGTACCTCCCATTATTTCCAGTGTGAAGGTCTTTGCAGAGGAAACAGAAATAAAAAGGAAACTGAATGGCTCTGCTCTCAATTTGTTGTCTGTTATCACAATCCCTTTCACCCTAAGTAAAGGTTTGATCTCTTCTTTTGTGACCTTTGTCCCCTAATATAACTTAAGAGAAACACCCAAACCTTTCTGTTGTTCTTCTCTGCTCCATCAGAATCCTGACCTAGATTATCACTATATGAGTTCTCCTCCAGAGCAGATGAATAGGACCTTTGTGGGATATGGGTACATACCCTCTTGCTTGCCAAAGGGGTCCAACTGGCAAGACATGGTGGTAGTGCATGGTTTTATATGGTTTTGCTTATAGTAAAGCAAACCCCAGCTTTTCTCTGACCTAGTCTATCAGCAACTTGATATGGCATGACCTCTCTGTTTGCTACCCTGCGTTTGCTAGTGACATCAGGCTTTCATAGTTGGACTTCATTCCCTGGCTCAAGTTCCTGATAGTGAACCCAAACACCATACTGCTACCAGTCCCATTCTGTGCTCTTCTGGGCTGAGAACATGGCCCAGTGGTATTCTCCCCTCTCTCTCTGCTGGGTTCCTAATTTAGATGATGGATCATGGTCATCAAAATCTTACCATCCCTCTGATATGCCAACGTACAGGTCAATGGACAGCTGAAGTTTTTGCCCAAACATCAACACGTGTGAGGTTTTCAGATCTAAGGGATGGGAGAATTTGGATGAAATTATGCCGGTATGCATATCTCACAGGGAAGGGAAAGGCTAGAGATAAATTATAATCATTGTTTCTGTTTTTGTTTTGGAGAATCCTAGCTAAGATGGTGTTGCTTTTGTGAGCTAGCTGGCATATTGAGGGCCACTTCCCAGCTGTAGTCAGGGTGGAATAAACAAATAAATTCTGCATTAACTACCTAACTCTAGTGATCTGTCCTTGCCTCAGTGACTGATGTGATAGATTTTTGTTTCTTGCAATGATTAGCAGTGTCTTACGACATTGTTCATAGAACACTCTGGAGGGAAGATAATTCTGTCTACATCCATAGAAAGTCTAAGATATTCAGAATTCAGATAGATTAGAAAATATTATGTAGGGAAGAAAGAACCTCCTTTATTTATCTCTCCTATTAAAGCATCAAGGTTTTTAGCTATCTTAATAGCTCATGTTTATATGGGATTTTAAGGCTTACAAAACATTTTATTCACTACTCTTTGAGATTGTTAATGTAAATATTTAAAATCCCATTTTACAGGTGAAGAAACCGAGAATCAGAGAGGTTAAGTGAATTGCCCATGGTCGCACAGCCCAGACAGATCAACAGACCTGGACTTGAACCCAGGTCTTTTGACTCCGAGTACAGCAATACTCATTCCCCTACACTGTAGGGTGACTCAGTGATGTCATCCATTGTGAGCTGACAGACTTTCCTGGGCCTTGATGAGCAAACCCTAGGCAAGCAGAAGAGGGAGGTCAGATCAGGAACTTACAATTGGCCCCTTGACTATATCTAGAGAGAGACATGTTACCATCAACTCCTCTAAGTGGAAGACCCTGGTGGAAGTCAAAGAAGACACTGGATGTCCCAAGATGCTATCAAGCTCACCATTCCCCTGCTGCAACACTGGTCATTAGGGGCCTCCCACCAGCAGCTGAAGAACCAGACCCTGGAGTGGGACTTGGGATAGAAGAAGGACTACTTTGCCAACTGCTTCATTCTCCAGAGTTTAACTTGTTTCCCAACTCAGCTGTCTTCGAAAGCAACTTCATCCAGGTACCCTTATCCAGCAATTTAAGCAAATTCTTTTCCCTTCTCCCAAATGTTATACCTAGGACTTGGGTAAAACACTTATTTTTTTTCTTTTTTTTATTATTATTTTTTAAAATATATATTTTTTATTAACTTGTTTGTTTATTTTTAGGTTACAAGATTCTGTTCCATAGTCACTTCAGTTATAGATTTTTCTCCCCTTCCTCCCCATCCCCC
>CM053597.1:92949366-92981064 GCA_028646575.1 Pseudocheirus occidentalis | reverse complement strand
CTGTGAAACTCTGCTTCCAGGGGGGAAAGCTCTGTTCCAAATTGCTGGGGTTTTCCCAGCTGCTGGAGCTATTACGGGGTGTTGCAAGTCTCCCCAGCTTTGGCTTGCTGAAAGCGCACCCCAGGACCACCACCCAAGACCACGATCTAGATCCAGGCGGCTCAACACAAGAGCACTTGGCCCTGATCAATCGATTCAGCCCCCCTGCAGAGTCCACAGGCCAGGGGCTCTGAAGCAGCCCAGTGGGGGCATCCACTGGTTACAGCAGTTTCTGCCCTTCCCCCACTGCTTCCTTGCCCCGGGGGTGGATTGGATGAACTGCTTTTCCTCCCCCAAATTTAGCTTGAAAGCTTCACTCACTTTCACTGACCTTTAATCCTGGCTTATGCAGTTTTCTCCAGGTGCTTTAGAACTTCTCTGAAGTAGACTCATGCTGTGGCTTGGGAGGCTCAGTTCCTCCAGGCTGCCCCCGGAGCCTGGCCAGAAGGCGGTTTCAGTCTGGGCTGGTCTCAGCTCCCAGCCTGGATGAGCCCCTCCAGCCAGCTGCCTTTTTCTAATCCCTATTTTTCACACCTTTTTTTAATCCCTATTTTTCATACCTTGGTAGGTGTGGAGGTGCTGGAGGCTGTAGATCTTCTCTCCGCTTGGCTCCTTCCTACCACCCTAGGGCCTGGAGTTTCGGTTTCAAGCTGGGCCAGCTTCAGATTGTGTCCTGCCACGATGATCCCTTGCTGCCGAGCTGCCTTCTGCGAGAGATGTGTTTTCTGTATTTTTTGAGTTTGAGAGTCCTAGAATTTGCCCAGCATCATATTTTTATGGGTGTTTAGGGTGGCTATGTGGGAGCTGTGGGACACTGCTGCTTCTACGCTGCCATCTTGGCTCCGCCCAGTGTTATAAGACTTTTAAGATAAATCTAAATCAGTATCCTAAACCCATAGTGATATATTATTTCTTTAAGTCACTAAGGCTCAGTTTTGTGCATTATACTATAATGACAATTTCCCTTCCCTGATTTTGAGGGGAAAAAAAGTTCTACAGATTGGTAGAATCAATGCATATGGAGATTGTCTATCCCTGGCCTTCCAGAAAGACTTTCCAAAACATTCCCAATAGTGGAAGGTAGAATTCAAAGGCATAGCTCCAGCATTGACTTTTAACTGAGTCTTAATCTCATTACCACTCTAGCTATCTCATTTGGACTCATAGTTCAGAAGGGTAGGGTAGAGGGGTAGGCAAGGCAAAGAGAGAAGTTAGGTACAGAGTGTAGATATTCAAAACTAAAGAACTTTTTCGCAATGTTTCAGACCTGATGCCTTTCTACAGCCAAAACTCTATAAGTAGTTCAGTTACCTTGAGGAAAATTCAGAACTCAGTCCCACACTTCACTCACCCTCACCCCCCCCCCAGGAATTCCAAAAGCTGATATAAGTCTCTCAGATTCATCTCCTAGGTTTTGGAGTTTGAGAGAGCTCTTCTCTCAAAGGAGAGAATAGGACAAGAGTACCTGGATGAAGTTGCTTTCAAAGACAGCTGAATTGGGGAATAGGTTGAATTCTGGAGAATGAAGCAGCTGGCAGAGTAGACCTTCTTCCACCCCAAGGGCCACTCCAGGGTATGGTTCACCAATCATGATGGGTGGGAGGCCCCTAATGTTTGTCATTGGATTCTGGGAAGGGCAGGCTCCATACCATTATAGGTGCTTCACAATGGCCTAGCCTAATTGTATGGTTCTGGTATGGTCACTGAGCTCTAGTGCTGCCATCACCCCCTTGTTATAGGCTATGTCCATCAAGGCCTGGGCAGGGCTGTCAGCTCACAATGGTATACGGGTGACATCAAGGGGCTTGACAGCAATAGGAAGGAGAAAGGAGGATGGGAGAGGAAATGCCAACATGTGGCAATGATTAGGACACTTCTGTGGGAAAAAGGTGGGCTCCCTCTTTGGAAAAGTGATTTGAGTTCAATTCACTTCAACAAGCACTTATTAAATTCTTAAGATATTTGAGGGACAGTGCCAGGTGAGAAGATACAAAGACAGAACAGAACAATTCATTCAGGGATGATTTAACATAAGGAAAGCTATTGACATAATTGATCATGTCAATAACAAAAGTAACAAAAATTATGCAATTATCTCAATAGATACAGAAAAAGCTTTTGACAAAATACAACATTTATTCCTATTTAAAAAAAACACTTAAAAGCATAGTTATAAATGGATTTTTCCTTAAAATTATAAGCATCTACTTAAAACCATTAGCAAACTTTATTTGTAAAGGGAGAAACTAGAAACCTTTCCAATAAGATCAGGAGTGAAACAAGAATGCTCATTATCACCAATATTATTCAATATTAGAAATGCTAAAAATAGCAGTAAGAAAAGAAAAAGAAATTGAAGGAAGGGGGTGGCTAGGTGGTGCAGTGAATAGAGCACCAGCCCTGGAGTCAGGAGGACCTGAGTTCAAATCTTGCCTCAGACACTTAACACTAACACTAGCCTTGTGACCTTGGGCAAGTCACTTCACCCCACTTGCTCTGCCCTCAAGAAAGAAAGAAAGAAAGAAAGAAAGAAAGAAAGGAAGGAAGGAAGGAAGGAAGGAAGAAAGAAAAGAAAGGAAGAAAGAAAGAAAGAAAGAGAAATTGAAGGAAGAAGAATGGGCAATGAGATAATACAATTATCTCTCTTTATGATAAGATGATATACTTGGAAAATCCTAGAGACTCAGCTAAAAAGTTACCCAGCAATACCACTTCTAGAGCTTTATCCCAAAGACATCATAGAAGTGGGGAAAGGACCCAAATGTACAAAAATGTTTAGAGTAGCCCTTTTTGTGGTGGCAAAGAATTGGAAATCAAGGGGATGTCCATCAATTGGGGAATAGCTAAATAAACTGTGGTATATGAATGTAATGGAATACTATTATGCTATAAGAAATGAGGAGCAGATGGACTTTATAATAACCTGGAAAGACTTATATAAACTGTTACTGAGTGAGGAGAGCAGAACCAAGAGAACTTTGTACATAATTACAGACACATCGTGTGTGTGATGACTAACTTTGATAGACTGGGCTACTCTCAGCAATGCAAGATTATATATAAAACAACTCCAAAAGACTCATGATAGAAAGGGATATCCAGAGAAAGAATTGTAGTCTGAATGCAAACTGAAGCAAACTACTTGCTCTATCACTCTTTTTGTTTGTTTTATTTCTTCTTTCTCATTGTTCACTCCATTGGTTATGATCCTTCTCTACAACTTGACTGATGTTTAATACAAAGGTATTTGCAGATCCTATATTTGATTGCATGCCACCATGGGGGGACAGGGGAGGAGAGGGAGTGGAAGAAAATTTGGAATGCAAGGGATTGAGGAATCGAATGTTGTAAACTAAAAGTAAATAAATAAATCAAAATTTTTAAGAGAATATCAAAAAAATTAATGAAAAAAATTAAGGAAGGAGGTTTAGGAGCACTAGATCTTAAATTATATTGTAAGGCAGTAAACATCAAAACTATCGGATACTGGGGGCGGCTAGTGAATAGAGCACCAGCCCTGGAGTCAGGAGGACCTGAGTCCAAATCTGGCCTCTGACACTTAACACTTACTAGCCGTGTGACCTTGGGCAAGTCACTTAACCCCAATTGCCCTTCCAAAAAGCAAAAAAAAAAAAGATTAAAAAAACTATCTGATACTGGCTAAGAAACAGAAAGGTGGAGGGCTAGGTGGCACAGTGAATAGAGGACCGGCCCTGGAGTCAGGAGGACCTGAGTTTGAACCTGGGCTCAGACACTTCACACACACCACACACACACACACACACACACACACACACACATCTGGCCATGTGACCTTGGGCAAGTCACTTAACCCCAATTGCCCTTCAAAAAAAAAAAGAAATAGAAAGGTGGGTCAGTAAAACAGTAGACATACAATACACTGTAATAAACAATTATAGAAACCTTGTGTTTGACAAAAGCCAAGATTTAAGCTTTGGGAATAAAAATTCACTATTTGGTAAAAATTGTTGGAAAAACTGGAAAGCAGTCTGGCATAATTGGGTATAGATCTTACGCTATTTACCAAGATGAGGTCAAAATGGATGCATGACCTAGATATAAAGGGAAATATAAGAAACTGGAAGAGAAAGAAACACATTACCTATCAGACTTATAGATACAAAAAATTATGAATAAACAAAATAAAGCATTGTGAGATATGAAATTGATGACATTAAATTAGAAAGGTTTATAAAACCAATGTAGCCAAGATAAGAAGGAAGCAGAATATCTGGGAAAAAATTTATGGACAGTTTCTCAGATAAAGGTCTCATATCTCAAAAACATAGAGAATTTTGTCAAATTTGAAAGAATATACGTCATTCTCCCAATTGATAAGTGGTCCAAGGATATGAACACACAATTTTTCAATGAAGATATCAAAACTATATATAGTCATACAAAATGCTCTAAATCACTATTGATTAAAAGTATGCAAATTAAAACAACTTTGAGATATCATCTCACACCCATCAGATTGGCTAAATGACAAATGTCAAAGGGTATGTGGAAAAATTGTAACACTAATGCATTGTTGGTGGAGTTGTGAACTGATCCAACCATTCTGGAGAGTAATCTGGAACTATGCCCAAAAGGCTATAAATAATTGCATACCCTTTTACCCAGTAACACCAGTTCTGGGGTTGTATCCCAAGGAGATCGTAGACATGGGAGGAAGACCCACATATACAAAAATATTTATTGTAGCCCTCTTTGTGGTGGCAAAATACTGGAAATTAAGGGGATGTCCATCAACTGGGAAATGGCTAAACAAGTTGTGGTATATGAATATAACAGAATACTATTGTGCTATTAAGAAATGAGGAGGAGACAGACTTCATATTTACCTGGAAAGGTTTATACAAACTGATGCTAAGTGAGAGGAGCAGAACCAGGAAAAATTTGTACACAATCACAGACACAACATATGTGTGATGACCAACTTTGATAAACTGGTCTCTTCTCAGCAACACACAGCTATAAGACAACTCTAAAAGTCTCGGGATGGATGGAGATGTCTACATTCAGAGAAAGAACAGAGTTTAAATGGAGACTGAAGCAATCTATATGCTATCGTTCTTTTCCATGTTTGGTTTTGTGTCTTCTTTCCCATTGTTCACTCCATTGGTTACAACCCTTCTATACAACCAGACTAATGTCCAATGTGAAAGTATTTGCAGATCCTATACTTGATTGCATGTGGCCATGGGTGAGGGAGGGGAGAAGGAGGGGAGAAAATTTGAAACTCAAGGGATTGTAGAACTGAATCTTATAAACTAAAAGTAAATAAACAAATCAATTTAAAAAAAAGAAAAAGAAAAATTGGGATATTAATTCACCATTGGTGGAATTGCAAACTGATCCAACTATTTTGGAGAACAACCTGGAATTATGTCCAAAGAGTTACAAAATTGTGTATACCCTTTGACCCAGCAATACCATTATTAAATCTGTTTCCCAAGGTGATTAGCAAAAAAATGAAAAGAACTTACATGTTCTAAAATATTTATAGCAGCTCTCTTTGTGGTTGCAAAGAACTGGAAATTAAAGGGATGCCCATCATTTGGGGAATGGTTAAGCAAATTGTGATGTATGACTGTGATGGAATACTACTGTACTGTAAGAAATGATGGATTGGTTGACTTTAGAGAAACATGGAAAAATTTGCATGAAATAATGAAGAGTGAAGTGAGTAGAATCAAGAGAGTGTTATATACAGTAACAGCAATATTGTTTGAGGAATAGTTGTGAACATCCAAGTTATTCTAAGTACTATAAATACTCAAATCAACTACATAGGACCTGTGAAGCAAGATGCTATTTACCTCCAAAGAAAGAACTGATAGAGAGAAGTATGCATAGTATGGCTTTACATTTATTTATAAATCTGCATCAAACGGTGGCCTTCTGTGGAGTGGGGTAAGGAGAGAGGCAGTTTGGAATTTAAAATGTAACAAAAAATAAATAAAATTAAATAAACAAAAATAAAAAGCAAGGAAAAAAGGAACAGTTACTCTTTCCAAACAGCTTACTTCCCACTCTGTGGAAACAATGAGGGAGCAGATTAAGTAGATACAAAATGTCCACAAAGTACTTTGGGCAGGGGTAAGGTGTTTACAGTGATCCAGGGATGAAGGATGAGAATAGGAATGGCCCCATGTAGTTCATGGGACTTAAGCCAAACCTCAAGGGAGAGTTATGGGTTCCAAGAGGCAGAAGGTAGGATGGAGAGAATTCTGAACATGTGCAAAGGCAGTCAGATAGGAAATGGATAGAATGTGTGCTTAGAATAGAAAGCAGGTCAACTTGATTAGAACATAGGGTATGTGAGGTAGGCTAGTGTGAAATTAGTCAGGAAAGATAAAATGGAGATAGATTATTGCATAGGGTTTCAAATAACAAGCAAGACAATTTGTATCCTAGAGGCAAAATACTGAAGCTTTTTTTTTTAAGCAGGAATATAGTTTAACTTCATGTAACAGGAAAAAAAAAACTGCCTAACTCTGCCTCCAGATGCCATAACTCATTGAAATATGAATGTCACATGAATTAAAATCTCTTCTATTTAAAGATGCATAGGAGAGATAACACAGCAAAGTATCCGCAAAGAATAATTAAGGAAACAATATACCAAATGATTCAGTCATTTGGAATTTGGATTTCTGGGTCACAGCTAAAAGCAGAAATGATTAATGCCTGGCTTGGAAATGGAGACTATTGAACAAAGACTGGTAAGGATGTATTTGCCTGATGCTTCACCAATCTAATCAAAGGGGCTTTCAAATAAAAAAGAATGGGAGAGAAAACTGCTGATGTTATCCTCTGAGTCAGATCCCATACAAAATATTTAAATGAAGGAGGAATAATAGTGAGATACCCAGAGATCAGAGCAAGAGACAAAATCTAAGAACAAGAACTTATGTAGAAAAAGAACTTATGAGGGGCGGCTAGGTGGTGCAGTGAATAGAGCACTGGCCCTGGAGTTAGGAGGACCTGAGTTCAAATCCGTATTCAGACACTTAACACTTACTAGCCTGGTGACCTTGGGCAAGTCACTTAACCCCAACTGCCCTGCCCTCCCTCCTCCAAAAAGAAAAAAAAAAAGACTTGTGACCTGAAACACTTTATATTCAAGAGCCCAAAGTCTAGGCAATATACAGGATTTTTTAAAACTGGAAATCCTCATATAAGGAAGCAAATTTGACCATCACTGACACATGGTGGGATGAAACCCATAACCACAATATGGCTCTGGATGGTTATTCATTTGAAAGAAACAGGATAGGCAAAAAGGTTAGGCAGAGGTAAGGTAGCCTTGTATATTAAGAAGGTATTCTCATGTGAGGAAATCCAGGACCCAGATGGGGAAAGCATAGTGGAGAGCTTTTGAATGAAGATCATTGAATGGAAAAATAGAAATAGATGAGGAATTTGGGAAACATCACAAGACTAGTGTAGAAGAATGGTATAAGATGATTGAAGATTTTAATTATCCAGACATCTACAGAATCTTCCTCTTCCTACCCCCTCCCCCAGCAAGGGGAGATAGTATTCTGGATCTGACTCTCATTCCCAGGAAGGAATTGGTTGCTGTGGTAGAGATTATGTGAATATTGAGGAAAAGACAAAGTACTCTAGAATTTAGAGAAAAAAAACAGGTTTCAAAGGGTTCACAGGAAGGCTAGATTTTATCCCATAGTTCAAAATTCTTCAAGAGATATCAGCTCAGGAGGAATGAGAAAGTCTCAAGAATGTATTTCTGAAGGCACAAAAGGAAACTGTCCTGATAAGGAGCAAGTTCTCTGAAGAGACTAATATGGATGTACAAGGAACTCACCAACAAACTTAGGCTTTAAACAGCTATGAACAGAGGATGGAAGCAAGAGGCAACCACGGAACAAAAACAAAAGTGATACAGTCCCATAGAAATGATGTCAGGACATGGGTGAAGAAACCCAAAGACCACTAAAGATGATGTGGTTTGTTTTAACTATCTTAGGAAAAAGATGAGGATCAAAGAGGCTAGGAACCCTGCTTGGGGTGAATGAGACAATGTTTCTAACGACCCAGAGAAGGCAGAGCTGGTCCATCATTGTCTTCTGTCTTCTCTGTCAAGGAGAATGTCCTTTAATGAAAAATGCTAAAACAAAAAATAGCTAACGAAAAGTTCATCCCCAAGATAAATTAAAAGGTAAGAGAAAATGAGCTGACCTTGATGACTTAGGGTAATAGATTCAAAGGCCCCTAAATGTTCAGTTTACAGATAAAGTAACAATCCTAGAGAAGAGACTTGCCCAGGATCTCACAGCTAGTAAATGCCTTAAATTTGAATTCAGGTCATCCTGACACCTAATTCCTTGGTTTATCTATTGTACCACTTAGCTACCCAAAACAGAATCTTATTGAATGGGAATTCTTAACATTTCTTATGTGCCATAAACCCCTTTGAAAATGGTGAATCCTATGGACCCCTTTTCAGGATAATGTTTTTAAATTTTATGAAATAAAATATATAGAATTACAAAGGAATCCAGTTATATTGAAATAGATATCAAAAAATTTTAATAAAAAGGTCTTAGATTCCAGCCACATCAAGAACCCCAACTTTAGATATAACTGGATATAAGCAAGGAAAAATAAAACTAAATGTCTAATTATAAAGATCAAATGATGTCTAGGGGAAACAATGAAAACATGTACCTACTTTTCTTCATTAGTAGAAACAGGTGATACAGGCACTGGGGTAGGGAGACCCAGCCTGCCCTACCAGAAAGTTAGAGGGAGGTTGGAAGAGGACGTAAAAGAGAACAGATTGGGGGAGGGGCTTTACAGTGGGATCGCTGTTTTGGGGTTGTGAGTAGGGGAAAGACTGGGAGAAAATTTGTAACTCAAAATCTCGTGGAAATGAATGATGTAAACAAGAAAATAAATTTTAAAAATAATTAATAGAAGTAGGTGACTATGGATTTGGAATGCTGTGTATGCTGACAAATGCAATTAATGTAATGATAGATCTCTTTTGAACTGTTTTTTTGTTTTTTATCTTTGTTGCAAAGGAAGTTCTCTTGGGTGGTGGTAGAAATCTATTTGGCTTTATGACCCCATATCTGACATGCTGCCATTGAACAAATGCTTAAGAATTATTCCAACTCTCCATGTCTTCAAGAAGGGAGACAAGGAATGAAATGCAAGCCTTCCTATAAGTAATAGAACAAGTCTTATACTTAATTAATTCCATCAATTCATTGGTCAATTATGCATACAATCTCCTAATAGGCATGTTGGAAAGCTGTGGCATTCTTTTAGAAACATTTGAAATCCTTTCAATGGCATTCAATTTTAAATAAGTTGGATCTTGATCTTTTGAAGTCAGCAACAGATGCTTTTGGTTCATTTTTTAAAAGTTTTTAAAAAAAATTTTTTTCTATGATGGCAAATGTTCTACCATCTCCTCCTCCCCCAACTCTTTGATGCTTTACTTGTGTACTGTTACAATGTGAGTATATTATAAACATTATTATGGGAATATCTGTTGTATCAGCAGTAAAATGTCAATTAAAGCCTTAGGTCAAACTACGATACTAAATTGAATTTTAAGAGGGAAGAAAAGTTCATGAAATTCACCTGTTATTTATTATGAAAAATATTTTAATGTGGAATTTTATATATAAAATGCTATTTTAGCTATCTTTCCAATTATCTTTATAAATGTACATTTGAATAGCTTTATATAAATGTTTGGACTCGTGTATAATTATGTTTCTGTATTTTCATTGGTTTAGGGAGCTCCTGGTGAGAAATTTCTTTGACCAATGAAGACTGATACTTGGCAACTCATAGTCTTAGAAATCATGGGGCTAGTCCCAATCCTTACCTTATTTCAATCATGTTCTTCTAATTCTATAAAATATGAAAGGAAATAAAAGTATGCCCAGATCTTTAAAAAATTCCAATTTGTGTAATACTACTGTGCTGTAAGAAACAATGAAATGGCTGGTTTTAGACAAACATGGATAGATTTGCATGAAATAATGATGAGTGGAATAAGCAAAACCAAGGGGACATTAATGGTACACAAAGTTGTTTTAAGAAGAACTTTGAATGACTAAGTCATTTTGAGTATTATAAATACTCAAATCAACTACAAAGCACCTGTGAAGGAAGATGTTATCCACTCCAGAAGAAGAACTGATAACTCAAAGTATATATAGTATGGTTTTACATATATTACATATTTGTGTGTCCTGGTAGACTCCTCTAAGGCAGGGTGGGGAGGGAGGGAGAAAAAAGTACACAGCAGAGAACAAAAGAAAATTCAGAAGGAAGCACAGAAAAGCAGGGTGGCTTTGAAAATGATGAATAGTATTTGTTACATAGTTCTTCAAAAAAGCAAACACTGAAATGGAAATTCATGACTAGATGTTGAATCCTCTTTTTATGTTGCACTGTGTACATGGAAATGTTTTTGTTTTTGTTGTTGTTTGTATTTAAATTCAAAATAAAAAAAATTTATTTCCAATTTGTTCCATTCAGGTTGAGCTCTTGAAAGGAAAAGTGCTGTGCAAATATATGGCAGTTCTAGTTGTTTTTTAAAAAAATTTTGCACAAAAAAATTGTCCAAATATATAATAGGCTTAGGGTAGCACAATATAACATAATGGATAGGATGCTGAACTTGGAGTCCCAAAGACCTAAATTCAAATCCCCCTGCTTACTATGTGTATGACTGTAGGCAAGTCATTAATAGAAGGACCAGAATTTAAGAATGCTTTGAATGGTCAAGCTGCATTAATTCATGCAGTGCAGTTTTTTTTTATCCCTAAGGGAAAGAAAACAGAGATAACAGAATAAAAAATTGTATTTCAAAGTAGAATTATAATATCTGTTTTTAATTATTAGCATTTGAAGTAATTTGCAGAGGTAGGAGAAATTAAGATATAGTAAATTTTAAAAAATTACATCACTTGATCCATCTGGTCCTTGTAGCACTAATCTCTCTGAACCTGCAACTCCAAATTATATGTGCTGTTAAAATGTGATGGAGAGGTCATGAAAAGTCAGACATAAATGAAACAATTCAATAACAGTAACAACAAAAAAGGGATGATTAGCAAATACCTAGAAAAAGGAAATGATAAAAAAGTGATAAAAAGTTCTTCAAGAACCAGTAATTGGAGGCAGCATAGTGATAGAGAAACTAACCTGGAGTTGGGAAGATTTGTATTCAAATCCTACCTCAGAAACTTCTACTATTAGCTGTGTGACTCTGGGCAAGTCACTTAACTGTACTGAGACTTAGTTCTTTATGTTTAAAATGAACGATGTTGGGTTACACAACCTTTAAGGTATCTTCCAGCTTTAAAGCCATATTATATTCTTTATTTCCTTTATTTGAGTGTTATTAAACTGATAGACCAGGGAGATGTAGTTATTATTTATCTCACTTTGAGCAAAACTCTATTAAATAATCTCATGCAATTTTTTAAAAGATTGGAGAAATGTGAACCAGATATACAGTTAGATGGATTGAGAGCTGGTTAAATGTGTAGACTCAAATTAGTTTGAAGGGTTCAATGTCAATGCAAGAGGTCTCCTGCAGTGGGTCCAAAGAATCTGTGATTGGCCTTGGTGCCTTTAACATTTTAATCAACAATTTGGATAAAGGCATAGATGTCTGTCACACTCATCAGATTTGTAGGCGACACAAAATTAGGAGAGAGAATTAACACACTGGATGACTGTTATCCAAAAAGATCTTGACAGGCTAGAGAATTGGGCTGAATCTAATAAGATGAAATTCAATAGGGATAAATGAAAGTTCGCTTGGGTTCACAAAATCAACCTCCTAAGCATAAGTGGTTTTGACATAGTTAAACAGTAGTTTGTCTGCAAAAGACTTATGGAGTTTTAGTATGATTATAGTCAGACCACATAATAATAATAGCTAACATTTATATAGTGCTTACTCTGTGCCAGACACTGTGATAAGTACGTTATAATTATTTCATTTGATCTTCACAACAACCCTGGGAGGTAGGTGCTATTATTATCCCCATTTTACAGATGTGGAAACTAAGAGGATAAGTGATCTTCCCAAGGTCACACAGCTAGCAAGTGTCTGGAATCAGATATGGACTCAGGTAGATAAGTCTTCTTGACTCCAGACCCGTCCTTCTACCCACTGCGCCACCTAGCTGCCCCCATAGTTTTGGTGCTACCATGTTAAATATGTATATTATATATGTATATCATTATATACTTATATATTGTGATGTTACATATTTAATATTTATATACGGTCAGTTCTAAGCATTCGTTAACCTTCCTGATTTCAAGCATTCACTTAGTAACTTTATTTTCATTTTTGCATTGGCAACCATTTGCAGCTATGTGCAGTAGAGAAAAAAAAAATGAGAGGCATAATGTGCACAAGTTTGTGGAGTTCCTGTTATCCTACTAGGTGCTTCATAGGTCTTGTTAACCCTGCTGTTGTAAAGATCTCTCAGTGCATTTGCTGTATATTTTTATTGTTTGCCTTTAGAATCCAAACTTTGTGGTGCAATTATGTCCCCAAAGCATAGCACAAATCCTTTGGGCTTTAAGCCCAACTGTGCAAATTCAGTGATGCAGCTTAGTGAGAGAAAAAAAGGTGTTAGATAAACTTCTTGCCAGAATGGCAGCAGCAGCTGTTGGCCAAATTTGCTGTTAACAAATTGATGATTCTGTTACATCCTCAAAAAGGAGGAAAGTATTTAAGGTGCTATAGATTTCACAAGTTATGAAAAGTGAATATTGTCTGAAATAAATTTTAATTTTTTAAAATTGAGATGTTGGCATAAAAGATGTTGGATTCTAGAAAATCACTAGGGAGAAAAAATGTTTCACATGTTACCAATTTTATTTTGTGTACAGAATTTTATGAGTTATTTCATGGTTATTGTGTTAAGAAAATGCATATTATTAGAATTAATGTTTTGTTATAAAGAATTATATGCAGAAAAGTGCATTTTCAGTAATCTCTAGCAAAAGATTAATTGTTGGTGGTTGTAGGAAATTTATCCCCTATTTCCCATAGGTTCAATGTATCAGCATTCTTGTTTTTGGCCTTCATACTGTTTTCTCAGAACATTACCCTGTGAAAGTTGAGACCTGACTATATTATGTTTATGTAAAACTGTGTAATAGTTTACTGTTTTACAAACAATACTCTTTTTCTGTTCTTTGTATGATGAAATGCTCATGCTTGTTTAATTTCATAATTAAAACAAAAATTCCTGGGGAAATAGCAATGAAGTACAAAGTAGGATAAAAGTGAGAGTATAAATCATAAGGAGCGTCTAGGTGGTGCAGTGGATAGAGCACTGGGCCTAGAGTGAGGAAGACTGAGTTCAAATGCAGCCTTAGCTATTTCCTAACTGTGTGACTGTGGGCAAGTCACTTAACCCCATTTGCTTCAGTTTCCTCATCAGTAAAATGAGCTAGAGAAGAAAATTACAAATTGCTCTAGTGTCTTTGCCAAGAAAACTCCAAATGGGTTTACAGAGTTGAACATTACCGAACAACAACAATAAATCATAGGTCAGGCCATATCAGGGACCAGATTGCAACCAGGTTTACAGTCTTGGAATTGTCCTTAACACTTCATTCTCCTTCATCCCCATATCCCATCCGTTGCTAAATTTTCTCATTTCATTTCTTACATCTGGCCTCTACTTTCCAGATCACACGGTCACCACTCTGATTCAGTATTTCATCTCCTGGACTATATAAGAGGGTACTACTCTTTGGTCCCCTACTTCCATCCTCTCCCCTCTCCTATCTTTTAATACAATCAATATAATGATTCTCCATACAGCTACCAAAATAATCTAAACAACAAAGTGCGGGCAGTCAACAAAATAAACACAAAATCAAATCCTGACTTGTTTCTGTGGATTCTTGCTAGGTAAATACACTGAAGATTCAATGATTGGATTCTGTTAGCTGATTCCATCACGCTCCTGGCCAAATTGGACTATTAGCTATTACTGGAATTCAAGACCATGTCTCCCACCTCCAGACATTCACACAAACTGGTCCCTGTGTCTGGAGTGCAGCATCCCACCTTATTTCCACCTCTCACAATCCTGCCTTCAAGGCTCAGCTTAGACACAGCTCTCCATTGCCAGTGCTCTCCTGCCTCAGATTTCCTTGTTTCTTCAGTGTCTAGCACAGTGCTTTGTACCATGGTAGAGGCTTAATTTTTCTTTTTAATTGAATCAGATTGAAGCTTCAGGGAGGCAAATTTCGAATCAACACAAGAAAAAACTGTCAAATAGTAAAAATGGGCTGCCTAGGGAGGTAGTAAGTTCCCCCTGACTCGAAAGTTTTCAGAAGCCAGAGATGTTGTAAAGGGGATGATTACACAATGACATGTCGGATCTCAGAGTTTCTTTCCAGGCCTGGAGTCTAACTGTATAAAGCCTGAAATGTCCCTCTTAAAGCTTACAAATATTGTGAAGTAAAGTGAGCAGAACCCAAAGAACATTGCACACAATAACAGCAAGATTATAATGATGACCACCTAGGAAAGATGTAGCTACTCTGACCAATACAATGATCTGAGACAATGCCAAAAGACTCATCATCAAAATGTGACCCATCTTCAAATCTAATGAACTCTGAATGTAGACGAAAACCTTTTTTCACTTTATTTTTCTTGCTTTTTTTTTGCAACATAGCTAATATAAAAATGTTTTGCATGCATTCATATGTATAATGGGTACCATATTGTTTATTTTCCTAGTGAGTATGGGAAGTGAGAGAGGGAGAGAATCTGGAACTCAAACTTGTTAAAAATGAATGTTAAGGGGCAGCTAGGTGGCACAGTGAATAGAGCACTGGCCCTGGAGTCAGGAAGACCGGAGTTCAAGTCCGATATCAGACATGTGACATACTTACTAGTTGTGTGACCTTGGGTAAGTCACTTAACCCCAATTGCTTTGCCTTCCCTTCCCCAAAAAAATGAATGTTAAAAATTTAAAAGTATTTTTAAAAAACCTTATATCTATGTTATCAAATCTTTTGTTAATCTACCCTAGAACCTTATCACTTCATCCGTGGATGGTCAATAATATTCTCCTTTCTCTCCAATATGAATGTTTATATACGTATATATACACATACACACATTTATATACACATATGTAAATGTGTATGTATATAAAATCAATCCTATCTGCTGCTAGCAGCTTACCTTCCTAAAACACTGAACTTGGCAGTCAGGCAGTAAATATTTATTGTTCAGTTGTTTTTCAGTTGTGTCTGACTGTGACCCCTTTTGGGGTTTTCTTGGCAAAGATACTGGAGTGGTTTACTATTCCTTCTCTAGCTCATTTTACAAATGAGGAAACTGAGGCATAAAGGGTTAAGTGACTTGCTCAGGGTCACACAGCTAATAAGTATCTGATTGTTGTAGGCCAAGACTTTCAGGGTCCTTGGCCACATTAGCTCCCCAGTTCTACAAAGGTCATTAGGCAGATATGCAAGGAAAGTATAATCTTGTTGGGTGGATGCTCTCAATCTAAAGAAAGTACAGAGTTAATTTGCAAGTCTTGATTGTAACACCCTTTTTGTGCCTCTGGACATGGTCCCAGGATAAAGAGCTTAAGGAGTGATTGGCTTTGGGTTGGGGTAGAGAAGGATCAAGACCAAGGGTGGTTTCTTGCATTGTGCTAAGGGTATATAAACCTTGTGTCTTTCATGTATCTTTGGCTCTGTATGAAATAGGTCTGCAATAAACAGACTATGGAATACATCCCCGTCTCTCTCCCTCTTTCTTATTTCAGCTAGAAGCTCTCTCTCACTCTCTCTATCCCTTTATTTCACTCAGCTGGTAGCTAGGCTCAGATTTGCTAGCAGCATCTGATGTCAGATTTAAACTGAGGAAGATTCTAGATCCTAGATCCTGACTCTAGGCCCAGTACTCTCTCCACTGAACCACCTAGCCGCCCCATTTATTAAAGGCCTACTTTGTGCCAGGCACTGAACTGAACACTGGGGATACAAAAAAAAAAAAAAGAGGCAAAAGACAGTTCCTTTAAATAGTTCACAATCTTAATTGTGTGAAAAAACATAAGGAGCTAAGAAAGAGAAGGTAAAAGGGAGACATGATTAAGTGCAGAGGAGTGCACCTAGGTGGGAAATGAAGCAATGTCTGCCCTGAGTGCCCTCCTTGGATAGAAGGTCTAGGAGGGGCTCTCCATTGTCCAGCTTCCACCCTCTCCAACAAAAGCAGGGAAGGGCCCAGGGGCAGGGGTACAGAGGAAGCATCAAGGCTGATATAATCTTGCAGGATGAGGAGATTCCAGTGAAGTTCAAGAGTCCAGTTGGGTGTGAATTGATGCCAGAATAAAATATCTTATAAGGCTAAGCTTAAAGACCAGAAACCTCCCTCTCCTTAAGCTTCCAAAACACTTAACTGTATCGTTCTGGTATTGGTCAACTCTGCCTTGTAAATGGTCTTTTCATATGAATACACTATCTCCCCATCTATTCTGTAAACGCAAGGGCAGGGAATATGCTTTCTATACTTAGGATTATGTGATAGAGTTGAAAGAGATCATTGGAATAATTTCATCCAACTCCCTCTTTTTAAAAATGAAGAAATTGAGGTTTAGAGAAATTAAATTTCTTACTCAAGACTACACAGGTTGTAAATAGCAGAGCTGGCATCTGAACCCAGGCATTGTTTCCCAGTTGTCTTCTTTCATAATGCAACACATGAGGTCCATAGACATTTGTTCAGCTCATTATATCACTATTGCCAACCATTTGTCTTTAAAATGGAAATAACCACCTGTCCTGCCTGTCCAGTCTCCTCTAGTAAGGCGCTGAGCTCCACAAGAACAGGTGCTTGTCCATATACATTTGTTTTGCCTGACATCATGCACTACACACTAGCTATGTGACCCTGGGCAAGTCACTTAACCCTGGTGGTCTCAGTTTCCTCATTTGTAAAATGAGCTGGAGAAGGAAATGGCAAACCACTCCTGTATCTCTGCCAAAACCCCAAATGGGGTCACAAAAAGTCGAAAAACGACTGAACAATAAATACTAACTGGCAAGTACAGTATTTTAGGAAGGTGCGCTGGTGGATAGGATAAATTCCATATGTATATGTATACATATATATATGAAAGGAGAATAGGAAGTAAATGTTGACCTTAAAAGCACAAATATATCCAGTGATCTAATCATATTATAGATCTTTACACACATGTATATGTGTATCATTATAGCTATACATATAAATGTATATATACATGTCTCTTTGTAGAGGGACACAAAGGGAGAGGGGAAAGAGGGGGAGATAGGAGAAAGAGAAAGGGAGAAAAATAGGGAAAGAGACAGAGAGAAAGAGAGGAAGGAGCTGGACAAAAGAGGGAGAGACAAAGGAGGAAGATGGAGAGAAACAGATTTGCAACTGACATTTTCTCCACTTTTTTTGGGCCAGTAGATGGCAATGGAGTTCAGGCTTTAAACCCATTGCTTGTTTGGTTTTTTTTAGTTGTTGGGGTTTTTTGTTTTTTTATAATCATTAGCATTTATATTTTATGTCGTTTTTTAGTCATGTACAACTCTCCATGACTGTATTTGGGGTTCTCAGAAGAGATACTCAAGTGCTTTGCCATTTCCTTCTGACCATTTTTATAGATGAGGAACTTTATAAATATCTCATTTTTCCCCCACCAGAACAACCCTGGGAGGTAGGTGCTATCATCCCATTTTAAAGATAAGAGAACTAAGGCAAACATTGTTTAAGTGACTTTCCCAGAGTAAAAGTTACCGTTTGAAGTAGCATTGCATCCAGATCCAGTGATCTTTGTACAGTCTATGTACCTAGCACAAGATCAGAGATTTAAAACTCTTGGGCGGCTCAGAGAGCCCAAGGTCATCCCCAAATCGAGCACTTTCCACTCTTAGCAGACTGCCTCCTAAAGTAAAAAGTGCTGCTTCCTCCCCAGGTAGGAAGAAAGAGGTGGGAAAGAGGGAGGGGAAGAGTGGAGGCAAGAATGGGAAGGAGGGGGAGAAAGGGGAAGGAAAAGGAAGAGGAGTAAGTAAGAGAAGGGGAAAGGAGGAAGATAGAAGACTAGCAAGTCAGATATGACTTTGTGACCCCGTTTGGGGTTTTCTTGACAGAGATACTGATTTGTCATTTCCTTCTCTGACTCATTTCACGTATGAGGGAACTGAGGCCAACAGGGTTAAGTCACTTTGTCAGGGTCACACTGGTAGTAAGTGTAGAAGGCCAAATAAGAGTAGGTGGTGCTATTTCCTTTTGTTTGTTTTGTGAGGCAAGACAAATGAAAAGACAACCTAAGAGGAGTCAAGGTACAGAATGTCATCCAACCACAAAAGCAGTGAACCAGGTAGCATTAGAGGAATAATCAGAATTAGGAAGTTGGGAGAAAATCTGAGATTAATGGGGGCAGATGGATAGATACAGCACCAAACAGCAGCCAAAAGACAAGCTCTTTATTTAAGAAAAGTTGCCAAACTGTTCATACCTTCTGACTCAGGTAGTCCATGGCTGGTCATATATTAATCACCAGGAGTTCATAGGAGAACTTTTGGAGGTAGCAAAAAAAAAATTGAAAACCGAGTGCCCAATGACTGGGGAATAACTGGTTGTTGTCCTTCATTCTCCAAGATGACCAGAATGATGTATGAGCTCAGACTGCTCTCCCACAAGTTGGGCACAAATAGTCCATGTGAACATTTGGGGTGGATTCTCTGAATTTGTGCATCTTGTGTTTCTTTTGAGCTACTTCAGTTCTGCTTTGCTCATAGAGCACAGCGCCTTCTCTGAAGAGGGTATGCCATGCTGGGCAGTCCTGTGCCAAGGTGTCCAGATGTCATACAATCAATTCCAAAGTTCTTCAGAGAGAATTTCAAAGTGGCCCTGCATTACTTCTCACCACCGTGTGATTGCCTGCCTTGCTTTTTAGGCAAGTAGATGTTTGACAAACAACACGACCAGCCCATTGGAGTTTAACTCTCTGCAGCAGAGTTTGAATGCTTGGCAGTTTAGTTCCAAAAAGGACCTCAGTGTCTGCTATCTTATCCTGCCTTATCTTCAGAATTCAAGACAATTCTAAGACAATTCAAATGGAAGCGATTCAATTTCCTGGCATGGAGTGCTAGTAGACTGTCCAGGTGCTAGGGAACAGCTCAATACACTGTGGTGCATTAACAACATATTATTATACTGAAAGTGGACAGTGAATTCAACTGAACCAGGAAAAGAATATACAAAATAACACCCAACCAAAAAAAAAAAAATCAAGTACTTTGAGATGAGAAAATGTGCCTTTATCTTTTCATTGAAGTAAATGAGGTCATCTGGTTTGTTTTAGGTCTTAGCTGCCTGGGCTTTGGTAGGGGAAGGAAGAGTTAAGTCAAATCTCACTTTAAAAGACAAGTTTCAACCTATGAGGACCTAGTTTACACGCTACCTTCCTCCCTCTACTGTGGAAAAAGTACTCAATCTGTGGATTTAGAGTTTCTGGATTCAAATCCTGTCTCTTAATTACCTGTTTGACTGTGGAGAAATTACTTAACCTTCCTAAGATTGTTTCATCAGCTGTATCATGAAGGGGTTAGACTAGATGACCTCTGAGGTCCCTATAAGCTCTACATGTGATAGCTAGATGGCACAATGGATAGTGTTGGACTTCGAGGAAGGAAGAACCGAGTTCCAATCCTGCCTCAAACCCTTACCAGCCGTGTGATCCTGGGAGCATCACTTAACCTCTCTCAGCCTGTTTCCTGATCTGTAAAATGAGAATGAGTACGTATATCAAAGGGTTGTGAGGACCAAGTGAGATAACATATGTAAAGCCCTTCACAAACCTTAAAAAGATATGTAAATGCCAACTATTATTGTCTGATGCTTTGATGCTTTACTATCTTTTTCTGCTGTCCTCCACAAATCGCTATATGTTGTGCGTTTCTCCTGTATTTATTTCTCTATAGTTACATTCTCCCTTACCCACCTGAAAATACACACTCTGTGGTTGACAAAGCAGGGCTCTTTCTCTGGTAATCACATCCCCATTCCCCAATACAAGGCTTAATAAATGCTTGCTGCTAGATACTGAAAAAGCTGCTGTGTTAATTTTTCTTCATTACAAGCAAAGGTTAATTTCTTTGGTGGAGTGTGGGGGTGAGGGAGGAAGAGAGGGAGATGTGACGAAGGGATGTAGAAATTACTGGGTTATAAAAAAAGCCAAAAGTAATCAATAAAACTTAAATAAACTAGCACTGAAGCCATTGGAAAGGTAGATCTTCTTTATTGTATTAATTTTTTTAAAAAAGTTGAAGCCACATGGTGGCTATTGGTATATCCATCTGGTATTTCCCTGCAGGGTGGGAGCAGGGAAAAAAGCAACCAGAATAGAAAACATCGGCTATACTAGAAACAGGAAATCAAACAGCTGCCCCTCCTCCTAACCTGCAATCCAGACCTGGGAAGGTTGGACCTTCTGAAGGCCAATCAGAACAGTGAGCTCCAGGGGCAACCCCATTTTAAGGAACAAAGATTTTCCCTATTCCTTTCTATTCCCAGGAGGGGCAATGCCCAGGGAACTCTCCCTGATCTCTCCTAAGATGGGCAAGGCTCTTTCTGTATTGGCCTCCCTCCCAAGTAAGGTCCCTGGCTGGCTTCCTTCACAATGAAGGCCCAGCTACCCCTGCTCACAATATCAGTCTACAACTGCTTCTCCCATTCTTGTCTAGTCCTAGCCACTAGTGATACCTTCCAATTATATTCCAAATAAAAATGGGGGTGGGAGCTGGAGGGAGTGAAGGCCATGAGTTTTAAGGGACATGTTTATGGAGCTTCTTCTTCCCAACCAGTTCCAAAATCTGAGGAAGACAGTGCAAGAGTCCTTAACCTCCTGTGACATGATCCCATTTTTCTAGTGAAACCTAATAAGCCCATTCTCAGGATAACATTTTTAAATAATTGAAGGAAATGCTGTCAGTTAGAAGTTAGTAAAAATGAAATGAAAGAAAGACAAAAAAAAAATTCCCCCCCTATCCAAGTTTACCAACTTGGATGAAATCTGTCCATGGACCCTGGATCAAAAAATTTTGCCATAGAGGACTGATCTCTTCTCCATCTGTCCAGAGCAAGAAGGAACAGCCAAAAGTCAATGCATTCAAGGTCAGGAAGGCTTTTTTACTCCTTGATACTGGACTGTGCTGCACGGGCTGGATGCCAAGCCTACAAACTAGATTCCTGGAACACAATCTGATGATGCTCTAGATGGGTTTGGAACAATGTCACCTTTAGATGAATGTCGTCATAAATATGGTCTCACAGCTTTGGTTGGAAGTAGGTGTTCTTCAGGTAGTACCTTGGGTGGATTAATACTGGCTGTTTGGCCCCTGCTGAGCCAGTGGCTATGGAAGGGATAACCTTCTAGTAACCCCCCCAAAGACTCCATCAGCCTAACAAAGATGGAGAGGAACGACAGCAACACGCCCAGAAGGTAGAGGTTCAGAACGTGCTTCATGATAGGAAGGCTCTTCAGGAAGACAGCAAACAGGTCGACTGCCTCTTGGGCCACCTGATCCTTCAGACCCTGGGGAAGAAAGGGCAGTGAGAATTTAGAGCCACTGCGGAGAAACTGAGAATCCTGTCTCTCAGAACAAGGGCTCCTTAATTTCATTCTTGTTCCTTTGGTCATATGATAAAGACCTCTTTCTCAGGATCCTATTTCTGAAAGAAACCAACAATACTGAAATAAAGATGTAATTGCTTTTCCCATTCAAATTCATGGACTTCCCCCCCCCCCCATCTATTAGGGCTCATTTTAGATCCCAGATTAATAACCCCCGATGTAGAGGCTGCAGAGAAAGCAGTAAAAGGTTTATCAAAGTGGGAAGCTAACCTCTCCCCCAGGGGCACAAAGACCATTTACATTTCTATTCTCAGGTCCTAGTGAGCCTAAATTCAAGGGCTATTTAGATCATAAAGTGAAAAGCGGGTTTGGGAGTTTAGCACACTAATAATCCCTTAATCCTCCATTAAAGTCTCATTTCACAGTGGCTTATCTGGAGGTGGAGGTGACCCAGAGCTCCAAAAAGGTACTGGGAACTATTTGGGAGCAGGATTTACCACTGTTTATACTTCCAGTCCTTGGCACAGCATCTAGTAGGAGCAAGTGCTTAATAAATGCTTGTCCACCGACTGGCCAATCTGGAAAGACCCTGTTTATAGACTATTTAGTTGACTAGAACTAGTTAATAGTTAACATTTATAATAGTTAACATTAATTATAAATAGTTAACATTTATGTTTGCCCCAAAATGCTTCATTTACATTATTCTCATTTGTTTCTTAGTGTAACACTGTAAGGAAGGTAATAGAGGTAATTCTTCTTTATCCCCCAATTTTTTCTAAATGGAAGCAAAGATTTAAATAGTATTCCTACTACTACCACTACCATCACAGATGGCATGGTAAATGATTGAGGACCTTTCTTGAAACCAGAAAGACATGGGTTCAAGTCTTGTCTGGGATACATACTAGCTGTGTGACCCTGGACAAGTAACTTTCCTGCTTGGTGCTCTAGGAAGCTCTCCAAGACCCCAAGTTGAAAAGAATGTCCCAACCTGCATTGCCAGAGGGTGTTTTCGTACCTAAGAGTTCCTAGCAATAATACTAGGGAAAACTCAGACTATGTCCCTAGCCCCATACTCTCTTCCCATTTCTATAGCACTGAAGGTTCAGAAAGCATTTTCCTCACAGAAACCCCAAGGTTGGGACTGTATCTATATAGATAAGGAAACTAGAACTCAGAGATATTCCGTTCATGGTCGAATAGCTAATAAGTGTAAAAGTCAGAAGACAGAGTTTCACATTTGGACTCCAAATCCAACTAGCTAAAATAAAGACGAAATTTGAACTTAAGACTCAGGAGTCCTAATCACCCATTTCTGGGCAGAGCAAAAGAGGTTAACAAGTTGCTGAGCACTGTCACTAGGGCAGTGATGCAGTAGGAAGATGGGCTTAATAGTAGGTAAGCTTCTCAAAGCTCCCCACCCCATTCCACTAATTAAAGCTTTATTTTGGCTCCTGTCCCAGAAAAGCTCTCATTACTACCTGCACAGCAGAACTGCAACGGCCTCAGGCTGACAGCAATGTGCCACAGGAGCCAAGAAGTGGGTGAGGGAATCAGAAAAAGGAGGCAGAGTAGATCTTCCAAAGTGGAGCCAAGGCAGGCTGCTCCAGCAGAAACCCATACTCCATACCAGACCAAATAATGATCAAGAAATTCAATGAGATACAGGAAGACTCTCTGGGAAGAAAATGTTGATGATGTAAAAAACAAGACTATCAATAAAAGTTTATTAATATTTTTTTTAAAAAAAAAGAACTACAGTAAAGTATTTCTTCCATCCCAGAACTACACAAAAAGGAATGCAACAGGAAAATGTCAGCAACAGCACAAGCTAAAAAGCCTAATGCTTACCAACTGGACCAGAAATGGGTGCAGACCAAACAGAAATGAATGATTCCCCAAGATAACAAGAAATGGGACACAATCAAAAGACTGGGAAAAAAGAGAAATAAATATGAGATTTGCTAATATACAAAAAATCCCCCAAACAACTGACCAGTAAAAATAAAACAAGTCAAAGATAAAATTTAAGAATCATTGAACTTCATGAAAACCAAGATTAAAAAAAAAGGCGGTGGAAACAGTTGGGTTTTTTTAAGTGCACAGGTGAAAACTGAAGATCAGAAGGAAGCACCGATAAGTAGGGGAGCTTTGAAAGTAACACGTGAGATCTGTAACATGCTTTTTAAAAAATCCAACAAAAATACAGATTATGGTTTGAGTGGAGAACATTATTAGAATGAGCAAAAGGGTCCTAGATATAAAGCTGGAAGAACCTTAGAGTTCATCTAATTCAATCCCCTAACTTTACAGAAAAAACCCAAGTCCAGAGGAATGAAATACTTAAATTAGGGTTCCAGAAGTAGTAAAATGCAGAGCTGAGACTTGAATCCAGACACCTGCAGGCCATGTCACAATTTTTGGACACGTCCCTGAGTAGTTATGCAATACATCTGTATCCCTAAAAGTTGAATGTTATATATGGAGTGGAGTCACCATTATGTATGGAGTAGTCTCTGTCAATGTGGGGGCAACTAGGTGGTGCAGTAGATAGAAGGACCAGAACTAGAGTCAGGAAGACTCATCTTCCTGAGTTTGCAACTGGTCTAAGACACTATGCAACCCTAGGCAAGTCACTTAACCCTGCTGGCCTCAGTTTCCTCATCTGTAAAATAAACTAGAGAAGGAAATGGTAAAGCACTAGTGTCTGCCAAGAAAACCCCAAATGGGGTCAATGAAGTGTTGGACAGGAGTGGAAAAAAAATCCCCGATTGAATAACAACTCTATCAGTGTGGTCTGGAGTTTAAGAAAACAGAAATGGAAGAGACAGTGTCCCTGTCCAGAGTACAAATTGCCATTCTTCTCTTCCCTTGAGCCATGTGACCCTGGATAAATTACTTTGAGATTTTCGGTTTTCTCATTTGTCAAATGGGAATAATGTGCCTCCCTCACAGGGTGCTTGTTTTGAAGATCAAATGATATAGCATATGTGAAAAGCATTTTGCAAGCCTTAAAGGATTTCTGGGGCTGTAATAAGAGAAGTGAATTTGAAGTCAAAGGACCTGGATTCAAGTCCCAGCTCTGCAGTTTACTACTTCCCGAACCCTAATTTAAGTACTTCGTTCCTCTGGACTTTGGTTTCTTCTGTAAAGTTAGGGTTGAATCAGACAAACTCTAAGGTTCTTCCAGCTTTATATCTATGACCCTTTTGCTCATTCTGATAATGTTCCCCACTCAAAGTCCCCTTTGCCATTGAATCTTCCCTAATCAGAATCAGTAAAACAACCAACACGAACCCACAGCCTTCCCTGCGCCCCCCCCCCCACACAAGAGTGACAAATCCCTGACTTCCAAGAGCTTAAATTCTAATAGCAGAAGATAACAAAGTAACGTTAGAAGGAAGGACTGTAATGGGATGGGGGGATGTGGGGAAACTACCAGGAAAAACCACTCCCTTATTTCCTAGGAAAAGCTGAGGCTCAAAGACGGAAAATAATTTGTTTAAAGTCACAGAGTTTTTGAAAGCTGAAATTTGAACTCAAGTCTCTGGACTCCGTATCCAGTGCTCTAAGAAAGGAAGGAGGGAGAGAAGGAGAGAAGAAGGAAAAAAGAAGAAAAAAAGGAATCAAGGAAGGAAACCCACAAACATACTGATTACAGGCTTCAATTAAAGTTAGTTTTGGGGGTAGGCTTTCAAAGCAACCTAACAGTAGTTACTTGTTATTTGGATTAGCTAATCAATAACAACATTGCTTTCATTTCTAAAACTCTAAGAGTCTCTAACTCCTCTACTATAGTATAAACTTTGGGAAGGTACAAACTACACCTTAATCCTTTTATCCCACCCGAGGACCTAGCAGAAAGTTGGTTTTTCAATAAAGAACTGTAGCTTTGGAGTCAGGAGGCAGCCTCTAGACCTCTCTGAGAGACAAATCACCTTAGTTTCCCCTGTAAAAATGGGAATGTTATCTCTTCTTTCTGGTTTACAGGGTTGCCATTAAGGATGAAGTCTGAAAAGTACTATATATAACAACACATAAATATGTCACCCTGTAACTGCAAAGTCAGCAGTCACCTATAAAAACAAATACCCATCACTCTCACTTAATCCTTAAAAAACACTTTACATACATATCTCACTTGATCCTAATGACTTAACCAGTTGGGGACCTCTCACTTATTATCCCCATTCTACAGCTAAAGAACCTGGGGCTCAGAAACTTTCCACGACTTGTTCAATGTGGCAGAGCTGTTTCCTCAAGTCCAAAACTCTTCGCCTTAGCAATGAAAAACGACCAATGTTAAAAAAAGAGAATCAAATTTATGGACAGAGACCTGATGCTACGAATATCAGACTTGACACTTGTTTTATTAGGTGTAAAATAGAGATCATCCCACAATGGGTTGTTAAGAAGAAAGTTTCAGCAAGTGCCATAAAAATGTGAATTATTTCTCACTACTTGAGGGGCCAGGACATATAAGACTTTTTTTTTTTTTTTAATCTATCCCTAATCCCTTTGCTAAGAGACCCAATAGCTCAATTCCACTTAAGTTTCCAGAATGGAGACACTTAAGAACTGCCATCTCTCCTACTTGGGCTGATACTCAAGGTGGCCATCATTAGTTAAGATAGAAATCCTAACTCTTAACCGACATTACATCCAGGCACCATAGGGCTTGTTCCCGGCTAGGGGCAGCCAGGTGGCACAGTGGGCCTGGAGTCAGGAAAAACTGAGTTCAAGTCTAGCCTCTGACACTTAGAGCTGTGTGGTCCTGGGCAAGTCACTCTGCCTATCTACATCGGGTTTCCCAACTGTAAAATGGAAATAATGAAAATAAATATCTACCCCCCCCCAAAAAAATAAACACCTCCCACCTACCTCACAGGGTTTTTGTGAAGATCAAATAGGATGATGTTCGTTAAGCTGTTAGTACAGTGTCCGGTATGTGTTAGGCGCTTAATAAATGCTTGTTTCTTTCCTCCCTTTCCCTAAAATAAATGAATAAACAAGCAAACAAATAAAAATAAATTCACGATGTGTCTTTTATAAAAAAGTCAGGAGTGATGATTGTTTAAGAAAAAAGCTTTGGGGAACATAAAGGGAACAGAGACCCCCCAGAGAGGTGGGAGAGGACGAGGACGGATTTAGACTCAGAAGCCCTGAGTTCTTCCTGACTCTTACATGCCCCTAAAAAGTCTCGAGCCTCAGTTTGCTCAGCCATAAAGTGAAGAAATTGGACTAAGTGGCGGCCAGGGTGTCTACCAGCTGTGTTAACTCCTCAGATCCCACAGACCCCATCTCCGCGGCCTCATCCCTGCGGGGAGTCATCCAGAGACTGCAAGCGGGCCTTTCCTGAGGCAAGCAGCAGTGAGGAAAGGGGAGGGCTGCTCCACCAACCCGAATCCCATCCCTGAGCAGAGGAGGGGCAGACCCGTGACCCAGACCAGGAAAACGTGGCATAGACACGGGGCGAGGGTTCTCGGTCGTTCTGTCTCGGCCTTGGCCCGCCGCTTTGGGAACTCGGTAGGTACTTACTGCAACGCAAAACGCAGCGAGAGGTGGGGACGGTCGAGGGTAGTGGGCCGTATACTCTGAATCCTAGCAACTCCCACAGCGAGCGCTTGCAGCCACACTTTCCCGGCGTTCTAGCTCCAGAAACTCGCAGCTTTATAGCTTCCCCGCCCTGGTCCCGCCCCTTAAAGGGATGGTGCAGTTAAACCAGTTCGAGCCTAGCGGGAGACCGGTTGACCAGAGCCGCTAGAAGGACAGGGGGCGGAGTAGGGGAGGGTGTTGGAGGAAGCTCCTACCCCGCCGTGGTTCTTCCTGAGACACAGAGACCAGGACACTGCTCCTCCAGCTCTGAAAAGAAAGAGAGAGGAGGGAGATACCCAGAGAGAGATGGAGAGACAAATGCAGCGAAACAGAGACGGAAGGGCCAGTGACCGAGGCAGAGAAACAGTCAGAGACAGAGAGACAGAAGAGACAGAAGGAGACAGATGAACAGTCAGAGAACAGAGTCAGAGATAGAGAGACAGAAGAGAGACCAGGATAGAAGAGTCAGAAAAAGACAAGAGACAGTGACGGAGAGAGGAGACAGAGACACAGGGAGAGACAGAAGAGACACTGAGAGACACATTGTTATAGTTTCGCTCCCGCCCAGTGTAGGGAAACTGAGGCACAGTAAGGCTCATTTCCCTGAGATCTCCGTGGGGCCCGGGGTCTCAGCATCTAGCGCAGTTGAAGGACAGAAGGAGAGTCTTCAGAGAGGATTCTTAGGGAAGCCGACTCTGCTCTAGACCTTCTTAGCTACCATTTTATGTGCTTTTTGAGGTTGGCAGATCTAGTTACAGACACGTTCTCGTCTCAGCCTTCTTCCAAGGCCCAGCTCGGGGCCCAGCCTTACCTTTTTGGGGAGTGCTCACTCTCCTTTAATATGCCTCTGGCACTTTCCCTTCCTCTTTCCTTCCCCTCCCCCCATTACTTGCCAGCACTTTTCATTATACTCCTAGGATTTAAGTTTCTGGGTTGCTGGCTTTCTTTTGTCTTTACCTTTATTATACCCTGGGCCTGTTGACCCAGGATATCCCCTTTGAATTGCTCTGACACCTACTGCTTTTCTGACCTAACCAAGCAAGCCAAGCATTTCAGACTACTGTTTCCCAGGCTCAGTACTAGGCATTTGAGATATCGAGACAAATGTCCTGTATAGGGGGAGAGAACATGGTTGTTCAGCCATTTCTCACTCTTCTTGGTAGAGACACTGGAGTGGTTTGCCATTTCCCTCTCCAGCTCATTTTACAGATGAGGAAACTGAGGCAAATAGTGTTAAGTGACTTGCCCAGGGTCACACAACCAGCAAGTGTCGAGTCCAGATTTGAACTCATGAAGATGAGTCTTTCTGACTCCAGGCCTGGCACTCTACCTACTTCACCCAGCTGCCCTACCATAAGATAAATTATTTCTGCTAATTGGGGATAGGGATGGTTTTGACTGCTGGGGAGGAATCCAAAAAAAGCATTGCATAGAAGATAGCCCTTGAGATGAGTTTTGAAGGAAACAAGGCTGACTGAGGCAGGGAAGTCAAAGTGAGGGGGCCTCCCTACACCTCCCTTTCACAGCATCCTAGATCTAGATCAGGAAAGGACCTTAATGGTCACTGAATCCAGTCCATTCATTTTAAAGGTAAGGAAACAAAAACACAGAAAGACTAAATGGTTTGACCAGGCTTACAGTGTGGGAGGCCTAGTTTGAACCTGTCTTTCTGACATCTGGTCTCTCACCTCTACCTACAATGCTGCCTTTCATCTGTGAAATGTAGAGGTTAGAGTCAAGGAAGGGCCTTCTAGGTCCCTTCCAATTCTATAAATCTATGACTCCTGACAGATTTTTATCTAACTTCTAAAGACTTCCAATGACAATGAACTCACTACCTGCCAAGGTACTACTATCACCATTTTGTGGATGAAGAAACCGTTCAAGTGACCTGCTCAGATTAAAGAATGATTAAGCAGAAAAGTCCAGATTTAAACCCAGGTTTACTGGCTCCCAAACCAGCATTCTTTTAACTGTGTGCCTCCCCTCCCTCCCCACCCCCTCCAGTTGCCTTCCTCTGAGACATCATTATCTTAGTATGGATAAGCTCTAGGCTTCTCTAAAATGATGTCACTGAAATGGAGGCCCTGGTCTAGCCTATAAAACTAGGAAAGCATCAAGATAGTCCGGAATCTGAGTCCCTATCCAGGTGAACTGGGAGAGTTTCGAAGAATGAACAATGGGATGGGACTTTCATATATCCCAAGGGCATGGGATTCTTATCCCTTTTCAGATAATACTAAGATATTGAAACTTGTTAGAACCTACATAAACACAAACTCTTGGGAGAGGTGTCCTCTCTTTTTAAGCTTGTGATGGGATCCAGGGATAAAAAAGTTTAAGAATTGCTGGATCCTTAAGGACGTTTCCAGCCTGAGACTTTATGAACTGCTTTGAAACACATGCAGAATAGAATAAACCTAATCTAGAGAATTCAGCCAGAAATAAAGCTTGTCAAGGTGTTTGTCTGGTTGATGGTTCTGTTCCTTCCAGTCCTGGGAAGGGAGAATGCTTGGGAGTACCCCATAACTGTGTCTGAGACAGCTCAGGGCAGGAACAGGCCTGGGGGTAGGGAGAAGCCCAATTAACTGCATCATGACCTTTCCCCTACTTCTCAGTACTCTGTATTGTCAGACCAGGGAGGAGACAGGGAGAGGGGGTTGGGAAATGGAATAAAGGAAAAGAACAGAGCTGAGGAGTGCCAGAAAGGGGGTTGGAGTTTGGGAGCTTTCATTTGACTACTTTCTCCTGATTTTCACACTCTTTTCCTAGTCCTCCATGTCCCCTCTTCTTTGCTCACAGTTGGACCTAGATCGTATAATTTTAAAATGACAATATTACCTAAGTTAATTTACTTATTGAATGCCATGCTAATCAAACTATTTTATTACTTTATAGTTATAAAGAATAATAATAATAAAATCCATCTGGAGGAACAAAAGTCAATAATCTGAAGGGAAATAATGGGGAAAAAAAGAAGAATACAAGGGGTCCTAAAGTAATTCCTTTGCTCAATTATTCCCAGCCCTCCTTTAAAATTTTTGGGTCTTATTATGTATATGGAAACATTTTTTTTTAATTTAGATGACATTTATAAATACATATTCTTTTTATAGGAAGACTTATCTTCCCAAGTTCAAAATCTGGCCTCAGATATTTCCTAGGTGTGTGACCCTGGGCAAGTCACTTAACACAATTTGCCTCAGTTTCCTCATCTATAAAATGAACTGGAGAAGAAAATAGCAAACCAAGTCTTATCTACTTCACAAGTCTTAACTACCAGACAGTGTAGCTGCCCAGGTACAGTGGGAAAAACCCCAGCTCTGGAGTCAGATGTTGTAGCCGAATCCTTCCAGTTGCGTCTGACTCTTCATGAGCCCATATAGGGTTTTCTTGGCAAGGATCCTGGAGCCATTTGCCATTTCCTTCTCCAGCTCATTTCATAGATGAGGAAACTGAGCAAGCAGGATTAAATGATTTGCCCAGGGTCACACACCTAGGAAATATCTGAGGCCAGATTTTGAACTTGGGAAGATAAGTCTTCCTGTAAAAAGAATATCTATTTATAAATGTCATCTAAATTTTAAAAAAATGTTTCCATATACATAATAGGACCTCAAGGTATTTTGTAGGCTTTTTGCACTGTTTTGTTTTGTTTGTTTTTCGAGACTTACTTCCAAACCTTCTTTTATGGTGAAAGGGACTTATAGACCCTTTACCCGTGGCTCCCAAAAGTTCACCTTTGGGTTGTCTTCTACAGCACTGGGAAAAATTCAGTTTCTCTGGATACCTTAAAAAGGAAAAGCTAGTGTTTTTTTTGCAACACTGTTTGGCCTAGCTATCACCTAGAGAACCATGAATCGTGGCCTGTTTTGGGGACTTTAAAAGACAATACTCTCTTGCAGTTAGAATCATACTGTCGCAGAGAAGAAAGATGGGTAGAAGCTGCCTATTTGCTAGCCTTTATTGAACTGTCTTGAACATAGTTCTCAGGAAAGAGTGTGAGATGTTTGAAGCTAGTGCCTCTCCACAAAGGGGCAGTGGGGACCAATTAAATGACCCCCTTCCTATGGATTTGGCCCCAGTCCCTCCCCCATCAGGAACTCCTGCTCAGGTCCCAGTCACTGGTCCCACTGAGGCTGCTGCCCCAGCCCCTCATGCTGGACCCCAACCCTTTTCCCCCTGGGTTCCCTTCCCTTTTCCTCTAGCCCAACACCCCTCATTTCCTGCCCCCTACACCATCCTTATCTCCTACTCTGCATCTCCCAGCATGGCCCCTCCCCCCTCAGGGACACCTGCTCAGGTCCCAGCCACTGGCCTTGCTGAAGTATCTCCCTCTGTAGCCCTTCCCCCTGAGGCAACACCCACTCAT
>CM053597.1:92894425-92940988 GCA_028646575.1 Pseudocheirus occidentalis | reverse complement strand
AAGTGACTTGCCCAAGGTCACACGGCTAGTTTTTGTGTTAAGTGTCTGAGGCCATATTTGAACTCAGGTACTCCTGACTCCAGGGCCGGTGCTCTATTCCCTGCACCACCTAGCTGCCCCCTCACTGCTTATTCTAAACATTTAATTTGGCCAGATTGTTTTTTAAGAAAACAACAAAATGTAATCAAGGGATTTTCATTTTTCTCTTTATTATTTGTATCATCATTTGATTTCTTGAGTAATTAGTTCTGTGTCATTTTAAAAGTGTCGTTTAGGAGAAATAGTATGTTATACTTTAAAGAGCTAGTTTTTATAACAATATAGAATATAAACTATCTTAGTCTGGAAAAGTAAGTAGGAAGAGTTTTGCTTTAAGACCTGGGTAAAGAATTTTTATCTTCCTTGTCAATTTCCTTATGTTTGTTCTAGAAACCCTCTTCTGCATGAGAAGCCTTTTGGGGGTGGAGCAAGGCACTTGGGGTTAAGTGACTTGCTCAAGGTCACATGGCTAGTAAGTGTCAAGTGTCTGAGACTGGATTTGAACTCGGGTTCTCCTGACTCTGGGTCTTCACTGAGTCACCTAGCTGCCCCATGAAAAGCTTTTATTGGTATAAGGGTGCTAATTCAGTATGAATCTCTTCATTCTTTAACCTGCACATCATCCCCCAAGATTTTTTCACATTGTATTCTGTTCTTTGATAACCTAGAAATCCTTAATGAAGAGTCAAAGTTATACCTTAGTCCAACCAACTTCCTGAAGTTGTCTTAAAAATTAAGTTATCTTTTACTTCATCTTCTCCTTTCCTGTGACTTTAAATAATAGACTTGTCATTTATTCTTTCAACTCCTTTAGGGGAAAAGCTATTTTTTTCTGATTTAAAAAATACATTGATAGGGGCGGCTAGGTGGCGCAGTGAATAGAGCACCGGCCCTGAAGTCAGGAGTACCTGAGTTCAAATCCGGCCTCAGACACTTAACTCAAAAAACTAGCCGTGTGACCTTGGGCAAGTCACTTAACCCCAACTGCCCTCCAAAAAGCAAAAAAAAAAAAAAATACATTGATACAAGGTAATGTGGTAGAACCTTATATATTCAGTTTAGTGAACTGGGAGCATTCTAGATGTATTTCCCACCTACCCACCCACACTCTGTGATCTAGTTACACTCTGTTTCTCATATAAGATACCCCATTTCCCATCTCTTACCTTTGCACTGGCTGACCCTCCTGCCTGAAATGGACTTTTTCCTCATCTCTACCTCATAGAATTCCTGTCTTCCTTTCAAATATAGCTTAAGCACTACCTTTCCTGGTCCCTTCAATTGCTGAAATCCTCCCTCTCAAACTACCTTTTGACCACTTTGTATTTTGTGTCTGTGTCTATGTGTGTATGTGTCTGTATATTAAGTCCCTTGAGTGTAGGGATTGTTTCTTTATTTGTATTTACATCCACAGTGTCTAGTACATTGTAGTCCCTTAATAAATGCTTGTTGGTTGATTGGTTAGTTGATTACAGAAATTCAGATGTGGAGGAAATTACATTTCTTCTGCTGCCATTGATTTTTTTTCTATGGCACTATCCCTTTTCAACCTTCCAACTCCCCAGTTTCCCCTGTGCCTTCCCTCTTCCTAGTTCCAACCACTCCCAAAATTTGGCTAAACCACAGAATTTAATGGGAGTGGTTTTTGGATATGTAATGCTCTTTTGTATTTCAGATTAGGTTCTTTAATTGTGACCATCCCTTTAATATAAGGTCAAGACCCACAGTTTAAGAAATGCTGAAGGGATCACAAGTAGAAAAAGTTTAAGAAGCCCTGCCTTAAATTATACTTTAGAGTCAGAGGTTTTTACTAATTTTTTAAATGTTTGGTTAGGAGCCAGTTTATGTTGTATAGACATGTAGGGACTTACATCAGATCCACTACCAATGATTTCCTATAGGATGATGAATTATTAAGCAGGGTTGTAGATTTACATTCCACGTGGGCCATTTTGTTCCCCTTGCTCTATGCCACATACTCTGCATTCAGCTATTAGTCAGTTGTCTTTCAAATAGATGCATTTAGTTATCACTGGAATGGAGTAAGAGTTAGTAATAAATGAGTGAGTGAATGAATGAATGAGCAGAAACCTATTCTCAGTACTAATGAAATAATTCAAATTGTTTGCCAATCTGCCTGTGAGTTAGAAAAATCCAGTGGAAAAAGTGCTAGATGGGGAGTCAGATCCTGATTCTGTCACTTGACTGATTGACCCATAGAGTAATCATGGCTTCTCTAAGCCACAGATTCCTTAGTTACTGGATTAGATGACTTTGAAGGTTCCTTTCAGCTCAAATCTGTGAGAATCTGAGACACAAAAACTAGTGGAAAAACAGAAACAAATGGAGGTGAAATTTTTTGCTTTTTGAAGCATTAGGAAAATGTAAAAGGTTGAACAGGAGGTGAATGACTTTTGCATGATTTTAGCCTATTTTTTCCTCCTCTGGGCCTTCTTACCTCTAGTCACTATGGCATATCATATCATTAGCTCTTCTCTGCTAATGATCCCTCTACTCTCAATTCTCATATTTCTATAAAAGAAATCAAAGAATAGATGCTTTCTGTATTTTGCTGAGATAATAATGGACAGTATTTAAGGATTAGAAGATAATGCATTTGTATAAACTTTTTGAGCGAAGGAACTGTCTTATTTAATTTTTTTTAAGACTCGTACTTAGCAAATACTGTATGGATATAGTAGGTATTTAATTTTAGTTAAATTGATTGTAGGATCTAGAAGTTTCAACAAAAGGTGACTTACAAGTCCCTACTTATCCCTTCAACTGAAGCTGTACTTTGCCCATCTACTTCAGTGGTTTTGGTTTTTATCAGTTCCAAATTCTGTCCCACCACCTCTTTCTCCAGTGGAGGCCATATGCTTTGAAGGGAAGATGAACAAAGTGAAGCACAAACTTATTTTCAACCTGCAGACAAATAAAGGAAGCTGTAACAACACATCTCTAGTACTGTAGTACCTAGTATCCCTTAAGTGCTCCAGTCCTTGTTTTTAAAAATCAGAATGTAAAACAGGAAGACTTACATGATTTGCCCAGGTTCATACAAGAAGAATATATTAGCACTATAACTAGGAAACCTTACTGCCATATGAATGCTATGCTTCTTCCTTTCTTTAAGATCTGATCAAGTCATGGACCTGCGACAGTTTCTCATGTGCCTATCCCTGTGTACAGTTTGTGCTTTGAGCAAGCCCACAGAGAAGAAGGAAAGAGTACACCATGAGCCTCAGCTCAGTGACAAGCCTCATGATGATGCCCAGAATTTTGACTATGACCATGATGCATTCCTGGGTGCAGAAGAGGCAAAGACTTTTGATCAGCTGACACCAGAAGAGAGCAAGGAGCGACTTGGGTAAGGAGTTAGCCCTGAGAGGGGTATCTAAATCATTCTCCTTTTTCTTCTCTAGGTTTTCTTTCCTTTGGATCTGTGTTAACTATAGTCTCTGAAGTCCAACTACAGAACCAATACCATTAAAGGTTGAGAGCCCGCTTCCCTAAATTTCTTTATGAAATATTTCATACCATTGCATATTACCAAAAACCAAATCATCTTTACATAAAAATAAAGAGCAGCTAAAGGCTTTTCCTTATACTACACTATTTTAATACCAGCATGCCATCACATAATCTGTGACCTGAGGTCACATTCTTGTGTGAGTAGTAAACTACACTTTGGATTCTTTGCCTTCCATTAAGACTGCCTTCCAGGAGTCAGGAGGACCTGAGTTCAAATGTGGCCTTAGACACTTAACACTCAACTAACCGTGTGACCTTGGGCAAGTCACTTGACCCCAATTGCCCTGCCCCCTCCAAAAAAGCAAGAAAAGACTGCCTTCTGTTAGCTGTCAGCCTCCAGATCTTCCAGTTACATCTAAAAAGCTCCTAATAGTTACAGATTTATGCCAATTATAGCTTTTAGTGCCAGGACATAGGACTGACAGAATAAGAGCAGGACCATGGTAATTTTTATTTTGGGGAGAACCCAAGGCAGTTGGGGTTAAATGACTTGCCCAATGTCACACAGCTACTAAGTGTCAGATGTCTGATATCAGATTTGAACTCAGGTCCTCCTGACTCCAGGACCAGTGCTCTATTCACTGCACCACCTAGCTGCCCCAACCATGGTCATTTTTAGAAGCCTTTCCATTTGTCATAGTGGCTTTTTAGGGCCTGAACTTTTTCAGTTTCTTGTCCCTTTAGTTTAATAGCCATTGAATGTCCAGGTTCCATAGCCTTTGGGAGCATATCCTTTCCTATATACATTAAATTTCAAACTTGAAGGAACCATATCTTCACTAACAAATGAGTACTCCTTACTGATAAATTTCATGTATTTTCCAGAACTGAAAATTCTGCCCATTACCTTTGGGTGATTAAAACTTTTTCATCTTAATTGAACTGGCCCTCAGATAAAGAGTTTATCACTGAGTTTTTCCCACCAGGTCAGTTGTATCAGGGTAGCACCTTAGTAGAGAGGAGGTTATCTAATGAGAGTTCTTCTGGATAAATGTCTGCAAAGTTATTCCAGTTTCTATTTAGGTATGATAGTTCTTTCATTATAATTAAACCACATTTGTTTCAAGAATCTTTTTCCATATGCTGGGTTCTTTAGGGGGGATTTTGTCCCTGGAAGTAGGAACAATTGTTCTCTTCATCTCAAAACTACATATCTCCTAAGTTTAGGTCAATGAGGTAGAAGAAACTGTTTTGCATTGAATGTAAAGGATACATATTTTAATATGAACAAGTTAATTTTTCTAAAATGTAAACCTATTTTCCTGTGTAACCTTTAGAAAAAAACTTGACTCCAGTAGTTTGTTATAGTATTTCTTGTGAGGAATGTGTAAAGATTAACTTCTGTTAGGTATTGAAGCCTTCCTCACAAACTTGTTCACAAAAAGAGAGATATATCTTTGAATGATGAGAAAAAGCAATCAAAGGTTCTTAACTTATTTCAGTTGGTCTGTGAACTTGGATAAGAAAAAAACCCTACATCTTTATTTTCACTGAAATTTAGTGTTTCTTTCAATTATTGTAAAATGTTAGTCTGAGAAGGGATCTGTAAGCTTCACCAGCCTTCCAACAGAGTCCATGGAACAAAATAAGCTTTAGTTTGAACAGGAGTCAGGAGGACCTGAGTTCAAATGTGGCCTTAGACACTTAACACTCAACTAACCGTGTGACCTTGAACTTACACAGAAAAAAGCTGATAACAGAACGTTTACTCACAAAAGTTTCATGTTCAATTGCATGCTTACTTTGTATCTTATAAATCTTGGAAAGATGCTAAGTATATATTTTTAAAATTATACTAATAGGCCTTGAGATTTGGGTTCTTTTCTCATGAGAATGTCTTTGCCTGCAACTTGGTTACAAAACTGATTTGTTGACTTGAAGATTATCAAACCAGGAGTAAGCTTGTTGAGAATACAGTATGCTAGAATTCTAGCTAGGGAGCTGGAAGGAACCAAAGTGGTCATTTGGTCCAGTCCCCTCACTTTTCTGGTGTAGAAACTGAAGCCCAAGGAAGTCATAGGATATTAGAGAAAAAAACAAAAGCCAAATAAACCACGTACTGTGTGGTCCTCAACTGTGAACTTTTGGTGAGATCAGAGCTTAACACTCTTGATGCTTACTGTTGCAAATACAATTTAAGTACAAATGTAATACCTCAAATAGCCACTAGATGCAGATGTTACTCTATGAAAGTCAGCTCTTTGTTATCTCTCTTTGTGATAAGTACTGATATTTACATGACACTTAAAGAGTTTCTTTTACAAACCACTTTGCGGATTTTAACCCTGTGAACCAGGTTTTCTTTCCCTGATTTTCTTTCTATATTTTCTGCTGTCCTGTTCCTATTTGCCTGTTCTACCTTAAACAGTCCATAAAAGAGAATTGAAGTGTATATATAGACTTACACGTCGGTGAATACGATATTTTTTGTTTCAAGAGAAACAAAATAAACTTTAAAAAAATTTTTGGCAGGGAGGGAGTTTCCTTTTTTTTTCTTTGTGGGTCAGTGTCTTTTAATAGAAAAAGGTTTCTACTTATATAAGAATTTACAAAGAGAAACACTTTGGGTTTGCTTGTACCAACTGCAATGCAAAGCTGCTAATTAGTGAAGGAGAATAGTATAATCTTATTTGTCTCTAAATATTTGCATGGTACCTTTAAATAAGACTTCCTCATCTCCTTATACTCCCAATTTTTAAAAAATAAATTTTAATCTTTTGTTTTTAACATCACAGTCTTTTCTGCATATGCCACACTCCTCCCTTGTAACAAAGAAAACTAGTCCTATTTTATGAAGAAGCCAATAAGGATGACCCTCTAGTGATATAAATAGAATTGAGTCTCAAGAAAGAATTCCATCTTTGAAATTCTGATACCCTTATTTCAGGAATCTTTTTCCTGTTGTTGTACTACATGACCCCTTTATTTAGTTTGGTAATACTTGTACTGTGGTTATGATAGCCTAACCTTTTCTTAATCGTACTGTGGTGTGTGTTGGCAACTGGTATCTTTCTACACTCAGCCCGCAGTCCTCTAATAGAAAACATTCAAAATTTAAGTTATGGGGACAATATAGCTGTAGTTAAGATTTGGCAACACTTTCATAATACTTTGCCTCAATCAAAATAGCAAGTTACCCATGCAACAGTTATTATGTGAAGGTGAGAGACGTGCTGAAGTTGGTAGAACTGGTCTCAAAATCAGAAAGACCAGGGTTCCTGGTCCTTCCCTGTTACATGTCAGATAGTATAACCCTGAATATTTCTTAACCTCCCAGCCCTCCAAGCCACTTTCTTAGAACTCTTTATGTTGTGGAAGAGATGTTCACTTTCATTAGTAGAGGGAATTTCCTTACCTAAGAGTACTAAATATCATTCAAATCACAAATCCAGTATTCTTTTACTCATTTTCTTTCCAGTTTGCATGAAATGAAATATTTCTTGTATGTAGGTTATATGGATAGTCCCATTTTGCAAAAAGAAATCACCTTTGAGGTTTTGGCTTTCTCAAAGTCCCACAGCTAGTGAGTGGTAGACTTAAAGCCTTTGAGAGACAGGCACGCACACACACACGCACACACACACACACACACACACACACCCTTGGCAGTTGTGGTTTTTGCTTGTTGTCACCTCTGTGGTAGGGTTGACAGCAGCATGGGGACAGGCAATGCTTCTAAGGTCCACCATTCTTTCCTGATATTTTTATAGGATGAGTCCTAGGTAAGTAGGAAAGATATCAGGTGTCACTGAGAAAGTCTTTCAGATGCCGTCCAAGTCAGCCATATGGCACACCCTGCTGGTGGCCATGTGTAACTGTTGAGGTGATGGGGATTGTACAGAATGCCTCCTGTAAAACAGGGATAAATTGATGTAAACAGGGCTTTGAAATTTCCACATTGAAAATGACTAGTTTAACTTAGAAGGAAAGAAGGGCTAATGAAAAGGAGAAAGCCATTTCACAGGCCACCTTAGCTTCCCTACATCTTGGTTCACTAACCCCTCCTAGCTTAATATGGTCACACTGCAGGTTGTGTATCCATACTAAGTAGACTACGTATAAGGCACATTTTTATTGGAAATTGTCTTTCTCTACAGCTACACATAAAACTCAAATTTAGCAGCTTACTCTACAGTCAACCTGATCACCTTACCACTGGTTTGTCTTGCACCTGAACTTTGTGGATAATACATTATTCCAGAACAGTGTTTTTGTTTTCTTTTGGGGAGAAGAGGGGGTGCGTGTTTTAGAATTTTGTCTATTTCTCCAACATTTTCTCTCCCCAAAAAATAAATCTGCTTTAAATCTTCAAGTATTATGGATTACAAAAAGAATGTTAGTGCTTGTGCTTTCCCAAGCACTGAGAATTTTCCTCTAGAATAAGTAAATGTTGAGACTATAGTGTTACATACACAAAGTGTGGAGAACTTAGAAGAAATCATACTTTTATAGTCTGATCATGGCCTGTGACCCACCACTCACACTGGGCCATCACGTGGATGCCAGTGCTAGCTAGAAGAGGCAGATAATAACTTTTCTTGGCAAATCACCCCAAGAGCAATGGTGGTCTATTTAGCCTACTACAACATTGGGCTATTTTGCTCATGTTGTTAGTTTACTTCTATTGCTGTAGTTTGGGACATCATGTGTGGTTACAACATTCAGCACTGCCAAATCTAGAACCTTGTATCCTTTAACTTCTTGCTGGATTTTTCTACATTTTCCACAGAAAGATTGTAAGTAAAATAGATGGCGACAAGGACGGGTTTGTCACTGTGGATGAGCTCAAAGACTGGATTAAATTTGCACAAAAGCGCTGGATTTACGAGGATGTAGAGCGACAGTGGAAGGGGCATGACCTCAATGAGGACGGCCTCGTTTCTTGGGAGGAATATAAAAATGCCACCTACGGCTACATATTAGGTAGGTCTTGTCTGGGCGAAAGTCTTGTGGAGCCGGCACCTTGAAACGTAACTGTTTTGTCTTGTAGAATGATTGTAGATAAAATAGACGTGGATAAAGATGGGTTTGTGACCGAGGGGGAGCTGAAATCCTGGCTTAAGCACACCCAGAAGAAATACTTGTCTGACAATGTTGAACGCCAATGGCAGGAGTTTGACATGAACCAAGACGGCTTAATCTCCTGGGATGAGTACAGAAACGTGACCTATGGCACTTACCTGGGTAAGGGGCAAGATGTCAGCCTAATAGAAGCTGACATGGTCTTGAATCAAAGAAATAAAAGGGTCGCAAAATAAGGGAAAGGGTAAAAAGCTCTTACTGTGCCTTTAATAGCGTCAGTTCAAACAGTGAACTGATTTCCCTAAATCTTAATAATTTTAAGCATGTGTGATTTGTAAATTTTTGCTCTTGTGATTTTGCCTGTTATTCCAGGTTTAATATTTCTTCTGCAAATGTATTTTTCCCTGATCCTTTTTTCTTCTCTTATGCCCTTTACAAAAGTTTTATTTGCAGTAGACCTCACAAACAGTTGTGGCTCAAAATATAAAGCTACAGCTGTTTGTGCAATTTGATTAATGACATCCTCATCACATAACAAATTCACATCCATTATCTTCTTAATAATTAGTGAGAATAAAAGAAAAAAATACTTAAGTACCTCTTTATATGCAGGGTTCTATGCCAGGTACCAGAGGAAATAATAAGGATTAATAAGGTATAAAAGGAATGGGATAGGGCCATTTTATTTCTCTGACAAAACTTAACTGCTGTGGATTATTTTCTACCAAATCTTTCTAAAGACGGTTGATCCTTCCTCTTACGTTTTCAAGCTCGTGAATTTACTTGACTGCTTTGTAAGTGTGCTTAGAAAGCAATGGTACTTTGGATTGCTTTCTATTAGCTTGGTGGGTAGCCTTACCACCTTTTAGCAGTTTATACTTTTTGGCTTGCTTACTGCTAAACACTGAGAGACTGTTTTAAGAATTTTGTTCAGGAAGGGTTACGAGTGATGAAAATGCCCCCTTACTTTGGTAATATTAACTGCTGACGTGATACATGTAGTCATTCCTTCCTACACCTTTAGCCTATAGATTAGGCAAGTTTCTTTTTTTAAAGTGGTCTGTTTCACACAAACATACGTATTAACAGCTGATGCCTACATAATGATCTTTTCCTGCTAGAGAGCCAACTGTTTGTTAATTGTAGGACTAGATGCAGTTCTTGTGAAGAGGCTTTAATGTCTGTGACCAGCTTGTTCTCATTCCTAAGTCTAAAGTGGAAATCTCTGAAATGCTTGGCATGTGGCCAAGAACTGCACAGATCCCTTCACCTAATTTAAGAACATGTGTATTCAGAAGTCAGGGCAGATGGGGAGACATCAAGCATGGCTTGCCTGGCTAGATAGCGGGCATGCAGACATCTTCCTGATTTATCTGGTATTAAGAACAGATATTAAGCAGAGACTAGGCTGTTGGTGATCTAAGCACAACGGCATGATAATAAATTGCAGTTCAGTCTGAGGTGCACTCTCACCTTTTTTCACTGAGTGTACGCGTGTGTATGTGCATGTGCAGGCCCTTTGAGAGCTCTGTAGCCCCACAGAGAAGATGATTCAACATAAAGGGTATTTGTATTTCTGTGGACAGACTACACAGTTCTGAAGCACTGGCTAGGAATAACAATGTCTTTATAAGGCATCCCTTCCTGGAGTGTGGAAGGTATGGCTCTCAAGGGATTAGGAGTCTTTTTTTTTTTACTTTTTTGTCTTGTGTAAATTTCATTCTTGGCCAGCAATTTTGGTTCAGAAGTACATAAAAATGTCCTTTAATTGAAGTTTGCCATAGTAAAAACAAACTTCTTTGTTAAGGGAGAGAAAGAAAGCTTTGTCTCTGGTACAAACAAAATTAATTAACAATATTGAAATCTCCTCTACCTAGATGCAGTGGTTCTCAACCTTCCTAATGCCATGACCCTTTAATACAATTCCTCATATTGTGGTGACCCCCCAACCATAAAATTATTTTTGTTGCTAACTTCACAACTGTAATTTTGCTGCTGTTATGAATTGTAATGTAAATATCTGATATATGCAGTATGTATTTTCATTGTTACAAATTGAACATAACCCACGGATTGAGAACCACTGACCTAGAGCAAGAGCTTTAGGTCCTGCCCTATGGTGTTGTATACATCAGCCAGGGCAAATAAATCTCTGCCTAGGCAAGATAAGAAGTAATAACCATCTAAATTTACGCTTGCTTCCTTTTTCTCCTAATTTTTGCACATCAAAGTTGAGTCTTTTAGATTGTTTGCCTTCATAGAAGGAATGGAAGATGGTTTACTAAGAATTCATTATTGATCTTGTATCTTCCATGTATTTCATAGTTGATATGTTGTTTTTTTAATGTGCATGAGTGAAAAGATGACTTGCTATTTGAAGAAGGTAGTTACAAAAAATGGTCTTTCTTGAAGTGTTATTTCCTTTTGTTGAAAGTGTAGATTTTTGTGACAGTGGTATAGAGTTAAAAGTGCTGTGCGTGGGAACAATTGGGTTCAGATACTACCTGACACATAACAGCTATGTGACCATGAACAATCACCACTTAATCTCTCTGGACCTCAGAGAGGCCTATTATTGTAAATTTAGGGAGGGTGGTGTCATACACTAGATAACCTCTAAAGTTCCTTCCAGCTCTAAATCTGTGATCCTATGCATTTATAATCCTATGATCTTATGGAATTTTTTGACACTAAAGAGTGAAGCTAAGTTCTGCTCTTAAATAGAGCAGTAATATTTTTACAGCTGGATTCAGAACTACTTTAGGAGGTTGCCAGTGCAGTGTTACTGGTGAAGAAGCCCCTGTGGTTCTTTTTATAAAGCTGATGTCATATCTGATTGAATTGGGTTTGTTTGTTGTAACAAAAATACCTTATACTTTTGGAATGCCTTTTACTTTTAAGAATGTTCTGATACATAGGATTATAGAAGGGACCTTAGATGCCATCTGTCCAACCCCTTCATTTTCCAGACCATGTAGCTAGTGTCAGGTGGGATTGGAATCCAGGTCTTTCTGACTCAGTTCCAGCACTCTGCCTGTTGTCTTATTTTATCCTCAGACTAATCCTGTGTGGTAGATAAGAGAATAAACTTTTATTCTTTTTTTTTTTTTAAATGGTTCCTTCATGGTTTCTTAGTTTATATGGAGCAACTATTATCTATTGAGAATAAATTGTTGTTCTTCAAATCATCTGGGGTTTTTTCCCTTTAGTTTTGTTAATTAAAAATCTGATTGGGTCCAGATCCAGACTTCATAAATTTATTTCAAGGGCAGACACACACCTACCTCCATGTTAGGTTCCAGTAGTTCCATAAATATTTGAACTTTCTATGTTTGGGAAGAACACCATATGTACCAAGTATAGCATCTCCAGATGAAGAGGAGCCAAGCTTAAATAACTCTTCACCTTTTTAATATATAAGAATCTATCGGGGCGGCCAGGTGGCGCAGTGTATAGAGCACCGGCCCTGGAGTCAGGAGTACCTGAGTTCAAATCTGGCCTCAGACACTCAACACAAAAAACTAGCTGTGTGACCTTGGGCAAGTCACTTAACCCCAACTGCCCTCCCCCCCCCAAAAAAAAAACAAAAAAAAAAAAAAAAAAAAAAGAATTGCTGTGGCCAAAAAATAAAATTTAAAAAAAAAAAAAGAATCATCACACAGACTCATGGAGGAATTAAGATTTAGCTATAGGGTTAGAATTAAGGCCAGATTAGCTTTGGAATCTAGCCTTTTAACTTGGATAGGATCTAGAGTTGGGAGGAATGGAAACTTTAGAAGTCATCCATTCTGAGCTCCATGTTTTACAGATTAGAGAGCCAGATTGTTTAAATGATTTGCCCATGGTCATACAAATAAATAAGTGATAAATGACCCAAGCAAGTCCCATTCTGCTCCACACACATGTGTGTGTTTATGTGTGGCCTCTATAAATCTAGTTCTTCAGTAGTCACAATGTTTATTTTAGGATGAAGTCTTCAGCATTAGTTTAGGAACTTGGCCCAGGTTGGCCAGCAGCTACTAAAATAAAGCTAGGGCCTGATATCCTTTCTGTTGCTTCAGCCCAAAATATATGTTTTGATATTTAGGCTGGTGAGGTTTGTATTTACCTTGATTTGTTCCCTGTTTCAGTACTTTTTGTTCTCTCTAGGATTCTAATGGATATAATCTATTATTCTTGTCTAGATGATCCAGACCCTGATGATGGGTTTAACTATAAACAGATGATGATGAGAGATGAGCGGAGATTCAAAATGGCTGACAAGGATGGAGATCTCATTGCCACAAAGGAAGAGTTCACAGCTTTTCTTCACCCTGAAGAATATGACTACATGAAAGACATAGTTGTTCAGGTGGGTGTCAGGCCAGATGATTCCATGACTATAAACCAAACTTCTTTCCATGTTGATAGTGCTGTGTGTTTCTCCTCTCTATCCTTTTTCCCGTTTGTTTGGCTGAATGGTTTTCTTTAGAGTGGCTATTAGTCTTTCGAGTCAGAGCTTTGACACTTCCCTGTGACCTTGAGGGAACAGTTTCTTTTTAGTGTACCTCAGTTTCACCATGTTTTAGAAAACACTTTTTACCAGGTTATTTGAAGTCCTGATAGTGACCTATGCAAAGGTTTACTTTTCCATATAACCTTTAATCAGTTATAAACCTATGACTATCAGACAGATACCATGAGAATAATAGTGATTTTCACCAAAGGTTGGATAAGCTGTCTGATTACCAAGTAATTATGAGCCACATGTTTGTATTTTTTTAAACGGAGAAGAGTTGACTTTACCTATTTTGAGATAAGGGGCAGCTACAGGTGCATAATGAATAGAGTCAGGAACACTCTTGAATTCAAATCGGGCCTTAGACACTTAACTGGGTACTTATGTGACCCTGAACAAATCACTTAACCCTGTTTGCCTCTCTTTCCTCATCTCTCAAATGAGCTGGAGAAGAAAATGGTAGACCACTCCAGTATCTTTCCTAAGAAAACCCCAAATAGGATTATGAAGAGTTGGACATGACTGCAGAAATGACTGAATTGCACGTCTGGGGTACACATGTTTAATGGTCTTAGAAGCTATTTAACACTGTCTAGCTGTGAGAACCACAGGTAGAGAGGAGGGATGAAGATGAATTTGGGGGTGTAGAATCCTCTTAGTTTCATTCTTTTTTTTTTTTTTTTTTAAATGCTCTTTGCTTAATCTCATCTTTGTAGTGGCAGTTTAGACTTGGAATTAGGAGACCTGGGTTGGTATCTCAGCTCCAACACTTTGTAGATATGTGACTGTGGGCAAGATATTTAACTACTCTGATGCTCAGTTTTTTCATCCATAAAATGGGGTAATAATACACTATCCAACGGAAAGGAGTATGCATGGGTGTGTGTGGCTATGTTATATTGGGTTATACTCCCTCTCCCACAAGTTTTCACAAGTACAAACTAACTTTTCCCCCTCTTCTCATTAGGAAACAATGGAGGACATAGATAAGAATGCTGATGGTTTTATTGATCTGGAAGAATACATTGGTGAGTTCCTCTTTTGAGAGTTTTTTCCTTAAAAAAGCTGAGAAGCTTTGGGAATTCTGTCCACCTACAGAAATAGTTTTATCCTTTAGGCCAGTCATAGTTGTTAGCAATTTTTTTAAAGATCCTGGGAAGAGGAAAGCACTAGAGGCTAATGTTAGCAATAACTGATGTGCAGTGACATTTAATAATAGTTATCACATTGCCTTAGGGTACAGAAAAAAATTACAATAAGCCCAATTTACATCTTTGGAGACCCAAGTATGAGACAAGGAACAGAGGAGAGCAGTGGGAATCATGGAGCTGTGCTATCAGTTACACAGAGTTGTGGCCAAATAACTGACTCCTCATATAGGCTATTTGAGGCAGCACCTGCCTGTTCCATAATTTGTAGAATTTTGTTGCCCTTTGTTAAAGCAATTAGCCATCCCTTATTCTCTTGCTAATTAGGGCACTTTCTGGTTCCTGATGCTTTACCTAGAATTCTTCCTTTTAAACTAAAGTTCATTTCTGAAGCCCTGATTAGACATACCAATAGTTTTCTCACATTATATTGGGCAAATTTATTGTGAATTTTAGTGTTTCCAGAAATAACCTCTTCAGACTCTGGTGGAATGATTGATCCCATCCCATTAGATAAGTAATTCTTATATTTTATCATTTTCTTCCAAGTCTCCATAAAGGACTTTGAACCATTCAGGAAGGAGGGGGAGAGCAGCTTTTGTGGGGTGATTGCATAGGGCACAATGGAAGTAAGTGCCATGTTTATGAAGAGATTTGGAAGGTAGAAGTTTCTCTGGAAATTGTGGGTTTTCTTTTTACATGATAGTGCTTTGCTCTTTTAGGTACTGAGCTCTTACTGTTTAGTCCTGCTTGCTAAAATCTGATGGAGACTAGCCTTCAATGGTATAGGGAACTCCTAAATGAAAAAACTCCTATGAATGCAGGTTGGCAACTTTTCTGCAACTTAAAGAGTTGCTCCAGAGCACTGAGGAGTTAAATGATTTGTCCGTTATCACATAGCTAGTATGTGTCCAATAAGATGTGAACCCACATCTTCCTGATTCCAAGGCCAATTCTGTACCTACAAGACTACTATACTCCCTCTCCCTAAACCTGAATAACAGTAGTTTTCTGCTTTTTTTTGGTCTCCCAGGTCACACGATTTCAGGGCTTTGAACCCTTCATTCAGAGTATTCCCATTTTCAGGAGGAAAAACTTAAGGTTTAGGATCTCAACTGGTTATTAGGCAGAAGGGTTGCTTCTGGAACTGATAGGACCTTCTCCACTTGGGATATATAGAGTAGGGAGTTAGGTATGAAGATCATCCAGCAGTTTAAATATTATTAAAAAGGTTTGTAATACATTTTTGCACATGGAAACTCTTTAACAAAGCAGCTATTAGTTTCATTCTTAAAAGAAATCATTAATAGAGAAGGCTTTTTGCCACTTCTGTTGAAATTAGGAAAGTCACTTGTTGAATATTATTGGAAAGCTTTGTTTTTAATCACTTGAATTGAAAAAGCACATAAGTGATACTAAATATTCTGACTTCCATTAAAATAATTTTTTCCTGTACTTAAAGTACAGGAATTCAGAGAAAGGTTAGAACTACTCATTGCTATTTAACTGCTTCAGAGAAGTACTTCTCTTGAAAAATGACCATTGCTTGACCTTCTGATTACTGGGTCCTGGGTAGCTAGGTGGTGCAGTGGATAGAGTGCTGGGAACTCATTTTCATGAGTTTGAATCCAGCCTCAGACTAGCTGTGTGACCCTAGGCAAGTCGCTTTACTCTGTTTGCCTCAGTTCCCTTATCTGCAAATGAGCTGGAGAAAGAAATGGCAAACCACTCCGGTATCTTTGTCAGGGAAACCCCAAATGGAGGGTTTAACATAAGTGAAATGCCTAAGCAGCAACATTTTGTCTTTGCTTAGAGGAGTCTGGAGACAATTTTTAGCCCTATCCAGTATCATATATTACACCAGCCTTACCACACCTTTGCAGTGAATACAGTTTCATTTAGGGTTTAAAAGTGCAAAGAATACAAGATTCCCCCTGCACATATTTACTGATTTTTACCAAAAAACATTTGATTCAGTAGAAGAAAGTATACCTTAAGGACTCTCCGTGAATAATGAATCTTTGATGCATGTGTTAAAATTATGTAAGATTTCTTGATAAATCAACCACAGAGTGTACCATTTATTGATGTAATGTTTTTAAGATCAAGCAAGACAATAAACAGAGATTTATGTTCTTCAACAGTGTTCACCATCACTGTGGCAATTTTTTATACAAAGTTTCAAATGGAAGAGGGATTCCATATAGCCCTCCAGGTGCTATTTTTGGTATATGATATACTGATTGCATCAAGCCCCAAAATATTATAAAAATTCTTCTTAATCAGTTTTCATTTTCAAGAGAAATTGGCTTAACAAACCATATAGAAAAAAACCAAATGGATGAAAAAACACCTGTTGTACAGATCTGTGTCCAGTAATACACTATTGGAGTCCAGCTCCTTAGGCTACTGAGTCATACATATCCTTGTATATGTGTGTACGGTACATCTGTTCCCATACACATATGTGTGAGTTAGGCCCAAAATCAAATTAAGAGGAAGAGAGTTGATTGGTGTGCATTTGGAAAATTAACAGAGCTTTATTTTTTAAAATCTCCAACTATTCCCCCTTTAAGGATAAATATTTTCCTGGGGGGTGCTTTGTGATTATAAATCTTAGAACATTAGAGGCTCCAAGAAATCAGAGCTGTGTGTGACTCAGTGACAATGGAAAGACTCCTAAGTAGTCACGCTGTCAGTTGTGGAGCAACATGCAGAAAGTGGCGAAAGGGAATTTTTTGTTTGTTCTGACCTGAAATTGCATTGGCTTGTACTCAGTGACTAATGCAGATCACCAATTTGTTTCTAACTTGGTTTTAGTGAGTTACCTGGGGTACCGCAAGGTTAAGCATCTTGTGCGGATAGACACTCTTCATTCTTCCAAGGCTGAGCCATCATTTACTTCAAGTACATGAGTCTTTGGTGAAAAGTAGCATAGAAACAGAGCAAGGTTTACCTGGTTCCCACCAAAAAAAAAAAAAGCAGGCATAAAGGAATAATGCCAGCCTCTGATCTTCTGGGGAGGAGCTGAAAGAACTTGTTTACCTGTGGAATGAAAGTCTCTCAGAACATGTGACTTGGTTTGTAGCCTGTACTAGTAAAGGAGAACCCACATTGATGAGATCACAGATGTGTAGTGTGCTTGTTATAAGCACAACTAAGATTGAATGTTTCATGGTCCTTAGGTCTGTCCAAGTTAGTTGGATATGATAGAATGCTTACACAGAGTTTTGATGGACAGTTTCACTATCAGGAAAAGTGTGTGAAAGACTTATAATTTCATGCCACCTACATGTACTTAGAGAGTGTACATATGCTAAGACTCTAACCACTAAAATATTTTGCCTTCAGCTATCATTTACACATTTTTCAGGTCTCTTGGAATTTAAAGAAATGTTTCACAGTCGTATTTTGGGAGTCCCTTATAAACGCACCTTCACCTTTTTAGGTTTTTTGAATGTGAGCATTCTCCCGTTACTTTTTTGTTTTTAAGCTGTGTGATTATTCTTATATCCCACCCACAAATTCATGTTAAGTAGGAAAAGCAGTGTTGAAACTTGAAGAATGCTGAGGCTTCTCCGACCACAATAGCTAGTTTTTGTTCGATGGTCTAGATTGGCACTGAGACAGCCTTTTGAAAATCTTATGTACAATTCTAATGTGTATCTGTGGGCACACACAGGTGACATGTATAGCCATGATGGAAATGCTGATGAGCCAGAGTGGGTGAAGACCGAGCGTGAGCAATTTGTGGAATTCCGAGATAAAAACCGTGATGGGAAGATGGATAAAGAGGAAACCAAAGACTGGATCCTGCCTTCTGACTATGATCATGCAGAAGCTGAGGCCAGGCATCTGGTTTATGAATCAGACCAGAACAAGGTAAGTCTAGCTAGGCCAGTACAATTTGGAAGTTACCCAAGTCTATTTCGGATCCATTTTCTGAATAATTTCCATGAAGCCACAAAAAAAAATAACAGGCCTTAGCAGTCTTAGCAGAGCTTCTTAAGTATTTAATTTTTGTTGTAAAGACACTTAAGGGCAATACCTGTCTTGGTCACACTTGGTAGACTCCACTTGCCCAGTGCTAGTAGAAATGTGCCTTGCTTGTGTAGGCTGCTCTTTCTTAAAAATTAGTTCAGTGATCTAAGACAATTTCAAAAGACTCAGTGAGGGAAAATGCCATCCACATTCAGAGAAAGAGCTATAGAGTCTGAATGCAATTGAAGCATACTGTTTTGTTTTGCCTTTTGAAGGGCAGTTGGGATTAAGTGACTTGCCCAAAGTCACACAGCTAGTAATGTATCCATCAAGTGTCTGAGCTGGATCTGAACTCAGGTCTTCCTGATTCCAGAGCCGGTGCTCTATTTACTGCACCACCTAGCTGCCCCCAAGGCAGATAATACTTTTTACTGTCTCTGGAAGAGACCATCATGGTCCTGTGTGCTGGGATGTTAATTGGCATTTCTTTAATATCTCTTATTGTCCTTGGACACTCATTAGGTCTTAGGCTAAATACAGAACAGTAGAGATTTCTCAGCCAAGGTAAAAATCAGACTTTCAGGATGTTTCATTTTAGGTTAGGCTGAGAAGAGATCTTTACAAAAGTCCAAAAATCTGCATGCTTTTATCTTAGTCAATCCAGAGCCTCCTGGGCAAAATTTTCTAGCTTGGAATCTTGATTAGAGAAGGCCCTCCTTTAAGTTTTTGATTCTATGTCACTTGAGAAAAGGAAAGTGCCACTTAGAGGTTCAGTGTTTGAAATCTGTCCTCTAGCTCTTGTTAACCTTTGAAATAAGGAATTGCTGCACTCTGGATTGCAATTGCTGGAGGGTGGGGTTTGTTCTTGCAGTTTTGTTAAGCAAATTTCCATTTGACCTTATTTAGACAATACAACTACTTCAATCACTTTGAAGCATTTACCTTTAATCTTTTGGACAGATCTCTCTCTCCCTGAGTAAACTGAGCTAAATAAATCATGTCACTGACCTACCCACTTCCCTCTGCCGCAGTTTATTTTCCTTATCTGTAAAATAGGTGTATTACTTATTGATTACTTCTTTGGGTGGTAGTAGGGTTTATGTTTAGTTATAGTGAGGAAGAAAATCGTAACCTTAAATTTTGCTTAGTACTCTGTTAATCCTTTTGAACTTGGGGTGGGAAAAAGTCTACCTACCTTACTGACATATAATCTTTGATTGCAGGATGGGAAACTTACTAAGGAGGAGATTGTTGACAAGTATGATTTGTTCGTGGGCAGCCAAGCCACAGATTTCGGCGAGGCCTTAGTACGACATGATGAATTCTGAATTGTTGACAGACAAAACCCATTTTTCTTCAAAAGTAATTTATTTTTTACAGCTTCTGGTTTCACATGAAAATCGTTTTCGCTACTGAGACTGTTATTATAAACTTTAAAGCAGTGAAAAAACACAACAGCAAAACAAATCCCGTCCCCTTTTCTCCTCCCAAAGGGACTGGAGGGACATTCTGTGCTTCTGATGAGAAACTGTAATTATGACACTTGTGTTTTTTTAGATTTACACTTTGTTTTATGTATAACAAGTTGTGTTTATTTTTGTATTTGTTTTCTGGTTGGGAGTATGAAATGAAGGATGTCCATCCTCACCTCACACTCATTAGTTTATCATCATTCCCAACCCTTTCTATAATTTTTTTTGTACTTTTTACTTAGCTAACTAATTTTGTAAAGCCTAAGATCAACAAGGAAAAGTCCAGGGGAGGGAAAAAGAAAAATGTGCCCCATATGTGATATCAAAGAGATAACATCCTGGTACTGTCTGCCTAAAAGTCTGACGTTTCCCGACTGTTCTGTTGTGACCAGTTAACTCTCCAGCGCCTGACCCTCTCCATCGTGTCCCAGGCAAGGAAGGGTTCTTATTTGTAAACCTGGGCCATGCTTGCCCTGATGCAGTTTTTTCTGCTAAAGGAGCTGCATTTTTACTCATTCTGACAAGTGCAGCATGGGCTGAAAAGGGTTAGGGCCAGTGACTTGAAAATCAATCATGTAGTGCATATGATCTGTCTTTTCACAAAGCTATCACTAGGGACAGCTGGAGAGCTGAAGGGAAAGTAAACGAGTTTCTTCACTGTCTCTCTCAGGTCTATGTGGATTTACTCGTTGAAATACCCAGGGCAGGCTTGTATGACAGCTATGGAAATCATCTTTACTATTTGCTGTGTGTCAGCTGACAGGCAGGTGACAGATCCCTGCTCTGTGCTCTCCAGGCCAGTCTGGTAGCACTGGGCAAATGACTCCTGCTTCAAAAAGTTACAGTTTACTCCTTTCCAATCATGTCATTTAAGTGCCTTTAGCTGCCAAGAGAAATGATCAGTGAAGGCATTTCTTATAAGGAACCCCAAGGTAAAATGTACTCAAATGGAACGTGGTTTGGAGCAGAGAAACTCCAGTAAGCCTGCCATATGAAAGCTTCTGAGCTTGGAAACACCCCCAGGTGGTAGGATAGGGTGTTCTTATTTCCCTCTTACAGTATTAGTAAAAATCTCAATTGCAGTGTTCTTTATATCCTTGTGGGCTGGTTTCCTAAAACCACATGCTGCCAGATTTACTAGGGATCCTCATACCTCAAAATACAAACCACTTGTTCCCACTTTCTCTCACATCAAAATTACCCGGGCCTCAGTCAGTGTCAACTAGGGGAACTCCATGGCTTAGGTCTAGAGGAGATGGGAATAGCCCTAATGGATGGCTTTCCTGGCAGGGCCCTGTGGTTTGAGTGCCATTGCCCACACCCACCCCCTAAAATAAACTTTACATGACTACGCAAGCTGCCAACCCTTCTTAGAGGAGAAGGGAAATTTGGGAAAGGTTTTATTCCAGTTAAATATGGTCAAAGAAATGGCTCTTTTTCAATTCCACAGACTCCCTTCCTCCCTGCTTCATACAACACTAACTATATCTTTTGAGGGACCTTAATTGTAGGTAGACCACTTATGAAAACACATTTTGTGTTCCGAGTGAGCAGTTTTGGGGTCACCAAGATGTATGTGTATATGTATATCCTTTATTACTTCATGTATCTCTTTATAGATAACACGCCTTTGATATAACATGATAGCATCAGGTGGAACTGGGTGAATACTCTTAAGCAAGGTCAGGACTTTGATCTTCTCATGGCCATGTTGAGAAAGACTGGTTAGTGTGGGTGGCTCTTAATCCATTAGGTTCAGCCCCTAATTTGAGGTCCTATGCCCTACTAGACCCCCGGTTTTGGTGCCAAACTAGCTGAAGACGCCTTGTGGTCCATGCCCCAGCCTTGGCTTACTTAATGCAGTTCAGTCATGAGTTGTGTGGGGAGGGTTCACACAACAGTGCACAGAGCCCAGCTCTAGTTTTTAAATCACCCACCCAAAGAGTGAATCTTAGCATATTACAGCAGCAGCAATTTCTGCATGCTGGGTGCTCAGCAGAGTGCATTTTACTTAAATCCCTCATGAAGCCCCTGGGTTATTTTTGGTTTCAAGAAAGCATGAAGCTGATGAACAAACAGGCCACACCTCCACAGAGCGTGTCCTGTGAATGCTGGTTCTCTTCTTGATTTGGGTGTTTTGTTTTTTATGGAGTGTAAACCAAGTTTTATATTCTGTAATGCAAACAGGTTCCTATCTGTTTCTCAATAAAACCGTTTACATTCATTGTATCTGTGTATAATATCCTCTTCAGGCCATGGGCATCTAACTCTTGGTACCGTGAATACTTGCTTTGTAATCAAGGTCACCCAAAAGAAGAGGCCAACGGAAGTGGTGTGAATAAGAGGGAAACAACATCCACTCAGTTGCTGCCACCTACCAGTTTGACAACATCCTTCCTAAAATCTTGTAAGCAGCTTTCTCTCCCACTGCAGCTGTAACTAATCTTGCTGATTTTCCCTGTTTTCCCCCGACTCTCTACACTGTTAGAATGAGCTCCAGCTGCATGCCGTTGTAATATGAGTGCTTGCTTTCTCCTGATGCCAAAATACAGGCCACTCCTGGAGGCACATGCTACATTTATACCAGTTGGATTGTTTCATAATGATCCCTAGATTTTTCAGAGCTATAGAGACATTCCTGTAGGTCAGACATTCGGTAAAATTGTCATACCTAAGAAGGACAACTTCATGAATAGGCTCATTCTGCCATTTTTATTCAAGGAGTTGTGGTTTCTTGAGTAAAATGCAAAGTGTGTACATAAAACATCCAGGTCTCAGCAAAAGAATAAAGGTGGTACTTGAAGCAGCTCATGCTGGCTTTTCAGAAGCTACCAAAGCACTGACCAGCCTGGAGGAAGCGTGAAGAGCAAGCAATTGCAGAACACTACCCTGTGCCTGATGTGTTATTTCTGACTTCATTTTTTTAGGGCCTTATCAAAGCAGAGGAGGAAAGGATTCTCAGGATACAGTGATCCCAGGATGAACTCTGATAGAGAAACCTATGTACGGTGTTAAAGGAATGAGACTTGATTCCACAAGCCACAGTGAAAATTCGTGATTTTTTACCAGTTTTTACCAGACTTCTATGTGGAAATTGTTTCAGAATAGAAGCTACCCAGATGTAGTTTGTGACTGTTTAACTCAGATAACCACTAATCTAGGGAGGCAACTAGTCAAGAAGAGCTATTTAACTATCGCCTCTTATTAAGATGAGAGTGGGAAGGATATGAAGAAAAAGGATACTGAACACCCTCTATAGTCTTCCCGACATGTGGCCACCATCTTGTAAGAATTTTGAGCAGAGGAGACAAAGGAATTAAAAACTTGTAGCCAGGCAGGTTTCTCCCCATTAAGGGCCATTCTGAGATCCCTTAACTAGGCCCAACTTGGCTGGAGGAAACAGTGGAGACTTCAGTTTTCTGAGAGCTGGATGTTTCAGAGTCATCTGTCATTGGCTTTCTACATACCATCTCCATGATGCAGGCATGGAACTACAGGGATAAGACAACTGGAATCAGTCTGCCAAGTAGGAAACAATCTAGAATTTGAATATAATGGTCTAATATGGAAAAGAAAAACCATCTCCCCAATCCAAATTCCTTACTTCATTTCATTTTGAGCTAATCTAGACCATAGGGCCTTAACCTTTTGTATGTATCATGGGCCCCTTGTCAGAATGTTTTTTTTTTTTTATTTTCTCCCTGATTTACATATAAAGACAATTTTTAGCATTTTTAAAAATTTCTGAATAACAAATTTTATTTCCCTGAGACAGTAATTTAATAGAGGTTATACATGTTCAAATCATGCAAAATATATTACCATATTAGTCATGTGAAAGACCCAGAGGGGGAAAAAAGTGAAAAGTAGTGTGTTCCATTTGCAAAGTGATGTTTCTAAAAGCAGAAAATGTGTAGGATTACAAAGGAAACTGATATATTGCAAGCTATTAAGTTTGCAGGCCCCAGGGTAAGAACATTTGGTCTAGAGATTAACTCAGAGTGACATTTCCCAGCCTAGAAAAATCAGTTAGGAGACTGCCCAAAGGACCAGCCTCCCAGGACATACTCTGGAGACAGTTTTTATCAGGGTAAAAATTGCACCATCTCCTGGAATGTAGGTCTCCATCTAACCTCCTTTAGTATTGAATTGAAATTGAATCATCCTTTGGTGGAAGGAGCAAAATAGTGTCCAGCAATATTCCAACGTATTTTGCCTTGTGAGATTTGGGAGTTTTCCTTACACCAGCCTAGTGCAAGTTTTCTCTTTAGACTCAACTCTGCTCTTCAGAGAACATGGAGAAGTCTAAACCAAGAAGGAATTCAGAGCTGAGCAGGAGCTGTCCATTTCTTCAAATAATTTGACTCAAGGTTTCCTTCATTAGTACTTGAGATTTTTGGATAACTTAGTAGAGAGCTATGGTTCGTACTCCATGTGGGGCTAAGGAGAGGAGCCAAATTGGTGAGGTGGGAGGACTAGAAGAATTTGAAGAGTATGGTGCACAGAGTTTGGGGAATATCTAGTTAGAGCCTTTTAAGGACATGGAGAATTTGTCCATTCTATTCAACAAAGTTGCCTTTTTATGACTAATCTTGTGCTATCCCTATCAAGTTCAGCCATGATGACCTCTACCCATTCTGTAGCTAGCAATTGTTTCCTAAGCCACTTAGAGCTTCTGTTCTTAGTTTTTCAGCCACACAAGTATATTGAAGTTCCAGTATTACTAAGGAAGAGGAAGGGGCCTGAAGTAGCAAAGTCTCACCTGCTTGTTCATGAAGCAATAGATGATGGGGTTGTAGACACAAGCACTCTTAGAGAAGAAGGCAGGAATGGTGACAAGCCGTAGATCCAGCCCATGGTTTCGATTGTTGACCATGTACATGGCCAGGGCAGCATAGGGCACATAGCAAAGGCAGAAGGAGCCCACCATCATCACCACCATGCGACTCACCTCCCGCTCTGCCTTCTGTGTTGTGGCTGACTCTTGTTGCTGGGTTGCAACCTGAGAAAAAATGGGAGAGGTGAGCAAGCCCTAGGCCTCTCTTCTCTCTGACCTTCAGGAACTTGTCACTCTCACGGCTCTCACCCCAGATTCTGGCTTGACCTCTGTATGCCCATGACCTTTGGCATTGGTTCTGGGAGGGACTCACTGCTGGTGATCTCTGATATCATCAGATTATTCTCACCTGGTTTATAATCTACCTTCCCACTCTCCTACTCTTACAGCTCCTGCTCTTGATACACATACTTCACGTGAAGTGCTTTTGGATTCTCTCTGCTACAAGGATTCACAGTATGGTGGTGGTAGAAAGCATCCACCCTGACCAACACCTCTCCTAGGAGCCCAGATCCCCTCCCTTCTTGATCTTCAAGTGAAGCATGTACTCACAGCTCTGAGGGCTCCCAGCAGCTGGGAGTAGGAGAAGCAGATGAGGGAGAGAGGTACAATGAAACAGAAAATGAAGAGAAACCAAGTGTAGTATTCACTGCGGTATTTTGTGCCCACGGTGTACCAGTCAGGGCCACAGGAACACTGTAGGCCTTCAGGAATATACCTGCAGTGGACAAGGGGAGTCTATCATATGGATGGGGAAGACTTCCAGGAAAGCTCATCACAGCTAAGACAAGGATTTGTTTGACATATTTGTTATACATATTTGTAATGGGTTTTGTTTTTCTTGCTGTCTAAATGGATTGGGGAGTGGGAGGAGGAAGGAAAAGAATTCAAAACTGAAAATAAAATGGAATTTTAAAAAATTAGTCCCTAGGTGTTAAGGGAGAAGTCAGGATTTCTGGATCTTGGATCTGTGACCCTGGCTATCCAGAAACTCAGAGCAGGAAAGTTTTCATCATGTATCAGTTATAACATAAACTAGTTTCACAAGGAACAATTCCCAGTTTTTATTTCTCTCATCTGAACCTCCTCAACTTCTGTCTACAGCAGTGGTTCTCAACCTTCCTAATGCTGCAACCGTTTAATATGTTGGCATATCTGCATGTGGGTGGATCCACCTGGAGACGGATAGAGGAGCCATATCTACGTTTTTAAGATCGTCAGAAATATGTGTTTTCTGATGGTCTTAGGTGACCCCTGTGAAAGGGTCATTTGACCCCAAAGGGGTCACGACCCACAGGTTGAGAACTGCTGATCTAGGGCCTTAGCTCTTGATCTTTTCAAGAATTCAGCTTTAAATTTTAGGGGATAAAAATCCTGGCAGGAGCAGATTGTATTTTAGCTCTTTTCCCTGGCCCCTAGCATTAGGATCCCAGGCTCAATTGCAACCCCTCTTTGCTCTCACCGGCTCCAGCCAAAGAATGGTGGGATGGAGACACCAATGCCAATGATCCAAGTAGCCAGTACCACCATCATCGCATGCTTGGAGTTGAAGCGGAAGTTGCCAAAAGGTTTACAGATGACAATAAAACGCTCAAAGGCAAGGAAGGCCAATGACCAGCCCGTCACCAACCCTGGGGCCAAACATGAGAACAAGCTGAGTAAAGCAAAAGCATACAGTACGTGGGGCATGGAAAGGCAAATGGAAAAATGATAGATGCTTGGTCTGGAACAGGATCTAAACTGTTTTTTGCAGGTTCTTCTAACAGTCTGGTGAAGCCTGTGGATACCTCAGAACAATGTTTTTTAAGTGAATAAAATAAATTATTATAATAAATAATATGATAATGATAATAAATTAATAAAATCATATGATTATAAAGGAAACCAATTATATTGAAACAAAGATGTAACTGTTTTCCATACAAGTTCATAGACCCACTTGAGGAGTACATGAATCCCAGCTAAAGAACCCTTGATCTAGGGAAATTTAAATATATGTACACCCAGGTTCGGGGCATGGAGGAGCATCTACTAGGGAAGGCACAGATGGAAGGTATAGGACACAGACACCCCATTTTGGTAAGAACCAGGCTAGACTCCTGCCCTCCTTTGTTTTATGCTTCATTAACTCTCAAACTCAAAATATCCTAGTATTCTTCTTCCCAATGTGTTTCTTTGATAGTGTACCCCAAGCCCAACAGCCTGGTCTTTGGAGGGCCCAGCAGTTGAGCCCTGCCTTTGCCTTGCAGTACCTGCCACACAGCCCAGGAAAGCCTCTATTGCACAAACATGGCGGCCGAAGATGAAGTAACCTTGGGAGCTAGAGATGAAGACAGTGAAGACAGAGATGATGCAGAAGATGAAACCGGCGAAGGAAACATTAACCAAGATATAGTTGAGTGGCTGTCGAAGTTTCTTATAGCTAAGAGTAGCAATGAGGACCACAGCATTAAGGGGTGTCCCTACAAAGAAGACAAAGCCCATGAAAGCTGTCTGGAAGTAGAAGGCCCAAGCAGGAGCAATGTGGTACTGAGGGCCATCCCATGGTCCCACTGATGAGATGTTTTTGAACAGGTAGAAGTCCTCATCCCCTGACATCTTGCTCTTGGATTGTCTATCAATACACTCACTTGCTTCCTCTTATAGATTATGTTCCCCCACCCCTACCACAAACCACCTTGAAAAGTCCCTCAAAGCCACTTATGGGTCCCCTGGAAGATCAGTAAGGATCTTAAATCCTAAAGACAAAGTTTGGGATTAGAGACCCTTGAGCTCTCTAATCCTCCTGTTTTTTTTGCTCCGTCCCCAGAGTTGTTTGTATATTATGTCAGGGAGTATGAAGCTGGAGTTGGAGCATGAGTAGAAGATCTTAGATCACCAGGACCTGGGAAATGTTCATACAAGCAAGGCTTTGTTTTCACTACCTCCTTTATCAACCCTTTAAGAGCGCTAGAGGGTGCCTTCCCTTTATTCCACACTAGTATGTAACTTGGGGTCCTGCTCAGCAGCAAGGCTTTCTGGGTGGGGGCAGGGGGAGGAAACTGCCCCTTACTGCTGCCTTCCCTCCTGAGACCTCCCTGTTCCCCAAATCACCTCCACCTCCCCCCACCAGGATGAGAATGGGTGAACAGGGTCAAGGGCCATAGGACCAATAATGGCAGGCTGTGAGCCAGCTCAGGAGAGGATGCCAAGAGTCAATGAGGTCACCACTAAGAACATGTTGAAGCTCAGTGCTCTAATGCAAACCTTGTGCAAGCCAGCCCTCTCTACTTGTCTTTCCCCTTATCTTTCACTGTTTTCTTTTTAAAAGGTTATTTTTATGTTTTGTTTTGTGTTACAACTGCATTAGGGAAGGCCAATATTGATATGTAGAAACATAAAATACATGCTTCCACATGCCCATTCTTCCTCTGGAGCGGGATAGTATTTTTCTTCATAGTTGATTTGAATATTCATATTACTAAGAATAGCTTTTATGGTTCAATCATGTATGTCTCTCCATGACCCCCATTTGGGGTTTTCTCAACAAAGATACCGGAGCAGTTTGCATTTCCTTCTCCAGCTCATTTTACAGATGAGGAAACTGAGGCCAACAGGGTTTAGTGACTTGCCCAGGGTCACACAGCTAGTGTCTTAGGGCAGATTTGAACTCATGAAAATGAGGCTTCCTGACTTCAGGCCTAGCACTCAATTGACCACACCACCTGGCTGCCCTGGACCATCCCCCAGAATAGCTTAGTCTAAATCCACACAGTTACTCTTCAAACAATATTGCCATTACTGTATACAATCTTATCTTGGTTCTGCTCATTTCACTCAGCATTATCTCATGCAAGCCTTAACACTTTTCTAAAATCATCCTGCTTATAATTTCTTACAGCACATAGTATTCCATTACATTCATATATATCACAACTTCTTGGGCCACTCCCCAACTGATTAGCATCCCCTTAATTTCCAGTTTCTTTCTCACTATTCTGAGGCATAAATGCTATTCCTGCCAGGCTCCCTCACTAATTTAATAACTTTAAAGACTTCTGCTGTTATAATTTTTTCAAAATTAATTTTTTTAGTTTTCAACATTCAGTTCCATACATTTTAAATTTTCTCTGCCTCCTCCTCCCCCCTCCCCAATATGGCATGTAATTTGATACAGGCTCTACATATACATTATTATTAAACATTTTCACATTAGTCATGTTGTATAGAAGAATTAGAAGGAATGGGAGGAACCATGAGAAAGAAAAAAAGAAAATAGCAAATAATCTGCTTCGATCTGCTTTCAGACTCCACATTTCTTTTTCTGGATGTGGATGGCATTTTCTTTCTCTCATGACTCTTTTGGAGTTGTCTCAGGTCCTTGCGTTGCTGAGAAGAGCTAAGTCCATCAAAGTCAGTCATCGTACTATATGGCTGTTACTGTGTACAATGTTCTCTTGGTTCTGCTCATTGGTGAATGATCTTTAAGAGTTCCTATAGCTAAAGAAAAGCATTGTTCTGCTGCCAATATGGTAAGGAAGTTGTGAGCTGGTCTGGCCCTCTAAAACAACTCTGCTCTCCAGAACTATCAGGCAGACTAGTACTTAAAGCTTGGAAAGTACCCACTGGTATTTCTGCTCTGCTGGCCTAACTTTTGAGAAGCCAGGGTCAACTGTGTACCAAGATGAAGTCTTAGAGGACTTGCTTTCATGGAGGCCCCACACCACCTACTGCACACCAGCTGGATTTCTATCTCTAGGGGTGCCTCAGCTCATCTGTTCTCATACCTACATTACCCCACTTATCTCTTCTAAACTCATCTAAGTCCTACCTACTTTTAAGCCTCCCTAAACTACCATGTACTTATTTTGTATGTATTTATATAGGTACATGCCTTTCCACCACCACCACCTAGAGATGATAAATGCCTTGAGAGCATTTTTAGTTCTGTATCCCTACCACTGTATCTCTGGTGTTCAAATCCTGCCTCTGACACATATAAGCCCAGCCACACTGCTGAACTCTTAGTGTTCTGTGGGTGGGTGACCTTGGCCTTTCTAAGTTAAGATAATGATTCTGAAGGATAGAGGATGTTGACTTTGCTCAGCTCTGCCTCACTTAAATCCAGCTCACTGGGGAGTCAAGACACCACCCTCATGATGTTATTGGGCCTCTTGAGAACCAAGGATAAACGACAAACAACGACAGAGTTCTAAGCAGGTCTGTGAAGACACTGGACATTTTGATTTCATTCTTGGAATCACTCCGGACTCTGTTAGGTAATCTTTCACCCCTCACCTTGGCCCAATATAGGGGTCTGCCTCACTTCCTGACCAGTTCCAAAACATGCCCCCATTGCTTCTTTCTCCTTCTCCCCTTCCCAGCTTCTCTTTATCTGTCGTCTCTCATTTTATCCCCAAATCTAACACAGTGCCTGGCAATGGCATAAACTCTACCAGTGAAATCAAAGGTCCAGACTTTAATCCTATCCTATCCCTAGCGTTTAACACAGGGCCTGCCTGGCATGTAGTAGGCTCTTAATAAGCACTTGTTGATTCCTTCAAGGCCACCTCATAAGATCCACTTCCCCCATGATGCCTTCCCTCAAGCCCACATCAATCTCTCTGTTTCAACAAACTTCTATGGCCCACACACCTTGGTACTTGATCATTCTCAGATTATACAGGACTTGTTTTCTAGGCAGATTGCTAATGTTCTCTTCTACCTGGTGCTAAGCAGTGAGATCACAGCATTGAGTTTTCCAGCTGACTGTCCCCTCTGTCATCCCCAATCTCACTCAGTCCTTCCAGCCCAGCTTCCATTTAAGGAAGTGACTCCCATGGAGAAGGGGCCAGGCAAATCAAACCACAGACCCTTAAGGAGAGAGCTCAGCACCATGGAGCCATCGGCCTTGTGAAAAGCAGTACCTCCAGCCCAGAGCCCTCAGCCATGGCCCTAGGAAGGAACCTCAGTGGAGATTCAAACTGGTAACTGTTCCAGCAGGTGCTGCAGCCACCCCTGCTAAAGAGCCAGAAAAGAATGTTCTTGTCACCAAATTCCTTGGCACTAGCAAGTGGTTCAACATTAGAAACTGATAGGATTTTATCCGTGGACATTCTGTTGAAAGAGGTATCATGATCTGCTTTGACACTGTACCCTAAGGACTATGGGACCTTTTCATCTGACTTGCAGCTAGAACTTTCCATCTATGTTGCCTCCTCCAGTGGAATTTAAACCCTTGAGATAGGGACCATCCTTATCCTACTTTTCTGCTTGTATTTTCAGTGCTTAGAACAGTGCTTTGTGCGTTTTAAGAGTTTAATAAATGCTTTTTAAAATTCATTCATAGCACCTACTTCACAAGATTGTTATGAGGACCAAATGAGTCAACATAAGTAATGTGCTTTGCCAGCCTTAAAGTACTATGTAAATGTTAGCTACTATTATTTGCTGTTATTATTTGTTCTGCTTGGTCAGAGAAGGAAGAACTAGATCTAGAATGAGGAGACTCCCCACACCATGGGATTGCTCTTAAACACTCATCAAAAATATATTATTAATAACAACACTAGGTTTCCTATAGTTAGGACAAAGTAAGAGGAGGCATGTCCCTGTATTGCAATGACAGAGCTGGCAGTAATGAACCAAGATGGAGTCAGAATCAATATTTGGCAGAAGTAGAAATAGGACAGGTCAAAAGAAGGTTCCAACTATCATTAAGCGCTTACAGAAAGTGACATACGGATCATTCTTGTGGACTGACTCCTGATCAAAGCAAGGACTGGAGGAGGTCTCTGACTCACCCCTGCATTTTTATGAATGGAAGGCAGCTGTGTTTAGTAAGTGATAGTTCACGGACACTTGAGGGCAGAAACCTGTCCCAAGGATGTATGTAAATCCCCAGTCATGTAAAGTCCTCAGTATGGCAGAGGACCCTCAATCCCGTCTTCCAAAGCTTCTCTCTGCTTGCTAAAGAGGGGGTCCGGAGCAATGCATTTTTTCCCCTCCATCTCCTTCAGTCATTCTTCATGGCTCTCATCAGCTCTGTAAACGGCAGTTTCTTAGAAAAGACAAGCTGTGCCCTCTTTTCAATTTTCAATGCTATGCTCCCTTGTGTAAAATAAAGACAAAACCTCCAGAGTACTCTTCCTTTCTCAAAGGACCAACATCCCCCTCTTGGACTCTTTTTCCTTTTTGTTTCTTTTCAGGATTTTGCTTATTCTGGACTCATTCTTTCAGAGTGGGACTGGCTCCGTCTGCCCCTCACAGTTCTAGGGGTACCTTTCAGAAGTTGGAGTATATCTTTCTCTAATGCTGCCAGTTCAAGCTCCCTTTCTAGAGTGTTTTTCCCACTGTTAACTGCCAGCAATTAGTTCCCTGGTTTTGTTTAACCAATTGACACCAATTAGCTTTTACAAAAGGATATTTACAAAACGATATAACAAGAAGAGATGTTATACACATTTTTCCCCAACACCTGGGGAAGGAGACACACTTATACCACATTATATATCACATTAGTCCTTGGGGGAAGAGGGCTCACACTTAACACAATTTCTACATAGTATTCACCCCACCAAACTCACTTTCCCATGAGGCACAGCTGATGGAGGGATGAAGCCACATCTTTGTTACTGCTAGACTGAGTCAAGCAGGTCACTTTTGCCTTCCTTCTGTACCATCTGGCTTTTGGCAAATGCCAGCATGGACTCCAGCTCACAGACTTCTAGTGATTCACTCTTCTGAAGCTCACAACTTCCTAGCCATCTTGAACATCCTTCACCTAATAATAGGAAAGAATAGATATGACAGGAATAGGTGTGACAGCAGAGTCATCCACTCACAGGCCACATGCACAGCCATGCACTCACAGGCCACACACAGGGCCACGCACTCACAGGCCACACGCAGGGCCACACACTCATAGGCCACATGATCAGTAAGGAGATAAAAGCCTGAAGTCTCTTCCCACACAGGGCTCAGTCTTTCCCTCCCCACATGAACACATCCAGATGGGAAAGAGGACCTCCTTGCTGTTCAGGGTTTTTGAATGCACCTTAAGCCATCCAGTCAACATTGTGTACCTTCCATGTGGTTAGCAGGCCAGAATGAATTATGGGAACATCTGCACATGCTTCCAATTAGGGATAGGAGAAAGAGATAAGGATTAATATAGTGCCTATTATGTGCCAGACACTGTAATAAGCTCTTTTTAAATACCTCATCTGAACAGCACAACAACCGTGAAAGCTATTATAATCATCCTGATTGTAGAGTTGAGGAAACTGAGGCAAAGAGAGCTTTAAGTCGAGGGTCATATAGTAGTAAGTGTCCGAGGCTGGCTTTGAACTCAAGTCTTCCTGACTCTAGACTGAAGAAGCTTCTATTACATATCATCAAGTTTTTCCAGAACCAACCTCCCCAGCAGCTTCTAGGTGCGGGGACTGAAACAGCTTAATAGGCTGCACACAGTCACCAGCCCCCATGACATTCTGCTAGTGACCAGTTTCATTTGCTGCTATGCATGAGTTAAGGGGGAAATGCCATTTAATATATATAAGGCCTTGGAGTTAGGAAGGTCTGGGTTCAAGGTCACCCTGGCTGTGTAACCTTGAACAAGCCATTTATCCTTTTGACCTGCAAGCCAATCTTTAACACTATAAAGGCCAAAATAAGTACTTATCTGAATTGGTAGGGGGAATTTCCTTCCCAGGAGCCGGCTATACTAATAAAATTACATCTATAGACAAAACAAAACAATTTATAACCTGGAGAAAGGCACAGATGTCATTCTTGCTGAACAAATTTCCAGTGTGCACAGAGTAAGGAGGAATAGCACCAGATAGTGAATCAAAAGGGTCTTCTTGATGGGCTATGATAATGGGGTGAACCTATTCAGATGAAATGGAATGGGAGGAGTATTGACTTTAAAATGCAAAATGGTGGCCGCAGTAAGCAGTTCACATGAGAAAGATCTCAGGATTTAGTAGTCCTTTCAGTCATGTCCAAGCATTCGTGAGCCCATATGGGGCCTTTTTTTTTTTTTCAAAGATACTGGAGTGCTTTGCCATGTTCTTTTCCAGCTCATTTTATAGATGAGGAAATGGAGGCAAACAGGGTTAAGTGACTTGCCCAGGGTCACACAGCTAGTAAGTATCTAAGGCTAATTTGAACTTGTGAAGATGAGCCTTCGTGACTTCAGGCCAGTACTCTATCCATTGCACCCTCTGGCTGCCTTGGGTTCAGTGGACAGACCAGTAGTCATCCATCCTTTGCTTGAAGACCTCTAGCAAGACCCCCATCAAATTGGCAAAGATGACCAAAAAAGGAAAATGATAAATGTTGGACAGGCATATTAATGCGCTGTCAGTGGAGCTCTGCATTCACACAGCCATTTTGGAAAGTTACCTGGAATTATGCCCCTAAAGTCATACTGAACTGTACATACTGTCTGATCCTACTACTAGGCTTATACCCCCAGAGAGATCACAGAAAGAGAGCAAGGACTCATATGTGTAACAGTTGTTTTTGTAGTGCCAAAGAACTAGAAACTGAATGCTCATCTACTGGGGAATGACTGAACAGATTATGGTATGTAAATAGGATGAAATATTATTGTGCTATAAAAAATAATGAAAGGGTTGGTTTCAGAGAAACTTGGGAAGGCTTAGATGAACTGATGCAGAACAGAGTATGAAGAACTAGCATAACAATTTTTACAGTAACAACAACAGTGTAAAGATAAACGTCTTTGAAAGACTTAAGGATTCTAACTGTTGTCAAGATTCCAGAGGACCAAAGACAATGGGTGTTACCCACCTCCTAACAGAGGGGTGATGGACTCAAGCAACAAAATGAGACACACATTCTTGGCTGTCAACATGTAGGCATTTGTTTGGCTTGAGTATACATACTTGTAGAAAGGGGTTTTTCCCCCTTTCTTTTCAGTGGGGAGGCTGGAGTAGGTAGGGAGGTAAGCGGGAGAAGTGGATAGAAACAGGGTTCCCCTCCTTATAAAGTCAGAAAAGAACAGAAAGAAAATCAGAAGGGATCCCAGACAAGCAAAACAGCCTTAAAAGTTACATGTTGAATTTATTACATGCTTAAAAGCAAGCTGTACATATTATTCATAGTTTCAGTGTATAATTTCTTTTTCTACATTATATATGGAAATGTTCATTTTATCTGTTGTGTGTTATGTTCAGATTAAAACATGAATGAAATCGAAAAATAAAAGACCTCCAGTGAAGATTCATGACTTCTCCAGTATGGCCTCAATGAAAGCTAAATCAGCTAAGTGGCAGAGTGGATAGATAAAGATCTGAGTTCAAATTCATCCTTAGATACTTACTAGTTGTGTGACCGTGGGCAAGTCACTTAACCTCTCTGTGCCTCAGGTTCCCCATTTGTAAAATGAGGTTAATAATAGCACCTCCCTCCCAGGGTGGTAATGAGGATCATTTGAGATCATATTTATAAAACTCTTTACAAACCTCAAAGTGCCATATAAATGTTAGCTCTTATCAGGCTACGTTAAAAGAGGAAGTATCCAGGGCTAAGGGGTAGGGATCCCATTGTATTCATCTCCAGGCACTACATTTTAAGAAAGACATTGTTCAGAGGAGGGGCAACCTGGACAGTGGAAGGGTTAGAGCAGGGGTAGGGAACCTGCAGCCTTGAGGCCACATGTGGCCCTCTAGGTCCTCAAGTATGTCCCTTTGACTGAATCCAAGCTTCACAGAACAAATCCCCTTAATGAAAGGATTTGTTCTGTAAAACTTGGACTCAGTTAAAAGACCACACCCAAGGACCTAGAAGGATACATGCGGCCTTGAGGCCCACAGGTTCCCCACCCTTGCCTTAGACAGAGTCCACATCATGAGAAAATCATTGAAGGAATTTGGAATGTTTTGCTCAGAGAAGGGATGCCTTACATAGAAGGTGGAGAAGGGGATCATAACTGTTTTAAAGTACTTGAAAAGATGTCCCATGGAGGAGTGATTAGATCTGTTTTGCTTGAGAACTAAAAGCAATGGTTCAGATTTAACAGAGAGGTTAATTTACCCTTGAAGTAAGGAAGGCCTTCCTAGCAATTAGAACTAGCCCAGAGTGAGATGCTGCGGAGCAAAGTGAATCCATTGTCTTTGCCCTTCAACCTTCATTTGCATCTATTTCATATATGCTTATATAAGGGGGCTGATGGGGGAAGGGTCATGTCCAGGTCTCCCAACATGGAGCCCCCAGCGTCCTGCCTTTCCCTACCACGTGGGTAGGAGTAGACTCCTCTGACTGGCTGTGTGTCTAAAACAGGCCAGATCAACACTCTCTACACTTTTTTGCTGCATCCAGAGGGTGAAGATCACAGCTCAGCCATGGTGTGGATGCCGTGAACTGAACTGGGGGCAGGGTACCTTCTCCCAACCTTTATCCCAGATATGAGAAATGGGCCTGAGGGTGTTTGTTTCTGTTGTCATTTGTCCTCAGTTTTAGGGTTCCCCCTGGACCTGGTAGTTCTAGCCATGCTGGCCTTGGAGCAGCAGGCTCAACTGCAGACCAGAATTTGCAGTCAGCTGGCCTGGCAGGGAAGCCCTGCCCAAAAAGCCAGGGTGCTGGGCCTTGAGACCAAAGAGACTTCAGACTTGGAACTTGGGACTGTGCTATATAGGAACTGAGATGCTCTATGAACCTACTCCCCCAGACACTGAGGTGATGCAAGGGGAAAGGGAGACTTAGCCCCACGTGTTGGGGGGTAAGTTCATATATTTATGATTATACTTTTGAAGTAAATATTTCTTCATAAAAACTATTCCAACTGCTACTGGTTAATCAGAACATGGGTGCAAGGAATCACCCTCTAAATTGGAGGGAATCCTTTCAGTGGAGAGTAGAGCCATTTACACCTCTAGACCCCCTTAAGAGTTAATGGAGAAGCCTGGGGGGGATGGTGAAATATAACATATTTGACCTTCCAGGCAGGCTAGGCCAGGACAGTCACTGTCTACACTGACATATATATGCATGTTGTCTTCTCACATAGAATGAAATCACCTCACAAGTAAGCACTACTCCTCAATCACTTAGGAGGTACTGAATAATGCTTGTCAGCTGATGGATTATCTTTCAGGTTTGGGTTGGGCTCTCAGATTTCGTATTCCTGTGATCTTCCCCATCACTCAGAGGGAGCGTCAGAGGGAGGGAAAAAGGGGAAGAGCCTAATGCCTGCTATGAAGTGGAATATTAAGGGTCACAAAAGGAAGCCCAAAGAATTGCCCAAATGCTGGTTTTAACATTTGTTTTTCAATTTTGAGTTCCAAGTTCTCTCTTTCTCTCTCTCTCTCTCTCTCCCTCTCTCTCTCTCTCTCTCTCTCTCTCTCTCTCTCTCTCTCTGTCTCTCTCTCTCTCTCTTTCTTCCCCTCCACCTCACCCCTACCCACTAAGAAGGCAAGCAAGATGATATCAATTATACATGAGAAGTTAGGCAAAACATTTTCATATTGCAAAAAAAGCAAGAAAAATAAGGAAAGTGGGAAAATGCTTCAATCTGCAATCAGTTCATCAGTTCTCTTCTGTCTCTGGAGGTGAACAGCATTTTTCATCATGAGTTCTTTGGAACTGTCTTGGATCACTGTATTTATCAGAGCAGCTGTCTTTCCTAGTTGGTCATCATTATAATTTTGAAATACAGAGCTAGTAGTGGTATTGCTGGGTCAAAGGGCACATGTGGATGTATAGCCCTTTGGGCACAGTTCCAAATGGTTCTCCAGAATGGCCAGTTTTAATAGAGAATAGATACTGGATAGATAATAGAGAAAATATGCAGTATTTTAATTACGAGAAGAACCACACTTGGCTACTCGATATGCCTCAGCTACTGGCCTAGGCATAGAAGCAAATTAAAGTAGAGAATAGAAATGTCCAGACAGGAGAACCAATAGAGTTGGAACCCAGAGAGAATATGAGCTAAGGTTTCACACTGGGAAAGGTTGTGCCTCCTTCAGACACTGTGCCAGTCAATAAAATTCTAAATATAACTCATGACCCATCACTGAAGTTCTGGACTCAGAGGACCAGGTTTAACCTTGAAGATCTCTTTATAATAACTATGGATTTATTTTCCTCCTCACCTGGAAGTCTCCTTGGGAGTATCAGAATCTGTGTCTCTTAAGGACCTAGGCTTGCCTATGGCAAGGCAATAACATAATATTTTATCAAAAGGTATATAAAAAACAAAGAACGGGAGGAAAGTGAAGAAGCCCTTATACAGTGCCCACTATATGCCAACAAGTGCTTTTCAAAGATGAAGTCATTTGGTCCTTAAAACAACCCTACAAGGTAGATACTGTTATTAGTTCCACTTTACAGTCGAGGAAACTGAGGCAAATAGGGTTAAATGACTTGCCCAGGGTCACACAACTAGTAAGTGTCAGATGCCATATTTGAACTCAGGTCTTCCTGACTCCAGGCCTGGTGCTGTATCCACTGAACCACCAGTAGTAACATGTTTTTCAGCCTGTTCCAAAAGGGAGCAGTTTAAGTGATGTTCCTTTACCCTACCTTCAGAGGGTCAATCAGAGTCCTTAAAAATAAATTCTCAAAACCAGTAGATGAAGTCCCAGCAGTGTGACTGGGAGGGGATGATTTCCTTGGAGGGGAACATTGGCCCTTCCCCATTGCCTCCTCTCCTCTGGAGTCTCAGCTTACTTCCCCACTCAGACATCCTTACATAGAGTCTACACTCTGTATGCCTCAGTTCCCAGCTCTCCACCACGTCAATGAAACCACCATTTGTCCCACTGGAGTTCATTCCTCCATGCTTACACATTTGACCTTTGAAATGGCTCCATGTTTTCCTCTTGCCCATAACACAGAAATTTCATTCATCTTCACGCAGCACTCTCTCAGGTTTTAAAAAATTAAATGTTTTATTAGAAACAGTATTAAACATCAAGAATACTTGCTTAGTAAAACTATTTATACTTAAATTTCAACTCAGAAAGTAGCACAACATGTTTTCATTTTCTCCCTCTAAATCCTCATCATAATTCTTGGCCCTTTCACTCTCATGTGCTTTTTCTCACATGCATATGGATGAGTCTTGCATTTTTTTGTCCATCCTGCACCAGGATGTTGTATCAAAAAGGATCTTCTCTGTGGTCTGTTGCATGTTTTTGTATTATCTCATTTCTTTTCATTTATTCTTTACTTTGCTGCTTTTTGAAAAGCCTCGTCTTTGTCTCAGATGGACGAAGGGGAAGAAGGGTTTTGTTCATGCTGAAGTTAAGAGATTCTAGAGAAACTGAGTATTCCAGTGGCCAAGTAAAGACTGACGGCAGTAGGAGAGCAGGGGTTCCCCTTCCCCAACCCCATCCCACCCCCAAGAGATCTGGGGGGTGGATTGATTGAGGAGAAGAAAGTTTCGGGAGTTCAAAGAACCACAGGACCTCAGACAAAAAGGGAAGAGATGTCAGAGGTTACATAATCCAATCTGAGCGTGATCAGAGATTCCCCAGCCCAACTTCTCCAATTGCTACTCATCCACCCAGCCTTAGATTGAAACCTTCTATTGAGAGAGGACCCACCAAAGCCACCCACTTCATTTTGGGATTTTAGGATGGCTTTCCTTACATCAAGTTGAAATCTGCCTCTGTTGTCCCCACAATGTCATTCTACTTTCCCCCTTGGTTACTGTCTCATCTCAAGCCATGAAGAAACTGGTCAGGGTGACTAATATCACCCAGTGCTCTCTACGGGGCTAAGTCAGGACAGGCCCAAGGAATAGGCTAGAGCAAGCATGACAGTGGTTGGATGGAGTGGGGCCTTCTAGAATTTCAATCAGGATCCTCTTTCTTGAACCTAAACAAAGACTCAAACTCTTGAACTTACCTCCTTGGGGGATAGATGCATGGAAAAATTAGCTCTTTGAGATCATATGAGCATTTTATTTTATTTTTTTCATTTTTTTTTCATATGAGCATTTTAAAAGAAGGGACTTTCATTTCTGTCTTTCTATCCTCAGCATTGAGCATAGTATCTGGCATGGGGTAGGCATTTACTAAATGCTTGTTGATCTGTTGTTCATAGGTTCTTTCAGTCATGTCCAACTCTTTGTGACTCCGTTTGGATTTTCTTGGCAAAGACACTGAAGTGATTTGCTACTTCCTTCTCCAGCTCATTTTACAGACGAGGAAACTGAGGCAAACAGGGTTAAGTGACTTGCCTAGGGTCACACAGCTAGTGAGCGTCTGAGGTCAGGTTTGAACTCAGGAAGATGAGTCTTCCTGACTCAGTGCTCTGTCTTCTGTACTACCTGGCTACCCTTTTGCTGTAGATACATGCAAAGACACCCTAACAAGCATTTACTCACCTAGGACTCAGTAAGACCTGAGGAGTGTCTTCTTGACTTTATAACTGCATTCATGGGATTTCCAAGAGCATCTGTAGGATGATTTCTAGGGAAGATGACACTTTCATACACCTAGAAAATAATGGGAAAATGTAATTTTTAAAAAAGTAGTGCTATCGTTTGGATTTTATATCACACTCACTTTTAATTATATCTCTCTCCAACCCCCACTTGCCCAGTGAAGTATCCCTTGTAATACAGAATAAAAGAGACAAAGAGCTGCTCAGCCAATTGACTAAGACTGACAGCATATTCAGCATTCTCTACCCACAGTCCCCTGATTCCTGGAGGAACAGAGGTAGAGGGATGCATTTCCTTGTTTCTCCTCTAAGGTGAAACTCAGCACTCTAATTACACAGGCACTGTTCCATCCCAGGCAACACACAACTTAAAAACAAACAAATATAATTTGTTTATTCAGTTCATGGCTGCTGTGACCAGAAAATCAATTGCTTTGTGTCCGACCTTTTGATGATGAGATGAGTCTGTCTATGCTTAACCAGGCTAGTTTTGAGCAACAGTCCATTGCCAGGCCCCTACTTCCGTCTTTCCAAAGTAATTTTATTAGTTTAAGGATATAGCAATGTATCATTGGTTTGCTCATAAAAAGCATGTTGGTTATATTTTTAAATACAAAGTTTTGGAAAATTTCAGAGGAAAAAACAACAACAAAAAAAATGGTTTTTCAGGGAATAAAAGTTTAAAAGAAGTCCTTAGGAAAGAAAACATACATATTTTCCTTCCAGGCCTTTGCATTTCTACTTCAAATTGAGCAGTCCTAAGCTAGTCTGCCTTCCTTATGACTGATACTTCTCCGTAGAAGACCCTCTCAGCTGCCTTGGTCTGCAGAGATGAGCCTTTGGCCAGGCTCCAAGCTCAATGATGCTTACTGGGGAAGTCCATAAATTGGGTCACAGACACACTCATGGTTTGGGAAACATAGCCTTCGCTACCTTCAGATTCCCCAGGGCCTAGGTACTCTCCCAGGCCTGCCTTCTCTCATCAACACCCCACCAGGCCTCACCCTGGGCCTTTGTTCTTGTTATATAGACATCAAGAGCTAATAAAGACAGCTAGTTGTTCACTAGCTGATTGGGATGGTAGGATGGGAGAGAGGAAGACAGGTGTGGGCTATAAGGGGGTATGGAGTGTGGTCACAGAGGTTGCAGTTTCCCAAACCAAATAAATGTTTTTTGGAGGTGGAAACCAGTAGCAATACTGAATGGTGAACTTTCACCTCAGAGGAAGGCTGTGGGAAGGATTCATGAGGATACTGGCTTCATACTCCAGACACTTAAGTATTCCCTGCAGCACATGTAGCAGCAGTCATGAACATCTGCACACCTAAACTGGTTCAAGTCCTTCACAATGGTTCCAGCCTACCTGCGCAGGTTCATTCATTGTTCCCCTCCATACTCGCTATGGTCCAGCCAAACTGTTTTTCTTGCTGTTCCTTACAGCAAGAAATATCAGTGTATCTCTCCTCTCTGTGCTCTTGCAGAAGCTGTCTCCCATCCCTAGAATGCTCTCCCAGCTCACTTTTGCCTCTAAGAATCCCTAACTGCCTTCAAAGCTTAGCTCAAGCACCATCTCCTACAAGAGGCCTATGTTAATGCCCCCAGCAGCTAGTGCCTCCCATTCCCCCCACAAAGCTATATTCTTTTTTCTTAAATGGTTTTTTAAATGTTATTTATTTAATTTTACAAATGAAGTAAACCTGTTTATTCTTTTGTGAAGGTCATATAGGAAGTAAGTGGCCGATCCAGGATTCAAACCAGGTCTTCTGACACTGAATCTACCAGTCATTAAAACACACCTACTGACCATCTTTTATGGTGTTAGTTGTAGAAGGCAGAATAAGTTCAAGAGTGTGCTGGGAGAAACGTCCTGTAGGCAAGCTGAATCCTGCCACGAAGTAGGAGCTAGCATTTCCTAAGGCCCTAGCACACATAGGTTGGACTAATTTCAGTTTTGCTCTTTAAAAATATTTTTAGTTTTAGTTTTCAACATTAACCTCCATAAAAGTGAGTTCTAAATTTTATCCCCTTCCCTCAACACCCGCTCCCCAAGATGGCATGCAGTCTGATATAGGCTCTACATATAAATGAACATTAAATATATTTTCATATTAGTCAGGTTGTAAAGAAGAATTAGAACCAATGAGAAAAAACCACAGGAAAGAAAAAAAGAGAGAGAGAGAGAGCAAATAGTCTGCTTTAACTTGCATTCAGACTCCATAGTTCTTTCTCTGGACGTAAACAGCATTTTCCATCACGAGTCTTTTGAAGTTGTCTTAAATCCTTGCATTGCTGAGAAGAGCTAAGTCTATCAGAGTTGACCATCACACAATGTTGTTGTTACTGTGTATAATGTTCTCCTGGTTCTGCTCGTTTCACTCAGCATCAGTTCATGTAAGTCTTTCCAGGTTTTTCTGAAATCTACCTGTTCATCATTTCTTATGGAACAATAGTATTCCATTACATTAATATAGAATAACTTGTTCAGCCATTCCCCAATTGATGGGCATCTCCTCAATGTCTAATTCTTGGCCACCACAAAAAGAGCTGCTATAAATATTTTTGTATATGTGGGTCCTTTTCCCATTTTTTATGATCTCTTTGGGATACAGACCTAGAAATGGTATTGCTGGGTCAAAGGGTATGCATAGGGTATGCCTTGGGGCATACTTCCAAATTGTTCTCCAGAATGGTTGGAGCAATTCAAAACTCCACCAACAACTCATTAGTGTTCCATTTCCCCACATCTTCTCCAACATTTATCAATTTCCTGCTTTGTTATGTTAGCCAACATGATAGGTATAATGGGGTAGTTCAGAGTTGTTTTGATTTGTATTTCTCTAATCAATAATGATTTAGGGCATTTTTAATATGACTATAGATAGCTTTAATTTCTTCCTCTGAAAACTGCCTGTTCATATCCTTTGACCATTTATCAGCTGGGGAATGACTTGTATTCTTATAAATTTGACTCAGTTTTCTATATATTTTAGAACCGAGGCCTTCATCAGAGACACTGGTTGTAAAAACTATACAACTTTCTGCTTCTCTTCTAAACTTGGCTGCATTGGCTTTGTTTGTGCAAAACCTTCTAAATCTAATGTAATCAAAATTATCCATTTTGCATTTCATAATGTTCTCTATGTCTTGTTTGGTCATAAATTCTTCTGTTCTCCATAAATCTAAGAGGTAAACTATTCTTTGCTCTCCTTGTTTGTTTAGAATATCAGCCTTTATATCTAAATCATGTACCCATTAAATGTTTTATCCTAAATTTAACAAACACATAATAAAATGGGCAGCCTTGGATTGTGTGTGTGTGTGTGTATGCGCATGTGTGTGTAGCAGGAGCAGGCTGGAACACTTTTCATGGAGCTGGGTATACTCTCTGGGTCTCTACTGGCTCTGTATTCTCTACTGGCTGGCCCTTGCTAAAGTACATGCAAGACCCAGAAACTCCTGATTTGTTCTTTGCTCCCCTAAATGGGGCTTGTATTGAAGATGATGGTCCACAGAGTTAGGAGAAAGGTCCCCACTCAGTAGACTGTAGGAGGCTGCACTCTCTTTTGAGCACAGAGCATTGGGACTCTTCCTGCTTCTCCACTGTAATTCCAGCAAGGGTTCCTTTCTCTTCCGTGGTTCCCTATTCCCTCACTGTCCCCAGGGGCAACGGCAGCTGGGACACATGACAAAGAGAACATGTGTCTCCAGGCAAGCTTGGATTCCTGACTGCCTTCTGCCTTCCTGCCTCTTCCATGAGCACAGATCTAGAACCAACAACCAATGATCTGGAGAAATGAATGTTTACAATCCTGGTGGCTACTTCATGAACTCCTGAGTCAGTGCTGGCTGCCAGTAGGAGGTGCTTACTGTGATGATGCCCTTTTTCTGAGAAGAAGAGAACAGTTACAGGATCATCCTGAACCTAAGAGGAATAAGAAACAGAGCCTGGTTGTGCCCTGAGTCACTCAGTTCAGGCCTGAGATGAAATCGAGATGTCTGTTCACCAGCCGCACAAAGTGGGGAAATACCATTTGGGGAGAGCACAGTGGAGGGGGTGGGGTTTACATCTCAGGTCTTTGATAATTGACTCTTATGAATTTTTGTTTTAAGCATTTCTTTTGTGGTGGAAGAAATACATAGCTGGCCTGGAGCTGATCTCCACTTCCTACACCAAATACCTTAGAGAGTTAGGAACTTATGTGAGGGATACTTAAGACATAAGCCTATTCTAAGCTTTGTCTTAAAGCTATTTCCTCTCCCCCCCCCCCCTGAGGTTTACTCCAAGGTTGGGAGCATAAAGGGCCACAGAGGCTCAAGTATCAAAGTCTGGCTTCTGAAGCCCTTTCTAATCTGAACCCTTTCCAGTCTTCTTCCACCTCATTCTGCAGTCCAGTGACATGCACCTCCTTCCTGTTCCTCACACACACATCCTGTTCCTCCATCTCCAAACTCTGGTACATTTTCCTCTGGCCATCCTCCACTCCTGGAGTGGCCTCTCTCCTCACCCTGATCTCCTGGCTTCCTTTAAGTCTCAGCTAAAGTGCCACCTTCTGCAAGAAGCTTTTCCTAGACCTTCTTCATTAAAGTGCCTTCCCCCAGCTTCTAGCTCCAATTCATCCTGCATGTCTCTTGTCTGCATGCAGGCTAACCTCAACATACTATGAGGTCCTTAAGAGCGGCGACATCTTTGCCTTTCTTACCATGGTGCTGGGCACATAACAAGCACTTAAATGCTATATAACTGACTAACAAAGAGTCTCTATTTGGAATTGGGTTCACCTTCAAGATCAATTTGGCCTCCATATGGGTCCAGAGCAGAAGTCTCAATTTCTGCAAGAAGTTTTTTGAAGTCTTCCTTAATCTTAGAGGTTTCCCTCTGAGACAACCCCCCCCCCCCCGCCCCAAGGCAGCCTGCATATATTGTCTGTGCATAATTTTTGCCTCTTCTCTTTCCTGTTCCCATTCCCAAGTGGGTTCTTTGGAAATAGGAACTATTTTTTGCCCTTTTTTGTATCCCTTGATCTTACCCCAGTGCCCAGCATACAGTAGGTGTTTAATAAGTGCTAGTGGACTGATTGCTTGTTGGCTGAAGATCTGTCAGCTGACATTCAGGGTTGGAGACAGTCAAAACCTGCAGGAAGCAAACTGCAGATCTAAGAAGATAATAAGTCCTAAACTGGCTTTCCATCTTTCTCTGGTTAAACCCTTGATGAAGCAAGTAAAAGTTACTGGGAAACTTCCTTCCAGGGTGTTGTTTTCACAATAATTTGCTATGTAGTTTACAGGAACTTTTTCATGCACATTATCTTGTTTTGACCCTCACAACAATTCACTGTAATGCAGATGGAATAGGAATTACTAATGGGGCATCTGAAGTGATCTAGAACCCTGGGCATCTGCTCAGTCTTGCAGCCAGCATTCATTCCACTGGACTGAATTCTCTCTGTACTTTCATATTTCTTAATCCTACTTCTCCCTTATAATCACTACTGCCTACTTTCCCTTCAGCAGTTTTAAGCTTTTAATGTCTTGGGTTAAAGGAAGACTTCCCTTGCTTACAGTAACACTTTTTGGGCTTGGGGTTGGTTGGTTGGTTTTTGGGGTGAGATATGGCGGGAAGTGGAGAAGAAACATCTAAGAATCACTGGTCTATACATTCAATTCTTAATTTAGTATAAGAAGATTGAAATGAAGCTCATTTCCTAGAGTTCTGAAGAAAAGGCATCCTAGAGAAGCGGTTGGATGTTATAGGTTTATTCTGTCCCTATGCATCTTTTAGAAGCAAGTCCATTTGCTGTCTGACCAATGGATTAGGTTGACAACCCTCTCTCTCTCTCTCTCTCTCTCTCTCTCTCTCTCTCTCTCTCTCTGCCTCCCTCCCTCTCTCTGTCTCTCTCTCTTTCTCTCTCTTTCTCTCTTTCTCTCTCTCTTTCTCTCTCTCTCTCTCTCTCTCTCTCTCTCTCTCTCTCTCACACACACACACACACACACACACCAATATATACACAAACACCAGCGTCTAAGAGCAATAAATCTCCAGACTGTCACACTGAAGCTGGAAGGGGAGAAGAGAAAGTTCAAAGAGTGAGGTGGAGTGCAGCCAAGGCCTGGGCTGAGAGCCAGGTAGACTTGGAAGGAGAGAGGGAGCAACCGCTTGTTACCAGAAGATTTGGATGCTGATGATGTGGCAAAACTACATCTGGACAACTATTTCTATCACTGGCTCGTTGGTCTAGGGGTATGATTCTCGCTTAGGGTGCGAGAGGTCCCGGGTTCAAATCCCGGACGAGCCCCATTTTACTTCGCTTTTATTGACATGGTGGGTGTAAAGCAGGCTTGGTTCCTTCATCTGTAAAACAACAAGGTTGGTCTACATCAGCAGTTCTCAACCTGGGGGTCAAACAACCCTTTCACAGGGGTCACAGGAGTCACCTAAGACCATCAGAAAATACATGTTTCTGATGGTCTTAGGAACTGAGACACCGCTCCTTTATTTGTCTCCAGGCAGGCCCGCCCACATGCAGATATGCCCACATGTGAGTATTAAAGGGTCGCGGCATTAGGAAGGCTGAGAACCACTGGTCTACATGGTCTCTGAGATCCCTTCCAGAACTACTTCTAAGATACTAA
>CM053597.1:92847443-92882828 GCA_028646575.1 Pseudocheirus occidentalis | reverse complement strand
GAGAACGCCGGGGCCGGTTAGAAGGTAGTAGGAATTACAGACGGAAGGGACCATGACCTTAGACACCACCTAGGCCAGCTCCCTCCTTTTCCATCTCCATCCATCCGTCAGGCAGTCAGTCAACAAGCATTAAAGCTGCCACGTGGTCAGACGGCTGATGTAGTTGCTGGGCATACCAAGAGCAAAAAAACAAAAAAAGAACCGGGCCCAGCTGTCCAGGAGAGAGGGGAGGGGCTCCCAGCATGTCCACATATCAGTAGATATAAGATATGTGCAAAGTAAGTAAGGTGAATGCAGCGTTGTCCACTTCAGTCCTGCAGCGGGGAGCGGGCTAGTGTTTTTGATGTGACCCTGGTATGGTGTAGGCTGTAGGGCCATGGGCACCCCGTGTAGACCGAGTCAGAGAGCCTGCACTCCTGGACTGGGAAACCATGTCCCCCCAAGTCTGCCAGCTTGGTGACCTTGGTGATCTTGGCCAGCTCACAGTCGCCTCCTCTGGTCAATGAGCGCTGAATGAGCACTAGCCTCTCAGAGTCGGGAAGACCTGAATTCAGACCTGTGCCTCCATGACTTTTAGGGTCACTTCTGGATCTAAAATGTATGTGGTGTGTGGGAAATGACCTCTACTGTCCCTACTGACTCCAAGGATTCCAAAAAATTGTGGGTGGAGAAGGGAGGGACAGAATAAAACTGCGCAGACAAGACCCCAAACAGGGTGAGAGGAAATAACTGGAATTGTTTTGGAGTAAGGACAGAGAAAGGGTGAAATCTGGGGCTGCATTTCTGAACCCCAAGGGTGAGAATTTAAGAATGTCCCAAATATTGTTCTCCATTCTAGATGCCACTGTTTAAGAACATTGATAAGCTGGAGAGCACCCAGATCGGGGCAGCCAGGATGACAAAAGGCCTTGAGTCCATGTCATTTGAGCATAGGCTGAAAGAAATTGGGAATGTGTAAACTGGAGTGGAAAAGTCTGGTGGGGGACGGGGAGGGAAGGGAAAAGAGAGAATAATCCTTAAAGATATTTGTCATGTAAAAGAGGAATCTGAATGGTTAAACCTGGCCCCAAAGAGGCCCCAGAAGAGCAATAAGAAGCAAATTTGGGTTTGATATCCAAAACTTCTACCCATGAGAGTTGTCTAAGAATGGAAATGACTGTTTTTAGAGATGGTGGGGTCCCCTTCAGAGGTCTTCTAGCAGAGTGTCTCCATGGGGAATCATAATGTGGGTTGTAGTAGACCAGTGGTTCTCAACCTTCCTAACACCATGACCCTTTAATACTCATATGTGGGTGTATCTGCATGTGGGTGGACCCCCACAAATAGAGGACCAATGTCTCAGTTCCTAAGACCATTGGAAATACGTGTTTTCTGATGGTCTTAGGTGACCCCTGTGGAAGGGTTGTTTGACCACCAAAGGGGTCACGACCCACAGGTTGAGAACCACCGGAGTAGACAGTCCCAGGTCTTTTTCAGCTCTGAAATTCTATTTCTGTGAAATGGCTTTTTGCCAACAGGAGTACTTTCTAGGCCCTCTTTTTCAACCATGCATTGGAGAAACTTCATCAACTCTGTCAAATGATGCCACCACTTTCCCGAGTTCAACCTGGCCCAGTCAGTCCCAATGATCTTGTGGCTCCCTACACATATCATGCCATTTTCTACCTTAGGATTTAGAGCTGGAAGGGGCCTTCAAGGTCATCTGGTCCAACCCCCTCTTTTTGCAGATAAGGAGATTGAGGCCCAGGATAAGTGACAGTCCATCTTCCTTACTCTATTCAGGACTCAGTCTTAGCCCATTTCCTCTAAGGAGCCTTCCCCGGGTGACCCTGCTCTGCTCTGATCGCTCCCCTCTAGCCTGCCCCTTCAGGAATGATCTGTACACACTGTACTTACTGTACTCATATGTTAATGCATATTGCTGCTCTATGACTGTACTCTAGTTATCTCACTTGTATGTGTTTTGTATTCCAAACTAGACCGTAAGCTCCTCAGAGCCAATACTGTCCATCCTAGCACTGAGTTCTAGAACTGAGTCAAGCATCGAAAACATGCCTGGGTCAAGCACCAGGAAAGGTCCCTCCATTTCACTTCTACAGAAAAATTGGGGGGGGTGGGAGGGGATGTGGAGGGAACCTTGGACCTAGGGATCCTGTTTAGTGGTGGGGAGACAGAGGCCAGATCAACTCAGGGCTCCTTCTACTTAAGCCTGCCCCAGGGAGACCAGTGCTGGTTCAGGGAGCGGGGCAGGACGGGGGAGGAGCTCACTTACCTGGGGCTGTTGGAGAGGGCAGCTGGGGAGGGCTTGTACCATTCTGTAGCCTCCTGTTTTAATGAATTATTCTTGGTAATAGTGAATAGAGGACTGGTCTTAGAGTCAGTAAATCCTGCCTCTAACACACATTGATTGTGGGACCCTGAGCAAGTTTTTCAACCTCGTTGTGCCCTTGATAGACTAACTTCTCTTAGTGGCTAAGTTTTAGAGAAGGTGTTGGCCTGCATTAATAGAGGACAGTTCCTCTCCTAGGAATTCCCTATACTATTGAAATCCAAAGCCCAGTCCCTATCCCTAGAGTTCCTGCTAAAGGGAAACAAATACTGTTGATGCCCTCTAAATGTGGGCCCACTGGCAAAGCCCTGGTTGCCTAGTCCTAGTTACAGCTCTGAAGCTCCCTATAGGCAGGGACTGTCTTCTACTTCTTTTATTCTCTTTCAGGAGCTAAAATTCTGTGCCCAGGGTAGTTGTTCAGTAAATACTTGTCAGAGGAATGGCTGCCAGTCACCCAGCATTACTCACATTGCTTCTGTAGCTCTGTTCCCGAGCTTCTGGATTCTTTGTCCCTGCTGGTGCCTCTTACTTTCCTTATTTTCCCAACAGTAGATTTCTTGTGTTTCAAGATAGACAGCTACATATAACAATATACAAGTCTTTAGATAAGAGGCATCTACATTTTTTAGTAGTGTGTCATGTGTTCAAAAGTCTGTTATGTGTATGCAGGTCACATTAATCTAAATATGTAATTGCATTCAGCCAGTCCAAGCCTGAGAGTATGGCCCCTGGTGCCAGTCAGTCACACAACAGAAGCACAGAGGCAGCTGGTATTGGCTACCTAATTTATATGTGCTAGCTAATTAGGTTAAATAAAACCAGGAGGTAAAAAGATCTCAGGTGGAACCCACCTTGGGCTCAGACTGGCTGCATCGAGCCCATGAGCCACAAAGACAACCAGTCTTTAGCTACTGCACAGATCCTCATTATTTTGAATCCCAATCCTTCTTTGGATGGATTTAGGCTCCTAAATTCCCATTGTTCCATAGTTGCCACAGCATGTATACAGGGGCAGTGAGAAGTTGTGAACACCCAAACTAACTACCGAGGGGCCTGCATCACTGCTTTACTTGGGTGACTCTGGGAAGGACACAGAAGAGCAGGGAAAAAATAAGGTGGCTGTAAATAAGAAAGGCTTGGCCACGCCACCCCCAGTCCAAGCTCCCATGGCCTGACTAATGGAGCAGGACCCCAATTCTACTTTTCACTCTTGAGTTTCTTGGCTCCTTCCTTCTCCTACTCTGGATACAGCTGTTTCTCTCCAGTGGGACAGAGCCTGGGGCCCCTAGACTACACAGAAGGGAAACAAGTTAGTTCTTCTCAGGGGACCCAGACGGCTGGTGCATCGATCCTCTGATAGCCCCAACTTGTGTCTCTCCTAGGTGAGCTAAGGTCCCTCAGGGAGGAGATCTCCATTCTGGAACAAGAAAAGGAGACTGAGCTAAAGGACATAGAGCAGGAGCTGAAGATGGCCCATGATGAGATCCAGACTCTGCGGCAGGCGGCAGAGGACGCAGCCGTGGAGCATGAGGGGGACATAGCCACCCTGCAGGAGGACCTGTGCCGCATGCGCTCAGAGCTCAGCGGCATGGAGCGCATCCAGGAAGAATACGAGATGGAGATCAGCTCTTTGCGGAGTGAGATCCAGCTGAAGGACTCTGATCAGTCTGAGAGCCTGGTCCTTTCAGATGTGAGCCTGCTTCAAGGTAGGCCCTGGGTCTGGGAGGGCAGCAGGGCTCTCCACTTATGGTCAGCTGTAAGACTATTGGGGAAAGTCTTCTGAATGCCCACCATTGATTGTAGGCTTCTAGAGGTAGTTATCTTTGGATAAAAGTACAGATGGCAGTGATCACTAGGATGAGAAATAGAGGTGAGCCAAGCTTCTCTCCATTCAAGCAATGTTGACAAGATCTACCTGGGCAGAGAATATGAAGAAGGATAGTTGTTCTCTGGTTGTTCAGTCGTGTCTGACTCTGTGTGACTCCATGGACCTTGTCTATGGGGTTGTCTTGGCAAAGATACTGGTGTGGTTTGTTATTTATTCTCTGGTGTGCTCTCATTTACAGATGAGGCACTGAAACGAATAGTTAAGTGACTTGCGCGGGGTCACATAGCTAGTAAGTTTGCTCTTCATGACTCCAGGCCCAGTGCTCTATCCATTGTACCACCCAGCTGCCCCTAAGAACAGTGATAGAAAGGAACATGAGACTGCAACATGAGCACCATGACAGACCTTTAAGATCAAATTTATGAATATAGAAGAAATCTTACCCTATAGCCAGACAGTTAGTAGTAATGCTAGGAGTGGTGTGCAGAGGTACCAGCCAGGGTTTAACTTTTCTTGAAAGCTTTGGAGCCACAGTGACCTGTTTAGGCTGTGGCATGGGGGACTTGCCTTGCTGTGAAATTCTTCCCTGGGAATATTATGGCCATTTGCTTGGCAGCCTTGTAGAGGTCTCTAAACATAATCCCTACTTTTTTTTTTGAAGAGGGGAAGGCAAGGCAATTAGGGTTAAAGTGACTTACCCAAGGTCACATAGCTAATAAGTGTATCAAGTGTCTGAGGTCATATTTGAACTCAGGTCCTCCTGACTCCAAGGGCCAGTGCTCTATTCATTGCACCATCTAGCTGCCCCCTGATGTTCAATCTAATGCTATACCTCTTAGACCTTAGCAGCTCTCACCAAAGTAGAGAGAGGCATCAAATACATCTTAAATTAGATGGGAGGGGAAAGGGCTTGATCCTAGTAACTTCAGGGGTGTCCCAAACTCAGGGATTTTCCCCAAAAAATTCAATAAGTCTCAGCTCTCATACTGTCTCCAATGGTCTGCTGGGACCTAGCGCATAAAAAAAATCTGACTTTGTCTTGAGCAAAGATTTATTATCGGCACCTAGGGAAAGCACTGTACTTTGTCTACCCTACATGCAATGTGTCTAAAAGAGACACGAACAAACTTTGACAGCAGCGAAAAGTCCTTACCACCTCTAGACTGGGGCATTATTTTGGTCATCCGGAATGTTACCAAAGGATTCTGACCTAAGATAAAGGAGAAGTAAGCGTCAGTGTGTTATCATGGTTGAATGCTATGGCAAGTATAAGGTTAGGCCAAGGCAGCATTTGTTAAATACAAGCAAAGAGCAGTCTTTCTAATTTAATACCACAAGCAGTGTTATACTCTGACAAAATTCTTAATCATTAAGAAACATAACCGGCATAGTTGTGTGTTTGTGCTAGTAGTAAACAAGAATAATAGACATGTTCTAACACATCTTCAGAAGCCACCATATTGGCTAGTTCTTGAGATTTTATGAGCATCTAGAGGAGTGATCAAATGTTAGCAGATTCTTTCAAAGGTTTCTGAGAGTCTCATTTCACTTCAGGGCCCCTTTTTAATGCTTGAGGGTTCCCAAGGCAGCCAACAAATGGAGAACCATAGAGGGGAATCCCATGGTCCATATCAGGCTAATGGATGATGTCCAGATCAATCCTGTTCAAATATAGGTAGATACAGGGTGGCAGGAAGGGCAAGGGACAGCAGCTCAGCTCTGATTCAGTCTTTGTTACCTCTACACCCCATTCCTCAATGAGAAGGGGGAAGGAATCCCATTTCTTATCCCAGAGCATTTTGAAGAGCATCAGTAGCTGAAAGGAAGGGAAGATCTGTTTTCAGCATTGACTTGTGATGATGTTAGAAGAAACCTTTGAAATAATCCACTAACGTTGGGGTGCACCCCCTTGAAGCTCATAGAGTCTCAAGAACTAATCAATGTGGTAGCTTCCAAAGACCTGTTAGGATGACGAGGGAATGGAGTAACACTCTTCCCTGAGTCTTGTCTTCCAAAGAACTCTGAGCTCTGACTTTCTATCTTCCTTATGACCCTGGGCATCAGTGAAGCTGGTCAACTTCCAAGAGTATTTTCTAGATGAGGAAAACAGAAGCTGGTTCTCAGTACCATTGGATTTAGAATTTAGTCTCTTTCTACTGTCTTTGCTCTCCACAGAGGAATTGCAACAGTTACGGGACCGTTGTAACCTCTTGACTGAGAAATACCATGCCCTGCAAATGAGTAACAGCAGCCTGTGTGAACAGTTGGAGGAGATGGAATCCCAGAGGTACTACAGTGAGGACCAGCTGGAGAACTGCAGGTAGCCTGGCCTCTCTGTAAACCTCTGTGCAGCTGCCCTAGGCTTGTCTTCTAGGGGTTTCTAGAAAAAGATGGTAGGTGGCATTATAACTGAGTAGACAAGGGAAACATCTCCCCTGCTTCTAGAGGTTGGGCCAGTTCCAGGGTAGCCCAGCAGGTGTCGATAAAGAGATTGAGATGTAGATACGCCTGAGCATCCAGCCCAGTCTGGTCCAGATCATCCTGCAGGATTTGAATCCCATTCAGGACCTCCCTAGGAGTCCAATTTGATCTTTCCCTGAGGCATATCCAAACAAAGCTTAGACTCAGTATCTGCCTTTGCAGGTAGTAAAACAGTGACTTAGCCTGTCAACTAAGGGCTTCCAGATATGAAAGCCCCCCGGCTCATCTTAGACCGGCCATCTTAGATCTGCCCCACAACCAAATCAGCTTTTGAAGATCGTGGTGGATGAAGCATTGTAGGAATCTAATCTCTGGTCACTTAGCCAAGTTGTTTTGAGAATTTCATCACATTTGGGTCCCTTGTTGCGCTGCCTTGGGTGGTAATGCCAGGCATAACACTGTCCCAATGTGGCTTTGGGGTTGTGGGTTACAGAAAAAGGAGGATGGCAGAAAGATGGTTGAAATCAAAGAAGATATCAGCAGCTGAATCTCAGACTTCAGGAATGGATATGTTTGTGGATGTCATGTACAATCAGTCCTGTGATGAGGATGAAGACGATGATGAGGAAGAATGTGAAAGCCTTCAGCAACAGCTTCAGATTGCTGAGGAGCAGGTGCAAAAGATGCAGAACAAGGTAGGCACCAGCAAGGAAAGGATGTTTCCTATGACTTTGCTTTTCTTCTCGTTGGCCTAGGTGCAGACAGTTCCTTAGAATTGGGTAATTCAGTCTAATTCTATTCAATGAATTTTTTAAAAAGCACCCACTCTGTATGAGGCACTGTCCCAGGTACCAGGGACACAAAGATGAAAAACCAGCCAGTCCCTGCTGTGAAGGCACTTAAGAGTCTAGTTGGGTGGGTGTGCAATCTATGTAGGTACACACGGGGTGGAGGGGGGTGTTATTTGTTCCTGTCAGGCTTCTATGATTAGATGATTTTCCTAGTAAAGAGCACACAGCACCTCCGCCAAGCTCTTTTTTTCTGTGTTTACAAGCTCCCCCTTCCATCCTTGTTCCAGTGTAAGGACATGCATGCTGAAATCCTAGAGTTACAGAAGATGCATCGGGCCAGTGAGGATGAGCAGAAGCACCTACAGAAGGAGCTAAAGCTCTGCAAGGAGGAGATGCAGCGGCTTAAAAGTTGCCAGGATGCCCTTATCAAAAGCCAGGTCACTCCTTCTGGGGGGAAGGCAAGGGAGGGAGCCCTGGGGCCACACTAGAGTCAGCTAGCCTTTGACCTTCATCCAGAGGCATAGCCTGTAGGGACCAATTCTGGGATCCATGCAATGCTGCATTCTGGGCGCCTCCATCAGAGGGAAGAATAAATGGAGACATATAATGGAAGTTCCTCAAGGTGTCTGCATCTGAGCAACAGTATGGAGGGCCCTGCCATCTCTCGTGGTGACCCTGCTTGCCCATGTCCTCCCCATCACAGACTGAGGATATGACAAAGAAACTGTGTGAGATGCAGAAGAAGTATGAGGAGAGCCAATGTGAGCAGGCAAATCTCCTAAAGGCACAAAACCAGCTGCAGAAAGAGCTTCTTGAAAGCAAGGAAGAGCAGCGTAAGCTCAAGCTTAGGAGGGCATCATCCCTTGCAGAGAACAACAAAAACGAGAAGGTAAGACCGAGCAATGAGAACTACAGGAGCAGGCTGGGATCTCCTGGCTAAGGCTTGGGGGGAGGTGGCAGGTAGGATCCGCGCGAAGTCTTTGGCAGAATTCCGGGTGTGGGAAAGGTGGGGTGTCTACCGAGAGGGGGGGGCTGCTTCTAGCCAACCACCAACTACCACCTTTCCATGGATCCCGGGAGGGCTACAGCCTCATCTAGGTGTCTGCATCAGAGAAGACCCCAAGCTAGTTAAGTAAAGGGTAAGACAGATAAGGAAGAAGAGGTTTCCAGACTGTTAGTGTCCCAGTGAACTAGGCAGAGGTAAACAGCTAAGGCCCTCCAAGGGTAACTGCACTGCCCAAAGTCCTACCCCATCACAGGAGCTGAAGGCCAAGCTTGAAGAATTACAGAGGCAGTACCAGAAAAGCCAGGATGAAAACTGCCTTCTCTTAGATGCACAGGAGAAGTTAGAGGAGGAGCTGGAGTTTTATGGAATGGAGGCCAAGCGCCTCAAGGCTATGGAGGCGGCCAACCAAGAGGCTCTTGAGAAGGTAAAGGCAATCTGAGGTGAGGGAGCACATGGCAAGAGACAGTCTTATCTTTTAGGTTCCATGGGAGGTTGGGGGGTGTGAGAGCCCCTCGGGGTAATGAACTAAAGGAAGAGAAGAGTAGCCTTGGAGATTGGCGGCTATTTTCAACTACACGCTTCCCTTGACTTTACATCTTGCATGTAATAGAGCATTCTGGGACTTGGTCTGCTCTTGGTGACCCCCCACTAGAACAAAAGACGAGACTGGAGAGGTCAGGAGAATCTCTTTTTGATAATAGGACCAAAGAAAAGTTATGGGTAAGAATAGGGTGAAAGACAGGTTATTCCTACGATGACTTCAGTGACCACCTCCTACATCATAGAACATGAAGCTGGAGGCCAGGCTGCAGGACCTGGAGGGACTCTATGAGGCCAGTCAGGAGGAGCAGATCCGGCAGCTCCAGGTGCAGGAGGAGCTGCAGGAGGCTCTTGAGCTCTCCCAACAGGATGTGGAGATGCTCAGGAGCCTGCAGTCTCAGGAGGAGTGGTCCCCGAAGATCAAGGTAACCACCCACACAGGAGGCAGGGTGGCACTCCCAGGGGCTAGCTGGAGAGGAAACAAACAGAAAGGTCAGCAGCCAAGGTCAGGGCATCCCCTTGAGTGGAGTGAGGAGACACCCACCTGGAAAGAAAAACCTGTGAGCCTGCTGAGCCTGCTGCTCCTGCCCCAGCTGGGATCCTGGGACAGGCCTCGGAGGGGCGGGGGGGGGGGGGAGCAGGCCTAGGTCCCACAGTCCGAAATCTTGAAAATCTGGGACATGTGCCATAAGGGTAACAGTACCATATTTATGTAGCATTTAAGGTTTGCCAAACACTCTGCATGGATCATCTCATCCTCACTACAGCCCTGTAGGAGAGGGGTTGTTATTAACCTGTTTTAAAGATGAGAAAACTGAGGCAGGCAGAGATTAAGGGATTTAGCCAGGGTCACAGTTAATGTCAGAGGCCAGATTTAAACCAGGTCCTCCTGACCCCAGATGATCATCTCTCTGTCCACCACCTGCCAAACAGAAATGTAGACAGGTAGAGCCAGCTATAACTAACATATCTAGTGCTTTAGGGTTTACAAATCACAGTGCTGGAAGTGGTTGCTATCATTATTCCCACTTTTCAGATAAGAAAACTGAGGCAGAGATGGCTAGGTGGCACAGTGAATAGAGCACTGACCCTGGAGTCAGGAGGACCTGAGTTCAAATCCAGCCTCAGACACTTGACACTAGCTGTGTGACCTTGGATAAGTCACTTGACGCCAAATGCCCTGCCTTTCTCCCTCCAAAAAGCAAAAAACAAACAAACAAACAAAAAAAGCAAAGTGAGGCAGACAGAGGTTAAATGACTTTCCCAGGTATCTGAGACAGGATTAGAACTCAGGTCTTCCTGACTCCAAGCCCTATACTTCATTCACTAGCTGTCAAAGTTTTCACAGCAAATTAGATAGTGGAATTATTCTAGCCATCATCCACTGATCCAAGGAGAAACACATACAGACATGTTCTGTGTGCGAGAGGAAAAGGGAGCCGGGCTTCAGTTAGGTTCATTCCAAGGCACTCTATCTAGTGACTAAAGCCCAGACTTTGGATGCCTCTGGGATGGCTCGCCCCCTTCTGTGCACTTCTCTTTGGCCCCTTTCAGTTCAAGCCTCTTTCCTCACTTCTTTGCAGGAATATAAGCAGCCTCAATTCCATTTGCTTTCTCCTTGTAATTTTTAAGGTGCCTAGGTATCCATAATTACCTTGTATGGGGGCCAATATAGAGGGACAGACCTGGAGGAGAAAGAGATAAGATACTCATTAAAGTGCCTGCTGATTGACTGATGCTCTGTTCACTGCACCTCCTAGCCACACACCCCAACTTTAATATTCTTATGAGCATTGTGCACATTGCTCTCTTGGTTCTCCTGGAGACAGTCCCTGAGTTATCCCAGTGCCCCCAGAAGGTCACCTGTTTAGAACGTGCCAATCATTTTACTGTTTCTGCCTAAAGGAACCCCTGTGTCCAACCTCAAGCTCTCATTTAGCCCTCCTCCTCCTTCCCATGGAGGCACTGTCCTGCTCTGGCCTTGGGGTAACTGGGTTCTTTAGAGGATGGACAGGTTAGTGTTCCTCAGGAGTCAGTCCTCAGAGGTAAATGATTCATGTACCAAAGGGAAGGAAAAGAAAAATACAATGGACAAAAAGGGAGGACCAGTTTGCCTTTCCCTCCCACATGGTGACAGAGAAAATGGAACTAGAAGGATGGAGCCACATAGAACCAGGCTCTGTCTGGAGCAGCCCACTGGCAAAGCAGATGGAGCACTGGAAGGCCCAAGTTCAAATGTGGCCTCAGACAAATGTGGTTGTGTGACCCTGGGCAAGTCACTGTACTCCTATCTACCTCAGCTTCCTCTGCTGTTAAACAGGGTTGTAGTGGCACCAATGTCCAAGCACTTACGTGAGGATCCTGAGATGACATATAGAAGCACTATGGAATTGTGAGCTATTGTTACAATTATGGTGGCCACCTGTCCTGATCAGGGAACGGCTGCTGTGAGGTCAGAGGCAGGCCATGCTGGGCTCAGGGTGGGAGAAATGGGGCCTTCTGGGCAGAAGAGCAGTGAGCTTGTGCCCCAAGGTGACCAGCCACCGTGGGTACCTCTTCCCTCCACAGTGCCAGGACCTGGTAGCTAAGCTGAAGGAAATGCAGGCTCTGTACAGCACCAATCAGAAAATGCTGGCACAGCTGCAGTTGGAGCAGGCCGAGCTTCTGGAGCACCAGAGAAGGATGCAAGAGGAGCAGGGCCAACTGCAGGAGGAACTGCACAGGCTCACCTTTCCTATGCCCAAACCCAACCTCCTCCAAAAGGTACCGCTGTATGGGGGTGGGGGGAGACAGAGCCAGGAAAGGGCAGAGGTGGCTGGGGATGGGGTGGGGTGGGGAGGCAGAGCCAGGTGAAAGCAGAGGAGGCTCATGGGTGGGGGAGCAGGTAAGAGCAGAGGTGGCTCATGGTAGGGGTAGCAGGTAAGAGCAGAGGTGACTCATGGGGGGGTCAGGTAATAGCAGAGGTGGCTCATGCAGGGGAGCAGGTAAGGGCAGAAGTGGCTTATGGGGGTTAGCAGGTAAAAGCAGAGGTGGCTCATGAGGGCAAGCAGGTAAGAACCGAGGTGGCTCATGGGGGGAGGAGGTAAGATCAGAAGTGGCTCATGATGGGGAGCAAGTAAGAGCTGAGGTAGCTGATGGTGGAGGGAGCAGGTAAGAGCAGAGGTGGCTCATGGGGGAGGAAGCAGGTAACAGCAGAGGTGGGTTATGGGAAGGAGCAGGTTAGAACAGAGGTGCCTCATGATGAGGGGAGCAGGTAAGAGCAGAGATGGCTCATGGTGGGGGGAGCAGGTAAGAGCAGAGGTGGCTCATGGGCAGGAGCAGGTAAGAACAGAGGTGCCTCATGATGGGGGGAACAGGTAAGAGCAGAGGTGTCTCATGGGGGGGAGCAGGTAGGAGCAGAGGTGGTTCTAAGTGCCCAATGGAGCTTTTTTTCACTCAGCCCCTGCTTGGTGCCCAGTGCTGTAACCATCTCCCATCACCCATCTTGGGTGGCAGGTCACACCAGGTAGATGGCCCTCCCATGGGCCAGGCCAGTCAGTGGTAGCATCCAGGAGGGATCAGGCAGAGGAGTGAAGTGTGAAGACACCCCCTGGTAACCACCCTTCCACCTAATCTCACAGAGTCAGGAGTTGTTGGAAAAGCTGCAAGAGCTGGAAGTACTACAGACCAGCTACCAGAACCGGCAGGAAGAAGAAAAAAAACTGGTGGAGAATCAGGACCAGCTCTTACAGGAGCAAGCCCAGCTGCAAGAAGAGTTTCGACTTTTAAGGGAGAGCCAGATGGTGACTCTGAGTCCAGGCTCTGGAAGAATGTTGCCTGGAGATGATAGCAGCCAGGTAAAGCAGCCAGGCTGCTTCTGGGCAGGGTCGCTACTTGGTCCCTTGCTAGGCTAGTGCTGGAGGTGGGAAGACAGCAGGGCTGCTCCAGGGGCTTGGTGAGGGGCTGCTGAAGGTTCCGCTCTCTTAGAATGGCCAGCTCAGCATCGGACAGACGCCCAGAAGAGCACGTCGAAGAGCTCTATCCACTGCCCCACCCAGCTGCCCCAAAGTTAAATCACATGTTCTCTACCTACTCTTTTAACTTTGACTCTAAAATCCTATGATTTTAGCATTTAAAGTCTGTTATTTAGTTACCATTGGAGTTCCTTTTGACCAAAGCTAATAGAACCTTCTATTTTTTAGTAGCTGACAGTACAGTTTTCTATATATTAATTCATAGCATTTTGGTGACCACACCAGACTGTTTGTTGACAAACCATGGAATCATCCTCCTTTAGGGAAAAATCCTAGTGGATGGAGTTCTTAGAACTCATTATACTGTCAGTGCTGGAATCTGGATGAGCTAAGAGCAGGGGTGGATAGGACAGGAGAGCTAACTCACCAAAGAGCTATGATGGGCCTTGAGAGGGAGCAGCAAGAGGTCATGAGCAGGAGGCCAGTGAGTATAGAAGCAGGTATGTGAATACTGGAGGTTTGGATGAGGAAGGCAGGTTGGGGAGGAGCGTGTAGGTCTTTTCTAAGAAGAGGCTGGGTCTGCAAGCCTCAAAGGTTGGCACAGGCAAGCAGAAGCCATAGTCCAAGCAGGCAGGTTGGAGAAGGTAGCAGAAACTCAGGCTGGAAGCCCAGATAGTATGAGGGCAAGGATCCAAACCCTGGAGGCTGGTTAACAGAGCAGAATTTGGACTTAGCAAAGCTAAGTGACAGAACCCAGAAGCCAAGTCCTGAGAAACAGTTCAGGGACCCCAGGACAAAAATGAGGTGAGCAGTGAGGGCTCTAGATCCAGGCCCTGGGCAGCCCTTTAGACACCATCGATGGGAATAACCCTGACCCTGAGCCAGTGTCTTCTGAGGCATTGACTTCTCCCTGCCAGGAGGCCAAACGAGTCACAAGGAGTGAGGGCAGGTTGGTGGTGTAGCTCAGCTGAGACCCAGGGGGAAAGTGAGACAGGCTAGGTGCCTTTGACCAGACAGAAGGCACAAGCAGAGCTGTAGGTTTTACTGACTAGCTGGAGGTGAAGGGGCTTCTCCTTTTCCAGGAGGGAATCTGGGTGGCCAGGCCCTCCTTTGATTCCCAGGTGCATACTCCAGGACAGCTGAAGCTACAGCCTCTGGGGCTGCGGCTGGGGGCCCTGCACCATTCCTTGAGCAAGCCTCACCATGTGCCTCCCCCACAGGAGTCGAGTGACCTATGCAGCCAGATGCAGGAGCTGCAGCAGCTGTACCACAGCAGCAACCTTGCGCAGGAGCAGCTGCAACAGGAGGAGGGGCGGCTGCTGGATGAGCGCAAGAGGCTGCAGGAGGATCTGCAGCTCTGCCAGGAGGAGATGCAGCTGCTGCAGTCTCTGATCCCATCCCTGAGCTTAGACAGCTCCCCAAGCTGCCACAAGAGCTATACCAGCAGCTACCGCAGAAGTGATGAGGACTACTGTGACAGCGACGTGGAGGTAGAGCCGGGTGGGGGTGGCCAGGGTGCTGGCCGGGAGCCAGGGCCCACACCCCACAGCGCCAGCCATGCACCCTCCCAGAGGAGCCTCTCCTAGCGGGGAGCCTCACTGTGCTCCCTCTCCTCCAACAGGTCCAGGAGGTGGTTGCCTGTGTGCAGATCAGACTGCAGAAAGTCAAGGCCATGTACGTGATCAGCCAAGATCAGCACAGCCAGCTACAGTTAGCTATGATGCAGCTGCTGGTGAAGCTGGGAGGTCTGCAGGAGGTGCTTGATCTCTGCCAAGAGGAGCTCAGGGAATGTGAGGAGATTAGGAAAGTGAAAGAAGCCCCTCCAGTCCCACTGCAGTGCAGTCCTGAGGTAACTGCAGCCAGGGAGGCAGCGGACCATCCTGGTGCTCACTGAGCCCTGGGTGGGTGGGGGCATGGGGAGGCTGCCTGGGAGGAGATGGCTAGCATCTAGCTGGGCACCCCCTGCCCTTGGTCATCGTGCTCCATGTAGAGCCATCAATCCCAGGCTGGTCAGGTGCCCACAAGAAAAGGATCTGAGGTTTGCAAACAAATGAGTGCTAATTGACACCAGTCCCTACAAAGGTTAGTCAATGGAGGGAGGAATCCTGGGGAAGACAAACCCAAGGTGGAGGGACCCACAGCACAAGAGGAACCCCCATTTCTCTTTGATAATGTCTCTGCTTTCTTCCACTACCTGTCTCCCCTGGCTGCATCTCATGGGAACTTTGGGAGTCAGGCTTACTAAATTCACGGCCTCCTTCCTGGCTAAGCTCAGCCCTTTTCCCCAGAGAAGGGCATTGAAAATTGCCCTGCTGGTGTGTTTGTCCCAGGGGAGTCACCAGCCTCCATGCTGACCCTAGAAGCTCTGTCCCAAATGGTCAAGGACTCACCACTGAATTGACTACACAGGCCCAGCAGATCTCAGGAGCCAGAAGCAGACACTACAATTGCTCCTCAGGAGATTAACAATTAAAACAAACATACATTATGAGACTTCCAGGTGGTCCATCAGGGAGAGGGCTGGGCTGAGAGTCAAGGCTGGAAGCTTGAGTTCCAATCTCACCTCAGACGCTGAGCTGCGCAGTCCTGGGCAAGGTGCTTCTCCACTCTGGGCCTTGGTTTCCTCACCTGTAAAAGAGGGGTGTTCATGGTCATGCCCACTTCACAGAGCTTTTGTGAGGCTCATAGGAGATGACGTACAGAGTGCTTTGCAAACCTCAAAGTGCCATGTTGGGCTTAGCTGTCATTTTGTTGTGATTGTTAAGTCTCCTCTGACTCTTCATGACCTCATTCGGGGTTTTCTTGGCCAGAATCCTGGAGTGGCTTGCCACTTTCTTCTCCAACTCATTTCACAGATGAGGAACTGAGGCAAACAGGGTTAAGTGACTTACCCAGGGTCACACAGCTAATAAGTGTCTGAGGCCGGATCTGAACTGAGGTCCTCCTGACTCCAGGGCCAATGCTATATCCACTGTACCACCTGGCTGCTCCTAACTATTATTACATAATTATAAACAGTATTTCAAAAAAGTTACTCACTGACTCTCAGTAAGTGAATGCCTTGAGTCAATAATTATTTTAAGGTCAATTTAGAGACTTGTTTTCTGTTCCTTCTTCCTTCTAACATTTTCACTCTTGTATACCCCTCCTTGATACACACACATAGGCCGTGCAGGGCGTTCTTCTCTCCATTAGTGGTGTCGGGGTAAGGGCCAGGCCCACAGGCCAAGTTCCTTTTTGTCTGACTGACCCCCTCCCAATCTACAGTACAAAGAGCTCCAGTGCAAACTCCGAGAGCTGCAGCTTCAGTACCAGGCCAGCATTGATGAGCAGAGCCGGCTTCTTACCGTGCAGGAACAACTGGAGTGCCAGCTCCAAAGCTGCCAAGAGGAGCTTTGGCAGCTCAAGGCTCAGAAGGCCTCTGTGCCAAAGGACAACATGGACTGGTGCAAGAGCAGCATCAAGAATGTCGGCAAAGTGAAGGGCAGGATGGGCCTCAAAGCCAGCAAAGCTGTCTGCAAGACCGACAATCAGGTGAGAAGCACCCAAGGAGCGCAGCGGAAAGGGCTGGGAAGCAGCGGGGCGCACGGGATGCACCTCCCCAGAAGATGCTGCTGCCAGAGAGCTCCCTAGAGGAGGGCCTTTGCACCTCTGGGGAGTCATGGGCCTCTTCTCAGAACCTCTGTGTTCTTAAAAGCACAAAATAAAATGCATAGAATGTAAGTCTAACCAAATGGAGGAAAATCTAGTTACCAAAATATCATTTTTAAAAACAAGTTCATAGACCTCAGGTAAAGAATCCCTGCTTGCTGGGTCCACTATGGCAAGATTGGCAGGAAATGGCTGTGTCAGAGTCCCCTCAGATTCCGTCTTGAGGGGCAATGCCATGCTATATGGTTTGGTCTCAAAGAGTCCAGCCATACATTCTAGAATCTGGGGTCTCTACTCTGGACTGAATGAGTCTAGAGGTATCAAGAGGGAGGGCAGCAGATAGGGGTAATTTCTTTCAAATAATTGAACCAATCGATGGGAGAGGGTTGTCTAAAATTGGAGTTCCATTGGGGAAAATGGGGTTTGCGAGGGGAAGCATTAAAGGGGAGACTCAGGCACTTCATGTCTAGTAGCCTCCAGGGCAGGGGAAGGGCAATCAGACAACGGCAGTCCAAGTTAGCTGTGTTAAGAAGCTTTGGCTTTTTCAATGAGTAGATGACAAGACAGTGGTGAATGAGGTCACCCGGTGCTTTGTTGGTGTCCCTATGGCCCAATACTCTTAAAAAGCATGGTTTTCTTGGGAGGGCCTCGGGAGTCTGTGAAGAAAGCTCCCCCAGTAATACGGTGGTCACCTTCCTCCCCACAGAGTCAGGAGCTGGAGGTAGTTCTGTACTACAAGGCCAGCCAAAGTGAATTAGAGAGAGAGGAGTCTGAGGAGCTGTGTGAGACGCTGGAGGAGAAAGAGTTGCTGCTCCAGGAGATGATGGAGGAGGAGGAGCCTGAGTCAGAGGAGGAAAGGCTGGAGCCTGAGCCCGAGCCTGAACCTGAGCCGGAGCCAGAACCGGAGCCTGAGCCAGAACCGGAGCCTGAGCCAGAACCGGAGCCTGAGCCAGAACCGGAGGAGCCAGAACCGGAGCCAGAACTGCAGATAGAAGGTGTGCCAATGCCTGTGGTAAAGCACGTAGAATTCCCAGATCATCTGGAAGAAGTTTCTGATGACCGGTGGGATCAGGTAGAGCAGATTGACGTGCAGGACATCGGGCAGGATGAAGAGCTCTCCAAGCCAGAGGCCAAGGAGGGCACCCCCATCAAGATCTCGGAGAGCAAAAAGGTAACTGCAGCCTGGGTTGGGGGGCAGGAGCAGGTGGGCTGTCCTATCCAGGGCAGAGCACCTCAGTAAGCAGTGAGGAACCTGACAGACAGAGAGATGGTGGGGAAGAAGAAACTGCCCAAGGAACAGTCTGTGAGCCTGAGCTGAGGGTGGCCGGACACCCAGGAGAGAAGCAGGCTTGCCCTAGAACAGGGCAGCAGTCCCCAAACCACCACCACTCCTGAGAAACCAAACATAGGGTCTGTGGAATCCTGTGTTTGAAAGAACTCCTGGGATGGCCACTGTGAGCAGTGCCCTGACAGCCTGGGCCTTCCCACCTCCTGCTTGTGCATTGGGGCTACAGGGCACGAGTCACACAATCTGCTCTTAAACAGCAGGGTGTTGCACTAGATTATTGTTCCCTAGGAGATGCAGCGTTCTGATGCTACCCAGGGGGCAACTGCAGAGGCCGAAGAACCTCTGGCTTCTCTCCCCAGATAACCGTCATCCCCGACGTTCTGTAGTGAACGAAACCAGGTCTTGTCAGGGTTCTCCCAAGCCTCATCCAGCCTCTCTAGAGGCTCCAGCACTGACCTGCCTTGTGGGCCCTCCAGGGTGATCTCAGGCCTTCTGGACTAGCATTCATTCTGACACAGTGCAGGGAATCTTGGTCTTTCCCTTTCCTTATCTTTCTCCCCCTCCCCTTCCCCCTCCATTTCCTTTTTCCTCCAGCAATATCAGTGTTTTAAATGGGGCTGGGGGAGGGGAGGATTGGTGAAAAAGAAAGCTCTTCTTCCTTAAATCCTGCTGAGAAAGTGTTGGTATCCCTTAGAGGAATGATCCATTGTCCTCCTGTGACAGAAAGGCATGGGGCCCCAGGCTTCTCCTGAGAAGTCTGAGGTTCTGCTGGAGCTAGAGCCCCGCAGCCCCAGGGAAGGGAAGGCCAGGAGCCTGGGAAGGCAGGGCCAAGGGTGGCGGGCAGGGCAGAGGCAGGAGCTCTTCGAGCCCCTTCCCCTCCAGGGGGGCTGAGGGCTTGAGGAAGGCAGGAGGGCCGTGTGCTGGGCCAGGACAACGCCTCCTCTCCTGGCTGGTGCCCCTGTAGCTTTTCCCGCTTCAAGCCACAGGTGGGGAGAGCCAAAGCCCCCGCAGCAGAGGTGCCGCTCACCCGCTCTTTAACCTCCTGATTTCTTTCCTTCCTCTCTTCCCTCTGTTCTACCATCCTCACTTCCTGTTGGCTTCATTTGTTTGCGTGTCTTTTGCCTTCCTCTTACCCTCTTCGTATGTCCCCTGTGCTTCTGTTCTCACTTGACCTGTCACAGCCACCCCCTGACCCCGACCCACCCTTCTTCTCCCTGCCTCGCATAGGCCTGGTGGTCATATCGGCTCTGCTCTGGTGCTGGTGGGCTGAGACCTCATCCTAACACAGGTACTCGTATTGCTTCCTCAGCATCTGGGTGCCACAGGGGAGGTGCAGGTGTCCTGATGGCTCCCTCCTCCTCCTCCTCCTCCTCCTCCTCCTCCTTCTCCTCCTTCCCCTCCTCCTCCTCCCTCCTTCCCTCTCTCAGCTTCTGCTGGCTGCTCTGCTCTTATCCCTTCCTTCTTTCCTTCTGCATGATGCCTAGGACTGAGCATTAACACTAGGACCCTAGTCCTGGATAATCCTTGAGCTGCCAACAAAGACTCTGTCCATCTTGGAATCTCCTTCTCTAAATCCCAACAGGAATGGCTGTGTAACTCTCAACAGAGAGCCCATGATCCTCCAATGGAAAGGATTTTCTTAAGCCCAGTACAGTTGTGATTTTGTTTAACCATCTTTTCCTACCACTGTTGAACCCAGAACTGCCCATTGAGCTCTCTAAAGCTACTGCCTGGCTCTACAAGAGTGGCCTGAACTCTGGCAGTGGTTAGCCCTATAGATGGCCCCCCTGCTGCTGCTCCCTGGTAGGGGGCCCGGGATTACAGGCCTGCAAAGTCGATGGGTGCCCTGCCTTGCACCCATACCAGGGCAGTCTTCCTCGCTCCTTCTCAGGAATGGAGGCATCACAGCTCCATCTTCCATTTTCTCCTAAAAATGTTTCAGTTAGAGACATTACACACACACACACACACACACACACACACACACACACACAACAATGCTAGATGGGGACAGAACAGTTTTCCATTTACCTCCTCTCCATGCAGAGCTTCTTGTAATTGGTTTCAAAGACAAGATTTGCTAGAGTAGAGATTATTTGATGAGACTTCCACCAGCCAGAGCTGTACATTTCCCCACTGATCCAGGCTACAGAGAAGTAGCCTGGCCTTCTCTCACCTGGACAGGGCCTGTGTAAGGGGGTCTTTCACCCTCATACACACCAGTGTGGGGATGCGGCTGTGGACAGGAGAAGCTGGTGTCTTCCTAGTGACTCACTGAGGACCTTTAACCTATCTTTCTTCTGGCCTATTTTCACCCCATAAAGTAGTGAAAAAAAACCTCTCATATTTATTTTTACATCTCACCAAACCAAGGTCAGACAAGGGACCAAGCAGAACCTACAGCAATTGGCAGCATTCTCTACCATATGTGAACATTTTCTTTTCTGTCCTTGTTCCGTCTCTCTGCTTATCCTCCTATCCCCCACCCCACCTTCTCTGCTTCCTCCCAGTCTTTGCTTTAGGCCTGCCAGTGACAGCTAAAGGCATTGCTGACCCTGCCCTAAAGGTTTCTTTTTTCCCTGGGTCTTCTCCTGGATCCTGACCCAGATCTTTAAAGCCCTAGATAGGAGGATACCTAAGGTTTTCAGCCTCCATCCACTTGCACTAACTATTTAGCAGTCTCTCAGACTCACTGATTTAGAATTTGAGAAGGAATTTGTGGCTGATAACCTGGATGAGGCTGGATGGAAGCACTCTGGAGCAGTGTGGGGGCTGGGGGAAAGGGGGAGAAGAGGTAGTGTTAAGACAATGAACAGAAAATCTGGACTCTAATCTTTCTTAGACCATTTATTAGCTGTGTGCCCTTGAGCAAATCAATTGACCACTCAGTTTCACCATCTGTAAGGGAGCAATAATAATATTTGTCTTATCTACTTCAGAGGGTTATGGTCAGTATCAAATACGGTAATGTATGTGAGCGCTTTGTCAGCTGTAAAGCATGACATAACACAGGCTAGTATTAGGAGAGGATGCCCTGTCTCCAATGGCTACCTTCTGTCACCCTTGGAGAGCAGCTCTTTGGCTGGTCCTCCAATAGTCAAGAGATGCCTACAGTTACGATGACATGGATTACTTTGATGGGTCTGGGATCTCGTCAACTTGGGGGCTAGATCCAGCAATTCAGAATGCCACTCCTCCACACTGTCTTAGCTTTGGGACCCTTGCCCACGTTTTGCTGTCAGTCCTGCCCCTCCCTACTGGGGGTCCTTGTGCACATAGATCTCTAGTTGCTCCATCTCATAGTGGGGGCATGTGGGCTGTCCAGGTATCCCTTGGGATGCCTCTGTGAAGAGCAGACCTGCTTTCTCAATCAGATGCCTCTGACAGCATCCGCTGTGGCACTTCTGAAGAAGCAATCCATGGTTGTAATTCTTAAGAGACCATTCTATGGGGGCGGCTAGGTGGCACAGTGAATAGAGCACCGGCCCTGGAGTCAGGAGGACCTGAGTTCAAATCCGGCCTCAGACACTTAACACAAAAATCTAGCTGTGTGACCTTGGGCAAGTCACTTAACCCCAACTGCCCTCCAAAAAAAAAAAAAAGAAAAAAAAAGAGACCATTCTATGATTCCAAGCCACACACGATCCCCAAAGAATGTTGATATGAATAATGATTAGAATGGAAAGGCAGAGCAACATAAGAGAGAGCAGGCCTCAGAGTCAGAAGAGCTGGGTTCAGCTGCTGCTGCCTCTTATGCACGTGCAACCCTGGACAGATCACTTAACCCCTCAGTGCCCCCAGCTGCTCTTGGGGTGGGAGCAGTGCAGCCAATGCCAGCCTGTGTGGGGAGAGGAAGGGTCTCCCAGGAACCCGCTGTCCTGGGGAAATCACAGGTCTGGCTAAAGAAAAAAAGTTGACATTTCAACCACTTTCTAAGGTTTGTAAAATGATTTACATACATTATCTCATTTGATTCTCACCAAAGTAGATGCCCTTGGGTGTTATTATCCCAATTTTACAGATGAGCCAACTGAGGCTCAGAAAGGTCATGACACGCCTGTGGTTATAGGGCTAGCAGATGGGTGGAATTCAAAGCCAAGACACTTCCCATCACACCAACCTACTGCTTTGGGTTTCCTTGTGCCAGGGTCACGAGGGAAAGATGTAACTTCTTAAAGTATCCCTCTCTCTTGCCTTCCTTCACCCATCCCCATCCCACATCCCCACATCTGGACTTGCTTGTCCAGACTTTCAAGGTCACTTGACATTATCTTCCCCATTCGACAGAGGGAAAAACTGAAGAAGGGGTTGTGAAGTGACTGAAGAGATGTGTCAGAGGCAGATCTGAACGTGGAATCTGTTGGGGTCCAGGCTAGGTGACCCCACTTGTTCCCTGGGGAGTGAGAAGGTAGGAGGAGCTGATCCACAGTTACCTCCAGGTCCCTCTCTAGCTCTAGCTGAAGCTAGAAGAATAGGGGCCTATCTATAGCGAGGGTGGCAAGCTATTAAGAAAGGATTTTGCTGGCCTGACAAGGAAGGGGCCCAGGAGGCTGGTAACTCATTGTTGTTTTTGGTCCCTACAGAATTTGTTTGGGATGTGGAAGCCCTTGATGTTCCTGGCCATTGCGGCAGTGGCTCTTTACGTGTTACCCAATATGAAGCAGCCGGAGACAGAATTCTGCTTCAGCGAGTAAAAGAGGTCTAAGCCATCTGGTATGGCCGACCTACAGTATCCATCACCTCCCAGCAGGACAGCTTGGGCCAGAACTCCGTTCCCACCCATCAATCCCATCTCCTGGTGGGTCCCATCTTTGCAGGTTTAGGCTACCCAGCTCAGAAAGGCCCACGGGGAGTTCCTGTCACCATTCCTCTGCCTCCCACAAGAACCTGGGCTCCTTGTAACTAAATATCAGCTCAATTACATGAGAGTTTGTGACTCCTTATTTGCTCACCCCACCTCACATGACAGCCAGGTCCATTCACCTTTCATCTCCTGTCTCACAGAAGTCTGGATCCCCGGCATGCATTGTTTCCTCGGGCCCACTGTCTTGACTCCACTTCTTTAACCACCTCGTTTTTTCTAGCTGTTTGGGAACAAATACACCAGAAATTCAGTTGTGCTCCTTCAGAAGGTATTTGTTGATCAATTGCTGTGCACAACATACAGCCTGGACTATCAGTTTTGTCTATTTTGTTTTTCCCTGTGGAAGGAGTGAAAATAAAGGGAATGAGCAAGATCATCCGGAGATAGGAGGCTTTTCTAGAGCATTATGCAGCATAGTAGAATAGTACCAAGACTAGACAACACATCACAATAGTCCTGAGGGCAGTGCTGAGATCACTGTCAGTTTGGGAGACTCCACTCTTCCTTGTTACAGCTGTACTAGTAGGGCAGGTGCTCCTGCTTTTTCAGATCTGTCTTCTCCTTGAGACACAGCTGTACTGGGGGTAACGCAGTCAGCTGGATTCTACTTGCTCTCCAGTTGCTCACTACCCATCTTAGGGCAGAGGGGCACCTCCCTGTTAACCTTACCTAACTCCAGCCACCAGTTGGCTAGAGAACATCATACATAGTGAAAATCCCAGGAAGCTCCATGTAGCCTGGGTAATACTTGAAGCTGTAGAAAAGCTGATCAGAGTGCTGAGCTGGAACCCAAGGTGAAGGCTGGCCACAGGTGAAGGGTCTGACTAGTGATCACCAGTTTGGTCACTGATGGGCTTTCATCTCGCCCTTTGATGGACCACCCCTTTCTTGAACCAGAAGGGAGATAGCACTCCATTTCATGTTTCCTCAGATGACATCTTTCTTAATCCACAGTTCTTTTCTTCTCTAGACAATATAAAATCCTCTGGGAATCATACCTCCTCACTTTAATTGGACAGCCATCTGAACCCTTAGCGTGGCTAACTCAAAGTTCCTGAGCCTTTTTTATTCATTGTAATGGTGTGTTTGTAAGTTACTCAGTTTGCTATGGCACACCTCTAGAGAAGGGAAAAAAGGGAAAAGGGCATCCTGCAATGCTGGTGGCTTAGCTGCTGTGGAGAGGGTGAGGAACACAGTGAGGGCAGAAGTGAGGGAAGCCACAAATGATTCACATCTAAGGAAAAAGCCCTTGGGTTAAGCAGAGGTCGGACTGTAGATTGACGGGGGGAGCAGGAAAGCAAGGAGGCAGTTGGTAGATAGATGAGTCGCCAGCTCCTTTGGGGAAGAATTGGAGCTGGAGCTTAGGTATAAGGAAAGCACTAGCCACAACACACCCGGCTGAATCTCTAAGACGCTGGAGTGATGAGGGATAGTGCCAGAGTCCTAACCTGCCCTAAGAACCATTTCTGGCCAGTCACACAGCCAATTTGCCCAAAGTTGTTATAGGGGATAGAGGGATGTAGCCTTCGGCTCTTAGAAAATAGGGTCCCTGGCACATGGGACCCCAATGCAGCTCAAATGGAAAAGAAGTATGGTTAACATAGGTGACTGGCAGGCTGCCTTGTAGGAGAGGTAGGATCAGGAGCTAGATCAGGCAGCTTGGGTCTACAGGGACAGATCAGCAGGTGGTGAGTCAAGGGGTTATAAGCAGCTTGTGACCCCAAATACTTGGCTGATGAAACCCCCCTGCAAGCCTCCTGGGGGGCCCCCACATGGCTCAGGAGAAGAGGACAAAGAGGCAAAGCTCCTTTGCCAGGAGGTGGGGTGGGGATTGAAGGGGGGGAGAGGGAAGGAGTGAAGGAATTGGGGGAGGCAGTTTGGCAAGACAAAGATAAGCATTGTGCACGGTCTGTTCCAGCCCCATGTTGCTGCCCGTCCCAGAGCCACGGCTCATGGACTATATTGAGGGCTGAGTCACCATCCCTGCTGGGTCAAGTTGACTAGTGGTGCCCTGAGTCAGGACCCAATTTATCCTGGAGAGCAACAGGCTCCAGTTGCACTGAGGGAGAGGAGTGGGGAGGGCAATGGAAGGGTAACGGGAAACATCTGGCATTGTTCCCTCCTCTGCCCCATTCACTCCCCTGTAACACTAAGCAGTTTGGGGCTGAGGTAATAAAAGGAAGGCCATCTCTTTGTGGGCCCTATCCCCTTCCCTGGGCACTGTGCTTGGATTCAGAGGGTCTCCCTTAGTTACTCATGATTGATTGGTATTCTTCCCAAGGAGAGTCAGGAACCAACACTACTGGCCCACTAGTGCTACTCGGTCAACATAGGGATGGTTAAATATCTCGAGTCCTAATGCCATGAAATCCCTCAAGGTAAGCTTCAAACAACCCTACCTCCCATTCAGAGACCATAAGGTCATGGCCCTATAGTTGGAAGGGACCTGAGAAGCCCTGCAATCCAAGCCTCTCATTTTATAAATGAGGAAACTAAAAGCCATGTTAATTAAGTGACCTGTCCAAGGTCATGTAGGCAATAAGTATCAGAGGCAGGATTTGAGGATCTGAACTCAGGTTCTCTGATGCAGGGCAGTGCTCAGTGTGCCAAGCTGTCCTGGAGGCTAAGGCTTAGGAATCCAGAACCAGGGTCTGTTCTTTCCCAGTTCCCCACCCTCAGATTTCAGTTTTATGGGATGGGAACCCCTGGGTGTGATGGTATCAAAGATCATGTTTTCCATATCTTTATTTTTTTCAAGGTTTTAAGAATACTCCTCTTTTTTCTCTCCTAACTCATTTTGTCCAAGGGGGACAAAGCCATCCAAATCTGTGCCCAGGATCTGGGGAGCTCTTTGTGGGGCATCATGGTTCCTTAAGCCTCAAGCTCAAATAATGGGCAGTAGTGATTACCATGAAATGGCTTTGTTGGTGGGATGTTAATAGCTTGGTGGAGAGGGAGACTGAGTGGGGAGTAGAGGGAGGGAGGTAAGCTGCAACCAGGACAGTGGAATTCCTTAGTATCACGTCATAGCCAGCAGACCGAACATGAGCCCTGGAGCAGAGGGCTATTTATATTCCAGCCTGTCACTATCAGGGCCCCCAGAGCTGCCCTCCACCCCACCCCCCACCACAGTGACTAGCCAGGGCTACCACTACCTCTCAGTCCCTGATGTTTTATGCTCCTTTTCCTATTTAAATTCTCAGAACAGTTTCTTGGGGGAGGAGAGCATATATCACTGCTATAACTGCTCCCCCAAATAACAGCACCTCCCCATCAATGTCCCTAACGAGGGCTGCCCTCATTCTGTCCCAGGGGAAAGAGTCAGCTAAGTGCCCTACAGCCCCCCTCCTCACAGAACTTGATGAGTCACTCACTATGAGGCCCCCAAAACATTCCTAAAGTCTCTGCAGCTTTACCATTCTGGAAGATGGCAACATTGGCTGAGTCAGGGAGCTGCCTGGTCTGAGGCCTTCCCACGTGTCTCTCATGGAAAGGTTGGGGTGCAGCAAATTCCCTCCAGATGCCCTACTCTTAACCATTCTGAAACTAACTGGTTGCATGACTGTTAAGAAATTTGGGGTAGCAAGGACACATCTGAGCCTAGATTGAGTCATGCCTGTTTCTCTCTGCAACCCAAGGCAGACCATTACCTACTCTGTTCCTCAGTTTCCCTAAATTTGTCAACCATTTGGGCCACCATCCATTGCTGGAAGAGCCAGGGATTTCCCTAATATTAGTACCCCCCCCCCCAACTCATCCCTCTCAGGTCACTGGGGGAGGGTCAGTCCAATTGCTCTCCTCTTTCCAGGGCTGCTCTCTGACTACTTCCATCCTATCTCTACCAGCCTTCCCACAACCTCAGCTCACATTCCCCCTTGGCTCATGCCAACAGGGAGCTCCCTGGCTGGCTGGCCAGACAGTCCTCCTTTCTGGCCAAGGATAATGGACACAATGAATGGGGGTGGGGGGGTTCCCTGCCACTTAGGGGGAGGTCTGTCCTGACTCTTGTCCCTGGAGATACTGTCTGAGTCAAGCTCTAGGGTCTGGGGGGATGGGGAGTGGGGAGAGGTGACTCATGACCCAGCATCAGAACTTTCTCCTCACCCATTTCTGAGAGGATGATCCTAAGTGGGTAGATGACACTAACTGGGGAGGGGGGCATCACCAATCACCAAGGGGAAACCCATTCTAGCCCAAAAGGAGGCTTCTGTACTTCAATGCCAAAGTGACAGAGGAAGGCACTTCTTAGAAAAACTTTCTCTTCCTGACCAGATAATCCCATCACCTCTATTTCCATGTTATCATCTGGTTTCCTGCCCCCTACCCAAATACACTCTTCCCAACCCACAGGGTTCTGACTGTGACACAGATGATTCATAGTTGGACTTAACAAACTCAACCAACTTGTCCAGAGACCTCCAGCCATATTAGACTTCTGTTCCCAATTCCAACCCCTCCACTACACCTCAGTTTCCCCAATTTGTCTCTTAGTCACCTCTGTTTCTCCTCCCCCCTCCATCTAAGACTTCATCCCCACCTGTGACTCAGCTCAGATATGGGGAGGGTAGAAAAGGGAGGGGACCAGAAGGGGGGAGGAGAAGGCTCTATGATACTCCTCATTTTCCTTATTCCCCCTATCTCTGACCTTGACAGAGGAGCAGATTGGGGAGCAGTGTCCTAATGACAAATCTTTGTTCCTCTGGCGGGGGATTGGGGGGGGGGATTGGTATGAGAGTAGGAGTAGAGACTTGGGAAAGACCCCTCTCTGGTTCCCCTTCCCTTCAGAACCTCCAGGCTACTTAGGGGGTAGGCGGGGCCTTCTCTGGTCCCCCTCCCCGCCCCTGCCCCCACCCTCCGCGGGCCAGCCCCGCCGGCCGGCATTCCTGGGAGGCCGGCGCTCTGACGTGAGCCTGGGGAGGGGGGCCCCCCCGCGGCCCAGGGGCTTCTTAAACCCCCCGCCCTCGGTCTGGCCCTGCATTTCCAGAGCACCGCTCCGCCCGCCCCCCCAGAGGGAGAGAGAGAGAGACTCAGGCTCAGCAAGAGGCAGGCGTGGAAGAGGAGGAAAGAAGAGTCCGAGCCTGAGGCTGAAGACGAGAGACTGACCGACAGAGCTCCAGAGAGCGACAGAAGTTTGCTAAGTGAAGAGGAGTCAGGAGCTCCCAGGACTGCTAGCCAGAGCCCGCAGCGGACACTGCCCCCTAACCCAGCCCCGGCCCCAGCCACCCCTGCCCCACCGGGCCCGCTCCGGACCCAGTCCCAGACATCTGGAGGCGCTACACGCCGCCCGCAGCCCTGCCCTCCAGCCCCAGGCTCGGGACTCCCGACAGCTTGTCTTAGCCACTTCCCCAGACTTCGCCCGAAGCCCGAAGCGATCATGATGAATAACAGTAACTACCCCGAGGGCCTGGGCGAGGAGATGGAGGAGATGCCGTCCACAGAGAAGGACCTGGCCGAGGACGCGCCGTGGAAGAAGATCCAGCAGAACACCTTCACCCGCTGGTGTAACGAGCATTTAAAGTGCGTGGGCAAGCGCCTGGGGGACCTCCAGAGGGACCTGAGCGACGGTCTGCGCCTCATCGCCCTGCTCGAGGTGCTGAGCCAGAAGCGCATGTACCGCAAGTTCCACCCACGGCCCAACTTTCGCCAGATGAAACTCGAAAACGTGTCCGTGGCTCTGGAGTTCTTGGAGCGGGAGCACATCAAGCTCGTGTCCATCGGTCAGTACGTGGGGAGGGACTGGTCGGGACTGGACGGGGTGGTGTGGGGAAAGAAGGAGCCTAGGCAGCCTATGCCCACGCGGGGGCGGGAATGCTCGAGGGCGGAGGCAGAACCTTCCCGGGTCCGTGGTGCAGGGTGGTGTCCACGCGCGGAGTGCGAGAAAGGGGACCTTGGGGCTTTCCATTGGCCGGTGGAAAGAGCCTGGGGGAGGAGCTTTCTGTGGTGGAACCTCCTGGGCTCGAACCCACTGGCTATTGGGAGAGCCCTTGGGGTTCGAGTTAGGGTGGGGTAGTCAGGGGAAGCCTAGTGGGGAGTGGAGCGGAAAGAGGGTTCAGCTCCTAGGACAGAGAAAGTCACTGGCACCCATATCTCACAGCCCCTGACACACTCCTACCCACAGCAGCCCTAAGGCACAGTACTTTTTCCTCCAGTCACAGACACACACCCCTTAGCTACACAAGGAAGGGCTACACCAACATATGCCTCACCCCTTCCTCTCCTTTTCTCCCCCCCCATTCCCGACACATCCCAACTTGGCACCTGCACCTGCATTCACGTCTCTCTTTAAAGCCCTCTCTGCCTTCCATGCCAGACCCTTGCTAACAGGTCCAACAGTTCTGGGATCTTCTTGCTCCTTAGTTTCCCCTTCCGGAAATTAACAGGCACCTCAAAAGCACCTGTCCCTCTCTTCAGCATTTTTGTGGTCACTAAAGCAGTAAATTTAAGTGTAAGGTTTAGGGAAGACCAGGAGGCAGGATAGCAGCCACTCCCGGTCTTGGTCTGCCATTGTGAGGAGTGATCTGTGACGGGATGGTGAGGTTGCTCCCCAGAGTTCCTTTTAAATGAGGTGAAGGTGTTGGGGGCTGGGGTAGCCTTGTGGTACTGAAGGAAGCAATGACATCTTCTCCCTCCTCTTGTCCCCCATGCTAGGCATGTGCCTGGCAGCTGGGCCCAGCCCCTGGGGGCCTTTCCAGGAGGGGGGGGGAAGGGGGTAGGACCCAGCCTTTGAAACCTAAAAAGGCACTGAGTGAGCATAGGAAACATTAACCCCTGCCTGTCCTTACTCTTCCTCTACCTACCTAAGAAGGGTCTTCCTTTCAGATCCATTCTCCTTTCCTACCCCCCTCCCCAAGCAAAGGGCAGGAAACAAGGGAGGAGTTCCCATATACAGAGAAGGGGGGGTATAAATGTTGAGTGTAACCATAGCCTGAAGTTGTGTGTGAGGAGGGTTCACAGCTGGAAGTGTGGGTGTGTGTGTGTGGTGGGGGGGAGAGAACCAGTAACATCTGCCTGGAACTTAGACGAGCTCTGAGAAAGGAGAATTCCCTTCTCCTGGTTTCTATCAGGACAGGGCTGTGTGGGGGAAGGGAAGGGGAGAAAGAGAGGGAGGAGAGGGCAGCCACCAAACTAGGGAGCTGTGGATGTGATGTAAGAGTATGGTTATGGAGAATTCTCATACCTTATGATCTGCTGTTTAAAAAGGACACGTCTATGCTATCAGTTAAAAATAAGGACCCTCCCCCATCGGAGTGCCCTCCACAGTTCTGTGGAACCCAGAAGTGGCTCTGTATGTGGAAGACAGTAGCGTATGATGGGGTCTCTGCACCAGAGATAAGGGTAGCTAGGGGCCTGAAAGGGTGAATTCTTCATAGTGGGAGGTAAGGAGAGACATTCCCACTTAATCCTGCTGTCTGTTGGGCCCAGTATTCTCCCTTGAGCCACTACTAACACTGGGCCTGCCTGAATTAGCAGCTGAGGTCAGCATGGGGCCCCTCATCCTGTCCAGTCCCCTCCCTGGACTTCATGAGCTCCTTCCCCAATGACCGCCGTCCCCCTACCCCACCCCCACTGCCTGCCCCAGACTGGAAATAGCATGGCCTGGTTGTGACACAGCAGATGTCTCTGAGTTTTCCAGAAGGACAGGCCATGTTGGAGCAGGGGTGAGGGTGGGGGTGGAGGAAGAAGAGGGATGCCACTGAGGCAGAGGATAGAGGGAACTTAAAAGGTTATGGATGAGTGGGGGATGCAGAGAAGACCAGTGGAGTCTGAACAAGTGGGGTTATGGAGGGTATAAGGAACCATCTCAAAAATACCTGACCTGATTTAATCTGAGAAGTGGGATTCATTGAAGAAAGAGCAGTGTTGAAGCCTCAGTGGTAGGCTGAAAGCAGATGATAGGGCTAGGGGCATGCATAAGCAGAGCTTATGAGTGGGAAGGGTCCTGTTCTTCAGAAACTCACACCGAATCTATCTGGAGATAGAAATTATTCCCCAAACTCTCAGCCTTATCCACCACCTCCAACCTCCATCTAGGGGCCTCATCCTCCCTGACCTCTCTCCACATCTCCACAAAAAGTTTTCAGCCCAAACAGCCTCACAGACCTCACAGATGGAGCCTGGCCCCGAGTGGAGAGAGCTCACAGAAGACTGGGGAGGGGATGAGCTGGTGTTAGAGGGAAAAGGAGGAGCTGATTTGGGCAACGGGAGGAGAGAAGGATCAAGACAGAGAATTTTTGCTTCCTGTGGGGAAGGAGGAGAGCTGTTCACTGTCTGGGCCAAGTGGCTCTCACACATCTATGAGATAAGATGTCAGCAATGCAGCTCCAGGGGTTAGGAGGGAGGGAGGGGAGAGAACCATTGACAATCAAGGGGTCTGCCCAGCTGTGAACAGATGTGAAGAGCTGACTTTCTGCCCTCTGGTGCTATTCTGCCAACTCTTGTCAACCTCTTTCCTGCCCATTTGATTGTGGGGGGAGACCCTGACACCAGGGTAGGGGCCTGACTCAGCTTTTTCCCGTTGGCATTGCTGACCCAAGATGTCTCTGCCTGGGTATCAGAAACTAGAATTCTCTGGTTTTTCCCTTATCCCATGTCTTTGAGGGAGTGAAGGCCCAAGAAAGTCCAGCTCTTTCTCTCCTGTACTCTTCGCCAGGCACGGATCCTGTCATCTCTGGGCAAGGGAGATTTGGAGCCAGACCCCACTGCCCAGGCCTAGGATAGGGGTAAAGAAGAAGGCTACCTTGAAAGGGAGGAAGGCTGTAAAGGGATTTTAGGCTGGGCTAAAGGTGATATTGTCTCCTTCCTGCCTTCACCTCAGCCTCCCCTCCCCCAGGACCTGTGAACAAAGAGTCTAGTGAGCCAACCTTGTCTCTCAGCTGTTCCCCAGTTGCCATTCCTTCTCTCAGAGCCAACAGCTGGGGGGTAAGGGTGGGAAGAGGGAGCAGAGAGGGGGGACATGAGGGAGTGGCAGCTGTCCCAATACGTCCCTCAGTTCATCCTTTTCCCTTCTCTCCTGCTATTGGGGGTGGGTGGGGCTGAGATCTCAAAGGGGCCATTTGTTGATGGAACTTTTCTAACTTTTATGGGGAGTGGATGTGTTTGGGAGAAGCCTGTGGGTAGGAGCCAGGTAGAGAGGGAGATTGGGAACAATCGAGAAGAATCTTGCTTCCTAGTTAATGGTCGGTTTGTTCCCTGCCCCCAGCCCTCTCCCTAGCCCATGGCTAACTTCAATGTCTGGCCTGGTGCCGGTTGCTGGGGGAGACAAGTTTTCCTTCCCAGCAACCAGGACCCATCTCGGCCCCTACCCCCAGCTATAACATCTCCTTCCTCCCAGAGGGCATCCCCTCCCCTTCTTCTTCTTTCTTTATGTGTGCAAACACTGGCATTTGAAGGGAAATGTGGGCTGCTTTGTATGAGATTCTAAGGGTTCCTACCCCACCCTCATTAGGGTGTCAGAAGTGTGAGTTTCTGCAACACTTGTATGTGTGTTTGTGTCTGTTGTATGAGAGAGAGGAGAGGGTGAGAACAGTCTGGGGGAGCGAGTGTGTCATGGAATCCAAGAGCTGCCAAACTATTGTGCTGTAGAGTCCAGGGGCCAGGGGAAAAGGGTGGGGGGAGGGGAACTGATGGGGAAGGAAGGATGAATCAGTGAAAGGAGTATGTGGAGGGGTGGGGGAGTGTGAGGAGATGAGACCAGAGGGACTCAGCCCAAGAGAGTGAAAACTTTCTCTGGGTTTCTCCTCCAAGCATCAGGGGGTATCCCCAGGCCTCCCATGGTTTTTCCCCAAAGATAGGGAAGGAAGGGGAGGGGTCCGTCCAGTTCTTTTGCACTCCTGTTTTCCTTTTTTGCCTCAGCTGATTCTTAGTCAGGAAAAGAAAGGGGTAGAAAGTTGGGGTTATTCAGAAAAAAGTCTCAGTGTTATTTCTTATCCATGCTCCTCTCTGCCCCCAGTAATTACTGTAAACAGTCTTGGCTACCCCTTCTCCACCCAATCCCCCCTCCAAAAAAAAAAAACAAAACCATTCCTCAGGAAGCTGACAGGTTTCTGGCCTATGTCTGGCTTCATGAACAAGCAGGGTTTCGGGGAAACAGTGTCCAGTTGTGATTGGCGCTTGAATATCCTCAGATAGGACTGGGGGAGGGGGGAGAGTGATAATTTGGTTATTAAAACAAGGTTTCTCTAATCCTGGAAAGGAAGTTACAACTTTTGATTGTACAGAAAATTAGGTGGCATTGGGCCAGGGGGAGGGGGAGATTTCTGAGACTAAGAAGCTCCCAAACCACAAGCTGATGTCCTCTTCCCAGCTAGTGCATAAGAAATTCAACTGGCTTCTATACTTGCCCCCACCCTAAGCCTTGAACATGAGATAATTCAGTTTTCTTATTCCTCACTCCCAGCTTCTCTAGCTCCAAAGACCTTTTTACTTGTTCAGGTTATATTTTGGTCACAGCCAGAATCAGTTTCAACCCTTCCCCTCTCACGAATTTTGGGAAACGAGGCAGGGACCAGCTAGCTGTTTCAGACCCTCTGCCTCAATGACACCATTGCTCACAAATCTGGGCCCTGGCTCAAGTATTTGTCCCTCTTCTTGAAGCATCTCTAGGAACAGCTGGTACTGACCCTGGGCCCCTTTTTAGGGGTTGGGGGAAGGAGGGGAATTAAAGATGAGGATGGAGCCAACAATCCAACCAAACTAACATTCTCTGTTTACCATCTTTGTGCCTTTGTGTGAGCCACCCCCAGTGTCTAGAATTCACTTCCTCGTCATTTCCACAGTCTCTCAGTCTGTTCAAGCATCACCTTCTACACAAAGGTTTCTTAATTTTCATAATGTTCCCAACTGCTTGGCCTTCTTTCCTTAACTACCTTGTATTTATTTTGTATCATTTCTGGGCATATGCACACCTACAAACACACACACATACATATGTAGACAGTGTCCTAGTGGATAGAGAGCTGGCATTAAAGCCAGAGAGACTTGGGCTCATGTCCCACCCTTGAGACAACTGATTTTGTGACTCTGGGCGAGTCACTTAACCTCTCGATGCTCTAAGATTATAAATGACAGAAAAGGTGTTGATCTGCATTAGTGATCTATACACAATCATATGTGTTCATATATATATATGTGTAAGGACCAGAGCAATGTGTATCGTATACACATATGCATATACATATATGAACATGTATGTCTGTATAACCACATTGATGTCCATGTTATCTCCTCTGATGGAATGTAAACTCTTTGAGAACAGGGACTGTTCCATGCTTTACCTTAGAATGTCCAGCACCTCACATATTGTCCAGCACACAGTAGGTCTTTAATAAATACTTGTTGAGCTGTCAATCGATCAATGAGATGAGCGGTGTGAGGGAAGGCAGGGTTTCTGGGAAGGCTGCAGAGGGAATGACTTCTCTTATGACACTTCTCCCCACAGACAGCAAGGCCATTGTGGATGGGAACTTGAAGCTCATCCTGGGTCTTATCTGGACCCTGATCCTTCACTACTCCATTTCCATGCCCATGTGGGAGGATGAGGATGATGAAGACGCTCGCAAACAAACCCCCAAGCAGCGGTTACTTGGCTGGATCCAGAATAAGGTGCCTCAGCTGCCCATCACCAACTTCAACAAAGACTGGCAAGATGGCAAGGCCCTGGGGGCCCTGGTGGACAACTGTGCCCCAGGTAAGAGATGCTGTGGCTACGAGGAGGGTTTTGAGGAAGCCTTCATTCTATGATAACATAGAATCTGGATGTCTTGGGGGAGGGGGGAGAGCTGGGAAGTATAAGAGTCCTTTATTGTGGAGCTCTTTCATATTATGGAATCAGAACTGATCAGCTGTTCTTTCTACTTTCTATCTACATTAGGCAGAAGATGGAAGGAAACAGGACAGGGATTATAGCAAGAAGGTTTCGAGTTAGACCCAAGGAAGCATTTTCTTTCTAGAAGCCAGAGTAATGAAACATTGAAGCTATTAAAGAAGGGAGGTTGTGGGGTTTCTGTCCCAAAATGCCCTTGATAGTGGGGTGACTAGTCTTAAATCATTGATATAGACCTAGAAGGGAACTTAGAGGCTTTCTAGTTCAAACTTTTCATTGTACAAATGAGGTAACTGGGGACAAAGGAGGAGTGAGTTGAAGTGACTTAGTCAAGTCACGGAAAAAAATCTAGTAGATTTTCATCAATGTAGGGAACTCTCAATGTGGACCCTGCTTTTCCGCTTGTCTGTACCTTGAGTCTTAGAGAGGGGTCCTAGCAGTGGGGTGGGCAGGTTGGGAGGTTAAGTGACTTGTCCCTGGTTGCATAGCTAGTGCATGCCAGAGACATGACTTGAACCTAGGTCTCTCTGACCCCAAGACTGAACTTTATCCACTATGCTGTGTCACTTCTTACTAACAAACATACAAATAGGAAGTATCAGAGCCAGGATTCAAACACAAGTAGCCTGTCAGAGTCTAAGTTTATTCCTTCGAAGAATCCCTATAGATGTGTGTGGGAGGGAATCTTCTGTTACAATGGAAGCAGTGCTTTCATTACACAGCTAGGACTGAAAACCCTTTACCACTCGCCATGTCCCTCCCTACCCCTGTACTTCTATCCCATGAGAGGAGGCCACTGAACAGAGTACCAGAGATGGGGAAAATCAAAACCAAGAAGGAGCTAGGGAATGAATACGCAGTATCCTCAGAGAGCTAAGGATTTATGTTCCACG
>CM053597.1:92808064-92846943 GCA_028646575.1 Pseudocheirus occidentalis | reverse complement strand
GGTGGCCTGTCATGGATTCTACATTTTGGACTGGCCCCTTCCCCTGCCCACTCTCAATCAACCACTCCTCTTCCCCTTTCCTTCCCAGCCAGCCTGGGACTAAGGCCTTCCCTCACACTTTCCTTTCTGCTCTCTGTCTCTTAGGAGAGACCTTGGGGAATGCCTCGGAGTCCCACCAAGCTAGAAATTAAGACTTCTTTGTGACTTCAACAGAGGATCCCTCACTGCCCACGCCCATTATCCCTTTCAATGTCTTAGTCTCCTTGGAACACATGGTTGGAAATGGGGAGATGGTCTTATCATCCCACCAATGATAGTATGTTAGGTGCTTAGAGATCTGAGACTTGTTGCTGAGCTGGTAGGGGGGTATGTTTTCAGGATCAGAGTAGAAGCTGTGTCTGGGACTGGAATGCTGCCTTTTCTTGTCTTTCCCTAGGGTCAACTTGAGTGTGTTATGGGCTATTCCTAAGGATGGTAGGTAGCATTCTTGAGGTTTCCTTTCCTAGAGTCTGGTATGGGGTCTGGCCTAAGGCTGGCCTGAGAAGAGCACTGGTACCAGGCAGAGTCAGCCTGGGAGCAGAAAGAACTCATTGTTGGCCTAAGTCAGAGCTGCCTGTGTTGGTTCCAACCTTAACTATGCCTCTTTGGGTGGGGGCATCCTCAGGGTCTCTGCAAGAGTCTGCTTAGGTAGAAATGTCTTTGGGAAGGGGGAAGGAGGTCTGTCCAGCTTTTTTGGGTAAGCAGCTGTCCTGGATTCTGTATAGCTGGTTATATCCCAGCTCATCTTGACTTCTGCATCTGTAAAATAAGAGAGCTGGATTAGAAGCTATCTAAAGTCTTTGCCATCTCTAATTCACCATTCCCTCCCTCCCTCTCCTCAGGCCTGTGTCCCAATTGGGAGGCATGGGATCCCAACCAGCCAGTGGAGAATGCCCGAGAGGCGATGCAGCAAGCTGATGACTGGCTAGGGGTACCACAGGTACTAGTATGGGGAGCAAAAAGAGGGCATGGGGGGGAGAGGCTGGTATCAAGGTGAGGATGTGAGTACAAGTGGGGAGTAGATGGGCTGGTAGGAGAGGCCCTAAGGAAAGAGCTGTAGAGTCAGGGTGAGAGCTGTAACTCTCTTGGGGGAGACATGACCAGGAACAGAAGGTAAGGAGCTAGGCCCTTGTAGAAGGGGGTCTGTCTTAATGGTGACCTCTCACCTTCCCCATGGCAGGTGATTGCCCCTGAGGAGATCGTGGACCCCAATGTGGATGAGCACTCCGTCATGACCTACCTGTCCCAGTTCCCAAAGGCCAAACTCAAACCTGGAGCTCCTGTTCGATCCAAGCAGTTGAATCCTAAGAAGGCCACAGCCTATGGACCTGGTATATAGTCCTAGCTCCTGAGGGTACCCTGCCCTGGCCCCATCACAGGGCCGTATGGAGGAAACACACCTCTGTCACTTAGAGATCTCCTGGGGCTCCGTCATACTTTGGGGATTCTTTCTGCCAGAGCCGTGTCTTCTCTCATCTGTCTCTCCCAATCCCCTTTCCCACAGGCATCGAGCCTCATGGGAACACAGTGCTTCAGCCAGCCCATTTCACTGTGCAAACAGTGGACGCAGGACTGGGGGAGGTACTTGTGTACATCGAGGACCCTGAAGGCCACACTGAAGAGGTACGATAAAGGAAGGCTTTGGGAGGAGCGGGGGGCTGGAACAGCATCCTCCCTGCTGGACTTCACTGCCGTCTTGTGTAAATTATAGGAGATTGTTTCCATGTACCTCCATGTGTACCACAGGAGAGTTAGGGAAGGGTTAGATTTAGTACCTGAGTGCTTAATAATTCCTGTCTTCTCAACAGGCCAAAGTGGTTCCCAATAATGACAAGGACCGGACCTATGCTGTCTCCTATGTCCCTAAGGTGGCAGGGCTACACAAGGTATCTCCATACAACCCCCACCCCGGCCCCACTCTCCCACCCTTCTGTACTTCCTCAGCTCTATAACTGGTCATGTCTTAATATCCATCTGTCAAACTTCCGTATTCCTTCCTGGTCTCCAGTGCAGGAATTCGAAATGACCAAACTCAAAGTTTGACTAATTAACAAGCCTAGGATGACTTTGGAGGGAAGTCCCTAGTATTCCAGGAACATCTTCTTGGCCCTAAGCTATTTAACTTTTTCATTAATGGGTTTTATAAAGGAATAGATTACATACTTGTTAGATTTGTAGATGATATGAAATTGGTAATACCTCTTGATGACAATCACAAATGTGACTAATAGGTCATACAGTTAAAAAGTTAGATGAGTCAGGATTCAAAAAAGATCCTGAAAGGCTAGTAGGACAGCAGGTTAAATCTAATTAGATTACATTTAATAGAGATTAATGTAAAATCCTAGATTTAAGTTCAAATAATTAACTTTCACCAATATTGTCTGGGGGAGGTATAGCTAGATAAGTATAGAAAAAGATCTCAGGGTATTAGTGGACCACAAGCCCCCCAAAATGTAATCATGAATAATAATAATGCAGTTTGGGGCTGCATTGAGAGATGTAGTGTGCAAGATTAGGAAGGCGATGGTCCCACTGCATGCACCCTGCCCTGAATGGACAACATAGTGGCATATTTTATTCAGATCTGGACACCGTATTTTAAGGATACCAACACACTGGGAAGTATACGGAGGAGGATAAAGTTGGTGATGGGGCTAGAGACCATGCCCTGTTGAGATTAACTGAAGGAATTAGGAATGTTTAGCCTAGAGAAAGGAAGATTTAGAAGGCTGTCTTCCCCTGTCTGAAGTGCTTTAGCCTGCAGAAGAAGCACTAGTCATGTTCTGTTTGGTCCCCAAGAGAAAAACTAGGAACAAGTGGGAGGTGTAGAGAGGCAGCTTTAGACTAGATGTAAGGAAAGACTTCCTAGGGGTTTGTTGTTGTTCAGTTGTGCCTGACCCTTCATGACCCCATTTGGGGTTTTCTTGGCAAAGATACTAGAGTGGTTTGCCGTTATCTTCTTCAGATCTTTTTTACAAATGAGGAAACTGAGGCCAACAGGGTTAAGTGACTTGCCCAGGGTCATACTGCTAGTAGATGTCTGAGGCTGGATTTGAACGCGGGTCTTCTTGACTCCCGGGTGCTCCGTCTGTGGTCCTGGGGCCACCTAGCGATCCTTCCTAGGGGTTAGAGCTGTGCACCAATGGAAGGGGCTGCCTCTGGAGGAATAGTGGATTTGCCGTCTGGAGGTTTTCAAATGGAGACTGGATAACCCTTAAGGGCCGGACATATTTTCTTCATTAGGCTCAGGTTCTGGTTGAGGTCTTTTTCAGTTTGTAATTCTGGGTGCCTGTTTTGTCCCCCTGCCCTGTAGGGTAGACGGGTCCCCCAGTATTTAGTGTCACCATGCTCCCCTACCCCTTACTATCCCACCTTGAACCTTTGACCTCTGACTTCCCAGGTGACAGTGCTCTTTGCCGGCCAAAATATCGAGCGCAGCCCCTTTGAGGTGAACGTGGGCATGGCCCTGGGTGATGCTAACAAGGTGTCAGCTCGAGGACCTGGACTGGAGCCAGTGGGCAATGTGGCCAACAAACCCACCTACTTTGATATCTACACTGCAGGTATGGAGTTCTGGAGGTCAGGGTGGGAGTGCCATTGGCTAGCGAGGATTCTACACTGCTGTGAGGGAGAGGAAAAGGGGAGGAGGAGAGGAAGGGAGAAGGGGAGGAAGAGAGATATAAAGGTCCCTGAGTTATCCCTGGCAGGGGAATTGAGGAAGGGTGTGGAAAAAAGGAGCAGCGAGGAATGTGAAGGTGCCCAGGTCCATGTTCCATCAGACCTAATTGTACCAGGAGCAGGTTACAAAAGAAGGAGGGGGGGGGGGGGAGAAAAACAGAGACAAACAGACAGAGACAAAGAGAGAGACAGAGAGAGTTAGGTTTTAGGAAGGGGGCAGGGTAGACCATCTAAAACCAGAAACTGATACCTGTGCCTTCCCTGACAGGGGCTGGGAATGGCGATGTTTCCGTGGTGATTGTTGACCCTCAGGGTCGGCGGGACACAGTGGAAGTGGCTTTGGAGGATAAGGGTGACAGCACCTTCCGCTGCACCTACCGGCCTGTGCTTGAGGGGCCCCACACAGTGCACGTGGCCTTTGCTGGGTCCCCCATCAGTCGAAGCCCGTTCCCTGTTCATGTGGCTGAAGGTGAGCACTTGTCCCTTTCCCGCTCCTGACCGTCCCTGCTGGGGCCTGGGCAGAGTTTGTGGTTGCCTATGAGATAGATAGATACTGTATGTAGGAAGAGAGTTGTTGAACCTAAGGGTGCTTATTGGACTCCTAGAATGAGAAAGCAATGAAAGTAGGGGGACTTACAGTCCAAAAGACGGTGGGTCAGTGAAGAGCCACGTTTGGGAGCAACTGCGCTGTACAAGGGGTAGAGCTGTTAAGTGGACCCTACCTGAAGGAATTAAGGAGGATAGCTACACACAGGGACTGAGAAGACACACCAGGACTGCTTACCATTCTAGGACCCGCGCAGGCTGGTGACACTGAACACTCATTCTTTCCCCTGTCCTCAGACCTCCTGATGCTGGTTACCCCCTCCATACCCACCATCCACAAGGCCAAGAAAGTACCACCATGTTAGTACTATCAAGCTAGTTCAGAGGTGGGACTTAGCTGGTCACCTCGTGCACAGCTGTCTGGCACTACCTGTGTTCCTTGGCATGGCCCAGGCCTTATGAGATTCCCTCCTTCCCCGGGTATTCCATGGCAAGATCTGAATAGTGTGTCATTGATTGGGTTCTCTGCCATACTGTGTGTTCTGTGGCAGGACCAGGGCCCCTTGCTAGTGCCCTATCTGTGGCAGGATCATGGCTCCTTACCAATGCCCAAGATCTGTGGCAAGACTAGGGCTCCTTGCCAGTGCCCATGATCTGTGGCAGGATCAGGACTCCTCACTAGGGCCATTGATCTGTGGCAGTTCCAGGGCTCTTTTCCAATGCCCATGATCTGTGGCAGGACCAGGGCTCCTTGCCAGTGCCCATGATCTGTGTCATTGCCTATGTTTCATGGCGTACTTAACTCTTTACGAACTAGAGGTAGCCCTGAGATGTGCAGAGGATCTCTGGGGATGGGGAAAGTGTTCTGCCTGATGGTTCTGTGTCTTACTGCCAATCCCACTAGTTCTAAGTGTTGGTGTCACTGAAGAATCTTCCTCAGGGCCCAGAGGAGCCTCTACTACTCATCATAAGGACACCCCATACTGCTTTGGGCGCCAGCCACTGTGTGGGCAAACCTGTTGGCCAGGGGAGAGGGTAGATGGGGGTGGGTCTTGAGGGAGTCTTGTGGGGCTGTATGTCAGTATAGAAGTTGCATGAATAGACAGTGAAGATCTTGATGGTCTGCATGAGAATATGGGTCCTGATAGCCACAGAAAGGAAGGTATGATCAGATAGCATGCTGCTGAGGGTGAGGGGCAGGGATCCTGTTGCCTAAATGAGAAGTCTCCCACCTGGCCCCTCCAAAGCTACTACTCTGACCCCTCCCTCCACAGCTTGCAACCCAAATGCCTGCCGGGCAGCAGGCCGGGGCCTCCAGCCCAAGGGTGTCAGAGTGAAGGAGGTTGCAGATTTCAAGGTGTTCACCAAGGGTGCGGGCAGTGGAGAGCTCAAAGTCACTGTAAAAGGGCCAAGTAAGTGGGAAGTGGGGAAAGAGGGCGGGGGGAGAATGGGGAAATAGAGAAAAAATCTGGCCAGCAACCCTGAGCCCTTCTGAGGGGGGCAGATATGGGGGCGCTGCCCCTCCGTCTGCCGACCTACTAAAGAACACCAACCACTGCTACCAATTCCCGGGGTTCTTGTGAAGATACAATGAGAAAATACATGTGAAATAACTTTGAAAAGTAATAATAATGCTAAAGAAATATAAATCAGCATGATTTTTATCTATTATCTCTCCATATAAGAACAGTATCTTCTTTTGATATGTCCTATTGAGACCCATGGGCTCTCCCTTTCTATGATGAGTCCCTAAAATCCTTTTCCTCCATGGAGAAATGTGGGGGGAGAAGGGAGGTAGACTCTCACAGTACTGTCTGTCTTCCCATAGAGGGTACGGAGGAGCCAGTGAAGGTGCGTGAGGCAGGCGATGGAGTGTTTGAATGTGAATACTATCCTGTGGTCCCTGGAAAGTATGTGGTCACCATCACATGGGGCGGCTATGCCATCCCACGAAGGTAAGTCCTCATGTGCTTCTCTGTTCCCAAGCCAGGCCCCAGCAGCACTGAATAGTGTTGGGATTGGGATCTCCTTTGCTGTGCAATGTTAGGCTCACAAGATCCCAGGATTAAGTCCCAAGGCTGGGAGCTGAGACTGCTGGCTCCTAAACCCAGGATTGGCTTGTTTGACCCTTTCAAACTTGGTCTGTTCTGTGCCTTAACAAAGGAAAGGAGAGGGGAGTCCTTACCCTTTAACAATGGAATTCCCTCCATTTGTGGGGATGAGGCAATCCCAGACTCCCCTTTTTTCTTCCTGGGACCTTGAAATGGATCTTTTCCCTTCCTAGGATCTTCACATAAAATAGGTTAACTTTCTTATTCTGTATAGTAGGGAATATAAGAAAGTCAGGTATGTTCGGGCTGAAATGTGCAAAAGGGAAAGGGGAAACTTTGAAAGAACAATTCTTTCCTGTCCTGACAGAAGTTCCTTCCCTCCTTCTCTCTCTCCCTCCCTTCTTCCTTCCACCTTTCCATCCTTCTTTCTCTCTTTTTCCCAGTCCCTTCGAGGTACAGGTGAGTCCTGAGGCTGGAATCCAGAAAGTGCGGGCCTGGGGCCCTGGCCTGGAGACGGGCCAAGTGGGCAAGTCAGCTGACTTTGTGGTGGAGGCCATTGGCACCGAGGTGGGAACGTTGGGTAAGTGACCAGGGGAGAGAGGCCGAGGATGCCCAGTGAGTGACAGGGGAACGGAGATGGGAATGCTGGCTGTCATCAGGCCAGGGCCAGGAGCGTCTAGGGGTCACACCTTTTGTCTGTCCCTTCCTCTCTGCTATTCAGGCTTCTCCATTGAGGGACCATCCCAGGCTAAGATCGAATGTGATGACAAGGGAGACGGCTCGTGTGATGTGCGTTACTGGCCTACGGAGCCAGGGGAGTACGCTGTCCACGTCATTTGTGATGACGAAGATATCCGTGACTCTCCCTTCATTGCCCACATCCAGCCTGCCCCCCCAGACTGTTTCCCAGACAAGGTACTGACTGGTTCTGGTGATCTGGGCTTAGCCCTTTGTGAATGAGGCTAGAGCCTTCCAAACCAACATTCACCTTTCTTTTGTCCTTCAACTTGCTGTAGGTGAAGGCCTTTGGACCAGGGCTAGAGCCTACAGGCTGCATTGTGGACAGACCAGCAGAGTTCACCATTGATGCCCGTGCTGCTGGCAAGGGTGACCTCAAGCTGTATGCCCAGGTAAGAACATCATCCTGGGTCTCTTGACCTTCTGGTGATTATCAAAGGCTTTAAAGGAGAAAGAGGTTCAGTTCAAAGACAAAGAATTCTCCAGCTCAAACATTATTAGGCATTATTGGGGCATGATAGCATGGAATGTGATTGTTGAATAATGGGGATATTTCAGGGGTTGGTTTGATTCTGCCAAGAGATCAATGGCTGAAGTTGGGGGTTCTTCCTGTACTTAGGTCCTGTGGTATGTATCTGCTTATTTTTATAGGATGCTGAAGGCTGCCCTATTGATATCAAGGTGGTTCCCAATGGAGATGGCACTTTCCGATGCTCCTATGTGCCCACCAAGCCCATCAAACATACCATCATTGTTACATGGGGAGGGGTAAACGTTCCCAAGAGCCCCTTCCGGGTATGTCTTCCTAATTCCCACCCAGAATTCATGTGATTTCCTCTTCCCCCAATAGTGACCTGCATCCTAGACATGTACTCTCTAGGTGCCAGTGAGAGGGCACCCCCCAGGCATACTGCTTTCTTCCCTACCCTCAGGACCTTTTCAGAAAGACTGAAATTTATCTGAGATCCCAGGCTAGGGGAGATGAGGACTTGTAGGAACTGCTGATCTTCTTGGAAGGGAATGGATATCTTAGCACTTCATGTCAGGCATTGTTATTTTACAGGTAAATGTTGGGGAGGGCAGTCACCCTGAGAAGGTGAGAGTGTATGGTCCAGGAGTAGAGAAGACTGGCCTCAAGGCTAATGAACCAACCTACTTTACTGTGGACTGCAGTGAAGCTGGACAAGGTATTCGGGTGGAGATTGGGCTGAGAAGTGGTGGGTCGAAGGATGGTTGTGGCTAAATGAAAAGTGGTAAAGGGGGAGCAGGGTAAGGTCTAAGAAAGAGAATATAGACTATTAGAAGAAGAAGAGTATTAGAATTCTAGTTCACTCCCTCTGTACCTTTATAGATGAGGAAACTGAGGTCCTGCTGAAGGTCACATACTGTAATAAACGCGGCTGAAAAGCAAGCTGTACATAATAGAGATTCACAGTTTCATGTGCAATCCTGTCTTCTACTACGTATATGGAAATGCTTGTTTTATTTGATGTTTGTTAAGAAAGAAAAAAAATGTTCTTAAAAGTCTCCAAAGAATAACATGGTTGTGACTACTTGCATGGGGTGGGGGTAGAGGGTAGTCAGGAAGGGCTTCGCTGGTGCCCCCATGGCCGTGACAGTAACCAGGCTCTTCTCCCATCAGGGGATGTGAGCATAGGCATTAAGTGTGCCCCAGGTGTCGTGGGTCCTGCTGAAGCCGACATTGATTTTGACATAATCAAGAATGACAATGATACCTTCACAGTCAAGTACACGCCTCCTGGGGCTGGCCACTACACTATCATGGTGCTGTTTGCTAACCAGGTACTGCCCTTTCCCTTCCTAGTCAAGGATGGCTCCTTCTCTCTTCTTCACCTGTCCCATAAGCCCCAACCTTTTAAAAGTGAGTAATACACTTGTAAAGATGTTGTGTTTTTCAGGCACATATCCTTAGGAGATGGGAAACAGAGAAGAGGGGAATGTCAGTAGTGCCCCAAGTTCTAGGGTGGACATTGTCAGCTCTGGGTTCCCTTAACAGGTTTCCCCCAGCAATTTTGTCTCCATCCTCTGCCTCAGTTTCTCCCTTATCAGATAATCTCTTCTCCCTTCCACTATCCTGCCTTTCATTTGTCTGGTAAGGAGCTAGCTGAGCCAGTGGGACATCTATGGCCAGTCCCCTCTTGTGGCTACCACTGACTCTGTTTAGGAGCCCATGTGCTGGGGCTGGGGTATCTGAGAGTATTTGGCTGGGAAGGGACTGTAGAATTCTAACCTGCCCCTTTACCCTTTCCTCTCCTAGGAAATCCCAGCCAGTCCCTTCCACATCAAAGTGGACCCATCCCATGATGCCAGCAAGGTCAGAGCCGAGGGTCCAGGGCTCAGCCGCACTGGTAAGTGCCAACCAGAGCTACCTCCTGCCCCTGCCACCTTGGGAGGAAAAATTGGGCCTGCATAGCCCCTTGGTTTCCTGCACTTTTCTTACTGTTTCTTCTGCCCCTCCCTCCCCTTGGGTTCCCAGGTGTGGAAGTTGGAAAGCCAACACACTTTACGGTGCTGACTAAGGGTGCTGGTAAGGCCAAGCTGGATGTTCACTTTGCTGGGGCAGCAAAGGGAGAGGCTGTTCGAGATTTTGAGATCATTGACAACCATGACTATTCCTACACTGTCAAGTATACGGCGCTCCAGCAGGCAAGTTTCCTTCTTCCTGCCCCTCTCCTGCATCCCAGCCTTGACCACAAAGCTGCCATAATATCTCCAGGGCCCAGGTCTTACCCCTTCTTCTCAAGACCATTCTGTCCCTCCTTAACTCTTACCCTCCCCATTTTCTTCAAGTCTGATAATTCCCTTTCCTCAGTCACTATGACTTTGGTTTAATCTGTTTCTTCATCTTTAAAAGATGGTGATGATGGGGTTGGGGGGTAGAGTGCCCTCTACGGTCACTGCTGGCTATAACTCCCCATTTCATTCATCAGGGTAACATGGCAGTTACAGTGACTTATGGTGGGGATCCTGTTCCTAAAAGCCCCTTTGTGGTAAATGTGGCACCCCCTCTGGACCTCAGCAAGGTCAAAGTTCAAGGCCTTAATAGCAGTAAGTATATATGTGTGTGAGAGAAGCAATATTGTGTGCTAAGTGGGTGGGGTTGGTGAAGGGAGGAAGGGGAGATTGGTGAGAAGAGGGGGAAAGAGAAGCAGGGTTTGGAAGGAGCCGGAGTCTGTGATTTCTCTCCTGCTTATCACTGCCCCCTTGCCATCTGTCTCCTCCTCTACCTTCCGTGGCACAGAGGTAGCCGTCGGACAGGAGCAGGCATTCTCAGTGAACACTCGGGGTGCAGGCGGCCAGGGACAGTTAGATGTACGGATGACTTCACCCTCACGCCGCCCCATCCCCTGCAAGCTGGAGCCAGGAGGTGGAGCAGAAGCTCAGGCTGTTCGATACATGCCTCCCGAGGAGGGGCCTTACAAGGTGGACATTACCTACGATGGACACCCAGTTCCTGGCAGCCCCTTTGCTGTTGAGGGTGTCCTGCCCCCTGACCCCTCCAAGGTAAGATGGGCATGACCAGGATGGAACTGAGAGGGGCTGGCCATACTAGGGCTGGAGACAAAGTGAAGGCTGACTTTAGATGTAGACTCCAAAAGCCCTTCTCAGCCCTCGAGGAATAGCCCACAGAAGAGGGATCGGGCCTTGGTGGTAGATTTGAGTCCAATAGGTAGCTGAACCAAAGATCTTCCTTGCATTGTGCTTGGCCGTTGGTCCCTAAGTTTCTGCCTGTTTGAGTCTTAAATGTGACTTTGGGCAAATCAGATGAGCAAATTTTTGGCTCATCTGCAAAAATGAGGAAAATAATAGCACTTTGTTGTTGTGAGGTATTTTGCAAGCCTTAGAGAGCTCTCCAAGGCTAGGTAAACACTTACTGGGCATTTGCTATGGAATAGACATGGAGGTAGGTGCAATGGGAATACAGAGAAAGGAAAAACATGTCCTTGACCTTCAAAGCTTCTGTGATCTTGTGGGGAAGACAAGACTAAACCTACTAAATGAGGAATATAATAAAATAGCAAAAGACAGCCTAGGACAGTGGGTGGAGAGTTGGCCTTGGGATCTTCTGGGGTCAAGACCCACCCCAGGCACATACTGGCTCTTAGACCTTAGCCGGGTCACTGTTTAATGCTTAAGACCTAGGGTCTACACTGAAATTTCAGGAAGTTTGTGAACTTTGGATGGGAAAAAAAATTCATCTTTATTTTCAATAACCTCCAATGGAAGCTTAAGCATTTCTTTCAATTCTTTGAAAACATTACTCTGATGAGTCCATGTGTTTTACTAGTCTACTAAAAATGTTTAAAAGTTCTGCTTTCTCTAAGAACATAAGTTCTAAAGAAAGTACCAGCATACATAACAGTGTAGTTGTAAGGACTACATCCTCTGTCTGCTTTGCCTTGACTTAGCATAACTTAATGTTTTAAGGATTCAGAGAAGGGAGAGATTGTTATGGTGTGAAGTAGTCAGGAAAGTCTTCATGAAGAAGATAGGATTTAAGCGGGGCCTTGAAGGTTGGGCAGGATTTAGGTGGTAGGAGGGAAGGAGTAGTATTCCCACCCAGGGTGAATGGGGCTTATCTCCTTCTCCAAGGTCAAAGAACCCAGCACCCTATCTGGCCAGGACCTCTGAAAGATAGGATGACCCTGGGGAGGTGGCAGATGTTTGAGGGTCTAGAGTAAGCAAACCAGAGTACTCAGGGTGACCCAAGAGGCTGTCACCCCTAGAGTGTCTTCTGTCCCTTCCTTTTCCCCAGGTGTGTGCCTATGGTCCTGGACTCAAGGGTGGCTTGGTGGGCACACCAGCACCATTTTCTATTGACACCAAGGGTGCAGGAACAGGAGGCCTGGGGCTGACAGTAGAAGGTCCCTGTGAGGCCAAGATTGAATGCCAAGATAATGGAGATGGCTCATGTGCGGTAAGCTACCTGCCCACAGAGCCAGGCGAGTATACCATCAACATCCTCTTTGCTGAGGCCCACATTCCTGGCTCACCCTTTAAGGCAGACATCCGACCAGTCTTTGACCCTAGCAAGGTTCGGGCTAGTGGGCCTGGGCTGGAGCGAGGTAAGGCTGGTGAAGCGGCCACCTTCACCGTGGACTGCTCAGAAGCAGGAGAGGCCGAGCTGACCATTGAGATCCTGTCTGATGCTGGAGTAAAAGCCGAGGTGCTGATCCACAACAATGCCGATGGCACCTACCATATCACCTACAGCCCTGCTTTCCCTGGCACCTACACCATTACCATCAAATATGGAGGACACCCTGTGCCCAAATTCCCTTGCCGGGTTCATGTCCAGCCTGCGGTTGATACTAGTGGCATCAAGGTCTCTGGGCCTGGTGTGGAGCCCCATGGTGAGTGGAAAGATGGGGAACTAGAGATAAGTGGGAAGAAGTAAGGGTTATCAGGCTGGAAAAAGAGACTGGAAAGATAAATGTAGAAGATAAATAGGGGAGGAGGTTAGAGAAGTTAGAAAAGGGAGAAGTTAGAGAAGTTAGAAGTAAGGAGCTGGAAGAGAGGGCGTAGACGAGGGGGAATGTATGAGGGAAGGTGGTGGAGGAGTGAGAAGGAAGGGAATTGTTGATTGGCCAAATGAAGGAAGAGATAGCACAGTAAATCAGAAGGTTCTGGGCAAATCAGGTTGCCCCTGGGGAGATGTTGGGGGAAAACACTAGGTGAGGATTCAGGTGGATGCAGTCCCTCTAGCAGCCCAGGGTGGGAGTCTCTAAGTGTGGAAGGCGACCAGAGGACAACAGGGCTGCCTGCCACTGTGGGCTAGAAGGATGGAGGGCACAAGGAAAGGCTTATATAGGGGTACAAGCATGAGACAGTCAGGGCTTGGTTCAGAAAGCTAGGTGAGGGGCTGCAGCTATGGGGACAATGGAACCGTGGAAATGAGGGGAAAGACATCTGGATGGGACTCAAGTCTGATGGTGGGAAAAGAAAGTGCCTGGGCTTGTTTTTGAGAGGGTGTTGAGAAGGCCAACCTTCTCATCTTAATCTTCTGTCATGGCTCCCAGGTGTTCTCCGAGAGGTGACCACAGAGTTCACAGTTGATGCGCGATCCTTGACTGCTACAGGCGGGAACCACGTGACAGCCCGGGTGCTTAACCCATCAGGAGCTAAGACTGACACCTATGTGACAGACAATGGGGATGGCACCTACCGAGTGCAGTACACTGCCTATGAAGAGGGTAAGGGAGGCTGGGGTGCAGGCACCCAGTCACCACCTGGGGGAGGAGCTAACCTTGGAGGTCATACTAGGGCAGGCCTGGGTGGATGGATCTGTGCACCTCAGACCTTCACTGGGGAAGGGTGTCACCAGCTTCTCCACCTCCTCTCCCCAAACTTCTGCACACCTTATGATGCATCTGATTGTGTTACCGTCCTCAGGAGTCCATCTGGTAGAGGTGTTATATGATGAAGTGGCAGTTCCCAAGAGTCCATTCCGAGTTGGTGTGACCGAAGGCTGTGACCCATCCCGTGTCCGGGCCTATGGACCTGGCCTAGAGGGAGGGCTGGTCAATAAAGCTAACCGCTTCACCGTAGAGACTAGGTACAAGCTTATCCCTGTTCTCACTCTCCTCCACATATCTTCCCTTCCTTCTTGGGTGACCAAGTCTAGCAGTGGTTCCAGAGTTGGAGGATTTGGTTTCAAATCCCACCTCCCATGGCTACTTTTGTGACCTTGAACAAATCAATTTACTTCCCATGGCCTCAGTTTCCTCATTTGGGGGTGGGGGTGGGAGTTGGACTGGAGTCTCTGAGGCCCGTTCCAGGTCTAGAGCTGTGAACCTATGAATAAGGGTGGGGGGGCGGGGAGAGGGTGCTATATCTCTGGATTCCTAGATGCTTGTCCCTGGAAAATTCCTAAAACAGTTTCTCATCCCTTTCCTATCACATCCCTACTCCTTGTCTGAACATTCCAAACCAGCATATACCAGGTATTGCTAAGGAGTTGTATCGTCCTGTCTCTCCCCTTCCTGCCCTTGCCATGGCTCTCCCTTCCCCTCCCCTGATCTCTGGTCATGGCTGAGCTAACAGAGGCTGTTCTGCAGGGGAGCTGGCACTGGGGGCCTGGGCCTGGCTATTGAGGGTCCCTCAGAGGCTAAGATGTCCTGCAAAGACAACAAGGACGGCAGCTGCAGTGTAGAGTACATCCCCTTCACCCCTGGAGACTATGATGTCAACATCACCTTTGGAGGACGTCCTATCCCAGGCATGGTCACTGAGGCAGGGAGAACTGGCAAGGGCATGGGGTGGGGGCTGGCACATTGTACTCAAGAGTGGGGGAAAGGTAGGGGAAGAGACGGATAGCTTATATAGGAAGAATAGAGCTAGAGGCAGTAGTGGAGGCTGGGATAGATACAGACATACACACATACATACTTATACACACATGCACATTGTATGTGTGTACATATGCACACATGCATAAATGTGAATCCATGTACACATATGAGGCCAGAATCAAACTGGCATGTCTGTGACCCTAGGTCCAGCACTGTCACTCACCCCTTAGTTTGCAATAGCTCTAGACCTTGAAAGCTGTGGTATTTACATTTCCTTAAATTATTTTACAATGTGGGCTTCTACCAATTCAGACAAGACGCCTCCTTCCACCCCCCGCCTCTGTGGCCCAGAATATTAAGGTTTCGTCATGTAGTTCTCGACACCTAAGTTAGACGGCACTTGCTCAGTGCCGATGTATTTGTTTCATGAGATGATGGCTAGACTGAGTAGTGAAAGGGTGCCAGACCTAAGTCAGGAAAATCTGAATTCAAATCCTGCTTCAGATACTTCCTAGTTGTATGGCCCTGGGCAAGCCAATTAACCTCTTTCTGCCTTAGCTTCCTCATCTCAAAATAAAGACGATAGCACCTACCTCAAGTTAGATACAAGTATCAGGCCCTTGGTACTCCCTAAAGCAGTATATAAATGCTAGTGATTAGTTTTGAAATGCTCTGATGCTTGTCCTATGGTCCTGCCTCCGCTCTGGGACTGTGGGCTTCGGGAGGGTGAGACCTATGACTGCACTTTCTTCCTGAGAAGATCCTCTCTCTGGATCTACTACATACAGCATATCAGTGGTGGTGATGGGACTAGGGGAGGAGAGGGGCTTAGAGTTTTCATCTTTTTCTGGGACACGAGCTCTTTTTTCTTCTTGCAGGGAGCCCATTCCGAGTACCTGTGAAGGACGTGGTGGATCCTGGAAAGGTGAAGTGTTCAGGGCCCGGTCTGGGAGCCGGTGTCCGAGCCAGAGTCCCCCAGACCTTCACAGTGGATTGCAGTCAAGCTGGACGAGCGCCTCTGCAGGTGGCAGTGGTGGGACCGACAGGTATGGAGAGAGTTGGGGAACCAGAGGAAAGTAAGACAGGGCAGGGGATAGGAGTCATAGTCTCTTAGAGGTTTGTGAGGCCACCTGCCTGATTTCTTCTGAACTCTCCTCCCTCCCCAGGAGTGGCAGAACCAGTTGAGGTGCGAGATAAAGGGGATGGTACCCACACTGTGAACTACACCCCAGCCACTGATGGGCCATACACTGTGGCTGTCAAGTATGCTGACCAGGAAGTGCCACGCAGGTAAGCCACAGAGACAGGCGTCTGAGGGGTGGGCAGCCACGGCAAAAGCAAACATTGATGTGACAGGTGGTAGAGGTAGGGGGAATCCTTGAAAAGTCAAGTTCTCCAGAAAGCACCGTATGATCAAGTCTTAGGAGCTCATCCTCTGTTCTAGTGATCTCAGCTAAGTGGGGTGCTGAACCTGGGGATGACTGTCCTCTCTGGCTCCCCACTAAGTTCTGGCCCCTTGCTCCCAGTAATCTCTATCTCATTCACCACAATCCCAGCATCTGGCATGTCTGTGAGAGTAGAGTATGGACCCAGCCTTGGGAAGAGGAGGGGGGATGAACGATTCCCTTGCATTAACTGTCCACACCTCATTCCTTTTACCTCCAAGCCCCTTCAAAATCAAGGTGCTGCCAGCTCATGATGCCAGCAAGGTCCGAGCAAGCGGTCCCGGGCTCAATGCTTCAGGCATCCCAGCCAGCCTTCCTGTGGAGTTCACCATCGATGCCAGAGATGCTGGCGAGGGACTGCTTACTGTCCAGATTCTGGTGAGGGACTCTCTTTGTCTGGGGGGAAGGACCATTTCAGGGGTGGGGTCCCAAGTTTGGAGCAGGGACCACTGGTGCAAACTCTGAAACTGACACTGATAGCTTTTTCCTCCACTCCCACCCCAGGACCCTGAGGGCAAACCCAAGAAGGCAAATATCCGAGACAATGGGGATGGCACATACACCGTATCCTACCTGCCAGACATGAGCGGTCGATACACCATCACCATCAAGTATGGGGGTGATGAGATCCCCTATTCCCCCTTCCGAATCCACGCCTTGCCCACTGGGGATGCCAGCAAGTGCCTTGTCACTGGTGAGTACCTCCCTTTGGTCCTTTCCTGTCATTTTTGCTGCTGTTCCTCGTAATCCTTCATATACCCAACGCACAGAGACATACACACATGTAGTTGCCACACACAGCAATGGGGGGATATGGAGCTGAGGGGGAAAGAGAGGTCCAAACTGTCCTTCCCTCCTTGCCACTGTTGTCCCTGCCCCAGCCCCCCAGTGTTGTCCTTGCCCTGCCTGCATCAGTCTCACTCCCTTCTCTCTTTCCAGTGTCCATCGGTGGTCACGGCCTAGGTGAGTATTGTTTCTATTCCTTCTTTGTGAGGGTTTAGGCCCAAGGCATAAAGAGAAGGGATGGAGGTCTGGCCCCAAGTCTCCACGTACTTCTCTGCATCTCCTTCTCCTCGTTCGTGCAATATTAAGGGGGTTAAATTGGATGACATGTCCAACATAAACATCCTATGATCCTATGACTGGGTACTTTGTCCTGTGACTGAGCCTCACAGACTCTCCTTGATCATCTCTCTCTCTCTCCTGAAAAGTCCCTGATCACAGTTGCCTCCTTTGCCCTCATCAAATGCCCTCCCCTGTTCTTCCCACATGGCCAGGCCAACTGGAAGGCCACACGGCCCCTGACTGTGTCTTATCACCCCCACAGGTGCATGCCTGGGTCCACGCATCCAGATTGGAGAGGAGACGGTCATCACAGTGGATGCCAAGGCAGCAGGAAAGGGCAAGGTGACATGCACGGTGTCAACCCCAGACGGGGCAGAGCTGGACGTGGATGTTGTAGAAAACCATGACGGCACTTTTGACATTTACTACACTGCGCCTGAGCCGGGCAAGTACGTCATCACCATCCGGTTTGGAGGAGAGCACATCCCTAATAGTCCCTTCCACGTGCTGGTAAGTGTCTGAGGGCAGATGGGCTGTGGGGAGGGAGACCAGAGACTGGGCTTGTGAATTAGGCCCTGTTAGAGGCAGACTAGGGCATCATATAATATATATAATTATTTTATTACATATATTATGTATGATATATTATATATAATGTTGTATGGTGAAACTCTATTATAAAGTACCTTCCTATACTTCAGATTTGGGCTGGGGAGGGAGGGGGAAGCATCTCATCCAGGTCAGATACGGTCTCATATACTTAGTAGACCTTAGTGACATTCACACAGAATACTTCTGATTTTACCTATTCCTGTTCCTGGGTACTGATTCTGAAATGTACTTCCATGTAGGCATAAGGACAGAGTAGCAGCCATTCCCTACATGCTCTTTGAGAATTTAGCCCTTCCTATGAAACTGGAGGCTTTTGGCTAATGGACTTATGTCCGCCCTGCCCCTACTTTTCTGGCGGTTTGTCCCCAGAGATGGGGGCAGGACAGTGGTGACTCATGGTCTGAATCCCTAGCCTTTTGGGGAAGGGCCGTTGAGCTCCTCAGCACTCCAAAGGGCCAGCTGTTCATGTCAGCCCATCTAATGTCAGCTTTGGAGACAGTGTTAGCCTGTGCTGGACCATTTATTAAGTACCATCTCTGTATGGTACTTAATCCTATGGTGATTCTCTGTAACTCTGTGTTATTCCATGTCTTGCTTCCTCAGGCGTGTGACCCCATTCCCCATGTGGAGGAACCATGTGACACTCTACAGCTGCGCCAGCCCTTCCCTACACACCAGCCCAGTAGCTACCCCACCCACTGGGTACCTGCTTTAGCCAAGGGGTCTCTATCTTCCTTTTCCTCCCCCTTCTTTCTTATTCTCAACATTCAGGGTCATGTTAGGTTAAAATTCCTCCCATCAGAGCTAGGGTCTCCCCGCCAAAAAGGCAGGATCTGCCTAGGAGATGCAAATGCTGTGGCCACTGTGGGAGGGTGTTGTCATGGGGGTCTGAACCAAAAGCCTCGTGTCAGGGAGTGGGGAGCCTCTCGTCCTCTGTTCCTCTGCCTCTTCTCTTGCAGCTCCCGTGTTCTCTTCTCCTGCTGAGCCGCCTCCTGCCATTCATTAACTCTACTGTTCTTTCTCCCTATTTTCCTTCTGACTTTCTACTGGGGTATGGAGTGGGATTCTACTTTCCTGGCCCCACTGTTACTAATTATACCTTTCTTCTTTCCCCTTCCCCAAGGCCACAGATGAGCCAGTGGTCCCAGCAGAGCCCATGGAGTCCATGTTGAGACCCTTCAACTTGGTTATCCCCTTTACAGTCCAGAAGGGGGAGATCACAGGTACCATCTTTCTAGGAGAATTTCAGAACTGGAAGATTATTTGGAGACTGCCTTAGTCCAACCCCCTCACTTTATAGAAGTGACATGCTAGTTAGCAGCAGACCGAGAACGACGGCCCAGGCCTTCTGACCACTGCTACAGGCTGCTTTCTTCTACATATGCCATAATTGCTTCCTGATCTTAAGCGGGTCTCCTGGCCTGGTAGAACAAAATGGTCAAGTTCTCTTCCCTTCTCAGGAAGCAGCCAACCCTCCTAGACAGGAGCAAAGTGGAGAGAGGCTGAGTTAAAATCTCCAGAGACATGGGAATGGGAAAAGATGTTGCCCTCTTGGAAAATAATGGGATGGGGGTGGGGTGGGGAAGACTAGATAGATTTGTGGGGTGAAAGGAGCAGATGTCTCCACCTCCATGATACTGACTATGTCCTGTTGTACCAGGTGAGGTACGAATGCCCTCAGGGAAGACTGCAAGGCCCAATATCACAGATAATAAAGATGGCACCATCACAGTGAGGTACGCACCCACTGAGAAGGGTCTGCATGAGATGGGGATCAAATATGATGGCAATCACATTCCTGGTAAGTTGATTGGAGGGAGGTGCTAAGATCTGGGTGGGGTGAGAGTTGGTAGAGCTAGGAACTATTTAGGGCAGTTGAGGGGCCATCAAAGACAGTTACAATTGATTAGCACAGTTTGGGGAACAGTAGGGTTGGGGACAAGAAGTCTATCTGAAAGAGAACTGGGGGAAGTCCTGGAGTTGGGAGATGAGGTAGGGGGTTAGGTCACTTAGAAGTAGAAGAGGCTATAGGCAACTTTAAATAGATAGGTGTCAGAGCAGCTGGCTGGCTCAGTGGACAGAGCACTGGCCCTGGAGTCAGGAAGATCTGACTTCCAATGTGGCCTCAGACACTTACTAGCTGTGTGACTCTAGGTAAGTCACTTAACCCCGATTGCCTCAAATAAAATAAATAAATATATAGGTGTCAGCAATTTGAGAAGTTGGGAGGACCAATGGAAGGCATTAGAGCAGCTCCAGGCTTTTGGGCCTTAATCCTGTGGTCTCTCCTCCTTCCCCAAGGGAGCCCCATGCAGTTCTATGTTGATGCCATCAACAGCCGACACGTGAGTGCCTATGGGCCAGGCTTAAGCCACGGCATGGTCAACAAGCCAGCCACCTTTACAATTGTCACCAAGGATGCTGGGGAAGGTAAGTGCATGGATGAAATGGAATTTGGGGGTGGGATGTGAGGGAGGCTTGCAAACAGCGTGAACCCTGGTCATGGCTAACATCAGTTCCTCCAACGCTCACCCAGGGGGCCTGTCTCTTGCTGTGGAAGGCCCATCTAAAGCAGAGATCACCTGTAAGGACAATAAGGATGGCACCTGTACAGTGTCCTACCTCCCTACTGCTCCTGGGGACTACAGCATCATTGTGCGTTTTGATGACAAGCATATCCCAGGGAGCCCCTTCACTGCCAAAATCACAGGTACCCTTTGTTCTTCTGTGGCCCCACGAACAGCCGTTCAGTAAAGCTTATAAAACGTCCATCCACCGAGACCAAGCCCTGCTCTTGAGGGGAAGAGCATGTGAAGAATATAGTTAGGTTATTGACTTTACGTCTCTTTCTGGCCCCTCTTAAGGAGACACAGCATGCGCACTTGTGGAATGGCCAAGAATGCTTACAAAGGGAATGTATCAGTGAGAGAGAGCTGCTCATTTAGTAAACCCCAGAACAGCATAACCTGAGAGACAGTCTCCTGAAGTCTGAAAAAAGTAGTTTTAGGGTAAATGAAAGTGGATGATAAACATCCAGAAGATTCTTTTGCTGTCTCCCCCTCCTTCTCTCCTCTCACTGCTGCCACCTTAGTTCAAGTCCTTATTTCCTGTCTCTCCCCCATCACTGTAATAGTCCCCTAATTAATCTCCCTGCCCCCAGTCTCTCCTTAATCTATCACATCCTCCATGCAGCTGCTAAAACAATCTTGTTACTGTGTAGATCTGGTCATGACACTCCCCTGGTCAGTCAAGAACCTTTCATGCTTCCCTTTTGCCAGTAGGATAAAGCTGTAAACTCCCAAGCATGGCATTCAAGATCCTTTGTGTTCTGGCTACAATTTACCTTCCCAGTCTTATTTCATACTGCCTTTTCTCACACACTTTTGCCCCTAAGGCAAGATTAGAACTCAGGTCTCCTCAAGGACAAGCACTCATTCTTCCAGGTGGTGAACTCAAACTATAATGATGCATATTCCACATGTCAGCCAACTAACAAAACTGCCTAATGACTGTGTTATATTAATTATATTACATTATATTCTACTACTACAACATAATGAAACCTTTCCATAACAAAACTTGACTGTAATATCAATCGGCCACTTGACTAACTAATACTAGTCTGACAATCAGGTTATCAACATTTTAGAACATTGTTCCTGTGGGACTAACTGGGTTTTATAGCATTGTTTCATCTGATGTAGCTTTATGGAAGTAATGAACAATAAGCTGCAAAGACAGACTGAGTTGGAAGGGTCTATAGAAGTTATCTTAGCCAGCTTCCTTATTCTTCCTTATTCCACTCTAGGTAGTGCCTCTACAATATTCCCATCAAGTAATTCACCTTTACCTTAGATACTTCCACTGATAGGGAGCTCACTACCATAAGAAGTAGCCTATTCCATTGTCATATGGCTAAATCAATAAAAAGTTATTTTATGTTGAGTCCCAACCCTTTCACCCATTTTGACCCTTGATCTTTTGGAATTATTAAAAAATTATTAAATTTAATTAATTAAATTAAATTATTAAATTTTAAATTATTAAATTATTAAAAATTATTTTAAAAAATAATCTACTACCAATTCTACACAGTGGCCTTTTAGATGATTGAAGATAGCCATCATGGCTCTCCTTAAATCTTCTCTAGGTTTGACCATTAATGATATGACATGATTCCTAGGACCCTCACCAGCTAGGTCACTTTCCTGGACATATTCCTTAGTTTGTCAATGCCTTTCTTAGTACCTTTCATAGTACCTTGAAAATAAATAAATTTAGGGGGAAAAACCCCATGGTACCTTGAATGAAACAGTTTCAATAAGGAATTAGGAAGTTTATATTACAGTGGCTCGCTGACCTCAACAATATGGGCATAACCTCCAGGCTTGAAGATCACAACCATCCATATCCATATCATTTTCCTCTTTCCCCCCTCTCTTTCCTTCTCTCTCTTCTCCTGTATTGCTTTGGTCCATGTGTTCTCATAAACTCCCCGAAGGGTGGCTGTTCTGCATGCTGGTAGCCTTCCTCTAGGCCTCTTAATTCAGGAAGTCTCCAAAGTCCTAGTGCAGTTTTAAACTATGAAAGCTTAAATGACCCCATGTTAGCACTTCTGCTGCACTTGATGATTTTCTGTTATCTCTCAGAATTGCTCCATGATGGGCTCACCTCCTTTCTAGGCTTACAGCACTCTGACTACATCTTTGATGCTATTTCTGGAGCACAAGTCACCATTGTTACTACACTAGAATCTTACTCATGTAAATTTATGAATGAGAACTCCTCAATTAAAGGGAATTGTTTGATCTACAAGCATCTGTTAAGTCCCTACTGTGTGCCCCATACTACGTGTCTTTCTATGTACTGGGTACTTGGGATACAAGACAAAATATACTAGGGCCTGTCCTCAGGCAACTTATGTCCCTAACATCTGGAGACAGATGTCATGGAATATGGGCTTTACCACAATACACCCATTAATCTGCTCCTCACAGGCAGAGCATTTGGCTGTGTTCTATGTTCACAGTCTAGGGACTTTGAAGGAACTTGACCCATTGTGGGGAGTTTGCTCCTTTTGTATCATAGCACAGCCTGGGTTCGTAAGTACCTCATACACAGTAATTGCTTAATATGTCTTTGATATAAGTTGGGATGAATTGAATTGAATAAGATGTAAAGTGTGAAAAAGTGATCAAGCTCAGATGAGAGTTAATCAGGGAAGGCTTCTTGAAGTGAGTGGATTCTGAGAAGAGATTGTGAAGGACCTGAGGATTTGGGATTGGAAGGGAGGAAAGGAGACATGGCCAGGATCTCAGTTCTTACCCCCTGTGCCCAGGTGACGACTCAATGCGGACTTCACAGTTGAACGTGGGCACATCCACAGACGTGTCACTGAAGATCACAGAGAGTGACTTGAGTCTGCTGACAGCCAGCATCCGGGCTCCCTCAGGCAATGAGGAGCCCTGCCTGCTCAAAAGGCTGCCTAACCGGCACATTGGTGAGTGAGGAAGGCATTGGCATGGCCTGACTCTCCAGGGATGGCCCTGAGGAGGTACCCTAGGGAACCTTCACCCCACTCTTCCTGGGCTTGGGAATGCATGCCCAGGCTACCTGTCCTTCTATGTCTGGGACCAGGAATGGGTGGGAAGTTATTCCCAGCAATGCCAAGGGGTATGGTCCCTGATGCCCAGGCCTCTGTGCCCACTACAGGTATCTCATTCACACCCAAAGAGGTGGGCGAGCATGTAGTGAGCGTTCGAAAAAGTGGGAAGCATGTCACCAACAGTCCCTTCAAGATTCTTGTGGGGCCTTCAGAGATTGGTGATGCTAGCAAGGTTCGAGTCTGGGGCAAAGGTCTGTCAGAAGGCCACACCTTCCAGGTGGCAGAATTCATTGTGGATACAAGGAATGCAGGTATGTGGGACCAGTCTCTCTTCTCCAGGGCCTGTCAGCCTCAGGGCATCACAGTCTTCCACATGACCTTTCCAGTATCCAACTCAGTCCTAGTCTGAATCCTTCTCAGCACTTAAGCCCCTTATATATGTCATTTATTAGTTAGGTAGCCTTTGGCAGGCTACATAATTTCTGGGTCTATTTTCTCATCTGAAAAATGGGGATCACAGTATTTGTACAACCATATAGGATCAATATGAGTAAAGTGCTTAATACGTTTTTTAAAAAAACTATAGAAATGTATGGAGGTGTTTTTATTGGCCACATGCAACTTCTGCCCCAAGGATCTACCTTCCTGGGGTCCTGAGGGAGATTTGCTCTGTGTATATGTCTCAGGCTTGGGGCAGGAAAGGGTTCTTCCTAGGAGTTTTTGTATAGTCTACTCCCAGGAATTAAAGGGAGACAACAGCTCCTTTTGTCAGTGGGCCTATTTAGAGGAAAGGTTTAAGACTGTCCTTAACCCCAATCCAGACCCAATGACCACTAGTCAGTCAGCCAGTCAACCACAAAGTACTTTTAGGGAATAACTGTGTCCCAAGACTTGATCCCACTCCCACCAGGCCTGGAGTTGTAGCCCCTGAGGAAGAGGAGAGTGGTGGGTCAGGCACTCTGGTCATTGTGTCACTTAACTTTCCCACAGGGTATGGTGGTTTGGGGCTGAGCATTGAAGGTCCCAGCAAGGTAGACATCAACTGTGAGGACATGGAGGATGGCACTTGCAAAGTGACCTACTGCCCCACTGAGCCTGGCAACTATACAATCAACATCAAGTTTGCTGACAAACACGTGCCTGGTGAGCCAAGAGGCTGGGGCTAGCCAGAGAGTGGGAGGGGTGCTCCAAGGAGCCTGGGGGAAGCTGGAGGTGGGCACTCTGAGGAGCCGGGGAGGGGTTTAGATAAGGCCTGAGGATTCCCTCCTTCTTCTTTAGGGAGCCCATTCACTGTGAAGGTGACTGGCGAGGGACGAATGAAAGAGAGCATCACACGCCGCAGGCAGGCAGCTTCCATTGCCTCGGTGGGGAGCACCTGTGATCTCAACCTCAAGATCCCAGGTCAGGGTTCCGGCAGGATCCAGCACTGGATTCTCTGTTTGACTGCTGCCTTCCCTCCTTCCTCTCCTTATTCCTTCTCTTCCTCTCTGGTTTGCATTCCCTGCTCATCTACCAGCTCTCTTCTCTTCTAGGAAACTGGTTCCAGATGGTTTCTGCCCAGGAGCGCCTGACCAGAACATTCACAAGGAGCAGTCATACATATACTCGGACAGAGAGGACAGAGATCAGCAAAACGCGGGGTGGGGAAACCAAGAGAGAGGTTAGGGTGGAAGAGTCTACTCAAGTTGGAGGAGACCCCTTCCCTGCCGTCTTTGGAGATTTCCTAGGTCGTGAACGCATTGGTTCTTTTGGCAGTATTAGCAGACAACAGGAAGGTAAGTGTGGGGGTGGGCGCAAGGAGGCACCTCCCATCTTATACCAAACAAAGCCCTGACAATATAGGCAGTCAGTAAGGTGGAGAAAGCATTGCTGAAGTCCTGGAATCAGGAAGATCTGAGTTCAAATTCTGCCTCAGATATTTAATAGCTGTGTGACTTTGGGCAAATCATTTAACCTTTCTCATCCTGTTTCTTCCTCTGCAAAATGGAGACAACAGTGCTTACCTCACAGAGTTATATAAGGATTGAAAGAGGTAACAGACAAAAGCAATTGTAAAACTTGAAACACTACATAAATGCTAGCTATTTATGAAAAAAATGGGGCAGATTTTTGCCCGTATGCCTTGGTGGGGAGAATAGGAGAATAGGAATAGGGGAGCATAGCTAATTGGCTCCTGGCCTCATGTAAGTCATCCCATGATGGTCGGAATCAGCCCTGGATCTGGAGTCAGAATTGGCCCTGGATCTGGAAGCTGGTCAGAGGGGGATATATTTGAGCCCCTTGGGCGAGGCTGGGGGAAGGAGAGGCTTGCTCAGTATAGAGTCTGTTCAGTAGTTTGGGCTTAGGGCCTGGTCATTTCTGTTCCCCTGGTGTTAGTTTCAGCGTCTTCGGCTCAAACCTCTCTTGTTTCTGAGTGCCTATCCCTTGTCCCTCCTTCCTGGCACTGAGTAGGAAAGAGCCAGGAGTTCACTAGACACTGGTCAGGTGTTCTCTCTGAGATCCAACGTTATTGTGAAGCTATCTGGGGCTGTTCTGTGAGAGACTGGACAAGGGTCAGAGTAAAGGGCTTTGCAGAGCAAGAGCTCCTCGGTAACAGAGATGATTTCATTCTTTGGTTCTGTATCCTCAGCACCTAGCTTCTGGCCTGCCACATAGATAGCAGGTGATTAATAAATGCTTGTTATTTGATGAACCACCACCTCATTTATCCACACATCCCTGTTTTCTCTCCAAGGTGAGGCAGGCTCTCAGGACATGACAGCCCAGGTGACAAGCCCATCAGGGAAAACTGAAGAAGCAGAGATCCTGGAAGGAGAGAACAGTGCCTACAGCGTGCGTTTTGTGCCCAAAGAGATGGGGCCTCACACCGTCACTGTCAAGTATCGTGGCCAGCATGTGCCCGGCAGCCCCTTCCAGTTCACTGTGGGGCCCCTTGGTGAAGGAGGTGCCCATAAGGTTCGAGCTGGGGGCACAGGACTTGAGCGTGGTGTTGCTGGAGTGCCAGGTAAAAGAAGCCAGGATGAAGAGGGATAGGAAACAGTTAAGGGAGAAAACAGGGTTGGGGATGGTAAAGGCTTCAGGTGGGCAAGTGCTGAGCCTGGGACAGCAAAACTGGTCATTTGCTGGTTAGTTGGTCCAGACTGGGTTAGGTGTGAGGCAGTCTTGGCTGGTGTGGATGTTAGACTTTGGGGACTGGTGTCAAGCCCTTTCTCTCCTTCTCTGCCCCTCAGCTGAATTCAGCATCTGGACCCGGGAGGCAGGTGCTGGAGGCCTATCTATTGCTGTGGAGGGGCCCAGCAAGGCCGAGATCGCGTTTGAGGACCGAAAGGATGGTTCTTGTGGTGTCTCCTACATTGTGCAGGAGCCAGGTAGCTAGCTGGGAAAGGGCCAGAGAGGTCTTGTGGGGAAGACCTCAGGTCATCTGGACTCCTGCTGAACAATCTGCGATAATTACTACTCTTCAATTTTTTTCTCATTCTGAATCATCAGAGTTCTGGCATGGTATTAGGGGACAGAGAGCTGGCCTCAGATCCTAAAAGACCTGAGTTTAAGCCCTGCCTCTAACACCTACTGAATGTATAACCCTGGGCACCTCACTGAACTTCTCAGTGCTCTGAGAGACCCTCTGAGAATGTAAGATGCAGAGAAGGTGCCAACTTGCAACTGATACAGGGAATTTCCTTACTTGAGAATCCCTATATCAGTGAAGTCACAGGTCTTGTCCCTATTCCTATGAATTTAGCAATCATCATCAAACACAAACATTTCAATATGCAAAGGAGAACAAGAAAGAGGATTACATCAGAAACCATGAACTTTTATTATGTACAATTTGGTTTAAATGTATATTAAATTTAACAAGGTAGTAGTAGATTGTTTTGGCTCTAATCTAGGATACTGCTTCCTCTGTTCCTCCCCATGACCTTAAGCCCTCTCCCTCTTCCTTCCTCCCTTCCCCCAAGATCCTTGGGATTCCTGCTAGGGCACTTCTGCGGCTCCTTCTGACTCAAAGATCTTGGGATTCTCACCCTACTCCATGTCCTCTGGGAAACTGTGCTCCATTCACCTTAGATATGTTGCCCTTGGGGAGGCACCATGATCCTAGTGGTCCTGCTGTGGGAGGAGGAGTAGTCTGGCCTTCATCTGGAGACCAGTATTGAGATGGCTTTTGTTTCTCCAGGTGACTATGAGGTTTCCATCAAGTTCAATGATGAGCACATCCCTGACAGTCCCTTCGTGGTACCTGTGGCTTCCCTCTCCGATGATGCCCGACGCCTCACTGTTACTAGCCTCCAGGTATGAATGCTCTCCAGATTGTGGGGCTGGGTTACACTGGGGACTCCCTAGAAGAGGAAGGGAGCTGCCCCTGGAGATGCATTTATCATCCCCAAATTTCTGTCCAATTGGTACAGATACGTAGAGATCTAAGATACATAGAGAAGGCTCAGACCTTTGGCAACATTTACTGAGCCCTCATTAAGTGCTCACCACTGGCTTAGAAACAAGTATTAACATTTAAACCTCATTTGTTTTTTAACCACTTTTGACAGAAGCTTCCAGAAGACAGTACTTCTCCGCCTTCTAAAACAGAGCATTGGAACATAATTTAACTTTTCCAGGAAACTTGGATCTTTATTGTGAACATCCCTTTTTGGACCACTCTAATACATGAGTAATGCTGACTGAGGTCTTTCTGGGCTATCTGCCTCTCTCCTAAATGGGCCCAGACTGCTGGGATTGTTGAGGCTTGCTGCTCCTTATTTTGTTAAATAGTTTTCTTCCCCTTCTTCAGGATCCGGATATTAGGTGTTGCTTGGTGCTTCTCTCAGTGTGCTCTTCACCACACCCCAAATTTGCTATTCCTAATCTACTATGGTACTATTTTCTTTCTGTTATTCTGAACTTGACAAATGAACTCAGGTCTTCTAACTTCATGTCCAGCGCTCTTTCTACCATAACAATGCTTTATAAATACATCCCTTGCCAACATAAGCTCTTGAGGGCAGAAAGGCAATATGGTAGAGTGTTTTTATAATTTAAAAACCCTTTTGTTGTTTTCTCATATAACAAACATTTTTCCTTTCCTTCCCACAATTCCTCCCCAACTGAAAAACAAAAGCAAAACAAAATTTTTTTATGGTAATAAAAATGCATGATCAAGTAAAAAAGACAAAAACCAAAAAACATGGGAATAGTATTAGGAGTACTGGATTTGAAGAGAGATCTAGACCTAAACTCCAGGTCTGATACTTCCTAATACTATGGCCTTGGGCAAGTCATATGACCTCTTTGAGCCTTAGTTTCCCCATCTGTTAAAATGAGGATAAGAATACCTCAACAAGCTTTGTTAGTCTTCATTTATCATGTAAATGTGGGGGTAGCCTTGAAGATGACAGAATGTTCCCCACCATCACCCTGAAGCCCTTCTGGAGTACCCAATGTACAGAGCATAGCAGGGACATATGCAAAGAGAATTACCCAACCCCCTGCTCCTGGATGTGTAGCTTCCCGTTAAATCTGGGTTCTTTTTGAACTTAGTATTGAAGGAATGGTGTTGAAGAAAAGGCATTAGAGCTTGGGTGGCCAAGGGAAGTAGGGAGGGCAGCATTCTAGGGATTCTTCTGGGTTGGGACCTTGCCCAGGCTCTGGCCAGTTCTTGGTGTCAGGGGGTCCAGTGGACGTTGAGATGTAGGGGTCTGGCTTATTTTTCTTATTGGCTTATATTTTTATCTGGCTTCATTGCAGGAGACTGGGCTGAAGGTGAACCAACCAGCTTCCTTTGCAGTACAGCTGAATGGTGCCCGTGGTGTGATTGATGCCAGGGTCCACACCCCCTCAGGGGCTGTCGAGGAGTGCTATGTCTCTGAGCTAGACAGCGGTGAGGACATTGTTCTTCACCCAATCCCATTTTCTCATGCCCCAGGTCCCCAGACCCTGTCCATCCCAATGCAGAATTGATCTGCTTACCATAGGTTATTGTTAAGATACAAAACCTGGGGACTTCTTTTCAAGTTTCACAATGAAAACATCTAGGCCTTACAAGCCTAGGAGTTTCTAAGCACCTCCCCTAACAGGTAGGAATCAGGAAGGACTCATCTGTTGATCTCTTCTTCTCCACAGACAAGCACACCATCCGCTTCATCCCTCATGAGAATGGTGTCCATTCTATCGATGTCAAGTTCAACGGTTCTCACATCCCTGGGAGCCCCTTCAAGATTCGAGTTGGAGAGCAAAGCCAAGCTGGAGACCCAGGGCTGGTCTCAGCCTATGGTCCTGGGCTTGAGGGAGGAACTACCGGTAAGCACTGGGCTTGGGGTTGGGCGCTAGTCTGCTGAGCATTATAAGGGAAGAAGAGGAGCTAGAAAATGATAGAGAATTCCAGGAGAACTGAGAGCTTCTTCCCATGACCACAGATACTTCTACATGTCCACTCTTTCCTTCCACAGGTGTGTCTTCAGAGTTCATTGTGAACACCTTGAATGCAGGCTCAGGGGCCTTGTCTGTCACCATTGATGGCCCCTCCAAAGTGCAGCTGGACTGTCGGGAATGCCCAGAGGGCCATGTGGTTACCTACACCCCTATGGCCCCAGGCAACTACCTCATTGCCATCAAGTATGGTGGCCCCCAGCACATTGTGGGCAGTCCCTTCAAAGCTAAGGTTACAGGTGAGAGATTTTTTTCACCCTGGGACCCTACTCATCCAGCTTGGTTCTAGGCAGGTGTGGTGCTGTTGGGTGTTCTCTGGATGGATATTATTTTCCCCCCTAAACTGTGATAAAATTAAACCAGTTTGGGAGGTGTATTTGTCTGCATTTAGGCTGTTAATTTTTGGATTACAAGTGTGCCTCACTTTAGAGAGCAAACATATTCTTGAATAGTAGTCTGTAAATCCTTGGTGTCTACTTGTTTGCCCATTGTCTTCTGAGATACTTTAGAGAATCACGGGAAGACAGGGTCACAGATTTAGAGCCGGAAGGGTTCTCTGAGGTTATCTAGTCAAATCCCTTCATTTCATAGACAAGACAACAAAGACCAGCAGAGGGGAAGTGATTTGCTGAGGGTAGTAAGTGGAAGAGGCTGCCTGCATTTAAGCCCTGCCCCTTGGATTCCCAACCCCAGGCTCTTGTCATAGTCCCCTTTCTTCCTACCCACTGGTCTTCATTTAGGAGTGCCTTAGCCTGCTCCTTTCCTACCACCTTTTTCCAAAGAGTTGAGATGCATAAACAAAATATTATGTCCAACAAGCAGAGCTGGTGGTTTCAGGGACCATTTGAGTGCATCTTTTTATAAAGCAAGAGTCTTTCTGTAAGGTAATGTTGCCTTGGGGATTCAGGAAGCCATGAACTGGGTTTTATTTACATAGCTCTGTTAGAAGCTTAGGGATACAGTATGCAAATACATATAAAATAAGATCAGATTTAGGGGCAGCCAAGAGTCCTGCACTACAGAAATTGGATTTGCTATTATTCTTGGGCCAGATGGTGTGGATGGCATGGTACAAAAGCATCTTCATTACTACAGCTACAACCTTAAGTACTTTCCATAAGAAAGTGGGACAGCAGTAGGTCACTGCCTAGGAGGGGAATGGAATATTTTCTCCTGTACATTTCTTCACTAGTAAAATGAGGGAATTAGACCTACTGGGGCTTCAGAAGACTTGGGCATAAAGTATGCCTCCTGCCCTTTTGGAAAAAGATAGTGGACCACAGCTGTCGACCTGGCCAATCTGTTCATTTTAAGAGCGAGTTCTGTTGGGAGGGTAGGGAAGAGCAGGTGAAAATCATTGGGAAGTGATAGGAGCTTAAAAAAAATTATCAATAAAATCTTTATTATTAAAGAAATAAAGTTACATAAAAAAATTCAAACATTTAAAGAAGGAGATTGGATAGATGAGTGCTAAGGTCCTTTTTGGCTCCAGATACTGTGAATATACTATAGCTCTAGCCCATCTCTGGGAAATTTCAAAGGCAAGGCAAATTCTACCCCAGGGAAGAAAGCTTTTCTGCCCATCAGTCCTCTCTTCAAAGGGCTCAGAGTCCATCCCCCGCTCATGGTCCTTTTCTCAATCTCTTCCCCAGGGCCCCGGCTGTCAGGAGGCCACAGCCTTCATGAGACATCCACAGTGCTGGTGGAGACAGTGACCAAGTCGTCCTCCAGCCGTGGCTCCAGCTACAGCTCCATCCCCAAGTTCTCCTCAGATGCCAGTAAGGTGGTGACCAGGGGCCCTGGGCTGACCAAGGCCTTTATAGGCCAGAAGAACTCCTTCACAGTGGACTGTAGCAAAGCAGGTAGGGCTGGAAAGAAAGGCCTGGGGATCATGTGAGATACTGGGAGAACAGGAGCAGTAGGGAAGAGGAGGATTAGAGGGTATTGGGGATTACAGAGTTGCATAAGAAATGGAGAATCAGTGATCTGGGTGTGAGTTCATTCCTTCCTTCTCTCCTATTGTCTAGGCACCAACATGATGATGGTGGGCGTACATGGGCCCAAGACTCCCTGTGAGGAAGTGTATGTGAAGCACATGGGGAACCGAGTATACAATGTCACCTACACCGTCAAGGAAAAGGGGGACTACATCCTCATTGTCAAATGGGGAGATGAAAGTGTCCCAGGCAGTCCCTTCAAGGTCAATGTGCCCTGAGCCCCTAAACTGCCTCCCCCAGCCCTACAACCTCCCTAGCTAAACACATACACACACACAACATACATACACACACACACAAATTTCCAATGCAGACAAGTGCAGATGCACAGACACACCCATAAACATCGAACACCTGATTTGGGGAAAAGGCCTGTACTTGGACTGGGGGAGCTGAATGTACAGATTCTCCCACTGACCCCTCTGGGAGAGTAGGGGAACTCTGTCTGCTGATTAAAGACATTGTCTATCCCCTAGAATGTGATTCTGGTAGTTGAGTGGAGACCCCCTTCTCCTCACCCCTGACCAGGGCCCTAGGGATAGTGGGGGGAGGGCCATATATTGATTGAGCTGGGGGAATTCAGGGGGTGCATGTGTGTGATTGTGTGTGATTGCCCCAAAGTGCACTGATAACTAAGACCCCGGGACAGTTCCCCTGTCTTCCCTCCCCAAACTTTTCTAGGACTCTTCCCCCTCCCTCCTGAAGACTGTACCTTGCCCCTCTGACAGCCAGTAGTCTGTGGTTGCTCAGGACTCTGAGAAGCTAAAGAAGAAAAACCATTGAAGAAAAGACTAGAGACAGAGCAAAAACAGCATCCTGGCTGGCCCTGGACTTGGGGGTTCTGTACACTTCGCCCAGCCCAGCTTTCTGGGGGCGTTTTTTCCTGTTGTTATTTTTTCATTGTTGCACAGCTCTGCCCCAATGGGGGTCTTTTGTACACTTCGCGCAGCCCAGCATGGAGCTACTTGGATAAAAAAAAAAATCAAACAAGCCCAAATAAAGTATGGCCTGTCGCAGAGGCTCTGACTCGTCCTTCCATAGGGCTGTTCGTCCTCCTGTCCCCCTTTACCTACTGAGCCACGGTGTGTGGCTCCTACTCTTTTCTCACCCGGACCTACAGGCCCAGCTGAAAGGCAGTGGGATTGTATAGAGAGATGTCCTTTCCTTCTCTGCCCCATTCCCCTCTACTCTGTGTTAGTGACACCCTTCATCTTAATTCAATAAAAATGTGTCCACATATATGTGTGTGTGTACACATGTCTGCATATTCATATACACACATATATAATATACAGACACACACATACCCATATCACTTCCAAGGCACTGAGGACATAAAGACAAAATGAAAAACACCCCACCCCTCCAAAGCTGATGTGCTAATCTGTCATGATTTCTGGATTCTGACAGTGAACCGGAGTTAGCTTCAAGCTTTGTGTTACCTGCAGATTTGATTGGCATGCTACCTATACCTTTATTCAAGTTGGTGACAAAAACATTAAAAAGTAAAAAGCCAAGCACATATGCCTGGGGGCCTCCACTGGACAACACCTACATTGAACCATAAGGACAACCTGTTCTGAATCTATCTAATTTTGTTATTCTCAAGGCCATGTCTCTCTCCATTTGTCACAAAATCAAATGGAGTACTTTTATCAAATGTTTTGCTAAAATCTAGGTTAAACTACAGCTGTCTTTGTTCTTGCGCAGCTGGACATTTTGATCAATGCCAACGAAGGCTTAGATTAGCGGCTCTCAACTTATGGGTCACAACCCCCTTGGGGGTCAAACAACCCTTTCACAGGGGTAACAGGGGTCGCCTAAGACCATTAGAAAACATATTTCCGATGGTCTTAGGAGACGGAGACGCTGCTCCTCTGTCCATCTCCAGGCAGGTCCGCCCACATTCGAGTAGTAAAGGGTCTCAACATTAGGAAGGTTGAGAACTACTGGCTTGGATGATACGCTTATCAACTTCGTGGATGATGCAAAATTGGAAAGGAGAGCTAACATGCTGGAGGGCAATCACTATCCAAGAGAATACTTTCATGCTATAATGCAGAGCCAAGTTTAATAAAATGAAATTTAATAGACGTGAACTCTTACACTTGGGTCAAGTTCACGAGCACAAGGTGAGAGATGTAAGCCTGCTGGAAAGATCTGGGCGATTGAATGAATCAACAATGTGATGTACAAGCCCCAAAAGACAAGGTGAATCTGGGCTTCATGAAGAGGCATGATGTCCAGGATTAGGGAGATGTTAGTTCCGGTGAGTGCTGCCTTTGCTGGAGCATCACATTCTAGGAAGGTGATCAGTAAACTGAAGACTGTTCAGAGGAGACGAGCAAACATGTTAGAAGGGCCTCATCTTCCTCTCATACACGGACTGAAGGAACTGGGGGATGTTTAGTCTGGAGAAGACTGGGAAGTGGTAACTATCTTAGAGTCATTTAAAACAAGAATTCTATTTGTTCAGCATGGTCCCAGAGGGCAGAATGAGACCCAGCTACATGGCACAGCAGCTCGAGTGCTAGGCATGGGAGTCAGGAGGACCCGACTTAGAGTCCTTCCTCAGACATGAGATGGCCTAACACTGGATGAGACACTGAACGTCGTCACAGCCTCACTCCCCTCATCTGTAAAATCCGGGGGCCAGACTTAGCGGCTTCTATGATCTCTTCCAGCCCTAAATCTAGGATCCTATACTTCAAGGTGCAGATTTTTGCTTAATATGAGGAAAAAGCTCTGAATTACTAGTTATCCAAAACCAGTATAAGCCTGCCTCAGGATGCGGTGGATTTCCCTTTACTGGATGTCCTGAGGAAGAGGCTGAAAGACCACTTGTCAGGAATGATTGTGAGGGAATTTTTGTTTCAGGTATGAGTTGGACCAGATAGTCTCTAAGGTCTTTCATCTAGGAAAGTCTGTGATTCTGCCAAGTCCTTCTCCCTTTTGTAGCAGCAACCACACTGACATACCCAGGATGGCTGCTAGCATAGGTTCTTAGATCTGCTTTACTAGGAAAGACAGCTGTTTAAGGGGCCAACAATCTTTTTAAATTACTCTAACTAGTTCAGGGGAAAAGTCAGCACCCTGAACTTGAGAGAAACTACGAAAGCAGAGAAATAAAGACCAACAGACAGGACTCTGACTGCCTAAATCAACTATACACTTTACAGACATCCCTGGATCGGGAGACCCTTTACATCTGAGCAGTCGGGGAGTCCTGAACTTTCAGCCACTCAGAATCTTGAGATTCTGAGGGAATCATAAGATCCTTCTCATAAGCGAGCCTCCAAAGCAAAATACCAGCTCAAAGTAAATATACACTTCTCAGAGCCAGAGGTCATCACAACCCTCAGTGATTCAGTGCCTAATTAGAAATTAGCAACAGTTGTTAAAGTCTTCCTACAAACAAGCCTCCTCCAATCAAGCTTCCCTTAAGGGGCTCCACAAGAGGCCTATTATGGGCAGGGAAGATTTTAATCCCTTTAACATGACATCTTTGAAATGAGGAGGCTGAACTAGAGGCCAGGAGGTGGCTCAGGAGATAGGCTGGGCCTGGAGTCAGGAAGACCCAAGTTCAGAGAGCACTGGGGCTCTGGGTAAGTCATTTAACCTCAGTTTCCTCAACTGTACAATGGGGATAATAGCAGCACGTATTTCTCAGGATTGTTAGAATTAAATGAAATAATATTTGTAGAGTGCCTATTGTAGTGCCTGGCACAGAGTAGGTGCTTAATACAGGCTAATTCCATTCTATTCCCAGCTATATACCTATGATCCTAGTTTTACAATCCTCTGTATCTGTCTGTGTATTTGGAAATGCTTTTTTGGGTGTTTTTCAGAATAAAAAATTAAAAATCAACAAATCAACATTCCTCTGAGCCTGGGCAAGTAGTAAGGATGAGAGCCTGCTAGCAAGCCCATCAGTGATGGAGCAGAGACAACAGAAAGTTGTGTCATCCAATGTGGATTTCAAGGAAACTTTCCCAGGAGGAAGAAGAGGGAATATTCTGGCACCTTAAGGGGTTGCTGTTTCTTTTGCAGATCATTTTGCAGATGAGGAAACTGAGGCAAATAGGGTTAAGTGACTTGCCTGGGGTCACATAGCTAGGGTCTGAGGCTCTGTCCACTGCCCCACACAATGTATACTACGAAAAAGGTAAAGAACAACCACGAAACAGTCAAAAATAGATGTGGCAAGCACATCTGTAGATCACAAAGGACAAACGTCTCCAAAGCAACCCTTTGCAGAGGTGGGAGGTCCACGGGGTGCTACATCGCACATATTTTAACAGTATATTTTGTTTTTCTTGCTTTCTCAGTGGGGAAGGAGTTTGGGGGGAGGGAAAGAAGACGAATCGGATCTCCTTTTGAAAAACAAAAAAAATTTTTAAAGTTGTTTCTTGGAATGGTTCCGTGAGACTGGAAGGAGGGTTACCAAGACGTGGGTGAGGGGGAAGAAGAGGGGGGAAAGGGGGAAAGGTAAAGTACAAATACAAACGATACCAATAAAATTTGACTTAAAAGGCCGTTCACTCGTCTTGCGTCACCCCTGACGCCTCCTTGCATTTGGGGAGTTCTCCCCTGCCCAGTTCCCCCCCCCCTTCCACCCCGCCTCACCCCTAGCGCCTCCCGGGGTGTGTGAATACCCTTCCACCTACAATGTTACGGGGTTAAGTAGAAAACGACCCAGGCTCAAAGTCAAAGGAACACCCCCCACCCCCCTGCTGCCTCGGCTACTCAGTACCCGTGAAATGAAGGGATTGGTCTAGGATTCCTCTGCTCCCTCCCATCTCAACATCGGCGATCCTTGCATGCTACCAATGGCTGGGCCACATCCTCCATTCATCTTCGAGGCGTGGTAGGAGGACGCTCCACCGGTACCTTGCAGAGAAATTTATTGGGCCGCCGGGAACTCTGGGAATGGTAGTTGGGCTGCAGAGAGCTCTGGGAATGGTAGTTTCACTGTCGGAAATTGCTCGGTTTGGCGCAGACGCAGCGGAGCTCCGAGAGCTGGGCTAATCACACGCCTGCTCAGAGGGAAGATGGAGGGAGAAAGCAATCGTTAACAGCCAGTCACAAGCAACGCGCATGTGTCCAGGGGGAAGCTTGCCGCCTCCTCCCCTCCCCGAACATTGTGGCGAACTACGAGGACGGGCGGTGGGAGGAGCTAACGTGGGAGGAGCTTCCACCTTTCCGCCGCTCTCGGGGGTGCTGTGTGAGACAGCAGCCTAGTAGCGTCTACCATGGCGGGGCGAGGGAAGCTGATCGCGGTGATCGGAGACGAGGACACCGTTACCGGTTTCCTGCTGGGTGGCATCGGGGAGCTTAACAAGCACCGCCACCCGAACTTCCTGGTGGTAGAGAAGGACACGACCATCAATGAAATCGAGGACACCTTCCGGTACGGTGGCCCGCGAGGCCCCAATCAGGTCCTACCCCTGCGGGGGGGCGAGATGGGAGCGGGGCTGCTGGGGCCGGGGGAAGGGGGAGAAGAGGTGTAGGGGGAAACCTTGTTCCGGGGCTTGTTTCGGCTATCGACCCCCAGAGAAGCCTTTCCTTCCGAGTCAGAAGTGGTTTCGTTCCTTCCTCCAAGGAGACCTACCAGGCTGGAACGCAGGGTCCCCCAGCGCTGCAAGGGGTCAGTGAGCCCGTCATATGACTGTGCATCAGAGAGGAAAGGGGCCGGCGTAGTTCTGGGATGCCTGATAGTTCCTGCCCGTGGGTCTCCTCCTCTGAGCCAATGCAGGGCCCCTCTTGTCACCGCAGCATGTTTTCTAGGGAACTCCTTCGACCCAAGCCAGTTGTAGCCTTTGCTCTGTGAGGGCGGGGACAGGTCTCTGCACACCGCAGTCCCGTGCAGACAGTTTCAGCCCCCGCCCCATCCACCCCTGACGTCTTGTTAATAACGGTAATAAATATCTGCTAATAATTCCTCTGACATTGGAGCTGGACGGTACTTTAGAGGTTATCTCGTGCAACCCTCTCTGTTTACAGACGAGCTAACTCGAGACCTCAAAGGTCAGTTAATTTGCTAAGGTGACACAGGCTGTAAGGGTCTGAGCTCCAAATGCCAGACTGCCCGAGCTGTCTTTCTTATCCAGCTCCTTTGTTTTTCAAATGACGGGCCTGACTTAGATCCCACCCCTGCGAAGGCAGGTTCTACTATCTTTTGCTTCTTTTTGTTATCTCCTGGACTTGGATAGAGCTTAGTAAATGTGGAGTGATTGGTTTGAGGCCCATTGTAGTGACTTGCCCAAAGCCAGGAGCCTTAGTGACCTGCAGAGCCTGAATGCACACCCATACCCTTTGACCCCAAATCTAGGATTCTTCTCTAATCTAATTAGGACCAGGATCCCTACTCTCCCATTGCTGAGAGGCCTGATAGCCTTAGTTGGCTCTCTGCTTCCCCAGATCCCCATTTCTTCTGATTGGTTTCCCTTCTCAGTAACACCTCAGCTGTAAGGGAGGTGCCGAACCCTAGTAGTATTGTGGTAGCCAGTTTTGCTCTCTTGAATCTCCTTTACCCCATTCCTCCCTCAGAGCCCATATCTCTGTAGTCATGCCTCTGTTTTTCCCCAAACAGCCAAGTCGGTAGAGTTTCAGGCTCTGGCTAGTTCCACCTGCTCAGGGCCTGCTATGCCCCATTCTGCTCGGAAGCCATGGCTCTAGGGTGGGATTCTTGTGCCCTGAGAAACAGAAGGTAAACTCCTTGGGGCAGAGCAACCATGAGAACAGTCCCTTTTTATACCTGTTATCTTTTTAGTTGGTCCTAGACTCCTGGGTTCTGGCTCTGTTTTGGTTCTATTTCTGCTGGAAAGTTAGTTTCCTTGCTTCAAAATTAACAAGGAAAAAGGAGTTCAGGGGAAATTAGAGTTTTTAGTTTGCTCAGTTTTTTCCAGCAGAACTAGAACTGAGTCACTCACAGGCAACATCCATTAATTCCCTTTTTCTAGCCCAGCTTCCTCTTCTCTGATTTCCACAGTTTTTTGCCTGAGTTCCTCTGTCGTGGCCCTTACTCTGTATGTTTCTTATATACTTCCAGGACCTCCCCAACTTACCTCACAACTTTAAAAGTGAAGATAGATTAGCCTGCATGAATTCCCTGGACTTGACTCTCTTTCTCTTTGCCAATCCCCCTTCACAGGCAGTTTCTAAATCGGGATGACATTGGCATCATCCTTATCAACCAGTATATTGCTGAAATGGTGCGGCATGCATTGGATGCCCACACACGCTCAATACCTGCCGTTTTGGAGATCCCTTCCAAGGAACATCCCTATGATGCAACCAAGGACTCCATCTTACGTCGTGCCCGAGGCATGTTCACTGCTGAAGATCTTCGCTAAGGGACA
>CM053597.1:92755629-92807564 GCA_028646575.1 Pseudocheirus occidentalis | reverse complement strand
CCCATATCACCCTTCCCTACACATTACATTCCACTACTGAAATGAAAGGGGGGAGGGCTCATGGCATTTGCTATTTATTGGGCCCTAGAGTAAAGCTAAGACAGAATGAAGACTGGAAAACATAAAACCCGACTCCTCAAATGTGTCCCTCTTCTTCCGTTTCCTCTTCCTTCTCCTGGTTGATTTTGTGCCGTCTTTTGTCTTATGTCAATGCTAAATTAAAGTTCATTTCTCCAGGTATCTTTTTTGGGGGAAGACTTTGGGACTCGTAAATAGTTGTGTCTGCTTTGGGAAAGGGAAGCCAAAGTTGGGCTTGATTTCTCCCTCAGCTGCTATCTCCAGGGCTAGAAAGAGACTGCTGGGCTCAGAAACCTGGGAGCAAGCTCAAAGTAGCTAGCCAAGAGAGAGGCCACGACCCTTGTGGTTCTGGGGCAAGGATCTCCTTATTCTAGGCCTGGACCTTAGAGGTCATATAGTCTCCTGACCCATTTTACAAGTGACAACAGGCCCAAGAGAGATGAAGTTGACCCATTGTCCAAGGTCACACAAGTCACATGGAAGTCACGAGGCTTTTGTAGCACAGGTCTGTGTGCAGTGGTTCTCAACCTTCCTAATACCGCAACCCTTTAATACAGTTCTTCATGTTGTGGTGACCCCAACCATACAATTATTTTCATTGCTACTTCATAACTGTAATTTTGCTACTGTTATGAATCGTAATGTAAATATCTGATATGCAGGATGTATTTTCATTGTTACAAATTGAACATAACCCACAAGCTGAGAACCACTGATTTAGAGGATGAGAATCATAGTCCAATGTTAAGAGTGAGGAAATGAACCTTGCTCCGAGGGCCAGGGACATCACCTCCATTAGGGCCAGGGATACTTCTAGAGTCCCAAGGCCTTCTAGGAAGGAAAAGGAATGGGAACCGTCCCTAGAGGGAAGGCAACATATGGAATCCCTGAGACAGTATGAGGTGAGGCCTGGTTGCCAAGGCAACTGCCGGCCCTGAGGCTGTTGTTGCCTTAACCTCTTGGGCGTGTTCACCCCTTCAGTTGCCATAGCCCAGGTAGCCCTTCTCCCTCAGCCACCATGGCACGGCATCTCAACATGGACACGCGGCGACAAAACTTCTGGAAAGAAGAGTACCTAAAGGAGATGATGTTGCGTTGTGATTGGCACCGAAAGTATGGGGCAAAAGTGAAAGCCAAGCAGGCGGCTAGGGACACTGCAAGAAAGGCCTTCAAACTGCCTACCTTGGGCCCTAAGGCCCCACCTTCTCCTCCACCTCCACCCAAAGAGCCTCCCAAACCCCCTCCTCCCCTCAAGGAGGCCCCTCCAGAGACTGAAATGTTCCCAGTGCCACCTGAAACACGGGAACTCCTGTACCAGGGCATCTCTCACGATTTCCAGGGTCGCTTCAACTACCTGGAAAATCGCAAAATTACTAAGCCAGAAGATCGGTATCTCTTTCCAGTTACTACAAACTTCACTTACGGCTGGCAGTTGGGTAAGACCACATCCCTAGACAAACTCATGGACCACCCCCCAATCTCCTAAACTACTTTGTAGCTCCTCACCTCCCCCATTGTCAAGCTTATACCTTGTAGTGCTGCTGCTGGGGTTTGGGGAAGGTTAGAAAGGGGGGTAGTAGGTAAAAAAGGAAGGAAGCTAATGCCCTGCTTCTGGCTCTGCCATCTTCTCATCCCCAACACTGAGTAGAGCTCATGCCACCACTAGTTGTAAAGGGATTCTTCCTGCTGGCGGATGGGTGGCCTGGGGTATGAAGGTCTGTATGAGCTGGCACTCCCATCTACCTCCATTTTCAATATTCTTGTCATTGTTCCCTTATACACACCAGTATCCCATGGCTGTTCAGAACCCTTCTTTTAATATCTGAAATGGGGGCTACATGTGCAAAGCATCTATTACACAAAGCAAGTTTTCCCCATACCCCACCCCTTCTTACTCCCAAGCTCTTCTCTCAGGAGCCCATCCCTAGCTTTTGCCCTCTCTTCTCCCAGGCTCCCCAGTGGAACGAAAGATGGTCTCCTGTAAGATGTGCCGGATAGAAACCTTCTTCAGAAAGAATGGGGCCTTTGCTCTACTCAACCCCAAGGACGTAGCCCTCTGACCTTGGACTGGGGGGAGGGTGGGAAGGGAAACCGGGAATGGAGATTACATGCCCTCAGGTGGGGCAAAGCTGGCTCCCTCTGTAGTGGGTGTGTGTGTCTGGGTCTCCTGGGCCCTTGTGGTTGGTTAAATCCCTGGCCTTTCTGTAATTCTGGCCAGTGCTGACCTCTGATTTCTGGCCATCAGGGAGTTTTCCAGTGCCTTTCTCCCCACCATCCCTTTGACTGCTGACCCTCCTCAGGTCCCAAGGGGTCTGGAACAGAGCTGGGAGGAGGAGTGTGTTCTCCCCAATCCTTTGGGGTCGAAGTAGCTCCTGGAAACTTCTAGTGTTCCTGGGGAAGAGACAGCCACTGTAAACTCATACACCAAAAGACCTTTCCCTTACCCACAACCTAGGAGAGACTTATAGCCTATATAAGTTGGTCCTGGGCCTGGACCAACCCAACCTCTCACCTCTCCCGTTGGGCCTGCAATAACCCTGTCCTTTCCTTGTGTCGCTGTACCAGCTGCTCCCGCAAGGCACACCGCTGTTGGGCCACATCACCCTGGTGGGTTAGAGACTGAGTGAGCCCATAGGTCTCTACAGAGCCAGGATACCCAACTACAAGTGGCAGCACCAGAGTTCTTTTCCCCCATCAGTCACTTTCCCTATAGCCCACCCCCAAGAATGAGTTGAGATCACATCTTTCTCCTTCCCTTCCCTCCTCTCCTCCGGATCTTGCCTTCATCCAGGGTTGGCTGGTAGTAAGTAAGGACCCCAGGAGGTCTCCCCCTGAGCGTCTGCTTCTGGTGATGCGCAGGCGTTCCTGAACCTGAAGGTAGATGAGGGCATTGTCTCTGGAGTGGAGGGCCTAAGCACCTGGCCCCCAAGCCCTGCTTGCCCCAAAGGCATTTCCTCACTTCCTCCTAGACTCTAGTCAAGTTCTCTTCCTCTGTACTATCTGACACCCCTACTGTGATGGACAGGCCCTCTTACCCTAAGTCTTTGCTGTTCTCGGTCCCTCTGGTGCCTTCGCCTGGCCTCACCCTGTAGCTCCAGAAGCCTTTTCAGAGTGTTCTCTTGCTGGTTTAGAGTGAGACCCAGGAAAACCAACTCTCTGCTGGGGGGATTGGGGTGACCTTGCTGCAGTGTAAAAGAAAAGTGGGGAACTACTCTTTATCTTTGTCACCCATCAGTAGGAGAGAAACAGTCATTCTCCACCATGGGCAGGTAGCATTATCCTTACCTTGAGCTCTACTGGCCCGGGATTTGCCAATAGGGCTTGTGGCTGAAACTGACCATCTTCCATGTCCTTCAGTCTGCTCACAGCTAGGCCTGGTCCCTGTTTCACAGCAGCTCCCAGGGCCTGCTGGCTCTGCACTCTGAGCATCCCCAGCTTGACCGCTTCATGTTCCCTGAGTCTCCACTGTGCAGGGGTCTTCAATAGTTCAGTTTTCTGACTTGGGACCCACTGCCCTCCTGGTTTAGCCCCCAGCCTCACCTGGCCCTGGAGCTTTGGGGTGACCTTTCCCAGGGACCATGGGATTTCTCTTCCCCAAGGCTCTGCAATCACCTTTCCTTGGTCCTGTGGGATCTTATTTCTCTGGGATTGTCTTTCCCTGGAACTGTGGGTATACCCCTGGGTGGAACAGTGGGGAATCCCCTTTGGGGGACTGTTTAGTCTCCTTTCTTTGAAATGGAAAGAGAACCTCTCCCTGAGGCTGTGGGTTCTCCTTTCCCCAGAACTTTACAATATCCCCTGTTTGGAACTGTAAGACCTCTTCTTCATGGGACTGCAAATTCTCCCTTTCCAGGGAATGTAAGGACTGATTTCCTTGAAATTGAAAAATCTGTCTATGAACCTGTTTCTCCCTTTCATGATCTTGGACTTGGCGGGTGTCCCCTTGCTGAGCTTTAGCAGTCTCTTCCCTTAGAACTTGGGGAATCTTCCCTTTGTGGGTCTTTGGGATCTTCTCCCTTTGAGTTTGGGAAATCTCCCCTCTTTGTACTTTTGGGATCTTCTCTTGGATCCAGGGAGTCTCACCTCTCTGGACTTTTGGAATTTCCTCCCTTAGAGCCCAAGTAATCTCTTCTTTCTGGGCCCATGGAATTGCCTCTCCCTGAGCCCTTAGGGCCTCATTCCTCTGAGCCCAGAGAATCTCTCCTGTTTGTAGTTTTGGGGTCTCTTCTGTCTGGGACTGGGAAATCTCCTGTCTCTGAGCTTTTGGGGTCTTTTCCCTCTGGATATGTTGGGTCTGAATCTGGGGCCTCTCCTTTTTTTGAAACTTTGAGGAGTCCTCTCTCTGGACCTTTGGGGTTTCCTCCCTCCAGCTTTGGGGACTTTTCCCTTTGTGGTCCCTGGAGGTCTCTGTCCCCACCAGTGCCTGAGTTTCTGTCCTTTCCTGCTCAGGTTTAGCCCCCTTCTGTAAGCTCTCAGGGAGAAGCAATAGCTCCCCTGGCTTGAGAGTTTCTGGAGAATACAGAATCCATGATGGTGGCTGGTAGGGCCCCTGGGCCCTGAATTCTGGGAGGTTTCTCCCTACTCCTTGGCTTGGGTCCTGGGGAAAAGACATATATGTTGGAACTTGGTTTGTTTATAGCAATCTCCACTGAGACTCTGGGCCCTCAAGCCAGGGACCAATGTCCCCAGAAGACTTAGAAGGAAGGTTAGGAGCATGCAAATCTCAATTTGCCTCTATGAGGCAAATTTCTGCTTCTCCACCAGCTGTCCTGCTATCTCCTGGATTTTTGTCTTAATTCTAAAAAAGGATTTCCATTTTATAAGGTATTATAGGGAATTTCTGCTTTGATCCCTTCCTGACACTCCATGTTTCCCCCACTTCCTCACTGATTACCCTGTGGCCTGGTAGAACACAGGCCCAAATATTTCCAACGATTCTTCCCCTCCCATGGGGAACAGATGGTGCTGAGACCCCCTGACCCTCCACCTCCCCCAGCTCCAATATGAATAAGGACCCCTGAAATGTCCTCTCCCCACTTTAATCTTTTTTTTTTCTGCCTTGTTCCTGGAGATGCTTTCAGCTGTCAAGTCGGGTTCTAGTATAAATCCTGAAGGGAGAAGGGGAAGGGAGGGTATTAGGAGGCTTTCCATTTCTGCTGGCTCCTCTCCCCTTCCTCAAGTACCATTTCCTCTGTAGAATCTGGCTGTAGGACATCTGGGGACACTGAATCACAAAGTCCTAGGGAAGTTTTATTACCAACAAAGAGGGGGAAGGAAAAAGGCATCACCCCTTGGTGATTGGTGCATATGCCTGACTTAGTCCAGATTATCCCCAAACACAATAGCCTTTCCCCCTGGGCCTTGCACCTGGATCTCCCTAGCTTGGGACCAGAATGAGATTAGCACCAAGGAAGAATGTGTAAAGGACTATTTGCTGGGGCATATGCCCTGTATCTTTGCTGCTGGCTCTGATTATGTCTGTTGGTTTCCACCTTCCTTTTATTTTATTCTCTTAGAAGCAGGAGAGGGGGAAGAGTTCTTGGGTTTGAGCAGGAGTGCTTACTTGGCTCCTCTTCCCCAGGCTGTTCTCTCTGACTTTCCTCAGGCATACCTTCCAGCTCCCAGGTATCAGCCTTAAGTGAAGTCCCAGCCTCAGGCCCTGGCCTTTTGAGGAAAGAGGAAGTAACTCTCACCCAGTTAATGGCAGACTCTCTCCTTCTAGCAGATCTGGTCACTTACCAAGTGTTGCCCATGCTGGCATTTCAGGGTTCCCAAACCTCTGATCTGGCTCTGCGCCACCTTCAGCTCTGGCTTTCCCCAGCATCACTGCAAGGCCTTTAGCCTGCCATCTACAGCCAAACCAGAACACTATGGGTGACCTGAGCAGAGGCTTTGGAAAGGTGGCATGAAATGGGAGAACAGGATGGGCAATATTAGCCTCTCCATCTCCAGGTTTACCATCTACAAGTATCTGTCCCTTGAATGATATACTCATCCATATATACCTTCTGCAGTCCCAAACCATGCTCCCAAGACACAGGGCCTGGGGCAATGCTGCCTTCCCTTCTCTAACCCAACTTGTGGTTATAACAAGCTCTGCCTGGCCCATTGTCCAGGAAGCAGGCCTTTATTCTGCCTTGACCTCTCTCAGGAATAAAAGCATTGGAAACAAAGAAAAGCCAGGACTGAGACTGAATTAGAATGGGAGGTGAAGTCTGAAATGAGACTTCAGCATTTGGTCCAACCCTTCCTTTTACAGATGAGGAAACTGAGGCCTAGGGAAATGAATTAACTTGCCCAAGGTCATATACTTAGTACCAGAGCCTAGGACTAGACTACAGGTGTCTTGATTCCCAATCCTTTCCATTACATTGCATCATCTCTCAAAAACAGCCCCTTTGCTGAAAAGGTTTGATGCCTGGTCCCCTTGCTCTGGAGTGTACTTCAGGGTATCTGTGGGTGACAGGAAGGAGCCTTGAGTACATGAGAAGGCTTAATTAAGAGACAGTGCAGGGAATAGATGGAAGAAGGAAAGGGTCTACTAGGTGCTCTACTCTTGGGAGCAGGGGAGTACTGGGAACCATTAAAGAGGACTCACTTTTCCAAAAGCTGTTGACTTCGATTCCAGATATCCCCCTTCTGGGCCAGAGACCAGCGGCAGGGGATGCTGGGGAGGAAATGCTGAAGGGGGCTAAAGACCACAATCCACTTTAGGACTCAGACTTCTACCGTATCCTCATTCTCTCTCCCCCCAAACAGCCTGAGGGGGAAGCAGAAGGCTCTGATCTTCCCCTATCAGCTTTTGCAGCCATCCTTGGGGAAAGCTACAAAGCTAAAGAATCCCAGAATTTGAGATAAAAATGGCACCAGACCTCATCTAGTCCCTACCCCCTGTTGACCATGATAACAAACCTGGGTTTGGTCTCCTGACTCCCAATTCAGAGTTGATCCCACCCAGGCCCTTGGACTCTCCTTCCTAGGGAGTCTGTCCCCCAAATAAGAAAGGCAGTTGGATTAGACACTCCTACCATAGTGCTGAGCTCTGCTCCTGAAATAATCTACTATTCTGCAAGTGGCCAGTCTCCAACTGAGTTTTTAATCCTGGAGGCAAAAGCTTAAGCAAGGCTGTCGTAGGACAGGACCTTTTGCGCCATGGTACTGATGAGACCCAGCATTAAGGAGATACAACCCCAGTGCCTGAATTTTTCCCATCCATCTCCACAGGAGACTTCAAGGCTTAGTCTTCTTTTGCTGACCTAGGTCTTGTCCCATAAGCCACCCTGTCCCTCTTTTCCTAGGACCACCACCTCCTCCTCCCTGACCATCCCCCAACTCACCAGCTCCTCTTCCCCACCAGCCCAGATGCATAGCTCCTGGTTATGGTTCTCTGAGCTCCTGGCCCCATCCCAAGGTCTTCTAAACTGTCCCCGGCCTGGCCAGAAAAGACTGAGTCCAGCCCCAGCCAGCAGTTCCAAGTCCCATAGGACCTGAGGGAAGGTGGAAAGATGGAGGGATGAAGGGATGAAGGGGAAAGATGCCTAATCTGGAGGGTGGGGATGGGTCTTTCCTTGATGCCCCATACCTGTTCCTGCTCCTGCCGTCTCCGTTCCATCTCCAACAGCACCAAAGGTAGCTCAAGTTCCCGAGGGCAGTTGGCCCCACGTACCTGAGAGTTCCCAACACTGGGGTCAGACCCCAACCCTGGCCTCTCTATCTGGCACTTTGCTCTCCCTTCCCCACCTCTGTCTACCTGCTGCACAGCCACCAGGAGCTCATCTAGCCGGGCAGGGGCCTGGAAGAGTTTCTGGTAGAGAGCCTGTATTTGCCCAGAGGGGAAGGGCAGCTGAGGATCCTGCAACACCGAATCTGACTCCATGGCGTGAGTGAAGCCCCTTGCCTGCCGTCCCATGAAACCTAAGGACACAGACACAGCTGTCCCCCACCTCCCAAGTGCTCCCCAAGGGCACCCCCTGAACTACGTTCTCCCCTGTATGCATGTGAAGCTTGGAGAGAAAAGACCCCCTCTCACTACAGGAGTCTTCCCTCCAGAGCCTCTCCAATGACCCTTTGGAAGTGTGGGAATAATGGTGAACAGGAGAATGAAGGAAGAAAGGAAGAGACAATTCTATTCCCTCAATAATGCAGAGGTCTCTGACACCTGATCTGACCTACTGGGTGGGGGCAGGGAAAGAGGAGCCTGACTAGACAATTCAGTGCAGTGCTCCACAGACCTATCTTATGGAAATTCTGGGGAAAATGAAGTGTCCCAATCCCTTTGCCAGTGGTTTGTCAGGGAAACAAGGCATTGCTGTTGAATTAGGAGGACAGAAAAAACGTGCTCATGCATATGTGTATTTGTAGCTTCTAGAAGGAACCTCAGAGATCTGTCGGTTTCTAATCCAATCCCTTCATTTTTCATATGAGAAAACTGAGCCCCAGAGGAGCAGAAAGATTTGCCCAATGGTACAGTTAGCAAGTAGCAAGAGTGGAATGTGTGCCCCAGTCAAAGGAGAAATAGACCCAATTTGCAAAGAGACAGGTTTAGGATTGATAAGGAAATCTTTCCTAAAAGCTGGAGCCATCCAAAAAGTGGAATGGGCTGCTGTTTCATCTTAATTATAATAAGGAGAGAGGGCAGATCTTTGCTCCAGGGCCCTGAAATTTAGATGGCACCGACAGCAGATGTACTCTAGCAGGTAGAAACAACTAAATCTACTAATTGCCAAAAAAAATCATTCGAATAGGAAGCTACCCGATAGCTTGTTTTTTGTTTGCTGGCAGCCATGCACCAGGTGGGATCCTTCCCAGCCCTGTCCTGTCCTCCTCCCTCTCTTGGGGTCAGTCACCCCACCAGCAGCCTGCGAACACACTTCGGACTGTCCTCACACAGGGCCTCGTGGGCCAGGATTGCTCTCACCTCTACCGTCACCCTCTTTCGGTCAGTTGAGCCTCGTGTCCCAAAATATGTGGTCTCTCATTGAGGTCCACCACCTCCAACTTTGAATTTGTCTCATGAAGGTAACTGAAAGACTTCTTTCATGAAGCTTGTCCAAGGCACCAGAATTTCTAGTTCTGGCCCAGAGTCTCATGGGAGGTTCAAGGAAAGGCTGGGTGACTGCTGTTAGGAATAATGTATAGGGGATCCCTGGAGGGGCCTTCTGAGTTTCCATGACTCTAAATCTAGTGCTTCTCCTATTACACTACAGTCACCATAGATGATTTTCTCTTCTCCCCTTCCACCTCTATATTCTCTTTGTGGTCTCCACAAATCCAGTGTTTCACAGACTGGAAACGATTGAGAGTAGTGAAAGGGGAAGAGAGGAAATGCCTCTTGGGCCACCTGGAAGGCAGAAATGCAGGCTGGTGGGGTTCTTTGGACCTCCCCTGGTGTCAGGGGAGTTAGAGGTCTTGGGTGTTCCCTCCTTAACACAGGAAAGACAGTGGAGAAAAACAGAAACTCGTCTGAACTCTCCCAGCTTCGCTTCCAAACAACTACAAGGCCTCCAAAGGGTAACTCAGAATGGGCCAGCACCCCTTGTTTCTTACTCGTCTCTCACCAGTAGCCAAGCAACAACTTTCAACTCAGGAAGAGGAGTGAAATTATGTGCCTCTGGGTAGTCTTATGGTAGAGTGGGGGTATGAGAGATGAATCCTTGGGGAAAAAAAGTCTATTGGTAACCGTAGGATTGACTTATACCTGGGATTGAATTGTTCTGATGTTGAGGTACCAGTTCTAGTTGCCTGTTTGTAATTCCTTGTCTGTCCTTCAATGGGGAAAGGCAAAGTTAGTTATCTACATAGCTAAATGATTGCAGGACAGAACCTTGTGGGTAAAAGGCCTCAAGCAGCAGGCCATTGGGAGGCCTCCTGATTCACTGTGAATGAACCTGAGACTAGTTCAGAGAGTCCCCCAGAGATGAATCCCAAATTCTGCTTTGACGTCCCATAGACAAGATCATGGGTAGAAGTACCGTTCCTGACTGGGAATAGGCAGGCCTGGGAACAGAAGAAACCTTAGTGTGGAAGAATGACTCAGGAAGGGTAGGGCTACCTAGTCTGAGACTAGTTAGGTTCATCTTGTATGGATCCTAGTTACCTTATCTTGGGATATATCTCTAGAATCTGTGTTCCTTTTTCCCTTATATATAAATCCTAGAAAAATGTCTTTTTGTGGTCTGAGAATAAAGAAGAAGAAGGAATTGAGTGCTTAGGAAAGCCCACCTTGAGATAGTGGAAGCAACAAAAGAAAAAGGAGGGGAATTAGAAGTCTGAGGGAGCAGACTTTGCATGCAGCTGGTTCGGGAGCCTGGAAGGCCTTGAAAGCCCTCTATTTTGAAACAGGACTCAGGTAATTTTCATTGGGAATAAACAAAGGCTGAAGGGCAGGGTTTCTTGGCCTAGCTCTGAAAGGAGGACCTAGTGTTGTAGGGCAAGGGTCCTGCAACCTTTAACAGTAGAGAGAACAGAGAAGGGCTCAGAAGGTATTGGGAAGGACATAGCTGTCACTAGCCTGGTGATACAACACCTCAGGCAGTCACAGCACAGCCCCCACAGTGACACTCTCCTCATCAGAGTCATATATCAGTGATACAGGGACTGGGAGCCAAAGGCACCAGACTCCCCAGAGCCGCCTGCACCACGGAGCTCGCCCATTCTCCCTGTCTCCTGCAGACTCAATTCTACAGTCATAGGATGAGGCCTCGCTTAGGGAGGACTAAGCCCAGAGACTTTGGCTGTTCCTCTCTGCAGAGACTCACAAGCTGCTGAGTTGAGCTGATTTGAAATAGCAGTTGCTTTCTTTCATGCTTTCACAGTTTAGCTGCTCTGGCTAAGAATGCTGATTTCTGGTCAAAGCTGGAAGGAACCTTAAAGGCTACCTGGCTAAAACCTCCACTTTCACCATTTGGAAACTAAAGCTAAGCAAGGTTATGCAACTTAACCTAGGCATCCAGTTCGTTTCAGAGGAAGGATCTGAACCCAGGCCTTCCTAACTACAAGTCTAACACTCTCTACACAGTTCACACTGCTTCTCAGGTCAATGAGGCCATAGGCTCAGTGATAGGCTTTGCATTTGTTACAGATTCCACCTTTATCTGTGCATCAGAGGCCTGGGTATTAAGATGCCAAATCATCTTCTGCTCCCTCCTATTTCAGCACCAGGGAGGTCCAGTGGATCAGAATATTTCTTATAGGAAAAAGAGTTAAGGCATGAGAGTAGTGAAAGGGGAAGAGAGGAAATGCTGTTGCCAGGTAACATTCTTCTCTGGCTTTCAGTATTCCTAGGATCTGGGATATCTTCCTTCAGAAAAACGTGGCTGCTTTGTGTAGGCTGGGAATAATGGTGGCCTGGACCTCTCCACACTCCCAATCACACTGCAATCCTGGGGCCTCTGTGCAGAAAGAGGAATGGCAGCAGCAAAGATGGGCCCAGGAAGCATTTAATGTTGCAATACAGGTTACAGTGGGGAGCCTTTGGGCACTTGGCCCCAGAGTCCTTGTCCCCTTGTCCCCCAGATCCTTTTTTACATTTCACTAGGCCAAGACGAGCAGCTTCTAGGCTAGTAACAAGTCCTCCAACAACTCACGTGTGTGAGTGACCCCACTCCCTGGGTCACTTTAGGGAAGGAGATGGATGATAGACCTAGTTGGAGCTGGTGTGGAAGGTGATGGACTGTCTGACCGTAAGAAGCTGGTTTCCAGAGAAAAATGTCAAGGTGGGGAGTACCTGGAGTTGGAAGCCCCTCCTCCCCAATCCCTAGTAAGTCTTAGTCTGGGAGGGGTGTTAGGCCCTTCCCAGACAGCGCTCAGGTTTTGCTCTGAAGGTGTTCACCAGGGGTGGGCCTCAGGTCCGTAGTAAGCAGGACAGGAGGGCAGAACTCAGGAGAGATGCAGTGAGCTTCATGCTCCACCAGCCCTGCTGGGCACCGGCAGCCAGGTACACAAGGCCGTATACAGTGGGCTGCTAGTTCACCCAGAGGTACGTGGCGGTTGTAGCAGGTCCGGGGGCAGGGAGGGCCACATTCATCAAAGATGAAGCCTCGGTCCAGGGGGCAGCCCACCACTGTAAGGAAAGCAGACATTCTCAGTGCCAGGGATCAACCTGGTCCTTTTCTTATCTGCCCTTCCACCCCCATTCAACCTACTCATGCAGCCACTTCTCTGAGTACATTCTAAAATTCTAGAAACTTGGTGAGGAGAGGGATCGAGGAATCAATACTTCCGAGTGCCAACCAGATTAAAATATAATCGGGAAATAAAATAAAAATACAATAAAACTTAGGTATTAGCACGTGGTTTTCTAAGTCAATATGAAGTCACAGGGAAACTAACGCACGGTTTAGTGGTTCTGTTTCTACTGGAGTTTGACAGCGCTGATCCAGGCCGATGCACCTGATCAGGGGTTCCCTCACAATATACCTAGTTCTACCAGGTCTACCAGCCTCTTACTAAACACTAACTGATGAGATACGACCAGAGGCAACCCATTCCAAGTGGGGACAACTCTATTTTTTAGGAAGTTTTTTTTCTTACACAGAACCTAAATTGACTTCTGCAACTAATACCCATTAGTTCTGCCCTCTGGGACCAAGCAAAATAAACCTGAACCTTTTTTCACATGATGGCCCTGTCTGTAGTAGAAGGTAGCTCTTTTCTCCCTTGCTTCACCCCCCCCCACACACACACTGCTCTGTCTTCTCCAAGCTAACCACCCCCACTATTTGCCCAGTCTTACCACAGAGTGTTGGGCCCCGCCAGATGGGAGTGATGCCTGCCTGGCGGCAACGGGTAGCATAGGCCTCCAGGGCATCACAGAGGCAGGCATCAGCAGAGGCGCCAGTCCCACAGGCACACAGATCATAGACACAAGCAGCAAAGAAGGGTTCGGGGGGCACAGCCTTGTGGCAGCGCTGGAACGCTGATGACTTCAGCACAGCACATCTGGCATTGGCCTCACGCCGGGCCCGGTATCCTGCCTCCCGGCATGGATCTACTTCTCTGCCTGGGGCACATGGGTGGCCAAGACCAGGACCTTCTGGAATCTAGAAGAAGGAAATATCAAAGATGACCATATCCAGTGCAAGAGAAGCACTTGGGGGGGGGCGCAAGGAGGAACTGTTTCTCTAATGCCCAGCACAGCAGGGATACTGCAGCACCTAGTAGAGTCTTAATAAACATGTAGAACTGGAAATCAAAAAGGTCACAATAACATCTATGATATTTACACACATTTGTATTTCAAAGTATTTTTGCACATTGTTTTCCAAACATTGCTTCATGACAGGCAGACGTGTATAGTTATCCCCATTTTACATGTAGGGAAACTGAGACTTGTGTTGAGACTTACTTCTCCGGCTCATTGTCCTCCAACCTACCAGTTGTGGGTGTCCTTCAGTGCTATATCCTCAGCCCTGTTCTCTCTCTCCAGTCTCCCCCTTAGAGATCTCATCCATTCACACATGACCTTGCTGCAGATTTTACAGACCAACCATCAAATCTTCCTTGAGTTCCAGTCTCATATGTTCCACTGCCTGCTCATCGTCTCCACATGGATATCCCACCAGCATCTCAGATGCAGCGTTTCCAAAACTCAGCTTTTCTCCCTCCTCACATGTGCCCTTCCTCCCAACTTATTTTTCTTTAAGGAAGCACCATCCAGGCTCCCAGGTTTGAAGCCTCAGTCACCTTGGACTTCTCACTCACCCAGCCTCCCCTTACCCCCATTCACTATATTTTGATGATTCTACTTTTTTTTTTCTTCTTTTTTTTTTCTTTTTGGAGGGGGAAAGGCAGGGCAATTGGGGTTAAGTGCTTGTCCAAGGTCACATGGCTAATACGTGTTAAGTGTCTGAAGCTGGATTTGAACTCACATCCTCCTGACTCCAGGGTCAGTGCTCTATTCACTGCACCACCTAGCCGCCCCAAGAATTCTACTTTCACAATCTCATCTGCACCTTCCTCTCCATACACCCTGGCCATCATCTGATAGCCTTTTGGTGGATTCCCTTGCCTCTAGATCCCATTGTCCAAACTAGACTGATGCGTTAGCCTGCTCAAAAACCTTCCCTTGTATCTAGAGGATAAAATACAAACCCTCCAAGTCTGTAATTTGAGGGGTTGCACAGTCTTGCTCCAATCTATCTTTCCAGCTTTATTTCACACCACTGACTTTTACATTATTTAAATTCCAGCCAAACTGGACTATTGATTTATTCCCTTATGTTGCCCTCTCTGGCCACCAGGCAGACACAAAGTCACCCCCTATCCCTGGAATGCTTTTCATTCCAATTTCTGCCCACTGAAATCCTCTTTCTAGGCCTCCAAGTCTCAATTCAGGGGCCACTTCCATTGTGAAGCCCCCCTCAGATCTCCTCAGCTGAATATCATCTTTGCTCCCTCACAATTTAGCAGAGCATTGGTCTGGACCTCACTCCCACCCCTTCCCAGTCTATGATATCTCATAACTTATCTGTGAGCACATTGTATCTAGTCTATTAAATTACAAACTCCCTGAGGGGAGGGGCTCAATTCTTCATTTTTGTGAGTCTTTATTTCTCCTTGGATTTGTATTCCTGGTGCTTAGGACAATGCGTGGGACATAATCAATGCTTAATTAATATTTGATGACTTGTTGACTAGTTCAGTGCCCAGCACATAGTAGGTGATTATCACTTAGCTAATTTATAGTAGTCCATGGTTTTTACTTTTAGGCTGCCTTAACCTGTCCCCAGGACTATTGCATAACAATAATAACAAGAATAATAATAGTCAGCATTTATATAGCCCTCGATATTCTGCCAAGTGCTTTGCAGACAACATATTTAATTGTTACAATAGCCCCAGGAAGTAAGTGGTGTTATTATCTTTATTTTACAGAGTAGGAAACTGAGGCAGACAGCAGTTAAATTACTTGCCCAGGGTCATACAGCTCCTAAGTCTTTGAGGCCATATTTGAACTCAAGTCTTCCTAACTTTAGGTCCAAATGCAAAGAGGTAAACTCCAGAGATTTTACAGCAAAGGAAAAAAGGGTCAACAGCCGACCCGTTACATGCTGCTGGATCTGTGTCCATCTACCCTCTTCTCTCCTCCCGGAGGCTTTGGCCATGTCCTAGAAAACCACTCCTTGCTACAGCCTTTAATGTTCAAAGTTCCTTCCTCACCACAACTCTGTTCAAGGATTATTATTCCCATTTTCTAAAAGAGGAAGCGAAAGCCCAGGAAATTTAAGTGATTTGTCCATGGCCACAACTAGTGAGTGCTGGAGATGGGATGTGAGCTCCAATCTGACAAGGTCCATGCTCTTTAAATATATGTGTCTGTATGTGTATATATATATATATATATGTATATGCATATGTTTCTCATATATACATACACACACACACAAATAGATTTTAAAGTTACTTTTCATTAGGATGATGTAATCCATAGAGAAAAGGCTCCTGAATCAGGAAGACTGTGTTCAAGGCTAGCCTTTGACCCATACAGTTAGTGTCACCTTAATCTCTTCCTGCCCCCAGCTACTAAAACTAGTTGTTGAGAATCTGTCAATCAATCAATTAAAAGGTTTCTCACCAGCAGTTCCGTACACTGATAAAGTTACAGGTCAGTTCCACTCCCCACCTCCCCCCAGTTATTGGGACATTTAGTTTGGACACTACAGATGCTTCCCAAATAGCCTTCTAAAGATCAATCCCTAAAAAGGCACCTGCAGGAGGGATGAGCCTTTCCCTCTGCCAGCACACAGCTAACATTGCCGGTGTTCTGACCAGGCTTTGCAGTTTCTCACTCTACCCACTGCTCTTTCCATCAGAGCCCGCTGCCTCTGGGGGCTTGCGCTGTGTGCCCCACCACCCCTCAGCAGCCAGGCTCTCTCACCTGCCAGCTGTTGCCAAAGGCCGCCTCCGATGGCAGGAGCAGCCCGGACGGACCCTGCAGCTCATCCTGCGTGAAGCCGTTGAAATTCCCACAGAGCCCACAGGTTCGGCCTCGGTATGAGCCGGGCAAGGTGACCTCCACTTGCGACTGCCCGTTCCACAACACCTGTGGGGAGAGGGCGGGAAGAGAAGGGGGTTCCATATGGACCGCTGACAGTAGGGGGAGCCATGGGACCTGCAGGGAAGCACTCCAGGGGGATCTTAGGAACATCAAACAGTAATCTTATTCACATTAGCAGGAAAGGTCAGCGGCTATGGGGAAGAGCAACGAGCAAATTCATAAACCAGGGGGTAAGCTCGTGTTATTTAAGCTCCTGTTCCAAAGAAGGAGCGTGCCTCAACTCCTGATGTGATGCCATCAACTAAAGTAGCGCCTGAATCTGGGTCCTAGCTGTGAAATGCAAACACCTTGTTAAATTAAAACACGTTTTCTACCTATTTCTAGAAATGTAAACACGTTTTCGCCTACTCTGTAACTTAGGGCGTAGGAAAGAGTTTTACTTATAGACTAAGAGCTGGAAGAGACCTCAGAGGCCTTCTAGTCCATCATTTTACAGATGAGGAAACTGAGGCACAGAGAGGAAGGTGCCTTGGTTACATAATTTAGGGATGTGTGTATATATGTATGCCGGTGGGTGGGGGTGAAAGGGATAAATGGCACACGAATCTTAGAACTAAACTCCCATCTTCTCCGAGGCTACAGCGCCCCCTCCCCACCCGAGTCCCAAGCAACACCACCCCTCCAGGCTCTGTCCCTCCTTGACCTAGGTTCATATCCCTCCGGCCAACCTTAAGCCCCAGCTGGGCATGCAGTAACACGGTGCCTCCTCTCAACTCCACGTAGAGCAGGGGCTCCTTCAGGAAGGGCAGGGACACAGGGTGTCCATCCACCTGGGGTAGTTGGGACAAGCGTCACAGCGAGCGTGGGTACCCGCGGAATGTTCATTTCCCTCCCTCCTCTGCTTTTTCCCACTAGCGTCCACTCTGAGCTGGACTTCAGGAGCCCCTGCCCCTTGACCGAGCCCCGCCCCTCACCGTGACCACTCGGTCCTGCAGAAGCCGAATGACTGCGTCCCCCAGCAGCACGGTCACCTCCTTGGTCCAGGCCACACCCCTCCGGCCCCGGTCATCGTTGGTCACATGGATGCTATAGGTACAAGGGGTTTGGTTCTAAAGCGGACGGAGAACTGAGTCTGGCCCCATGGAGGGGGGAGGAAACTCTGACCTGGGGCGTGGAAGGCAGGATAGGAATTAAGGGGACCCACCTGAAGTCTTCCCCTTGGCAATCTTTGGTCAGTACGTAGCTACAGGAACCCTGGAAGTGCAGCAGGCGGCCATCAAAGGTGCGATAGTGCGGGTCCCCGAAGGCCAGGCAGGAAGCTGGGCGGGGAAGGCAACGGGGGCAGCAGCTCCCGGGATCCAGGACGGGGGCTTCCTCCTAGCTCAAGCCATAGAGATCATACATCTGAAGCCATAGCACTTGAGGGGGGAAGGGACCCTAGCCAGCATCTGGTCCCCTGCCATCACTGAACATGGAGCTGGGACCAGAACCCCACCTCTTGGCCCAGAGCAAGGAAACTACCCTCCCGGGGCACACAAGCTGGTGCCTTTGGAGCTCTGTCCCTCCGCCCAGACCCCTTCTTCCATTCAATTCTCTCCTGACATCCATCATGACATAATCATTTATGAAGCACATATTATGTTCCAAGCTCTTTACTTTACAAAGTTTGTCAACTTAGAGTTTTTTCCAAAAGTCACCCAGAATTTCTAAAAAACACTCCTGACTCCCAGGCTGTTATTTGTCTAGCTAGGGAGGGTTGGTTTTGGTAGTCTGGGTACATTCCACGAACCTCTCTCCCTCTGATGTCCCAGGCATCTTCAAAGAGCAGGTATATACCCTCCACCACCTGGTATATATCCCTTGGCAAAACCCCCATCGCCTAGGGCCCTTCCCACAGAAAGTCTATTTGGAGGGTTGTGTTTATCTGGGCAGGTTCATTTCTTCTCCTTAGCCTGGGGCAGGGGTGGGGAACCTTCACCTTTAAGCCCCAGTGGCCCTCTAGGCCCTTAAGTGCAGCCCTTTGACTGAATCTAAACTTCACAGAATGTTCTGGTTCTCTAGGCTCCAGGTTCCCCACCCCTGCTCCATGCCCTGGAGATTCCTGGGCACTCACAGGATCACAGGTAACCAGAGAACAGTGCTGACTACGGCATTGCAGGGTGCCTGCCACACAGGAGCAGCTGGTGCATTCATCCACCACCCAAAGCTCACCTGAGGGCACCACTCGGCCCTTATAGGAGCAGGAAGGGCTGGGGGCTGGGGAGAAACAAAGGAAAGAAGGAAGGAAACAAGAAGAGATATAAATTATCCTGATTACTGCTTTTGCTATATCCCATAGGTTTTGCTGTGTTGTTTCATTATTGTCATTCTCTTTAATGAAATTTTTGTTTCTGTGATTTTTTGTTTGTTTTGCTTTTTGGAGGGGGAACGGTAGAGCAATTGGGGTTAAGTGACTTGCCCAAGGTCACACAGCCAGTAAGTGTTAAGTGTCTGAGAGCAGATTTGAACTCAGGTCCTCCTGACTCCGGGGGCCGGATACCCACGTGATTTGTTCTTTAACCCACTCCTTCTTTAAGATTAGTTGTTTAATCTCCAATTATTTTTTTATCTGTTTCCAATTAATTTAATCTTAGTATAATTTTTATTGCATAAAAATTTTCTGTCCTAATATATGGTCAGTCTTTGTAAAGGTACCATAAACTGCTGAGAAAAGATGTATTCCTTTCTATTTCCATTCAGTTCTCTCCTGACATCCATCATGACATAATCATTTATGAAGCACCTATTATGTTCCAAGCTCTTTACAAACATTATCTCCATCTTCACAACCCTGGGAGGTAGGTGCTATTATTATCCTCAGTTTACAGTTGATAAAAATGAGGAAACTAAAAAAGTGACTTGCACAGTTCATGCCAGTGACTAAAGCCAGATTTTAATTCAGATATTCCTGCGTCCAGGCCCAAGCACTCTATCCACTGCACCTCTGCAGAGATTACAGGAAGAGAAGAGCGGGCTATACCCTCGCCACACACGCATTCATAGTCTGCACCACCAGGGCTACATCCCACACACTGGACAGTACTACAGGGCGGATGCATATGTACCCTCCCCAGCTGCCCAGGTTACATTCCAGCGTCCAACCATCAGAGCAGGCAGACCAGAACTGGGCGTTCCTCCGTGTGACACTCTATGTGCCCCAGTTTGGGACAGATTTTTAATTAGAAAGAACTTTACGGAATTAGTCTAAATGTCCACATTTAACCTAGAGGTAAAGTGATTTGCTTAATGTCGCAGAACTCTTAAGGAGGAGAGACAGCATTTGAACCCAGGTCCTCCGGATATAAATTGGGTATTCTTTCCACTGTCCTGTGATGTCTCCTGTGAAGCTGAAGGTGGCCTCCCATCCTAGGAAAAGTGACTAATGTTTACTTCTTGCCACTCTCTACTCGCTCTAATCCACCAACGGACAAAAAGAAGCCTTCCCCTCTGCCACTTTCTGGCCCTTGCCAGATGCCTCTGCAGGGCCATGTTCTGTGATTACCTGGGCGACTTCTTCTCTCCTCAGCCTCCCACCTGGCTGCCTTTCCTCCAGTCCCTTCCTTTGTGGCCCTAGCTCACAAGGCCCTATCTACATGCCATAGAAGCATGGCTGCTGAGCCTCCAGCTTTCTCCACCTGCCATTTGCAGGACTTCTGCCTTAACTACACACTCTGTGGATGAAGAAATGGGTAGCTAGGTAGTGCAGCAGATAGAGCACTGGGCTTGAACTCATCTTCATGAGTTCAAATCCAGCCTCACACACATATTAGATGGGTAACCCTGGGCAAGTCACTTAACCCTGTGGGCCTCGGTTTTCTTGTCTCTTATTATTGTTTGTCCTTTGTTCTCATTTAGATCCTCATCTGTAAAATGACCCAGAGAAGGAAAAGGCAAACCACTCTAGTATCTTTGCCGAGAACACTCCAAAAGGGGTCACAAAGAGTCAGATGTGGCTGAAATGACTGATCCACAGCATGGAGAAGACCAGAAGTTGGGAGGTGAATCGGGGGGTTCATGGCTCTCGCACCTTACTTCATCCTAGGCACTCACAGAGATCCTTCAAGACAACTCTGACCCTGACCCTCCTCCACTTGTGTGCCCCACCCAGCCCATCGCCACTCATAGCCCCCTCCTCATTGCCAGCATGGTGTGGTGGGAAATTTACTGGACTTAGAGTCAAAAAGCTCTGGATTCGAGCCCTCGCTCTTCCACTCACTGCTTCTGTGAACTTGGGTAAATCACTGCTACCTCTGAGCCTCAGTGTCCTCATCTGCAAAGTGGGGATAATAATGCAGGCCACATCTACCTTGTAACAGCTAACACTTATTTTTGCAAGGAAAACACTTTTATAACCTAAAAGCACTATAAAAATACTCATTTTATCATTAGCCTAGAGATTCTGATCATCAAGCCTGAGGCCAGATGAGCTTCAAAGGTTTGATCCTTGGGATCTGGAGGCAGAAAATCATTACTTTAGAGCTGGAAGGGACCTAAGATCCACCCTCTTATTTGACAGATAAAGAGCAGGAGCCCCAAAAGCTGCCATGGGCTTTTTCCAAGAGTGTAAAGGTTTTACAGCACTTAGCACAGTGCTTGGTATATAGGTGCTTAATTAATGTTCATTGGCTGACTGACTATATGGCTGAGCTGGGCTTCAGACTAAGGGCCTCTGACTTTAAATCCAGTGTCCTTTCTTCTGTATACAGTTCTTCATCCAAGCAAGGGGGGGGGGCCTTCCCTACAGGGAGGGACAGCATGGGAGTCAAGAGTTTTGGGTTTCCACAGACACACCTCTAGGCACCCAGCCCAAGGCCAGGTTCCTGAAACTCTGACCAAATGTCAGGGGGTGAGATTTTCCCGCTCTGTCTTCTCCACTCCATAAAGGAGGAGGAGGAGGCCTCAACTCTTATTCCTGCCCACAGGCCTCATGGCCCACTTGCCTATCCTGCCCAGGAACCTTGGGGAGTTTGAGAGGGGAAGCTGCTTACTCACCACGGCAGGTAGGGCAGCAGGCCCCTGGGACAGTGTGGTGCTCTGCAGGAGGGCAGCTGAGCCGGGGGCAGGTTTGGTGAATGCAGAGCCAAGTCAGGTCCTGGATGGAGTGAGCAATGGAGAGCAGAAGTTGAGACTGGGAGAAGGAGTAGCAGGAAAGGAACCAATTCAGAAGGAACTGGTCAGTCGTAAACATTTAAGAGCCTACTTTGGCACTAAGGACTGTGCAAAGTGCTAGAGGATACAGAAAGAGTCCCTGCCCTCAAGGAGCCCACAACCTAATGGAGGAGACAGCCAGCAAACACGTCCGTACAAACAAGCCATATCTAGGAGAAATAGGAAAGAATTAGCAGAAGGAGAGCACCAGAATTTAAGCGGGCTTGGGAAAGGCTTCCCATAGAAGACAGGCTTTAGCTAGGACCGAAAGGAAGCCGGAGAGAGAGCTTTCCAGGTATGAGGAGGTAGCCAAAGAAAAGAGGTGGGGGGCTTGTTCCTGGAATAATAATAATAGCTAATGTTTCTGTAATGGCCTGCTGTGTGCTGAGCACTGTCAAGTACTTTACAATTATTATCTCATCCGACCCTCACAATAACCTGAGGAGGTAGCTGCTATTATCCCCATCTTAAAGATATGGAAGCTGAGGCCCACCCGTGTTAAGTGATCTGCCCAGGGCCACACAGCTCTTTAGTGTCTGAGGCTAGATTTGAACTCAGATCTTCCTGACTCCCTGGCCTGGGACTCTATCCACATCCATCTAACTTCCCCCTTGCTGGCTAGGAGACCAGTGTCACTAGAGCAATGAGTACATGGAAAGGGTTAAGGTGTGAAGAACACTAGAAAAGTAAGGAACAACAGGTTATGAAGGGCTTTGAATGCCAAACAGAGGCTTTTGTATGTGATCCTGGAGTGACAGGGAGCCACGAGTTTAATAAAGAGGGAGGTGACATGGTCAGCCTTGTGCTTTAGCAAAATCACTTTGGTGACTGAGTGAAGGATGGACTAGAGAAGGGAGAGACTTGGGGCAGGTAGACCCACAGTAGGAGGCTACTGTAGTAGTCAAAGTGAGGTGCTGAAGGCCTGTACCAAGATGGTGGCAGCGTCCAAGGAGAGAAGGGGACTTGAAGAATTCAGGAGACTTAACAACATCTCTGTGAGTGGGAGAACAAGTAAAGCTCTTCACCAACACCCTGATGAGGTACAACAGGATCATAGCTGGGAGTGACCTGAGAGGTCATCCCGTCCAATGCTCCCCTCCCAAGAGATGAAGAACACCAGTGGTTATATGATTGCTCAAGGTCATACAAGTGGTAAGTAGCTGAGACTGGATTTGAATCCAGATGATCTGATACCAAATACAGTGCTTCTATTTTTCAGTCCTTCAAGCTCCAGAAGACAGGAATATGGGAGGAGGAGAGCTATGCTTTTGGAGCTGCTGGGCCAGAGAAGGGCCCCTTTTACTCTCAAGCTCTGAGAGAGTTGGAGCTTGGGCCTTACCTGACATTGACAGGTGTAACAGGGATCTGGTGGAGTCAGCTCCCTGCCCAGCAGACCAGCAGTACAGTTACTCAGGGCTTCTGTGAAGACAGACACAGAGAGGCTAGGGCTAGGGGCCAAGGTCCCTGTGCCCCCGACCCTGAACCAGCAGGCAACATGACCTCCCAACATGTCACAGCCCACATTTCCCTCCTCACTCTTCCATCTAGGTCTCCCCCTTCCCAGTTTGAAGGACTCACGGGCACATGTAGGACAGCAATTCTGGGGACCAGGGGGCAGGAGCTGATTGGGAGGGCAGCCCACCAAGCTGGGGCAGTGTCTTCGGTAACAACGTAGGTGTGAGGTGCCTTGTGGTGATAACTAGAAGGAAATGGGGAGGCATGGGGTCATTTACATGGGTGTTAGTCTCCTGGTGTGTTTGACTACACGAATTCCACCCCACATGGCCCACTCCAGTGCTCCCCTACCTCACAGATGCAGATCTCACAGGGGTCTCTACCTGGCTGGAAACTCTCCCCGGGCCTATATGTCTGGCCTTCATGTACACAATCTGGGATGAAGGAAAGGTCAACAGCATCTACCTCTCCCAGGGCACTGCCTGAGAAGGATTCCTTCCCTTATTCTTCCCCCAACCCAGCTCAGAAGCTGGGGATAAAGGGGAAACTGAGGCACAGAATCTGAGACAAGCTACTATGAAGTAGAAATTGGGTGAAGCCCCTGTTACAACCAAGGCAGGAGTCCTGGTTTCTTATTGTTTGTTGTTTGTCCTTCATTCTCAAAGAGCACCAATGAGAGTGATATCTGGACTTTGGAGGGACTTGGGTTTAAGCGTGGCAGAGCTGTGCAGAGTCATCAGCTTCACTTGCTTCTCCGGAGTCATCGGAGTCCAGTGGCATGACAAGAGTCACGAGGACTGGCGATGGCCCCAGGAGTCCTGGACCCCAGCCCCCCTCCCCGCTGCCACCCCACCAAACCCTGTGATACCACCATTTTCTACTGGCCCCGACCCTCAGGTACCATCACAGAGTGGGCAGCAGTCTGTAGACCCCTGTTGGGGATGGGCACAGGAGCTGATGCAGCGGATGTGAGCACAGGTGATGATACCCTGGTGACACATGCAGGAGGAGCAGGGAGCATCCAGAGGGGTCCAGCTGCTGCCCTCAGGGTGCTCCCCATCTAGGGACAGGCATCCTGCAGGAAAATGTGAGGGGATGGACAGTCTGAGGGCCTGACCTCAATCTGGCTCCTTCCATCTCTTGATTGGCACAGGGTTCAAGGAAGGAAGGGGATATGTGGCAGAGATCTTGCTGGGTAGGTAGGCAGTTGGGAGGGAATCTGCTGTGAGGCAAAGTTCGCTCAGAAAGAGTCTTGAAGGTGAAAAAGCTGCCCAGACTAAGGGAGGCCCTGGAGGAGGCCTGAGGGGTCTAAGGATCAAAGATTTATCTCATTGAAGAGCTGAAAGGGACATAACTGACCATCTAAGCCCAAGCTTCTGAAAAAGCAGATCCAGCTTCTGCATGAAGACCTTTTCTAGGGAGAGGGAAGAAACCAGCCACCCACTTCCACTTTCAGATCAAACTAATTCTCGGGGAGTTTGGGCAATAGGAAAATTAAGATTTTTAGGAGGAGGAAGCAAGGAGACACTGAGGTACAGGGAAATGGAGAAAATCTACTGGGTGGGAATTGGTACCTCTACAGCGGGGGCAGCAGGTCCCAGCCTCGATCACTTGGAGGGCACAGGGTAGTGAAGGGCATTGCACCCTCTCACAGTACACATTCCCAGCCTATGGAAGAAGAGAGATGAGTCTCTCCCTTTATCTCCCCATCCCTCCCCTTATTGGTGAGGAATAAGAGCATAGGGTTTGTTGAAGGACCTCCTGTCTAATTCACCAAACAGAACCATAACAGCTCCTTAGGAGAGTTGTGATGAGGGTGGGGCAGCTAAGGCTTTCCCAGACACCTGACATGATGAGGGGGCACATTTTCTCCAAAGACCATTATCCCCACACTTCAAACTCCTCTGTCTTCCTGTGCCCCCAGAGGGGATGCAGAGGAAGGCAGGGTCTGAGAGAAGAGGAGATAATGAGATCATGGACTAACAGAAGGTGGGGAAGGAGAGAGGTAGTCTCTTCTCCCCCCATCACTACACCCATAGTTGAACTTTCCCTCTTGGGCACTGCCTTTGGGGACTGTCTCCCCCATCCAACCCCTTCCACATTCAACTGAATTTGTCCCAGATATCGGGGTTCCTGATCATAGCTTGACTCCCCAAGCCAGAGTGGGCCTACCCAAAGCTCAGGGTACCTGACAGTAACACTGCTCACAGCTGCCCATCAGACCTTCAAACTTTTCTCCATCCTGGTGTTCATGGCCCTCAAAGCTGCAGCCTGTGGGGAAAAAAGAAGCTAGGTTGAAAGCTGGCCCAGCCTTCAACCTTCCCCTCTTACCTCTGTCTCCAGCAGGAAAGGGAGTGAGTGCATATGCAGCTGAGTGGGGGTAAGGAGACTGCTCACTTTGGCAGCTGGGGCAGGAACAGGGCCCTGGGGTGGGGTGAGAGCAGAGAGCTGGTGGGCATGGCTTCTTTAGGCACTGCACAGAGCCTGCCTGGGGGAGAAAGAACAGGGCCTGGCTCTTTAACTTCAAGGCCACCCACTCACCACCTTCTCAAGCTTCCCACCTTAGAGAAACTCTTCCCCTCCACTGTGCAAGCCCTACATCTTTATCTGAGAACCTTCTGGCCCCTCAGTCTTCTCCCTCAGCCACCAGGCCTAGGTTCTAATCAAGCAATAAACAGGCCTTTATTAAGTGCTTATTATGTACCAGGCACTGGGCTAAGCGCTAGGGATTATTATGGGTGGCTGGGTAACATGGAGTTAGAATCAGGAAGACTCATCTTCCTGAGTTCAAATCCAGTCTCAGATACGTCCTAGCTGTGTGACCCTGGCCGAGTCACTTAACCCTGTTTACCTCAGTGTCCTCATCTGTAAAATGATCTGGAGAAGGAAAAGTCAAACCACTCCAGTATTTTTGCCAAGAAAACCCCAAGCTGGGGTCACAGAGTCAGACATGACTGAAACGACTGAACAACAAAGGGATTCTAAGAAAGCCAAAATCACCCCCTTTCCTTATGGAGCTTACTATCTAACGGGTGAGACAATGCATAAATCCTGTCTCCTTTTCACTGGGTATCCTTAGGCAGGTACCAGCTCTTCCTGTGTGTCGGCAGACACCCTTCCCTCTCCTTGCTCTAAGATCTTCAAGTCATAAGACCCCACCACTATTCAAAGAAGTCTACCTGGAAAGCAAGGTGAGACAACTAGCTTGTCCCAAGGGAAGAGTAGCCCTGTAAGCCTAATGGTACTTACTTGGCAGGTACAGTAGGAGCAAGCAGAGTCAGTGGGGTCTGGGAAGGTTTCTCCTAGGGCAGCAGTGACCCCATTATAGAGGCAACCTAGAGGATGAGGAGCAAGAAACAGTAATGGAAGAACCAGATGATGAATCAGCTGGCATTCTTGGAGGCCCACTATGTGTTGGCCTTAACAGAAATTTAAAGCATGGTCTTGGCATGCAGAAAGTTTACTAGAGTCAAAAATACACATGAAAATACAGACTCCAGTGCTTAAGCCCAGCTGTAGATGGGAAGGGAGAGATCACTGAGAGAAGACTTAATGGAAGGGGAGGAACCTGAGATGGGCCTTGAAGGATAGGGAGGAATCATACAGGGAGAGTGGAAATGAAGGACATTCCAAGGTGGCAACTATAGGAAGCTGAAATCAGTGTAAGTAGAATTACAGAATAGTGGGAAATAATATTGTGGGATTAATATCCTCCCTTCCCCCATTCTTCAGTCATTCAATTCAATCTGACAAATATTTATGAAGCACCTACTAAATGGGGGCAACTAGGTGTCCAATTAGATAAAGCATTGGGGTGGGAATCAGAAAGTTCAAATCCAGCCTCAGACACTTAATAGCTGTGTGACGCTGGGCAAGTCACTTAACCTTGTTTGCCTCAGTTTCCTCATCTGTAAAATAAACTGGATAAGGAAATGGCAAACCACTCCAGTATCTTTGCCAAGAAAACCCCAAATGGGGTCACAAAGAATTGGTTACAGCTGAAATAACTGAAAAATAACAACAAACATTTACCCTCACAGGTTGGGCAGCAGTGCCCGGGCAAGGTGACTGGGTGGCTGCAGCTTGGCTGATCGCAGGGTTTACGGCCACAGGAGACAAAGCCCCCAAGGCAGGTACAGAGGTTACACGGCTTTTCTGGCTCTAGGAATTCCTGGCCGCTCAGGTATGGCTCCCCCAGGTACTCACAACCTAGGGAGAATCAATAGTGAAAGTACAAAGAGGAAGAAGATGGACGGGGGCATTCTTCAGAGAATCCGAGGTTAACAGCCTCACTGCCCAGTCAGGGAACTATACTTTACAGCGTAGAGCTGGAACCAAGAGTTTACCTAGTCTAACCTTACTCGCTTTGTATAAACATGGAGAAACTGAGAGCCAGGAAGGTGGACAAAGTCACACAACCAATGACTTTGCCCTTTTTGTTGCTTTCATGAAAACGCATACACCCCCCCCCTTGTATGTAACTATGTGTTGATATGTGTCTCCCTCATTAGAATGGACGTTTCTAAAGGTTAAGGACTAGGTTTTTGCCTTTCCTTGCGTTCCTAGCACAGTGCTTGACACATAGTAAACACTTAATGCTTGCTGACTGATTGACTAATAAGTCACAAAGCTGGGACTGACCCAAGCTGCCTGTTTCTCAACTTGATGTGACTTCCTCTATTATGATTTAAAAAAAAAAGGTAAGGATGATCCAATTTTCAACAGTCCCCCCAACCCCATTCCTTGGCCAAGCCCCCTCTGCACCCCAGCGACTGACCACTACTGACCATCACAGACTGGGCAGCAGGACCCTTGGGCAGGGAAGGGGCACCGAGCAGGGGCACAGGACTTTGGCTCACAGGTGATGCTGCCTTCCCAGCAAAGGCAGACTTGACATGGGGACTTTGGGGAGGTGAATCGTTCCCCACTGGACAATTCCTTTCCATCATATAAGCAGCCTGAGGAGATGGGAAGAGGTCAGAAGAGGACAGTTCCCCCCAAAGACTTCTCAGCTTCCTCCTCCCCCCAGATTTTCTTACCTCCCCCTCCCCATACACAGAGGAATATTACCATCACAGGAGGGGCAGCAGTCCCCCTGCAGGGGGTGGGTACAGAATATTCGAGGACAGGGTAGTCTCTGGCAGGAAATAGAACCATTGAGGCAGAGGCATCGGTGACAAGGGTCCCCAGGTGGGGAGAAGTGTTGCTGGTGATGGGCAGAGGGCATCCCAGGAACCAAGCAGTCAGCTGGGGGCACTAAGGGAATGAAACAGGGCACAGGGAAAGCTGGTACGCAGAGACACATGCAGAATGGTAGCATTGGATTTGGAGTCAGGGACCCTGCGTTCAAATTCTGGACTCTCCTCCTTGATCCATGGGTGACCTTGGGTAAATCACTGTGCCCAGGCCCTCAGTGTATGTTTGTTGCTCCAACATGGCTTTAACTCTCTGGACCTCAGGTCCTTCTGGGATGTAAAATACAAGGGGGTACAACTAGAGAATCCATAAAGTCCCTTCCAGCTCTAAACCTGAAGTACCATGGAAAAATAACTATATTTGGAGTCAGAGGACTTGAGTTCAAATTCTAACTGTTGCTTAGTAACTGTATAACCTGGGATAAGTGGCTGTATCTCTCCGCGCCTCAGCTTCCTCATATGTAAACTAAGGGTGTTAGACCAGCTGACCTTTAAGATTCCTTTTTACTCTCAATCTATACTCCTATGATCCATTTGAGTACAACAAGGCAGCACAGTGGCCAGAGCCCTGGGCCTGGAGTCAGGAAGACCTGAACTCCAGTCTCGACTCAGACACTAGCTGTGTGACCCTAGGTAAGTCATTTAACCCTGTCTGCCTCCATTTCCTCATCTGTAAAATGATCTGGAGCAGGAAAATGGCAAACCACTCCAGCATCTTTGCCAAGAAATTCTTAAATGAGGTCATGAAGAGTCGGATAGCGAAGGCTGGGACTGGGTAACCAATGGAGTTGACCTAATGGCTCAGGGCAGCTCCCCATCTGCACCCCTCCCTACCTGCTCATCTATGTCCCACTTGCTTAGCCCTCCACCTGAGGAACAGAAGAGGATGGATCATGACCAAAAGGAGGAAGGAAATGGGGGACAGGAGGAAGAGTAGTGGAGAGGGGGGCTCTGTACCTGGACATTGTGGACAACATTCTCCAAGAGGTAGGAAAGGCTCTGGGCAAGGCAGTGGGGGGCACCGCTGGGTCAGGCACTGCACATTCCCATTCTGTGAACAGAGAGATAAGACAAATGGACAGATAGACATCCTCTGGCCTTCCCTTCTGCTAGGAACCTTTCTAGTTTCAAGCAAGGCCAGTTCAAAGGGTCAGGGTACAAAGAGGGGGCTGCCTGAGTTCTTCCCCCAAAGACTTTCCCGACTGCCTTTCCCCCTACCTAACTTTGTGCTGTTGAGGACATTCCTTCCCTACACCCCCAGGGCCCACACTCACAATACAATGGCAGACCCTGCACCGATCTGTAGGATGGGGGAAGTCTGCTCCATTGGGATACTCTTTCCCCCCAAAATCACAGCCTGAGGGGAACATCAAAGGGTTAAATATAGACTTCCATAATCTCTCTAATCCATCATGGCTCTCTCCACCAGCTCCTGATTAGCTTCAGAGAGCCCTCTGAAACTTTTCCATGTACCCAAAACCTCTCCATGCCGCTATGCAGCTTCCAAAGAGCCCTGTGAGATCCCAAGAAATCCCACACCCTGCTAGGCTTCTAATCCCAATGCCCCTCCCACCCCCACTCCCATGTCTCACCATTGCATTTGCTCTTGCAGCAGGAGCCAGGCAGTGGGTGGGCACAGGGGGCCTCTGGGCAAGCACGGGGCTGGCAGGGGACCCAGCCTCCCTGGCACTGGCATTCTTGGCAGGGATCCCGAGGATGAGGGAAACTCTCACCATCCACAAATACCTGATTCTCCAGTAGACAATCTATCCCACAGGTCCAGGTGAAAGGTGGGGAAGAGATATAGGAAACATAATAGAGATACTGAGAGACTCAAGGAGAGAACAAGACTGATTTCCTTTCAATCAGTCAGTCAATCAACAAGCCTTTATTAAGTACTTGCTGTGTCGGCACTGTGATAAGAGTTGGCCATACAAAGAAAGGCAAAAACCAGTCCCTGCCAAAGGAGCTCACATTCTAATGAGGAAGACCCCATACCACCAACTATGAACATCCGAGAGACATATGGAGTAAACAGTAATTGCCGAGGGAAGGGCTTAGCAACAGGAACTTTGAGATACTCTGAGCTATCACAGGAGGCTGTCTCCACATCCTGGGTGTCCGTATTCCCATTTACCGACTCAACCCAGCCAAATCCAGTCCAACAAACAGTGGGTTAGCTAGGTTCTCCTCAGCGGAGGGCATTGTACCAGTTTGGGCCAGTGATAATATGGGTGTGGAAGAGAGCTAGGTTCCTGTTCCTAAGCATGTAAATATATGTGTGTGAACAGCAAAGTCAAAATTAGACTGTTTTTTCCTGGTGTGGCAGAAAAGTCTGACTAAAAGATGTAGTGATGTTGGGACAAGAAGACAACCCTGACTCTTCTTGGGAAAGAGGGAAAAGGTGAACCCTGGGAGAGGGGTCCACAGCAGAGATGGCACCTTGACAGTGGGAACCCAATGTAGCAGGAAGGAACAGAGGGAGAAGCAGAGCACTGGGGGCAAATTCCTGTCTATCCCCAAGGTAATTTCAGCTCTAGTGTACATGAAAACATTTATAAGAGGGAGACCAACTGGGAGGATGAATGGAGGGCTGCACTAATGGGTGACTAGATGCTGAGGGCAAGAGAGGATAATCTATATCTCTGCTGTCCCCGGCCTCCTCTCTTATCTTTGGAGACCTGGGAAATTCACAGAGCTGAAAAGGATTGGAAAGCCCTGGTAACCAAGAGGAGAGAACATGAAAGATGGGAAAAGTTTGCAAAGGGATGTGCCAGGGAGCAGGATGGCCTCAGTGAATACAGGGGGAAGGAGCAGAGCAGCTGGGCCAGCCTAGATTTAGAGAGAAGGGGGTGAGTGGAGAAGGCTGGTCCAGGCAGGTAGTCACTGAGTAGGTACCTGGACAGCTAGGGCAGCACTGGCCTGGTCCTTTCTGGGGCTTGCCACAGGTTGTGGGTGGGCAGTCAATCAGAGAGCATAGGACTGTCCCGTCCTGGGAGGAAGAAGAATAGAGTAAGTACTAGAAGAGGCAAAGGTTCCACCCTTGTAAAAATAGTTTTAACAGTACAGTTGTTTTGTTTTTAACAGTACCAGGTTTTGAACAGCAAAGAATTCTTGTCACAGAAGAGATGGACTAAAAAGGCAGAAAAAAGCATACATTGGTAGACATGGCTGATGTCTTTGTTACCAGTAAGGGTTCTATTTGCCGGGCAGGGGGAAAGGACAGGGGGAAAGAGAAGGGAAGGAGCATTGCTAGGCACGGTGCTAAATGACATAAATATTCTCTCATTTGATGCTCACAACAAGATTGGGAGGTCTCCATTTTACAGATGAGGAAACTGAGGCAGGAGTCAGTTAAGTGACTTGCCCAGGGTCACACGGCTAGTAAGTGTCTGAGGTCTGATTTGAAGGTGGAGAACTCATGGGAAATGACAGAATATTTTTTTAAGAGCAACAATAAGACTTAAAAAAAAAAGGCAGCAGGGAGAAAGTCTCATGATGGCTGTTTCTGTCTCATACACAAATGTGGGGACTATGTCTCAGGAGGCAGCATTAATGGAAAGTACCTGACAGTGGCAGGTGTGACACGGACTGCTGGGGTCGGTGAAGTTCTGCCCATTGGCATAGATGTGTCCCTGGTAGGTACAGCTCTCACACCCAGGGCAGCAGGCACCTGGGAAGGGCTGGGTGAGTGAGGCCAGAGCCAAGGAAGAGGAAGGAGGAGCATCTCTTGGAGAAGCTGGGTCATCTGGGGGAGGGGGTGGGCAGTGGCTATTACTGCACCCCGAGGGGAGGGATCCAAGTAGCAGGGCACTCACCAGGGGACTGGGTGGGATGCTGGCAGGAAGGTGGTGAGCAGGGCACAGCGCCACACACCGGAACCCCCTGTTGGCAGGAGCAGGAAGTGCAAGGTTGCCCATCAGGCTCCCACTGGACCCCCTCAGCAAACTCCTGTCCATGGAGCACACACACTGCATGGACACATAAAGAAGGGAGTGTGTCCATCACCATGGCACAAGGGGATGTCTCTCTCTCTCTCTCTCTCTCTCTCTCTCTCTCTCTCTCTCACACACACACACACACGCATGCATGCATATGACCAGCCATGATGAAAGGACTCTCTTACTTTGGGTGGACATTGTCCAACTATTATCAGCTATGATATCACACAGCTGGAGGACACTTTGGAGAAGATCTTATCCATCTTCTGTTATGAAGTCAAACTGGTCTCTTCATGAGTCCAGCCCCCTTTCTGTTGAGATGCCCTGCCTCCAGTTATAACCCTGGGTTCTAGAAGACCACTGTCTCGAAGATGAGGGGGTTAATAGCTTAGGCCATGAAAATATGTGACCAGTTCATTGGGTTCAGCACCTCAGGAGAGGTGCACTGGGAGCATTGAAGAAGAGGAGGGAAGAGGAGAGGAAGGGAGGGAAGCGAAAGGAGGGAAGGGGAGGGGAGGGAAGAGAGGAGGGGAAGGGAGGGGGGAGGAGGGGAGAAGGGAGGGGAAGAAAGGGGAATGGAGAGGAGGAGAGAAAAGGGGAAGGGAGGAGAGGAGAGGGAAGGAGGGAACAGAAGGGGAGGAGGGGAGAGGAGACGCCTCTTACCTACCACTAGACTAGGAAAAAATGTAGGGAGAGGCTTCAAATTGGGTACCAATTTAAAAATGAGAAAGCCAGTTAGATGCCTTGGAGTTCTGGCAGAGAGCAGCACGCTTGGGGCAGGCTCTGAACATCCACTGTTGGCCAAGATAAGGGAGGTAGTGTGGTCCAGTAGGATTTGGAGTCAGAAGAGCTGAGTTTCAGCTCCCTTGCTACCTTGGGCAAGGTTATCTCCCCATCTGAGTCTCAGTTTCCTCATCTGTAAAATTATATAGTGGAACAGACAATCTCTAAAGTCCCTTCCAGGCCTGATTCCAATGATCCCACTAGGTTAAGATGCTAATGTAGAACTAGAGGTGAAAAGCTGAATTTTCCCTAAAGGTATAACCAGTGCCAATAATAATAATTGCTAATATTTATGGTAACCTGGAGGGGCACTGAGGTGGTGTAATGGATAGAATGTTGGGCCTAAAATCAGAAAGAATAATTTCCCCAAGTTCAAATCTGGACTCAGACATTTATTAGCTGTGTGACCCTGGGCAAGTCACTAAACCCTGTATCCCTCAGTGTCCTCATCTGTCAAATGAACTGAAGAAGGAAATGACAAACCACTCCAGTGTCTCTGCTAAGAAAACCCCAAATGGGGTCATGAAGACTCAGGCATGAATTAAAACAACTGAATAGTAGCATTATAACCTGGGCTTCTGTTCGTGCCAAGTTCTAACATAGAGATGCCCATGGAACTCTCTGCATCTGCTCCTCCATGGGTGAGGGTAGTCTCCTTTGATTGGCTGTCTTCACCTTTAAAACTGACAAGACAGATCTGTTGGCTCTCTTTTCTGCCATCTTTGGGCTAAGTTCCTTGTGACAGCTCCTATCTGCTGCACTCTGCATGAATGCCAGGAACTGAACCTCTGAGAATGGAAGGAGAATCCTTCCCCTGTTCCCTCTCTTTTATTCCAGCTTTGAGAAATAGCTCAGTTAAAAAGAAAGAGCATCAGGGTTTGCAAAGAAAGTGATTTACATCTGTCTCTTCATTTGATCTTTACAACCCTGCAAAGTTGGTGCTATTATACCCATTTTGCAGATAGGGAAGTTGAGGCTCAGAAACACAAAGTAATTTGCCCAGGCTCACACAGCTAGTCACTGGTTATGACTGGATATGAACTGGATTTGACTTCAGGACCAGAACTTCATCCACTACAGCACTGAGCATGCCTTCTTTTAAATGTGCTTCCAAAAACCAAACCAAACCCAATCCAACTCAACCCAACCCAACCCAACCCAACCCAACTCAAACAAAGCAAGATCTGGTGTGAGAGGCCCCCCACAGCAGCAACAGGAAGGAGCTTGGTGTCCTGGCTGGGGCCTTGAACTTAGAGCTGGGAGGACCTGGGCTGAATTCTCTCCCAAACTCTTATGACCCTGATCAAGTCACTTAGGAATTGGGCTCAGTGGCCTCTGAGGTCCCTTCCAGCTCTGGATCTACAATTCTGTGATCTATGAGTACCTGAAAAGGTATAGATATAGACATGTAGATAGATAAATTGTATGAATAAATAATTGTGTGTGGTGTGTGTGTGAGTGTATAAAAATAAAAGGTTGCTGAAGAGCCAAAGTAGGAAGCTGTGAAAAACCCAAGGAGGGAGCCCAAGGGCCAGAGAGGTCAGGGCCATCCTCAGCCAGGGCTGAGCTGATAAGGAGCCACAGGGAGCAAGAGCGCTTTGGGGCTAATCTGTAGCTAAGCAGATTGGCTTAGAAAGATTTCTGCCCTCTACAGATGAGCTCATCGATTCTATCATTCTTTTGTCCTTTTTTAAATTTTAGTGTTTCCTTAGTCCTGTGTCTGGCACACACAGTATCTGACACATAGTAGGAAGGTAACACATTTACTAAAGCACCTACTACATGCTAAAAGTGTTCTACAACAACCCTGGGAGGGAGGTGCTATCATTATGCTCATTCTACAGCTGAGGAAACTGAGGCAGACAGAGGTTAATCAACTTGTCCAGGGTCGTACAACTAAGTGTCTGAGACTGGATTTGAATTCAAGTCTTTTTGACTCTGGGCTCCCACTTTCTATCCATTGCAAAGCAGATCAGCTGGAGGGTCCACATGGAACAACAATCATCCACAGAGAAGGCCCAGGGCTGGCTAAAAAGCGATAGAGGCTAGCAGGCAGAGGCTCTCACCTTGGCAGCTTGGGCAGCAGTGTCCAGGCCTTGAGACTGGGTTGGGACAGGGGCTAGGTGGGCATTGCACAGGCACACAGCGAACCAGGCTCCTCTGTAACACATAAAGAGGTGGAGGCAGAGAATGATTAAATCCTAGGAACAGAGATTTAGAGAGGGAAGAGACCTGGGAGGCCTTTAAGCCTACCTTGCTCATTTTACAGATGGAAAAACTGAGACCCAGAGAGTTTAAGTGACTTAGCAAGGCAGGCCAGAGGTGTTCAGAGAAGAAGTAGGCTTGGGGCAGAAGCTGATCAGAGCAGGGGGGAGCTTGGAGGCACAGAGTTGACCTCCTGACTCCAGACACGTAGGTGCATAGGAAAGGGAAGAGTGGGCCAAGAACATGGACCCTAGGACATGATGATAAAATCTCAAAAGTGAGCATAAAAGTACAGAAACTTCCCACCCTCTGTGTCAGGAGCAGTGCTGAAGGCAGCAGGGTGTATATGGAGGGATCTGAGGGGGCTGGGCAGACCTCACTCACCAGACAGGTACATCTAAGGCAAGGGTTGGAACTGGATGGGAAGACTGCCCCCTCCTCATGATGCTGACCCTCATACTCACAGCCTGAGGAAAAGGGAAGGGAGGCCCAGAATCCCTCTGATTCCCTCTCAAGAGGCAACTTGGAGCAAGGGAAGGGAGAAGAAGAGGGCGAAACATTAAGAGGGGAAGATATTGGTGGGAAGGGAGGTCCGTCCGGGGCAGGAGGAAATGTGTATGGGAGAGGAGTGTGGGAGAGCACCCTGAATGGTACACAGGCCTTGGGGCCTGTATGGGGAGTGGGGAAGGCAGGTTGTTTGTTTTTCTCTTGGTCGGGCATTGGGATAATTGCAGGAAGCCTGAGCCTCCTGGCATGATGAAGATGGGGGGTCTGGTTTACCCTAGGACAGGGGGTGGGGAACCTGCAGCCATTAAGCCACATGTGGCCCTCTAGGTCTTCAAGTGTAGAACAAATCAGATTTGTTCTGTGAAGTCTAGATTCAGTCACAGGGCCACACTCGAGGACCTCGAGGCTGCAAGTTCCCCACCCTTGCCCTAGGAGCAGTGAGTTCCCAGTCCTAGTGACTAAGGACACCTCCCTCTGGAAGCAGGGCTTTCACGTGGGAGAGGGCAGGGTGAGGAGGTCACCTGGCTGACAGATTGGACAACACTGCCTCGGTGGGGTGTAACTCTCTAGGCAGTGGAGCTCTGGACATGAGGCCTCCATGCACTGAACAGTCCCATCCTGTGGGGGAGAAGAGAAAGTCCTATTCTCTGGCCTTCTCAATAGCCCTCCTTCTGCCTTCCGCTGTAAACGCAGTTCTGGATCCTCCAGTAGGTGCAACTAACCCAAGAGCCCTCCCCTGCAGATATCTCCTCATTCCCTGTCAGCTGTGGCAGCCTCAGGCAGCACAGCTTGGCCAGTGCAGGGCCAGATCTCTTACCTGGCATCTGCAGCTGATACAGGGCTCTGGATACCATGTTTCTCCAGCTTTTCGGTCCCCAGGGCAGATTACATAGCCTTCAGGCACTTAGATCAAAGATACAGAGGGTGTGAACAGAGAGTGGGGGCCTCTGTTTCCATGCACATTAATGTGTGTCTTTGTCTCTCCCCTAACAAATGCTCTCCATCCATCCATTTGTTCACTCTTTCATTCCTTCCCTTGGCCATCTTGTCCATTCTTGTGGCTTCAGTATCTCCATTCAGATATGACTTCCCTGTCTTTATCTCCAACCTTGTCCCTGTCCTTGCACTACCTCCTCAGCTCCAAGGCTCCTGCTGGACACCTTGCTTTGAATAACCTGCCAGCCCCTGCTATTCAAACAGCCCCTGGTCATTAATGCTGCACTTCTGATGTCAGGCTCTGCCCTCGGGCCATAGCAAGATGGAAAGATATACTTAAAAAAAATAAACTGCATGTAACTGAATGTCCCAGTTTCCTATACAATCCTCTTTCTTGTTCTTTCTGTGTTGAAATATTTGTGTTTGTTGGTGATCACTAAAGTTGCAACAAAACAGTTTTTCAAAGGACAGTGGGACAAGGTACCTCAGCTGAATGCCCCCATATACCCTAGGTATCCTAAGAGAGATTCCAGGGCCAGGGCCCAAAGAGGACTTGGAGAAGAGGGGCCAGGCAAAAGACTGACCTGGCTCACAGCTCGGGCAGCATCTCCTAGGGTCCAGGCAGGGCCTCCATGAACATAGTGGTTGACCACATGTCACCTTTCCTTCCTGTGGAGGAGAGGGGAATGAACATTGGACAAGTGTATCTCCAGAGAACAAGGAACCCAAAAGCAATAACCCTTCTCTGCCCCATCCCCAGTAGGAGTGGGGGCCAGAGGAAGAGGGACCAGCGCTGCTCTGATCATGGTGGCATCTTTATTTCCCATGAGCAGAGAGAAGCCTGTGACTCATCTATACTAATCTCAGTCTCTGGCATTTTGGCTCTAGAGACTCACTGTCCTTCTGGAGCAGAGTAAAGGAATGAAGAAGAACTGGTATGAGAAAGATGAGGAAGACAGAAGGGTATGTATGTGTGGTCAGTAACAGAGAACTGCAGGGCTTACCAGACAGCGACAGGTGGTGCAGGCATCTGAAGAGAAGGTCTCCCCACTGCTGTAGGCCTGACCTCCATGGCTACATCCTGATCACAAACACAGAACAGTCATTATGGGTGGACCCCCAGGCCCTAAGATCCCAGCTTCTGAGGTCAGCAGGTCAAAAGATGATGTTGGAGTCGCCCACACTTCCCACATTCCTCAGGTTAGCTGGAGAACTCACCAAGACAGTGGGCCACATCCCTGATGGGGGAGCACTGAACCACCCCCTCCAGGCAGACACATGATGTACAGGCATCTGGCTCCCAGTGTGTTCCCTCTGGCCACTCCTGCCCCTGCCAGGTGCAAGGGGGCCTGCGGCATTCGCAGAACTCAAGATGCTTCACCCTGGTCTGCAGGGCTAGGTTCTGGGAGGGAGGCAATAATGCACATGCTCATCTGGGCCATGTCTACTCCCCCTCCTCACCTCCTCACCCTCATGGAGCCTCTGTTATACTGGAATGGGGAAAAGGAGCACATGCCATTTTTAGGGCAAAATTAAATACGAAATCATGAGATAACAGAATTTAGAGCTGGAAAGGGTTGTCTGATGCCACAACCAACTGCAGTTCCAGGAGTCTAATGATGAAGCGGGCTACTCTTCCCCCGACAGAGAGGTGGCGGGCTCAGCATGCAGAATGGGGCATGCTTTTGGACAAGGTCAATGTAAAAATTTGTTTTGCTTCACTCTGCATGTTTGTAACAAGTGTTTTGTTTTTCCTTTTCTTTTTCAATGGGGGTGAGGTAGGAAAGAGTTAAATACTTGTTCATTCTAAAAAAATTTTTTTAAAGACTTCCCGAGCCTCAGAACTAGGTTCTACTCCCTGGACTACATTCTTGCTATTGCCAGCATTAACCTAGGCAGAGTTCTTTAGACTGAAACTCAGCTGGGCAGAACCTCAACAGATCGTGAGGTCTTGTCCTCTGCTGTTAGCCAGATGAACTATTGCAGACAGAAAAAAGTATGTTTGGAGCAGCCTCGATTTAGAGCTGGAAATGCCCTTAGAGGCCATCAGATACAATCCCCTCATTTTACAGCTGAGAGAAGTGACTTGCCCAAGGTCACACAAGTAGTACGCTAAGGCAAGATTTGAAAATAGGCAGCTGGGTAGCTCAGCGGATGGAGCATTGAGTCTGGAGTCAGGAAGATAGGAGTTCAAATCCAGTATTAGACTAAACATTTACTGTGTGACCCTGGGCAAGTCACTTAATCTCTCTTTGGCTTAATCCACTGGAGAAGGGAATGGCAATCCTCTCCAGTCTCTCTGACAAGAAAACCTCATGGAGAGCATCAGTGTGCTGTGGTTCTCGGGGTCACAGAGCCAGACATGACTGAACAACAGTCTGTGACAGGCTGAACCATCGAGTTAGGAGGTAGTCCTATTACAAAAGAATTCACTATAAGATTCTTGTAAATCTCTGCTACTTCTTCAACTAAGAAATCATTAGTTTTCTCTAAGTAAACAACCTCATTTCTATTTGTTTTTAATCCAAAACCTAATTTCCATACTGAGGTCATCAAGACATGGAAAGAGCACTGGATTTGGTCAGAGGACCTGGGTTTGAATCCCAGTTTGCTGCTTTTGCTCCCTGTGTGACCTGGGCAAGAACTTCTTTAGCCTCTCTGGGACTCAGTTTCCTTCTCTGTAAAATGAGTGGAGTGATATGAGAGGATCTCCAAGGCCCCTTCCATCTCCAAAACTATGCTGATTGTCCTCCTGGGCACCCTCTCCCATATTTACCCCTGCCCACCTCCCCACATCTGGCCCTCAGGGCCTGTGCCCTCACTGCCCCTCATCTCCAAGGCCCCATCCCTACCTGTTCCCGGAGTTCTGCCACCATTGCTCCCAGTTCCTCTAGCTGCTGTTTCACCTTTTGTAGTCCTTCTTCTAAAGGCCCACAGAGAGCAGGTGGGTCAACAGCGGCCTGCTTCCGGTAGTGACCAATGTCATTGCGGCTGGCTGCCTGGCCTGGGCCCAGGGCTGCAGTGTCTACAGGAGCAGGATCGGCAGGGAGAACAGAGCTGAAGAGACCTGGGTAGAGTTTGGGGGGCCACTCACCTCCTGGGTTCTCACCCCACAGTCGGGGGGGGGGTGTTAGTTATTTGCCTTCCTCCCGGTCCCCACGCCACCAGCAGTTCAGAAAGGAAGACACTGCTCAGAGAGGACTGACCTGGGTCTGGAGTCAGGAGGTTTAGATTGGAACCCTCATTCTTTTGCTAACTAGATGAATGACTTTGGCCAAATCACTACCATTTCCCCAGCTCCTGGGTTGCCAGAAGTAGAGATATGAAGAGGAATCATAAGAAACTGGGAGGCCAGCTTCCAGAGCACATCCAGATGCAGGGGCAGCTGCAATTTGGAGACCTCTGACTGAGGCCCCAAGGCCATGGGTGGGTGTCCCAGCCTTGGGGGTCTGGCAAGGGACAACAGAATCCAGCCAATGCTTCTATCTTCCCAAGGCTACCAGAAGTAAGAAAGCAAATGGTAGTCTGGTCTCACCATCTAACTCCTGCTTGTTCAGGGCCTTGACAGAAGCCAAGGAAGTGACCATTTGTGCCAAAAGGCCAAGCTTCACAGCCTCAGCCTACTACCCTGATGCCTTTACAGCTGGAGCCCTATGGTGGAAAGGTCTTAGGAAGTCTATGCCCAGGACTAGGGCTGGAGAATAGGAGAAGGTACCCAGAATCACAGCTTCCAGGCAGGAATTCCTGGCCCCAGTATCTGACTCCACCGGCATTCTTAACCTGGGGAGTGACCTTCAAAGCCTCCTGCTGATTCAGAGCTGGAAAGCTGCCTGAATGGGGAGAGAATCACCCCTACAGAAGGCTCTAAGTCTCTCATGGGCATCCCCCTTCCTCCTTCCCCTCATCCTCAGGCTCCTCTTCTAGGCTCTGGTGGATGAAAAGGACAGTTAATCAATGAGCATTATTAAGTACCTAGTATGAACACTGAGGATACAAAGGGGGGAAAAAAATGAAACCATCCTTTCCCTCAAGGAGCTTACATTCTGTTGGGTCAACAACTTTACATGAGTAAATGCAAAATAAATACAAGGAAAACTGGGGGGAGGTCCTGGTAGCTGGGGATCAGGAAAGGATTCATGTCGAAGGTGATAAAGAAACTAGAATATTCTAAGAGATGTGGGTGAGGAGGGAGTTCAACCCAGACACAGGAGAAGGTGTAGACAAAGGCACCCAGGCCAACATGGACTATGGAGTGAGAGACAGCAAAAAGACCAGTCTGATGGGAAAATGAGAAGGGTCCTGGCATTGGGGCCTCCCGGCCCCTTCAGTTCCAGTGCCCACTCTTTTCTCTTCTCCCTGAACCTTTGTGAACCTCAGTGACCAGACTCTACTCCCCATTAAGTGTCCCTTCTCCAAGACTCCACCCTCAACTGCAAGCTCTCCTTCCAAGATAACACACCAGCCCCTGGAATCTTTGATTCATAGAGAAATAGAATGGTTGAAGGGATAAGGGGGGCCTGGGTGAAACTTGAGTGTCACAGGCTTGGGGAGACCCTACAGAGATGAAACCTAGCCAAAAGTGCCTTGGCCTCTCCTCCCCTCTTCCATCCATCCCCTCTCCCTACCCTCGTCTCCACTAAATTTCAGTCTCTGTCTCTCTCTCCTTCTCTGGTCTCTCTCCTCTCCGCCTCCCCCTCCTCCTCCCCGCTGTCTCACAGCCTCTGCCTCCCACCCCCCACCCCAGAGGAGGAGCAGGCACCCAGAACACAAAGGCATCAGATAGTTCCTATGGCTGCCTCTTCCTCCCTCCCCCATCCCCTTTCCCCAGACTTAGAATAATTAACTTCAGATCCACAGACTCCAAGGCAGCTTGTCCCCTCTGCTGCTCTCTGACTTCCTTTCAGGACTTGACTAGATGCCCCTGTCTTCTTCCCCACTTCCCAGATGCAGCTTTCCCAACAGTCCTTCCGTCCCTTCCCTGCTCTCAACTCCCCCCCCCCCAAAGCTAGTAAAAGGACACTGGGAGCAACAGACCCAGAGCAGAAGCGAGGGTAGTGAGTCCCAGCCCCTTCCCCCTTTGGAGCAGTAGGGGCTCAGGCTGGTAGCCCAGCTGGGTCTTACCGGTCTCCTCTGCCTTGGTCAGTGCTGGTTCTTGCCTGGGTAGTGCCAGAGGCAGCAGGAACAGGAGGAGACCCCACAGGCCTCCCGGAAGGGCCATGCTACCCTCCCCAGCGCTTCTCTGAGTTAGAAAACCAAAGTCAGCTCTCTAAGACTCCGGGAAAGAGCCAGGGGGTGGGTGGTGGAGGGGGGGTGAGGGGGAGGCTGGGGCCGGACAGGGGGGCGGGTGGGGAAGGAAACATTAAGGCTGCCTCTCTCGACTTTGTTCCAACAGCCTAATGTCCCTCCTCCTCTTGTCCTGCCCAGAGAGTTTAGGATGTGGAAAAGTACAAGGAAGCCCTAAGAGACAAGGGTGAGGGTTCAAGGCCTCGCTCTGACAGTGGCTACCTCTGGGACCCTGAGCCTCAGTCCCCTCTTGTGTAAAATTTGGGGTCTGCAGGCCCTTCCAGTACTAAATCTATGACCCCCTCCAAACTCTATCCCCGTCATCTCTGCCCAGTGCAGCTCTTTCTTCAGAACTTTCCTTAGTTTCCAGCCCCTAGAACAAGGGTGGGGAACTTCTGGCCTTGAGGCCACATGTGGCCCTCTAGGACCTCAAGTGCAGCCATTTGACTGAATCCTTTGGATCAGGAAAGGCTTCATGTTGAAGGTGGTAAAGAAGCCAGAAGATTCTAAGAGGTATAGGTGAAGAAGGAATTCACCCCAGACATAGGGGAAAGTGTGGACAAAGACACGCAGGTAGAGATGAGGAATCCTTTAGATTCAGTCAAAGGGTCCTACCTGAGGACCTAGAGGGCCACGTGTGACCTCGAGGCCACAGTTTCCCTACCCCTGCCCTAGAATCTCACCCACGAAAAGAACAGCCCCTATGCCACTGATACCCCTGAAAGATCAATTTTTTAAAAATAACCTTATATTTATCACATGAGCATATATCTCAATTATTCAAAACCATGTGAACAAGGCCTGGACACCTCCTTAGGTTTCACAGGAAAACTGCTCAGATTTGCTGAGGGACTTGGTCTGGTCGTTTGGGATCTATAGAAAACCCTCAGCTAGATAGAATTCATCAGTCTTCAAACCAGGCGACCCCTGAGAAGGCAGTGATGGGGTAGGGGAGGAGAAAAACAGACTCTGACCTTAGATCTCGACCTCCTTTCTCTTCTCTCTCCCTCCGCTCCCCCAGCAGTGGGAGACCTAGGGAATTTTGAACAATTTGGACTGCCCATCTTATCCCAGTAGCATGCCTAGAAGGCCAGAAGGGCAGCCTGACCAAGATAAGGAAAGCAGATTTGAGGCTCTACAAAGAGCCCAGCAGAAAAGAAGGTACTAACTTCTCTAAGGGAAACTTTATGAATTCTCCGCAAAGGAATGAAAAGAACTTCCAGCCACCAACCAGCTGTGAGGGAGTTACTCCTTTGCCAAGAGGGTTCTTCAGCCCGAGCCCACTTTCCCTTAGAATCTGTAATTGTTGGTGGGAAAGTGTGTTACAGACTTGGGGTGTGTGTGTGGAATTAAACAATAATCAATAAACATTTATTAAACATGTGCAAGGCACTGTGCCAAGCACTAAGGATACAAAAAGAGCAAAAGACAGTCCCTGCCCTCAAAGAATTCACAGTCTGATGGAAGAAACAACACACACACACATGCATGTGTTTATACACATGTATGTATAGCACACACATATCTGTGTATGTATACACAATACATGTTTCCATGTTACATAGCATACACGCGTGTGTATATCAAACTACATAAAGGATGAATAGGAAATAATTAAGAGAGAGAAGGCACTGGAATTAAGAGGGGTGGGGAAGGTTTGCTGTAGGAGGTAGGATTTTAGCTGGTTTACTAACTCCTTTTACTATGCTAAAGGTATAAAGCCCTTGGGAGCTTGTGGGAGTTTGTAAGCTATGGCATTAGGCCAACCACCTTCCTCTTCCTCAGGACCAACATTAGAGTCCAAGGGTCGCATGGTAGCTACACTCTGGTGACCCGAGTCATTAGTACAAGTTGGAATAGTAGCTCAAGAACCTCTATGTGAAATATAAATAATCAAGGGTGAGAGGATACTTTAGAAGTTGGATTGGAGCCACAAGCATGAAAGTGTTTTTAGCTCTCTCCTCATCTGCCTCTTTCTCCCAGTTCTCTCCATTTTCCCTGTTCTCCACCTCTAAGGCAGTAAGACCTTTCCCTTCACCCTTCTTCTTCCTCCTGTTGCTGGCTCTTGTTTCTTTTCTCTTTTTCCTGCCCCAAAAAGCTGCTATTCTTGGTCTCCCTGGAACCTGAGAGGAAGGAAGAGCAGCTTCTCTTTCCCCATAATGTTCCATCGATTCTCCTGCCGCCAAAGTATGGCAGGAGAAAGATGGGCCCCCAATGGCCATTGTCTCCTCTTCCCCTGCCACTCCTAACAATGGCTTCCCGGCTACTAGGTTCTGAGTTCTAGGCCAAACTCTGGGATAAGTTGGTCAAGGCTGGGTTGAGGAAGGAGCTGACTCCAGGTGAAGCTAAAGGAGAGGAGAAGAAAAGAGAGGAGAGAGACAAAGACAGAGACAGAGAGGGAGAGAGAGCTGTTTGGAGGGTTGGAGTGAGATGGAAAATGGGGTTGCAAGGCAAATCTACAGTACAAGAGCCAAGACTCAGGACCTCTGTGTCTACTGGCCCAAGGGACTCATACTAACTGGAAGTTCTGAGAAGCCCTGCACCCCTTCTCTCCTGGTTGGCATCTCTGCTCCTCGAACTCAACCTCTAGTGGGGCCATTTCAGCTTCAGAGGTTCCTATAGAAAGATTAGAGGAAGAGAAGATGCAAAAGAGAATGAAAAGCACAGAATTCTTCCTTTTTATCCTGTCAAGTGGCCTTCTGTTCCTGTTTCTAAAGCAGAGTTTCTTAATCTGGGTCCATGCTGCCATTCACTGTGGAGAGATTTCAGAGGTCTATGACTCTGGATAGAAAAAAATATATACATCATTATTTTCAGTCACCTCTAGCTGAAATTTAGCATTTCCTTCAAAGAGGTAGTGGTGGTACCCTTCTCCTACCAAAAGACTCCAGGCAGGTTAAGCCCTAGGGGAAGCCTGACCTCAAAGAAGGAAGTCAGACTCTCCTCTACACCCTAAAGCCCCAGGGAAAATCCCTTAACAAAAGCTTAGGACACAAAAATATTTAGCTGTACTTTTTTTGTAATAGCAAAGAATTGGAAACAAAGTGTATGCCCATCAATTGAGGGATGGTTAAACAAATTATGGTACATGATATAAATTTTTGAACAAAATGTGGCACAATTGTAATGGAATACGACTAGGCTATAAGAAACAATGTTTGGATGAATATGGAGAAGTATGGGAAGATCTCCATGAACTGATGCAGAGTGAAGTAAGAAGAGCCAAGAAAACAATATACATAGTAACTAGAACAGAAGTGGAAAGAATGATTCACCAAAAAAAATCAAAAGTAAATATAACAAAATTCTAAGATCAAGAGAACTCAAGTGAAGCTATACACAAAGACATCCCTTCACAGAGGTGGGAGGTCCACAAGTGTTACTGGTTTGGGTTTTTTTTTTTCAATGTATTGATCAGTTATGTGGGTATTTGTCTTTCTAAAAAAATACTATTTGTTATTTGGGATGGCTCTCTGGCAAGAGATGGGGAAGGAAACTAGGGGTAACTATGATATAAGAAACAGAAAATATCAATACAAACTTAATTTTTTAATGAAAAGCTTAGGAATTTATGACTCCCCCCCACAAAAAAAAGGTTTGAATACCTAGAAAAGTGGCAGCTAGGTGGCTTAGTGAATAGAGTACCCACCCTGGAGTCAGGAAGACTCATCTCCCTGCATTCAAATCTGGCATCAGACACTTGCTAGCTGTGTGATTCTGGGCAAGTCACTTAACCCTATCTGCATCAGTTTCCTCATCTGTCAAATGAGCTGGAGAAGGAAACAGCAAACAGCACCAGTATCTTTGCCAAGAAAATCCCAAATGGGGTCACAAAGTGTATGACACGACTGCAAGATGCCTGAACAACAACTAAACTTAGAAAAGTGCTCAATATGCAAAGTGAAACATATATGAGAGTTATTTATTTCTTCTGCCACAAAATACTCATAAGCAATCATTGACAAATACTTAAGGCATGCAACGATGCTTTCCCTGAGAGACTGATGCTTAAAACATCAAACAATTCATGGAATTACTGAACAGACATTTCACTTCCACCCTTACATCTTCCCTGTCTGAACACCTGGGCTCAGGTCCATAGCTTCTGGCCATGCATGGGTTTACTTAATCCTGTCCGCCACCACCCTCTTTGAAAACTTGTTGCAAAGATCGTCTCCTCCTGGGAAACCAGCACCTACACTGAGAAACTTCAGATTTCACAAACTCCTGAGCATGTGTGGGGAATGGAGTAGGTGCTAGATCCATGCTAGCTGTCACCACTATTGCCCTCATGGTCATCACTGGGCTGCAGTTGAGGCTAGGGATATCTATCTCAGGATGCTGTTTGGTTGCCTGTACTCAGGCAAAGAAATGTAAAGTAGAAGAGGCAGCTTAAGGGCTTGAGATACAGTCAAGTTCACCTTGACAAGCAGCAAACATTGCTTAAAATCGCTGTTGCTTCTAGGGGAAGGAGGAAAGATCTCCCTTTTTTCTCTCTTACCCCCAAAGTCAGAGGCAGGGCTAGAAGCAACTCAAATAGAGAGGAAAAGAAAGTAAAGAGAGGACAGAGTCAACTCTTGGGGTCTTTGGTTGTTCAGTGGTTTTTCAGTTGTGTGGCTGACTCTTGGTGACCCCTTTTGGGGTTTTCTTGGCAGAGATACTGGAGTGGTTTGCCATTTTCTTCTCCAGTTCATTTTACAGATGAGGAAACTGAGGCAAACAGAGTGAAGTGATTTGCCCAGGGTCACACAGCTGGGAAATATCTAAGGCAGAATTTGAATTCAGGTCCTCCTCAATGCAAGGTCAGCATTCTATCCACTGAACCATCTAGCTGCCCCAAGGACTACAGAGTGGCAGCTTCTTCAAATTAAATTGCTAATCATATTCAACCATCCTAACCCACTCCCATCATGGGGGACTAACCAGGAGCCCTTTAAGCAAGGGGCCAGGTATATGTGTCTCTGGAAAGAGCTGGGGTGTTGATTCGACTCTATGTATGCTCCATGGGATGGCCCCTGGCCTGTCCCCACATGTGCATTTATTAAATGCCTATTGTGTGCCAGGTACTGTTCTAAGTGTAAGGGATTCAAAAAGAGGTAAAAATAGTCCCTGCCTCCAAGAAGTGTCTAGCAGATGGGGTGAGGGGGAATCCCTTGTTTACCTCCTGTTACAATGAGATTCTATGGTTCCATGATTCCTTTTCTCTGTGATACCAGTTACAGTTATCCCTTCCATATCCTAGAGGTTAGGGACATGGCACCCCTGCAATCTGGAAAATCCTTGTAAAGTTTTTTGGCCTTTTTTCAGTACAAGAGAAGAAGTCTGAATTATTATGGTATTAAAAATAGAATATACTGATATTATGTAATACTATATAGAAATATTTTATGCATTTCTGAGTTTCTAAACTTTTTCTGTGTGATCTGCTGGCCTTCACATGTTGTCTGAGACTTCTTCAAAACTCCCTTAAAATTCCCATTTAATTTCTAAATTGACCTGCAACATATCAAAACTGCGATGGGTAAAGTCACAATATGGAAGGGATAACTGTAGTCTGTTCTGGAATTCAAGCTCAGAATTGCTCCTGGCCCCCAACAAAACAAAAGATAGACAGTGAGCAGAAGGAAATGAGATAATCTTATTAGCTGTGATGCCTGGGGCAGGTGGGAAGGAGGGTGTAAGGAAAGACTGCCCATAAGGGTATTATCAGGTCATTTCTCAGACCTAAGGGGGTTAACCCAGTGTGCCAGCTGCCACCATCTTGACCCATATCCCCTTGGCTCTGGACTGACTAGTCTTCTTTCTGCCTGTACTCAACCAGAGAGGATAGTGTCTCATCTGGGATTCTGCGCCCAAGGAGCGGTAAAGAGGCCCTCACAAGGTGATCCAGACCTCAGAACCATGAGCTTCCTGAGCCCTCATTTTGGGGCCTGATGGAGCTGTGGTCTGGAGCATTTAGAAATGAGAAAGACTGCTTCTCCCTCCAGGTAAGATTCAGTCCGGTAGTGGTAGGGCTGGCAAGCTCAGTCAGAGATATTGGGAGGAATTGGGTATCCAGGAATACAGCAGATTCCTGTGTTTTCTTTTGAAAAACCAAGCTTGGCTACAAGGCTGAGCAGAAAATCCTGAGGGATCTAGAGAAACATAGGTACAGATGAAAGACTGGGTCACATAGGGCTAACCAAGTCAATGAAAGACCAAAATATTCCCCAGACGTCTAGTTCATGATGACCCACAAATAGCTAAAGTTGGAAAGACAAAAGGATTTCTGATGGTTAAAAATCCAGGCAAGGAAAAGTTGGTTTCAGGAGACCAGGAAGGAGAAGCTGCGCATCTGGGGCAGGTAAAACGGCTCTTTCCCTCAGCCTTGTCCCAATTCTCTGCCTGACTGATGGAGGTGTTGTTCAGCAAAGACTGAGTGAGGTCAAAGAATGCAGTCCTCTCAAAGGTTTGAGAATTTCTAGACTGAACCCTTGCTTAAGGGCCCAAAGGCCTGAACTCTGCTTTGGCCATGTGTGGGGCAGGCGTTGCTTGGGTCAGCCTGTCTTCCCCCTTTCTGCTTGTTACCTTCATTTTCACTGCTAATTCTGTCAACCGTCCCTGCCCCACATCCCATCCCCTTCCCTTTGGCCCAGAATAAACCATACCCTGGGGGGATCTTGGAGTCACATTGAAAAGCACTGACAACATATTCAGGAAGAAAGCTAAGACTGAGAGAGCTGGGCAGCCCAGGTTCCCACATCTGTCTGCGGTGAGAATGCCATCCTTGCCACCCATCTGTCCCTGTTTCTTTCTCTTCTCTGATTCTTCCTTTTTATTATAGGGAGAGTCACTACAGAGCCATAGGACTAAAGCGTGCCCTGCCTCCCTCCCTCTGATGTGGCAAGAGATATGGGCTTAGGTCCCTTAACCCAACAAAAGACGCCGGGTATTCCAAGTCTGCCCTCTCCCTTCTGTATGGGTGGGGTGGGAAGAAATTGGGAATAGGGGACCTATATGTCGGAATGAGGCTCAGGGAGTCAGTAGATCCAAAGGCCAGGTAATCTCAGGGACTTAGTGCCAGGTTCTACCAATGGAAAGAAAACAGGCCACCCTTTTTCTCTCACAGTAAACCACAGAGAAGAGCAGACTTTGGAGGCTGAAATGGCCAAGAGGAGGTTGACATGGCTCACCTTGCTGCTGACTGAAGTTGTGACCTTTCACCTAAACACAGGTACCAGGATGAGGCTGGTAGCTCCCTTTCCGTAACCATCTTTAGCCAGCAAGGGTGGGAGCTAGTCTTTTAGGGTTACAGTCAGCAGGGAAGTTGGTCAGTGTCTGGAAGACCTTTCTAGAAGACGGTTAAGTTTAGGGTTGGGACTACTACCACCAAGCCCAGGCTCCTCACTCAGATTCCACAGTCATACTTCTGCCACAGCCTCTATATTCTGCCCTTTTGATGTACCATCTAACCATTATCTTAAAAAGAGCCAAAACAAATAAAATATACTGGAATAGTGCCTGACACATAGTAGGCCCTTAATAAATGCTAACTGACTGATTGACTGACTTAATGATCTACACAAAAAGGTTGAGAACTGATTAGACAGAGTAGGGGACGGAGGACAGCTGTGGACATGGCAACCTTTTGGAACAGAACTATGGTTAGGAATTATTTAAGCTGGGGCAAAACAGTGTTGGGAAGGCAGTGGTGAATGTGATGGACAATTTGACAAGGAGAGGGATCAGGGGCAGGGAGAACAGGGGACAGAACATCTACCAATATTCTGAAAGAAGAATGTCTTGACTTTGACCCTTCAAGGATTGGAGGGGAACCCAGAATCACAGGGTTGGAGATTTGGAAGGGACTTCAGCAGTAATTCAAGCTATACACTATAACACATCCAAGTGGTTACTCAGTCTCTGTTTGAAGACTTCCAGGGAGGGGGAACCCACTGTCTCTGGAATGAGGCTGCCCGTTCCACTTTGGTCTAGCTCTAATGGTTAGCAATTGCTGCTCTTGGTTCTATTCTCTGGACTCAGGTAGAAAATGTCTAATCCTTCTTCCTTCCTTCCAAATATCTGAATGAATATAAAAGTACTGTGCTAAGTATACCCTGGGAATGCCAAATATCAAAGTCTGCCTTTCCTTAAGGCTTTGTTTTGTTTTGTTTGGTAAGGCAAACGGGATTAAGTGACTTGTCCAGAGTCACATAGCTAGCTAAGTGTCTGGAGTCACATTTGAATTCAGGTCCTCCTGACTCCAGGGCCAGTGCTCCATCCACTGAACCACCTGGCTGCCCCCTCCTTTTTTACATCCTAATGGGGGAGACAATACATAAAGGGGAGTGGTAGGTGGCCAAAGAGGGTTGGTCCAGAAAGTTACTGGCATGGAGAATGGAGTTGGAAGGAGGTAGACTGACACATCTACAGGGACTATGGCAGAACAGAACTTGGTTCATAGTTCCAGAATTCTGGGGGTGAGGGAGAAAGGAAGGAACTGTGGAGGTGATAACTAGAGAGTCCAGAGCCTGGGTTTTTCCCTGAAACAGTGGTCCTGGAGAGGCAGTTACCAATTTGGAGAGCGGGGCACGAGGGCAGAAGTTTCTCTGGAGCTGAAAGTTTGCTGATTTTCCCTGCTCTGGATCAAACATTCCCAAGTTCTTTAATTGACCCTCATATGGGATAAACTTAAGGGCCTTCATCATCCTGGTAGCTGTTATCTAGGTTCTCTCTAGCTTATCAGTGTGTCTCCTACACTGTGGCATCCAGGATTGAACTCAGATGAGGTCTGACCAGGCAGACTAGAGAAAAAAACATCACCTCTCTTCTTGGAAACTATGCCTCCCTTAATGCAGCCCAAGACCCCCTTAGCTTTTTTGTCCACCAAATCACAAGGTTGATTAGTACTGAGCTTGTATTCCACTAAAATTTCCACGTTTTCAGGAAAAAAAATGCTATCGAGGCTTTCCCCATCTTGTATTTGTAAGTTGATTCTTTGAAACCAACAAATGTCACCCAAGTGACATTTATCACTTTTGAATTTCATACTCAGTCATGAAGAATTGAACAAGCCCTTCCTATGTGCCAGACCCTATGCTAAGCGCTGGGGGTATAAAGAAAGGAAAAAATATGAGGTGCCCTCAAGGAGCTTATATTCTAACAAGGGAAAGAAATATGCAAAAGAAAGTAGGTACCCAATGAAAGTGGAACAGAATCTTAGAGGGAGGGCACCGGCAGCAGGAGAGACCAGGAAAGGCCTCCCCATAGAAGGTGAGATTTGAATTGAATCTTAAAAAGAACCCAGGGAAGCCAGAAGAGGAAGGAAAACACTTGAGCATGGGAGGGCAGCGAGTGAAAGCCAGAGTCAAGAGTTGGAATGTCTCCTATGAGGAGTGGCATGTTGGCCTGTGTAATTGGATCACAGAGTTGGATAAGACAGGCCTGGAGTCAGGAAGACTCACCTCCCTGAGTTCAAATCCAGCCTCAGTTACTTACCAGCTGTGTGACCCTGGGCAAGTCATTTAACCCTGTTTGCCTCAGTTTCCTCATCTATAAAATGAGCTGGAGAAGGAAATGGCCAACCACTGAAAAGACACAACTGAAAAATGACTGAACTGTAGACTTGAATAAACAGACATGACTGAAAAAACTGAACAAAAGTGTAAGAAGATTGTAAAGATTTGGTAAAACCTAAGAGAAGGTTTTATATTTGATCCTAGAGGTAATAGGGAGCCACAGTAGCTTATTTATATAGGAGGAGTAATTTGTTCAGACCCATGCTACCTAGCTCTTTGATAGGTGAGTGGACAATGGACAGAATAGGGAGAGATTTGAGTAAGGGAGACCAGCCAAAGACTGTGGTGATAGTCCGGGTATGTGGTAGTGAGGGTATCTGTGACTGGAGAACAGGAAATGTACATTAGAGATGTTGGGAAGGCACAATGACGAGATCTGGCCACAGACTGGATATGTAGAAGGCAGGATCAGATCATGTCACATTCGGCCCAATGTTCTAGACTTTCAAGACCTTTTTGCATCGTATTTTGTGGTTCGATGCGTTAGCTACCCCTCTCTGGTTTGTATCATCTGTCAATTGGATATGCACGCCATTGGTGCCTCTATTCCAAGCCTCTGAAAAAATGTTAAGTAGCATGGGTTCAAGCGTAGATATTCTACTGGAGATCTGCTGCCAAGCTGACATCAAACCACTAAAAATGAATCACCCTAATACAGCCAGCTATCCAATCCTGAGTCCTAACTGTGTCATAATCTAGTCCACAGCTTTCCATCTTTTCCAAAAGAAGAATAAAAGATGCTTTATCACATCTTTTGCTAAAATCTAGTATGGAGAAACATTTGTTCAGTGGTGTCTGACTTTTTATGACC
>CM053597.1:92738981-92755129 GCA_028646575.1 Pseudocheirus occidentalis | reverse complement strand
AGTAGTAGTAGTAGTAGTAGCAGTAGTAGTAGTAGTAGTAGTAGTAGTAGTAGTAGTAGTAGAAGGAGGAGGAGGAGAAGAACAGTAGGATATCATGGAAGCTTAGGGAAGAAGTATTTCAAAAGGGAAGGGGTGGTTAGCATTGTCAAATATTCCAGAAAGTTTCAAGAGAATGAGCTGATGAGCAAGGGTGATTGAATTTGGGGATTAAGACATCATTGGTGACCTTTAAGGGAGCAGTTTCAGTAGTCTGGTAGAGGTTCCTATTGAAGCACTCAACACATATGTCTGTGTGTCTCCAGCTGGTGCAGATCAGTGCATGGGGAGCAGCAACATCTTCACAGAGATCACAGAAAACAGCCCCAATGGCTCCTTCGTGGCCAACCTGACAGGCCTTGGGGACCCACTGACCAGCGGCTTACAGCTCTGCCTAAGTGGTGCTGATGCCCACTGGTTCTACCTAGAGGGGAAGACAATTCGTCTGAATGTTTCCACAGAGAAGGCCCTGGACCGAGAGGTGTGGGCAAAACTCTTGGGAAGGTCTGGGGCATGGGTGGTGGGCCCTGGGGAAGGTCTGGGGCATGGGAGGAGGGTCCTAGGAAAAGTCTGGGGTATGAGATGAAGATTCTGGGGAAAACAGGGTTCAGAGAACAGGGTTGCAGAGGAAGATAGATTTGTGTAATCTAACAGAAAGAGTGGAGGGGCAGCTTGGTCTACCACATATAGGCCGTGTGCCCCTGTACAAATAAAAACTGGTGATACATCAGTGTAGAAGGCTTGCTGTCTCAAGCCTCTGTCTGGAGAGAGCTCAGGGCAGGTTGAGGAAGACAGCAGCCCACTCCCCTTTGCCATCTGCACAGCTGGATCAGGTCTCCCTTTTATGACCTGTCAGTGCCCCTGGGATCATGGCAATGGGGCAGTGGAGGAGAGGCCTAGGGTAAAGTGGACTGTGATATTGGAAATAACAGGATAATGATAACAGTAACAATGAAAATGACTGGCGTTTGTATCACACTTTAAGGTTTCTAAAACACTTTGAACACATGATCTCATTTGAGTTCCCCACCCCCAAACCCTGTGGGGTTTAGTGATGTTGTTATTATTATCATGCCCATTTTAGAGATAAGGAAATGGAGGCTGAGAGGTTAATTTGCCCAGGTTCACACAGTTGGTATGTATCTGCTATAGCATTTGAACCTGGGAATTCCTGACTGTAAGTGCTGCTCTCTGGAGTCTGCCTGGAGGAGGGGTGTGGGAATGACGGCTGGCACTGAGAAAAATGGTATATGGAGGACTAAGATAGTCACACTGGGCAGGCTGGTCAAAGTCCGTTGTCTCTGACAGTGCCAACATCTCTAATCCTCCCAGATGTGGGTCCCAACAGCTTAAAACTCCACCAAGACGGAGACATCCAGTATTATTTCAGCTCATCTTCTGAGTCTCTTTGAAGAAGATAAACTTCCCAGCTTATGTCCATGGGGATATCCACCTAGAAAAGGCCATTCGGACCGTCGTATCTTTGGGTTGTAGCAGTGGACATGGAAAGAGATTGTTTGAGCCTAGATTCCCCTTGGCCCTCCCAGGGACCCCAAACTGCCCCCAGGACACTTCTCTGTCCAGGGTACTTTAGACAGCTTGGGCCAAAGGGAAGCCAAGACTAATGATGGGTTCTCTCTCCAACACCTTAGGCACTGAATCCTCCTGTGTTGGTAGTGACCCTGTTCTGTTCTGAAGACAGCCTCCCCACGGTAAGCCACTCAACTCTTCCTGCCCCTCTTCTATCCCTATCCCATCCAAAGCACCCTCCCCCATCTGGCGGGCTTCCTCCTACATCCCATGACCTTCCCGACATCCTCCCAACTCCTCAGGTGGAGTATAGGGTCATCATACAAGTACTCAATGAGAATGATCACCAGCCCCACTTCCAAGAAGAACACCCAGTGACCCAGAACATCAGTGAGGTAAGGCCTGGACTGGGGAGGAGGAGGGTAAGGAGAGGTAGGTTCAGGAGCAGAAGGTAGGGCGGTGGCAGTAGATGGTTTGGGTTCAAGAGGGTGTCGCTGGAATGAAAGGAGTTGTCAAAGGCAGGATGGTGTAGCTAGTTGGGAAGGCATACCTGGTGCTCATATCTTTCTCTTCCCAGCTGGCAGCCCTTCAATCCGTGGTATTTACAACCCAGGCTGAAGATGGGGATGGGGACTCCCTCATGTATTCCATCGACAACACTTCTGTGAGTGTTTCTCACATTCTTCAAAGCAACTGGTGGGCCAGGGCTGAGGTTCGGGGCATGGTGAGGGCTCTGTCCATTAACACTCAGCCCTCTTCAAATTCCATTCAGATTTTCATGAAGGAATCTCAGAATTCCCAAGGGAGCCTTTGGGAATCAGGAAGGAAAGGCGATCACTGAATCACAATTTAGAATCAAGGAGGTTTTAGAGGTCATCTAGTCCAACCTCTCATTTTACAGATGAAGAAACTGAGGCTTAGGGAAGTTGTGACTTGCCCGAGGTCACACAGATAATAAACATCAGAGGCATCATCTGCTTCTGGAGACGGTGCTCTCTACACAGTTCTCTCTACACTGCTTCAGGACTGAGCTGCAGCCACCAAAACCTGACCTCTCTTACTCTCACCATTTCAGCCTGATGCCACACACTTCCGAATCGACCTGCCCAACAGTGGGAGGGTGATTCTGGCACAACCACTGGACTTTGAGACCAAACGCCAACTTGAAGTGGTGATCCACGCCATGGTATGAAGTCACAGGACATGGATTTGTGACCCATGCGCCAACCAGCAGAGAGACCCCCCACCCCATCCTTCCAAGGAGAGAGCTGAGAGCCCCCGAGGAAAGAGGGCAGAGAGCAGGCATTCCACTCAGAGTCCTAATGTCCTCACACCTGGGGTCCATCTCCTTGGGCTGCTGCCCCCAGTCTCCTATTCCAATTTCTCTAAGTGGCTCAGGTCACAGCTGGCCTCTGCTCCCCTTCGTAGGATCAGGGCTAGTGGTCTCAGAACAAATCCCCCACCCCCAAGTCCCTGATCCAATTGAAGGATTTGCAAGCGGCAAGGGAGGTAATTTGATAATCACTCTGGACCTGTGTTGCTGTGTTCTTGTCTCCGAACATTGACCGCAGTGGTGGGGGGAGAAATGCCCAGACCTCTCTTGGCTGTTTCCTGGGCACCATGGAGGATTCTGCCCTTCCATGAGACAGGCACCTGCTTCTTTACCTTCACCTTAGAATACAATAAGTGCCATAACAGTCATGAAAAAAGCTACATTCTGTTTATATATTTTCTCATTTTATGCTCCCGATAACCCTATGAAGAAGATGCTATTTTTATCTGCATTTTACAGATGAGGAAACTGAGGCTGAGGGAGGTTAAGTAACTTGCCAAGGGTTACCTGGCTGGTGAGTGACTGGGGCAGGATTCAAATTCACATCTTCCTGACTCCAGGTCCATTACACCTTGTTGCCAATGAGGATGCTCTTTTCATTTGGGATGACATGTTCTGTGTCTTGGGTGAAGGTCCTGCCCCGACTAGGCTGATCTTGGTCTCTCCCAACAGGAAATGAGTACCAGGGAACGATACAAATGCTCTACCACTGTCCGTGTCAATGTTTTGGATGGAGATGACCAGTACCCAAGTTTCCTGCCCTGCCACCCCCTGGGTCCTTTGAATTCCCATGTTTGCCTAAGCCCCATTTACACAGCCAACATCACAGAGGGAGAGACCCTGGTGAGTTCCCTTACTTCTGAACAGTTGTTGGTGTAGGGTCCTGGGAAGCTGAGGAGACTGAAGCAACCCAAGCAATACCAGTAAACTCCAGGACTCCACTTTCCAGAGGGAAAGGGCAAAGAGAGGAGGAAATAAGACGGCGGGAGGGGAGAGAGAGGCACCACTTACTGTGTCTTTTCTCAAGAGTCTGGGTCACTGAGCAAATATCCAAATCCTGTTCCTATGAGGCCCTCCTCTAATCGGATCCTCTGTTCTTCAACCCAAGAAACATGTATTAAGAGTCTTGAGGATATAAAGATGTTTTTAAATAACACAGTTCCTGCCCTCTGAGGGCTTACAATCTAATAGGGAGACCATCATGAGTATACAGATAAAGGTGGTGAAAGAGATCGAGAGAAGGTCAAAGGAGAGCCCTGGGCCAAGTGTAGTAGCTTTCCAGTAGAAGTAGTAGCTGCTCCTCATTAGGGTGATTAGGGAAGGCGCTCTGTCTTTTCAGGATTCTACATAAAACTGGGTAGTGTATTGAGGAACAGCAAAAAGTAAGGAGCCTCTGGAATATCACGGTAATAATAAAATATGTAACATTTACATGGCTTTTTAAGACTTGCCAAGCACTTTAGGTGTCTTACCTCAATTGATCCCCACAATAGTCCAAAGGGGAATATTAGGGTTCCCAACCCAATCCGTTCAGATAAAATTCTGATGTTTCCCTAAGTCCCTGCTGATGCCACCCCTATTTCATCCTATTCCAGCCTGGAGTGTGGGGTGAACCTTAGGAGGTCACCTTTATGACCCTTGGGTCTTCTCCCTCTCCAGGAAGGACCTTTACACTTTCAACCTGGAGCCATCTATGCTGAGGATGGAGACCGTGACCTCAAGGCTGTTCTCTTCTATTCCATTCTTACAGGTGTGGATCAACTGAGGCTAAAAATCAGGCTCTTATCTTTGATCCTCTGCCTCCATCCCATACAAGCCACCTTCCCTCCTTCTTCTAATGGGGTTCTGGGTCAGAAATCATCAAGGTTACTTTCAGAAGGTGCTACTAGAGGAAGGAGTCCAGGATTGAGAGTCAGACGATCTGTGCCCAAATGCAGAGTTTGTTCCTTATTACCTCTGTGACCCTGGACAAGTCCCTCTACCCTAACTGGATCTCAATGGCCTCTTCTTAAAAATGAGATGACTGAACTAGACCAGAGGTCTTTAACCTAAAGTCTGTGGTTTTGTTTTTGTTTTTAAGAAATATTTTGCTCACTGTACTTCAATAGCATTGGCTTCCTTTGAAATCTTATGTATTATATTTTTTTGCATTTATTCTGAGAAGGGGACCAGAGGCTTAACCAAACTCCCAAAAAGTTCCATGATGACAAAAAGGTTAAGAACCTCTAGAGAGGATCACTAAAGTCCCTTTAACATCTAGTATTTGATACATACTGGAGAGGGAGCTGCCAGATTGATTTTGAAATGCATCACTGTGGGACCAGACAGAGAGCACAGCAGGAAGGGTAGAGAGGGTAGGGGGGGGGTCCCAATAGAGAGGTTCTGGGCCTGGTAGGTATTGCCCTCTGAGGGAAAACCCTAGGATAGACACTTGCTTGTTTCTCCTCTCCAAAGAAGCTTCCTAGGCCCAGTCCTCCTAAGGGAGTGAAGAGAGAAGGGAGTAGGAGGCCAAGTAAGAAGTGAGGTTAAGGCCTCTCACCTGACCATTTTAATTTGCAGGGGCAGATGGTGACCGTTTTCACATGGATAACACCACAGGTGCCCTAACCATGCAAAGAGAGGCCCCCAGCAGCCACCTCACATCTGCCTTCCACCTCACTGTGATGGTATGGCCCAATAAAGGGAGACAAAGATGGCAGTCTGGGGCCTTTCTGTTAGCTTGGGCTACTCCAGTCCCTGGAAACAGAGCGTCCTTTAGATTCTGTATACCTCCAGAATGGGTGAACAGCTGGACAAGAGAAGTTGTCACCTCCAGGCCTATACAGAGAAGAGAAGGCTTGGTAATGACAACTTAGCTATATGGCACTTTTACTTCTGATCCTTCTTCCACTTAAGCCTGGACAGGTTTGTGGAGGGGCAATCCAGTACTGCTGCTCATGGGAAGGAAGATGGGGAGAAAAATGTGATTTCTGATTGGCAGAGAGAATAATGAGGGAGATGCTTAATAACTGGGTAAGGAATTCATTTTATTTATTTATTTGGAGACAATTTATTAAGTGACTTGCCCAGGGTCACACAGCTAGTAATGACTGAAGTTGGATTTAAACTCAGGTCCTCCTGACTCCAGGGCCAGCATTTTGTCCACTGGGCCACCTAGCTGCTCTAGGAATTCACTTTAGACTGTTGCAATTCTTGGGAGAGAACCTTTACAGACAGGTGTGGAGAGATGAGTTCTAGAGAGGCAGTGAAGTGAGAACTTTTGGATGGTAGATGGGAACCCTCAAGGTCAAGGAAAGTGTCTATATCTGCCTACAGCTCCAAGGGCTCTCTGCCTTTCTCTTTCCCTCCTCCCTGGGGCATTTTTCTCCGTATGCGTCTCCACAATCTCTCTCCTAGGTCTCTAAAACAAGCCAAAATAAGTCCCTACCACAGGTAAACAGCATCCCCCTCAGCCACTGCTCAGTCATCAGTATCACTGCCTTTGATTAAGCAACACTCAGCACAAGGCTTATTTTTTCCCTCGGCAAAACCACACTGGGCTTTGGCAGATGCAGAGCTGCCCAGGTTTACAAAGGGCTTTCTTCACAGTAATCCTGTGAAGGAAATTGTTCCGTTTTTATTATACTCACTTTCTAGACGAAGAGGCTGAGGATCACAAAGGCTAAGAGATTATCCTAGTTGTCACACAACTGATTCATGAAAAAACCCAGAAGCATGAAAAAGCCTAGAAGCAGCCAGTCTTTTGCCCTGTGGCACCCTTTCTACTGCGCCAGGAAATAGTCACACAACAGTGGGATGGTGAGGGAATGAAGATATAGAGGATGGCTATTGCCGTGGGATAGAGATGGGGAAGTGGGAGGAGGAAGAGGAGAGGGGCAAAGGAAGCATCATGCTGGAGCTGAGTTGGAATCCTGCGGCCTTGAGCAAACCACCCAGCCTCTACGGCTTACTCAGCTTACTTATCTGTAAAATGAAGGTTGGACTAAGCTATTGTTAAGATTCCTTCCACATCTAAAATCCTATGATTGTGTGGCCTTGGAGGATCAGAATAGTTGAACCCATTGGGTCTTACAGGGAGATGGTTAGAGAAATGATGGTTTGGTTTTTTTTATATTTCTAAACCAAAAACACATCTGGGCTGTTTGGGATTAGGAAGCAGACTCACATCTTGACTTTGGGCTAAGACCTTGGGGTCACAATCGCTCTCCCTGCTTCACTTCTCCCTCTGTGAGGTGTCACTTGATAAACAGGATTATGGGAGTCATAACTGTCAATCCTGCCTACAGAAGAGAAAGGCAACAGAGTTATAGAGGCTCTAGGAACCAGGTGTGCTCCATCCTACGAGAACACAGCTCTTCCATCAACAGGACAGGGTTTTTGTTCCTTTTGTTTAAAAAAAAACTTTTTTTTTTGCTCTTTGGAGGGGGGAAGGTAGGGCAATTGGGGTTAAGTGACTTGCCCAAGGTCACACAGCTAGTTTTTGTGTTAAGTACCTGAGGCCAAAAACATTTTTTTAAATCATCAAACATTTTTTTTTCTATCACTCTCCCTCTCCTTCTCCCCTTGTCCCATAACTGGGGGTTGGAGAGGGCAGACAAAAACCCCAAAACTAACCAAGCAAACAAAAAAACCTTGCAACATATAAGCGTAGTCAAACTAAACAAATGCCCATGTTGGCCATGTCCCAAAATGTATGTCTTAATCTGCATATTGGTGCAGCACCTGTCTATCAATGGTCCTTTATAACTGTTGCTGATCAGATTTCCATTTAGAATTGTTCCATTTTACAATGTTGATGCTTTAGTATAAAATTATTTTTCTCATTTCACTCTGTATTAATCCATCAATATAAATCTTTCCAGGTTTCTCTGATACCTCTTCCTTCTCCTTCTTTTTCTTCATCTTTCCCTTCTTCCTCCTCCTTTTCCTCTTCTTCCTATCTTTTTTCTCTTCCTCTTTTTCTTCTTCCTTTCTTCTTCCGCTTCTTCTACAGTGAAACAAGGTCATTCATCTTCAACCTGGGAAGGAAGTCTCATGGTAACAGAAAAGAAATAGTAATATTCCTCTTGGTCCTGATGAATTTATAGCTCTGAACCTGGTATTATTTCCCTTTCTTATGCCCCTACAGGCTGCTCAGGTGAATGACCCCAGAAAGTATGCTGTGTCAGAGGTGTTGGTGAGGGTACTGGCTACCAACCACCACCCACCCTGCTTCTCCCTGCCCCACCATACTGCCTTTGTGTCTGAGGGTCCAGACATTGCCACCCTCCTGGTCACCTATGGTGGGCGCGTCCTTTCTCTCCACGCAGTGGACGCCGATTTCCCCAATGTGAGTTATAACCCTTTACCCAGATTTTGGGGCCTCCTATAGGTATGAGGGATATTTTTCCTTCCAACCCTTAAAGAACTCTATAGAGGGGATATACTTATCCAGAGCATGGCCAACCAAAGAGGGGTACATGGAGAGAGGGCATCAACTGACAAGTCCTTATTAGGCTCTTTGCTGTTCTAGGAACAAGACACCCCATCTCTTGACTCCTGGCATTCTCTCTAGCTATCCCTCATGCCGGAGATTCTCTCCCTCCTCATCTCCACCTCCTTCAAGTCCCAGCTAAAATCCCACCTTCTAAGAGAAGCCTTTCCTAATCCCTTTGAATCTAGTGTCTTCCTCCTATTGATTATTTCCTGTCAGTCCTATATATATTTTCTTTTTACATAGTTGTTAGTATGTCATCCCCATCGTGGACTATGAGCTCCTTGGAAGAAAATCTATCTTTTGCCTTTCTTTGCATTTCCACTTGAGTGCCTAATTGACTGACTGACTCTTATATGTGCTAAGCATTGTTCTAAGTGCTAGAAAGATACAAAGAAAGGTGGTATTAGTCCTTGTCTTCAAAGACTTTACATTCTAATGGCAGAGACATGTTAATAATAATTAGGTGTATATATATAGTACGAGATATATACAGAATAGATGAAAGATAACCTTGGAAGAAAAGGCATTAGCAGTTGTCAGGGACAGGGAAAGAAAGGTCTTCTGCAGAAGGGACCACTTGAGCTAAGTTGTGAAGGAAGTCAGGAATTCTAAGGAGAGAAAGGAGAGCATCACACTTCCAAGGACTGGGGATTTTAGGGACACTGGAAAAAGTCTAGTACACTCAGATAGTGAGACAGATACCTCCGATGGGAAATGAGGAATGACTCTTGGGTAAGGCCCCATGTGGGTGTGGAATTATGGGAAACACACACACACACACACACACACACACACACACACGTCAACTGCTTTTCTCCTCCATACTGCCTATCCCCAACAGGGAGTTAACCCAAACCTTTGGTACAAGTTAGTGCCTCAGGGCAACCATTCCCAGTTCTTCTCGGTCACCAGGGATGGACTGCTTATAGCTAAGCCAAACCAGCTCCAGGCACGGGAGACATACTTCCTGCAGGTAAAAGACCCTCCCCCCAGCCCAAGTCTTCTTCTCTGGTCTTAGGGACTGATTCTCCATTCTCACTCCCACCCCACGGCTTCATAACTTCCTTCCTTAAGATCTTCTGGCTTGTAGTTGTAGTTAAGCATGACTGCCTCAACCTAAGGAGAGGCTGGGACCCAGGATACCTAGATTCACTTCTCAAATTGACCTTGTTGGGCAATCCTGGGTAACTCCTATGGTTCCACAACTGAAAAATATGACTTCTTTTTACAGTGTTGTAGAGGTGGAGTGGATAAGGGGAGGAATTAGAAGAAGAGACAGTTGGTTAAGACATCCCTAGTTAACTCCTTCATGACTTAACCAAATGCTTCCTAATCTGTTTTTCCCTCCTTGATCTCTGTGGTCTGGCTCTAGGTGATTGCCCAGGATAGAGAATCCGGGGAGGTGGCCAACACCAGCGTTGGTGTGGAAGTACTTCCCTTAGGCCAGGCAGGTAAACAGTGAGGTCCTGGTGATGGACCATGGGTAATGGTAGGAGGACTGGATTGATGATCTCAGGTCTTGTTCATATAAGAAGGGGGATCCGTAGAAGTGTCGCTGAGCTGGGTACTCCTTTGTTCTATCTTCTCCCTCACAGTTCCTCCAGATCTTTCAGAGTTATCTTCACCCCTAAGTGTGACCAACAGGGTGGTGGTAGTGGGCAGCCTGTCCCTGGCAGTGCTGTTTCTGGCAGCTGGATTTGGCCTGGGCATTTGGGCACTGAGAAGATGGCAGCACCATCAGGAGTCCTCCAAGCAGACGGCACTGGCTGATGAGAAGCATCCCAATGTGGTGAGCGGGCAAGTCCTCTGTCCCTCCCTCTGTGAGGAAGGAGGCTGACTGTTGACTTTCTCTGACTTCTGACCCTTCTACTGAGCCTCTCAACTCTAGATTGTAAGGGTACAGAATGCAGAGCTGGAAGAGACTTTGAGATCTCATTCTACAAAGAAGGGAAACTGAAACCTAGGGAAATGAGGTAATGTGCCCAAGATCAGTTGCATAGCCAATAGGACAGAGGGGTCAGAATGTGAACACAGGTTCCCTGACTCCAAATCTGGCTCCCTTTCTGCTGTACCACACTCCTTCTCTTTCAAAGAGAGCTGGGTTAGTCTTTATTAGTGACAGACAAATAGAAAGTGTATTTAACTTGGAGTCACACCACTCTAGACTGAATCATGTCTCTGCTACTTATTCCCAGTGACCACTGGGGCAAATCAAACCTCTCTGGGCCCTGTAAAGTAGATAGGTTGGGCTAAAGGATCTCTGAGGTGCTGATGAATGTGCAGATAAACAGAAGTGAAAGGCTACAAGGAAAGCTGGACCAGCGCTCCTCTAGTCCATATCGCCAGTAGCCCTGGTGACCCTGGGCTACAAAGCCCTCCCCAGTCACAGATATGGAGACACTGTAGAGATGCTTATTGTCTTGCAATCTGGAGGACATGAAATTGGTCTCTCCTGAAGCATCCAACAATGGCAAAAACTTGCAAAGGGCTTCCCCAAAGTTTGTCAAACCTGATGGCCACTGTCCTCTTGTGGTGGCCCCCAAGAAGACAAGTGATCCTTCCAGAAGGAACCTAAAGACCTTTGACAGGAATGATGAGATCCTGGGTATGATGAATCAGTGACCAAGTCCCTACCCTTTCTCTCTTTTAGCTACTGGTGTCTCAGAGGCTGCAGGACCAGGTGAGTGACGCAGTGGAACTTCTCTTCCCTGGACTCTAGGACAGCTCAGACCTTGAGCTCCCCAAACCTAACTGTCTCTCTCAACGTGGTCATTTCCACTTGCCTCCACAGAGGCAACACTGGATTAACTGGTCAAGGAGCTAGGACATCCATCATCTTCTCCTAATCTAGTCCCAAGGCCTCTTTAGCTGTCTCAGAGTACTGGTCTCCAGGATCCCACCCTGGCACCCTAAGAATATCTTTTCCTAATCCCCTCCCCAGTCATTCAGGCAAGAAAAAGGACCAGGGTCTCACCCACATTCCCAGAGGGAAAATGACTGGAACACAGAGAAAGGGAGAGGACTGTCAGACAAACTCCACTGGAGAAAAGCATCCCCCACCATGTGTGTGTTCTACTTCTGGCTGCTCTACTAATCCCAAACCTCAGTTCTCCCAACACAGCGGTTCTCAACCTGTGGGTTGTGACCCCTTTGGGGGTCAAACGACCCTTTCACAGGGGTCTCCTAAGACCATCAGAAAACACATATTTCCTATGGTCTTGGGAACCGAGACACGGCTCCTCTGTCTCCAGGTGGGTCAGCCCACATGCAGATTCGCCCACATACAAGTATTAAAGGGTCGGGGCATTAGGAAGGTTGAGAACTACTGTCCCAACAGGTACCAAAACATCTTTCCCTGAGAGAGTTTCAGAATTATCTCCTAAGTTTGCTCCTTTCAAGGCTGAGAGACATTGTTCTTTCAAGCCTCCATTATCCCAACCAACCAACCAACCAAATATTTCTTAAGCACCTACTATGTGCTAGGTGCTGGAAATACAAAAAGAGGCAAAATACAGTCTCTGCCCTGAGGGAGCTCACAAGCTGCCAGGGGAGACCACAAGCAAATGTGTACAGACAAGAGAGAAGGCATTAGGATGAAGAGGGGTTGGAAATGGTGTCTGGTAGAAGATGGGATTTTCATTGGGAGTTACAGAAAGCCACAGAAAGCCACAGAAACCGGTAGGGGTGATGAGGAGAGCATTCCAGGAGTGGAGGACAGCCAGAGGGAATGCCTAGTAAAGCCAAGAGATGGAATGTTAAACAAACAGTGGAACAAAACAGGAGACTCCTGCCCTCAAATACCTTGGCTTTAGGGAGGAAGCCACGGACAAAACAGACACAGAATAAATATAGCATATTGTGGGGTGGGGCACTAGCAGCTGGGAGGCTCAGGAGAGGCTTCATATAGAAGGGGCTCTTGAGCTGACTTTTATAGGAAATTATGGTAGTTAAGAGATGGTGGTAAGGTGGAGTGCATTCCCATTACAGGGTACAGCCTTAACCCCTATGTGCTATATAAATATGAGTTGTTATTAATAACAAGTAACAACAATGATGAAAAGAACCCTGAACTGGGACTTTGGGATTGGGTTCTAGACCTAACTTTACTACTAATTAGCTAAGTGATCTTGGCCAAGTTTTTGTGACCTCCCAGCTTCCTCATCTATAAAATGGGAATGATGATACCTACTTCACAAGGCCTATGTGAAGATAATATGTATATGAGGATGCTGTCAAGGGGGAAAGAACACTTAGCATATGCGAAATAGTGTAAGAGCTTAGCACAATGTACATGTGGGCACTCAATAAATGCTTATCAATTGATTTAAGCTAGAATTAAAGGGGTTGGGTCTTACTTTCTTTACTTGGGGAGGCCTATGCCTATGATTCCATTTGATCCAAAGAAAAATCTTTTTGAGTTTTAGGAAAAGATATTGAGGAGCAGAATGAGAGGGAAATCAACCAACCCCAAGACGAGCTTCAGACCTCTGGGATCCCAGGAAGGGTGACATCTGATACAGTCACCTGCTAGTTCTACCTGGCTTAGGTCTCCTAGGCGCTAAGAGCAGCAGACAGAGAGGTGCATAGGTCCCTGCTTCATTTTGACAGAGCAAATTTTGGCCATCTTTGCGCTTCAGTTGCTGCCTCTGGGGTTTGCAGGTCCCACCAAGGGTGAGAAGGAAGCTAGGATTCTGGTTCTGGATTTATAGTTCCCATTAGTCATGCTGCAAACTGAAAGAGTCAATAGGAGGAGCTGGGATTCATAGCTTTCTTCTGAAGTGAGAGTTGATAGGTATAAAGACATGGAGCAGTGAGGCCAAAGGAGACCCAAGGGGAAGAAGAGAAATGTAAATACCAATTCCTTCTAGAAAAGAAAATCAACCTTTAACTTACTAATGACAGGTGCTAAGGCATAGTGGGACTGGCCAGCACTGCTACACTCCTGCCTGTTGTCTTCCACAGGTCAAAGATGGAAAGTTGAGTCCAAACCCAGGCAGCTTCTACTTCCAAAACAAATACTTCAATGAACCTGAGGCCCCAACAGGCAAAGGACCCAGAAGAAAAAGAGCTCCAAGTACTGGAGCTAAGGGTCCCTTGCTTCCCACTAGTGGGGATGAAGGGCCTGGATCCAAGGCAAAGACTCTTCCTAATGGCAGGATTCTAGAGCCTGTCATGGCTTTGGGGGCTGTATGGCCTAGAGAGTCATCCCAAACATCCATGGAGGATACAGACACCATGACTGGAAGTAAAGCCATCCCATATCAGGTGGAAAGAACAGGGGAGGATCATCTTGAGAAGTCTGAAGGAGAGACCCAGATGGGAGGGAACAGAAGGCCCCAGAGTCCCAAAGAAGGGCCTAGAGATGTTGCTCCTGTGTCCAACCATATGTCCAGAGACAAAATTAACTTTCATTAGGTTAGTTCCCATTTGCTTGCTGTGGATGAGGGGATAACTCCTTTGCTTTCTACCCAGTAGAAAAATTTCCATGAGGACAATCTTGCCACTTGGAGAGGACCACCAGATCCCAATATCCCTGGTTTGCACAGAAAAGCCTCCATCCATTTCAGAGAAGTCTCCAACAGAGTTTGTCACTTGCCTTCTCTTCTTCCCACCATCCTTCTGCTAGGGTGGACATCGGGAAGGGGGAGGCTCCAGTGAACCAGACCCATGATCCATCTAGTGCTTCTTAAACTGTGGGTCTCAATCCCATATGGAGTCACAAAAAAATTGGCAACAGTAAAAGGTTGCTGAATGAACAATGACCAAAAATTAATTAAAAATCAAACACCTAATGAATCTGAGTTTCTGGCAGCCCTTATCTGTGTTGCATTGCCTGAAACTCTGCGTACCTGCAGCCTTGGTTTTGAACACAAAGTATGTGCACTTTGCACTGTGGAATGCCCTCATTCCATACAACACCAACAACCTAGGCAAAATGAAAAGGAGTCAGGAGTGGGAAAAGTTTAAGTCCTGATCTAGACCAGTGTGAGGGTCTATAGGAGGAATTACAGAATCTCAGAGTCAGGAGTGAGCTCAGTAGTCATCTAATGTGACATATACCTGCATGGGACAACATTTCTAAGAAGTGACCACCCAGCCTCCATAAGAAGACTGCCAGCAATAGGTAACTCCCTGTCTTCTAAGACAGCCTTTTCCACTTGACAACGGCTTCAAGTATTAGAAAGCTTTTACTAATATTGCAATTCCCCCTCCTTTTTTCATCAAGCATTATATTTGTGTCTGCAACTACTCAAGACTAGTGCTGGTTTCTGGGGCCAAGTCTGACTCTTCTGTATGACAACTCTTCAGATACTTGAAAGAGACCAACTTGGTGGCTACGTTCCATCACATCAATCTCAAAAGCTTAAGCTTGTACCCTTGATAATCCTTCATAAAGCAATGCCCTCACAGGATCAGTTACATAGGAAGGGATGATATTTAAAAAATAAAATTAAGAGGTGAGAGAGGAATAGAATGAGAGGAGACAGGGAGAGATAGAACAGGATAAATTATCTCATATAAAAGAGGCAAGAGAAAACTGTTACAGTGAAGGGGAAGAGCAGGAAGATGAAAGGGAATGGGACAACCTTACTCTCACTGAATTTGGCTTAAGGAGGGAATAACACATACACTCAATTGGGTATTTTACCCTGCAGGAAAGTAGGGGGAAGGGAATAAGAGGGGGATGATAGAATGGAGGACACACACTTTTGAAAAGGGACAGGGGGGCAGAATAAGTGGGGGGCAGGATAGGAAGGAGGGAAATGTAGTTAGTTTTTCACAATATATCTACTACGGAAACATTTTGTGTAACTACACACATACAACCTATATTGAATTGCTTATCTTCCCACTGGGGGTGGGTCAGGAGGGAAGAAGGGAAAGAATCTGGAACTCAAAGTTTTAAAAACAAATGTTAAAATTTTTTAAAAATTGTTTATTACACGCAACTGGGAAATCAGATATACAGGCACTGGGGTAGAGAAATCCATCTTGTCCTAGAAAGTTAGTGGGATTATGGGGGAGGATATAAGAGAGAAAAGATTTGGGGAAGCAGTATTCAGTAGGCTTGCTATTTTGGGGCAGGCGGTGAGGGAAAGATGGGGACAAAATCTGTAACTCAAAATCTTGTGGAAATCAATGTTGAAAACTCAAAATAAACAATTAAAAACTTTTTTTTTAAAACCAAAAACATAAAGCAATGCCCTGGGGAGACTGAAGGCAGCACCTGACCCTAGACCTTAATGGTCCTTCACTCTGTTGTCACTGCTGGGTCTAGCCTGGCCTGGGGACACTCTTTCTCCTAGAAAATACAGGTACAGATAGAAAATCTCCTTCCCTTGACTCAATCAAGATACAGTTAGGATGAAAAAAATTAAAACAAAATCCTTAACTAGAGTATTATGGGGAAAAGTAAACAAAATAAGATTATTACATTTATGAGAGCATCCAGACCTGTTAACCTTTCTTGGGAAGGAGAAGAAGGGAATTAGTCATTTATTAAATGCTGACTATGTGCCAGGCAGTGTGATAAGCTCTTTATAAATATTTCATTTGATCTGAAAAGTTCTATTCTGACCCTTCACCTCAACATCTGGGCTTGTTAGCCCATTATACAGTGGAAAGGGTACAGGATTTGGAGTCAGAGGCCTGGAGGCCAGATGCTGGTTTTGCCACTTGTCTAACCTTGTGTCACACAAGTCACTTTATCTTTGGAGGCCTCAGTTTCTCTTTCTATAGAATGAGGGAGTTGGATTAGATAACCTAAGGTCC
>CM053597.1:92724930-92738881 GCA_028646575.1 Pseudocheirus occidentalis | reverse complement strand
TATATATATACACATATACATACACACATATATATATGCATACATATATACATACATACACACACATACCCATATACATATACAAATATATACACATTTATACATATTCTTTTAATTTAAGCATCTTATTGTATATTCAGAAACTTTTATTATACCCACATACACTAAATACCTTACTCTTGTTCTTAGATTTTATCTGTCTCCACAGAAAAATACTTCAATATTTTGATAGATTTGATAACCCTATAGTCTTATCATGTTCCTTAGCTCCTGGACATGCCCAGCTTGTCTCTTGGTGACACTTAAGTCCCCTAGGTGAGCCTCAGTACCTTCACTCCCACTTGGCACCTGAGACTGGTCTGTGTGGCTCCTAATGCCTGAATTCTGTCAGGCCCCTAAGACTCCACTGAGCTCTCTACTGAGTGGGTCAGACACTGGCTTCCTTTTTCCAGTTTCCACCAGAAGGACCAGCCTAAATTCCTTCCAAGGAATTCTGCACATTCCTCTTCACTCTGGACCCACTTTTAGTGCAAGAATGGCTGACCCTTTCTGGTTCTAATCAGTGAAGAACCTTCAGGGCCTGGCTATTTATTGGCTCTACCTGTTCCCCTGAGTCCTCAGGTTAATTACTTACCTGCTGCACTGGGAAGGGGTCAGTCACATAGATATCTTGAAGATTTATAATACTACATATATTCAAAATATAAGGTAGTGACATGATTCCCAGCAATGCTTTCATGACATCACTAATTTGCCTTTAATGCTCCATTATATTGGGCTCTCAGAGCTTACAGTTTAGATTCTCCTGGTGTAAGGTGGGTGTGACCAGTAGGTAAGGGTCTGGCTGTTTTCAGAACAAAGTCAGGACCTGAGCCTGCCAGTCAGGTGGGATCTACCAGCTGATGTTCTGGAGATAAGCTGAGTAAGAGAATATTTAGGTTTTCTAGCCTTATACCTTTTTTCAGTGGGTCTGAAGAAGTCAGGTTAGAGGAAAAACTTTTCACCTGGGTTAGGGAGGCAAAAAAGTGAGGTCCTCCTCCTTATTTCCCCCTCTAAAAACCCTGTGTAACACAGTTATCTTGTATACTATAATAATGTGTCTTTTTCCTCTACTAGCCTATGAATTCTACGAGGATAGGGCCCGTCTGTGTTTTGTTTAAACTTTGTATCTTCCCCAGTTTTTAGCACAGAATTCTGTACATAGTAGGCACTTAATAAATGCTTGTTAAATAAATAAAACCCTAGGACCAATTGATGACCTCGGATCCTCCTTCAGCTTTTTCTTCCATCACAGCACAACAAGAAGCAAATTATAGCTATGGAATGTTTCCCCAAATAAGCCCCAGCCGTGTGTTTGCAAACTGTCCAGATAGACCTGTTTTAGGTACTTTGTTTTAAGAAGCTAACAATATAAGGTGATATGTCACAGGAATCACATGTACTACACAGAGTGACACAGACCAGTTCCCTTCCATGCATTCACACATTTCTCTAGGTAGTATGGCTTGTTGGGTCGTGTGTGTGTGTGTGTGTGTGTGTGTGTGTGTTTCATTATTTCATCTCTACTAAGAAAAAGGAATAAACTAAACACTACATATAACATTAGATTTTTTTTCAAAATGTTGATTGGTTTTGCTGAAAAATTTTCCTCTTTTAAGAAAATATTCTTTATTAAAAGGAATGTTTGTCTAGGAAGGTAGAATAGGACAGATGCAGGGGAAATACAGATAATGAGCATGCATACTCATTGAAAGAACAAGGATTATAATCCCTGTGAGGCTTAGTGTGAATAAGAGAGCACGGAAGTAGAAAGGTAAAAGGTCATTCATGAATAGAGGGTAGAACTTAAAATGCCAGATCATGGAGTTGGTGTCACCACCCAAAATAATATCTAGCATGTGATTGTATGGAGAGAAGGGACTGAATAACAATGGCTTGTGACTGTGCTAGTGTGTGTGGATAGAGAAGGAAATCAGTACAGTTGACAAAGTTGAGAAATTAGGAAGCTGGGTTCTTGTGAAAAATGAGAAGCTCTGTCTTTACTGTATTTATCTAAAGAAGGCTATGAAAGATCTGTGTATCATGGATAACCCATAACAAATGGCTTGCCTTCTCAATAAAGGAGGGAGAGAATCTGGAACTCAAAATTATTTTTAAAAATGTTAAAAGTTGTTTTACATGTAATTGGGGGAAAAATAAAATATTAAATAAAAAATATCTGTGTATCCTCCCTTTCAGCACCTCTTCCAATTTTTTGATTCTTCCATAGCACTTTTCACACTTGTCCCCTCCTTTTCACCCATTCAACCATCACCCCTAATTCAGGGTCTCATTGCTACTCATCCTGATTAATGCAACAGCTTCTTTAAAGAAATTTTTAAAAATATAAATTAAAAAGTAGATTTTTATTGATATATCTTGGTTTTGTTATCTAAATAACAATCCCCTGGTCTCCCCTTCCACCCTCCTAGACAACCATTCCTTTTAATAAAGAGTATTTTTTTTAAGAGGAAAAGTTTTCAGCAAAACCAATCGACACTTTGAAAAAATAAATCTAATGTCATATGCAATGTTCCACATCAGCAGCCCTCTTAACTGTTGCAAAATAGTAGGTAGGGGTGTCTTCTTATGTCTCTTCTTAGGGGTCAAGCTAGGTCTTTATACTTTCTGAAGCATTCATCTTCTGTTGTTTTGTAATCATAAGGTGAAACCTCAGGGTTATTTTTTAATCACATTTCTCTTATTGATGACTTGGAGCAATCTTCCATGAGTGTTAATAGTTTGAAATTTATCTATTGGGGAAAAGTCTTTGGCCTTATATATGTCTATTAGTTGCCTATATATTTTGGGTATCAAACCCTTACCAAGTTGCTTTCCAGAATGGCTGCATTAGCCTTATCAGATACAGAGAATTTTTTTCCCAGGCAACCACTTCCCTTCTTATCCTAGACACATTAACTATATTTGCACAAGAACTTTTCAATTTCATGCCATTAAAGTAACCTAGTTTATCTTTTTTAATTGCCTCTTTATTTGGTTCAGAATTTATACCCTAGCAATAACTGGAATATTATCTGCTTCTCTTCTAAGTTTTTATGACACAATCTTTACAACACATTTAGATCAAAATCCAAGGAGCACCTAGCACGGTACATTGTCCATAACAGGTGCTTAATAAATGTTTCCTGGATTGATTTACAGAAGGAAAAGACAAGGTCTGTAGGGCAGGAGGATTTTAGTCCCCAACCATTAAGCCGTGTCCACGACAGAGAGTACTGTGCCAAGAACTATACAAGTCAAGGGGGAGACTACTAGATTTGTTCACAGGTAACATCACTGGTGTGAAGTCAAAGCAAGGTAAGGGCTGGACAGACATCAGATTCCAAGGAGATGGTAGAGGGTGACTAATGGCAAAATGGGTAATGATATGGATTTGGGGAAACAAGAAAAGAGAAGCAAGACTATGATTGGAAGGCTCTCTATCACTTTATCTCTCCTCTTTCCCATGTCCCTATTCCTTAAGATAGGCTTATAGAGAAAGGAATGTTTGAAATGTGTTTTAAAGATGTATAGGGATAATGGGAGATTTGTTTTTTTAAAGCCAAAATACAGAACCAAAGAAAAGGCCTTTGCTGTTGATAGAATGCATAATAAGGGCAGGCATATATGCTAGCCGAATGAAGAACAGTGACCTTGTTCATTTAATTTAACCTTATGTTGAGGCTAAAAATCAGTTGTATGCTAAGGCAGAGAAGATCTTGGGACACATAACCCTAAATCAGATAGTTATATGTGAAAGAAGGCTTTGATTCAGACTGACAGGTAAAGAAAAAGATGAGACACTTCGTGCCTAGCTTGTGGTAGCTGGTGGTTGGGGTTACGACTGAAGAGCTGTCGGCTGCCCTTGTCAGGTGGAGGTTCTGACCATTCTACCCTGGGAGACTGGAGCTGAGCTGGTCAGACATGGGCCTTGAAGAGAGGAGTTCAGAAGGTGGTAGCAGGAAGTAATGCCTGGGGAAATCTACCACGACCAAGTGAAGCTGGGAATTCAGTGGTCACTCCAAGACGCTTGGGGTGGGAGGAACTAATAAAGCAATATACTTAGGGGAGATGCCATAACCTCTGAGGAACAGGTTTAGTGAGAGCAGCAAGCCCTGCAGTGTGGGAAGGAGATATGAGTTGTCACACTGTGGTCACGTATCTTACCTATTTGTGCATCCCTTATCTGTGATTTGTGATAAGACAACTAGGCAGTAGAGTGGCTAGAGCGCTGGGTCTGGAGTCAGGAAGACCTGAGTTCAAATTCATTCTCAGATACTTACTAGCCATGCAACCTTGGGCAAGTCACTTAACTTTTGACTGTCTTGGTTTCCTCAAATATAAAATGGGGGATAATAACAGCACCTGCCTCCCAGAGTTGTTGTAAGGAGTAGAAGAGACAATCTATAAAACACTGAGCATAATGTCTGGCACAGAATGGGCATTATAGAAATTCTAGCTGTGGTTATTGTTCCTACCGCTATTATCTTCTCGTGGTACACCCACTCTTCCTATGGATGATGTTTTTGCTTGTGGGAGAGTGTACCCCAGGTTTACCAGGTTAATGTTCTATTGCTAAATTTCTCATTGTGGTGTTTCACTAGCCTTTGCTTTGAACTACTTGTGTCCTCTTGCTCAGTGGTGTCAAACTCAATGGATCCTTGGGCTGCATATTGACTCAGAAAACCACAACTTGACATTATCTGTTGTTGTATTGTTTTTTTTATTAAACATTTTCCAATTACATTTTAATCTGGTTCAAGCCACACTTCTAAGTTATTCCAAAAACCAACTGACACCTCTTTCAGCTGATTAAAGAAAAAGTAAACACATCACATCATATAAACAGTAGTTTTGACCGGATGGGGAACCACACGTATGTCTTAAAGCTGAGGTTGCTGATTCTGAGGCCTCTGTGTGAGAGGGGAGGGATACTGCAAATAGAAGAGAGAGCCTCTGGTAAGATACTCAACAAGGTGTCTGTCTATGAGGCCCTGAGAGCCAGAAACTCTAGCACAAGAATCTGCCTTTGAGGGACCATCAGTCTTTGCTCAGTGTCACTTGGACTCAGTCACATTTTTCCCAGAAACAGACCTTTGGAATAGAATATTTTTTTCTTTTGTAAACCTAAAGACTTGGGACTTTTGAAAAGGCATTCATTGCCTAGGATCATCTGAATAAGTCATCATAGAAGAGGTGGAAAAGTGAAAGCTACAGAAAAAGGAAGTGGGAGCTGAATTGTAAATTCAATAGATGGAATAAATTCTCAACCAAGAAACCAACCAGCATTCTTACTTAGGTATTGGAAAGAGCTGGTATGATGGTGACGGGCTTCAGACGCCATGGGCTTTGGAACTGGTAGATACTATTTGATCTAACTGATGATATGCACGGTTGAAGCCACAGGGCTCATAGAAAAAATAGGTAATAATAGCTAGTATTTACACAGAGCTCTAAGATTTGCTAAGTATCTTACAAACATGATCTCACTGGATCCTTGAAACAACCTAAGGAAACAGGTGCTATGATTATCCCCATTTCACAGATGAGGAAAATGAGATCAAATGGTCATATAGCTAGTAAGTGTCTGAAGCCACATTTGAAATCAGGTCTTCTAGACTAGAGGCCTGGTTCAATGCTTGGATCACTTAGCTGTCTTGTTGCCTACCACCCTTGAACCACAGGTTCACAGGTGAAGAAGTCAACCAGTTCCAAAGCGTAGCTGGCAGAATGAGAACTGAGGCTACATACTCTGTAAACTGTGGTAGCCAAGCTCTTCTGGAGAGCATTTGAATTTTTTTTTTTGAGGGGGAAGGCAAGGCAATTGGGGTTAAGTGACTTGCCTAAGGACACACAACTAGTGTCAAATGTTTGAGGCTGGATTTGAACTCAGGTCCTCCTGACTTCAGGGCTGGTGCTCTATTCACTGTACCACCTAGCTACCCCAGATCATTTGAATTTAAAATAAACTATACAAGTACAGGATCAGGGGTGATATGCCCAAGTCACAGTTCAGCTGAAAAAGAAATTACAATGATAGATTAATGGACAGCCCAAGAGCTGAGAGAACAACCAAGGTAACTAATCCAGTCTTAGGTTGTGTTAATAGAAACACAGAGTCCAGAAGGAGGTGGTATTTTCCCTGTAGCCAGAATTAAAACTGGAATTCTAGTACCTCAGACAAATTCAGTTGGCTCAGGGGACGGAGGGGTGATGTGGGGAGGAAGCCCGGTGGAGATGGGAAAGCCTCCTCTTCCCTGATTGAACATGCCAAGAGGCTCCTGAAACACTATCCCTTCCAAGGGAGAATGAGGTTCAAAGACGTGCCTGTCCTTTGGAGACGGACAAGTTCAGTCCACTGGAAAGAACACTGGGTTTGGAGGCAAACGACCAGGGTTTAAATCCAGCCTTTGATACTGAATTTCTGTATGTGGTTTTGTAATCTCTCCAGGTCTCGGGGCCTTATCTATAAAATAAGAGAGTTGGGGGCTTAACACTTACTAGCCATGTGACCTTGGGCAAGTCACTTAACCCCTATTGCTCTGCCTTCCCCCCTCCAAAAAAAAGCAAACAATAAAATAAGACTAGCTGACTTCAGCCTTTAACTCTAGTCCTCAATGGGCTCCTCTCCTCAGCAGAAACAAATCTAGGGGACCCTGTCCCAGTATGCCATTCACCTCCAGGGTCTATACTGCCCCTCTACCTAGGGCTGCACTTAGTCAAAAGGAATGGTATCTCTCAAAGTGACCATGTTCTTGCTGGTTCCATCTCCCTGGACCTACCTCACCTGGAACCTAAGTTTTTCTCCCCAAGATGAAAGACTGTCATATGTCAGCACCCTGGTGCAAAGCTCTACTTGTCCCACCCTAGTTGCAACTCTGACCATGCCTAGCATGGGTTATGAGCCACCCAGACATTGGGTTTCCAATCCTGGGCATCATACATATTAGAAAATTGTGCTGCATCCAGAGGAGGGTGGACCAGGATGTGAGGGAACTAGAAAACGTGCCGTATAAGGATCATTTGAAGGAACCTGGGATGTTTATCTTGGAGACAGGGAAGCCTTGTAGCTGTCTTAAAGTTTTGGAGACCTCTGTGGAAGAAGGGCTGGATTTCTACTTGACCCCAGAGGAGAAAAACAGGAACTGGAGATGCTTAATTTGGAGAAGAGAAGATGCAGGGAGAATGAGGACAAATAGGTGAAAGTGGGAAAGACAGTTTTTAGCTGAATGTAAGAAAAATATATATTTTTTCTAACAAGAACTACCCCAAAGGGGAATGGGCTGTCTCGGGAGTAAGGGGGCTCGCTCTCACTAGAGAATATGAAGCAAAGGTCTCATGTCCACTTTTTTTTTTTTAAGGCAACTGAGGTTAAATGACTTGCCTGGGGACATATAGCTAGGATGTGTCTGAGGAGCATTTGAATTCAGGTCCTACTGGTTTCAGGGCCAGTGCTCTAACCACTGTACCACCTTGCTGCCTCCAGGACAATTTTTTTCTTGTATGGGTTGGCCTAGATGGTGTCCGAGATCCCTTTGAATTCCAAACATTATGTGATTCTGTGATTGGTTCAAAATCTCACAGGGTAAGTGGCAAAGCTGAGATTCAAATTGTAGTCTTTTCATTCCAAACCTAAGGTATTTTCCCTGATACAGAGGCTACAACTAGGCAGCCTAGGATTTGGAGTCAGGAAAACCTGAGTTCGAATCCTTTGCCACTATGTGATCCTGGACAAGCCACTTAACCTCTGTGCCTCAGTTTCTACATCTGTAAATTAGGGATAACAGCACCCACTTCATAGGGTTGTTGTGAGGATCTAATGAGTTACCCTACATGAGGTATTTTGCAAACCTTAAGGGACAGACACATAAATGAGCAATGGCAGCAGATATCCCCTCAGGCCATCCTGGCCACCTCCTAAACCTAGTCAATGGACCTGGCACATGGTCTTGGACAGCTCTGGATTCTAGCTTCTGCAGCTTGCCCCTCAAGCTCTGTCTTCCTTTTGCTCTCCCTTTCAGTTCCCCTCAGTGCTTTCTTTTCCCATCAGCTTCCCCCCTGGAGCAGGGGGTGCAGTCTCTTCTTTCCAACCCTGACTCAGAGCTTCCTCAGCTAAGGGAAGTGAGACGCAGGCACTGTCTGGGGAATTTGGGAGGGAAAATCCCAGGGGCTCTCAGCTGAGGTTGCCTTGGGGATTATGGAATCCTGAAGCCTCCACCTCCAGCCCCAGCCCAACAAAGAGAATGGGGAATCTGGGGATTGAACCTAAGACTTCACTTCTTTCCCTGCCTCCTCCCTCACCCCCAGCCAAAGGCATCAGGCCAATGGGAAAGGAGAGATTCCTCCCCCAAAAGTTTTAAAGGGGCAACATGGTGCTGAGGATAGTGCTGGATTTGCTGTAGGAAGATGGTGGGTTCAAGTCCTACACTAGCCACTCAGCCTTACTTTCCTCATCTGTAAAATTCAACATGCTACTCTCTCTACATATATATATTCACAGGGTTGTCATTAAAGTTCAATAAAATAATACAAAATAACTTTTAAATTTAAAAAAATTCTGAATGTCAACACACACACAAATCATTTCCCAATATACAGCAGAACATGGAATAGAAGATTGGATATGAAACCAGGAATCTCCTTAACATACCAATTTAGGAATGTCCAGATTACATAAGGGGCAGCTCTCTGAGAGGAGGGGGAAGAGGGGTACAATGGGAAATATAGATGATATAAAACAAAAGATAGCAATAAGCATTTAGCATATATTATACATGTATTATTATATATATATATTATACACACATACAATATCCTTCTAGAGAGAATGAACCATATCTTCCCTACTTGACATGGTGCTGTAATGGTAATCAATTTGTTTGATACTTAGCCCTAAGTATCCGATCTACTCAGCCCCAAGTATCCTATCCACTTATCCCTAAATATCAAACAAATTGATTACCATTACAGGTGCTAAGACTACAAGTAGTTTCTGTGCTCAGAAAACTGAATCCCTAAGAGGAGTTTGAATATTTACCAGATTCCTAATGCAATTTTCATTTCACCTTCTAGTTAAGTCCCATAGACTCAGATGCTTGGAGTCCTGTAATCTTTATGACTCAATTCCTCCTGCATTATTGGGGGTGGGAGAGCTAACTAGGGTTGGCAAAGAGTAGACAGAACACCAGTATCTTACATTTACGGTTCAGTATTGTCACTAGTCATGTCCGACTCTTTGTGACCCCTTTTTGGGGGTTTTCTTGGCAAAGATACTGGGGTGGTTTGCCGTTTCCTTTTCCAGTTCATACAGGAATGAGGAAACTGAAGCAAATTGGGTTAAATGACTTGCCCAGGGTCACATAGCTATTTAGTGTCTGAGGATGGTTTTGAACTCGGATCTTCCTGACTCCAGGCCCAGTGTGCCACCTAGGTGCCCTGTGGTTCAAAGTACTTCCCAGTTATATGACTTTAGCCTTTGAGGCAGGCCAGGCAGGTATTGTCAACATTTTACAAATGAGGAAATTGTAGCTCTTTTCAGTGACTTACAAAGATCATACAATTAGCCAGTTAGTTTTGCCCTAGCCTGTGGATTTTGAGCCGGGGACTCTTTGGTCATTGCTTTTGCAGACTCCATAGCCTGCCACACTGAACTGTCTGGTCCTGCACGGGAGCCTCTGAACCAGCAGAACCCCGTGTCTGGAGTACATGCCCTCCTCACCACTGCCTCACAGAAGCAGTCCCTAACTTCCCTGAAGACCTGCCTTTTGCATGAGGTTTTTCCTGACCCCCCTCTGACTGTTAGTGCCTGTTTTATTTAAAATTTATTCTGTCTCTTCTCATATAGGCACATGTCTCCTCTCCCCCATAGTGTATATGCTCCTTGTGAATGAAGTTCATTTGTTTTTCAGTCATGTCTGACTCTTCCCGAGGTTATTTCTGTCTTTATATCTCAGGGCAAACAGAATACTGTGTTTGGAATATGGTAGACCCATAATAAATGCTTGTTGATTGTGAAAGATGCTTGGAATGGGTGGGAGAGACTATGTTTATGACCACTGCAGAGGGAAATAGAAGGGGAAAACGTACCCATGCTACCCTTGCATCCCCACTGTGAGTAAACTAGGAGTGAGTCTTGCCTCTTTATGGGTAGCAGGGGTGAGCCTTGAGGCTACGTGTGGCCCCCTAGGTCCTCAAGTACGGCCCTTTGACTGAATCCAAACTTCACAGAAATGTGAAGGGCTGTAGGTTCCCCACCCCTGACCTAGAGTCAGAAAAACCTGAGTTCAAATCTTGTCTCAGACACTTCTTTGATGTGTGACCCTGGGCAAGTCGTTTAACCTGTTAGCTTCAGTTTCCTTATCTGTAAAATGTATAATAGCACCCTACCTCCCAGGGTTAAGATTAAATGAGACAATTGTAAAGAACCTAGCACAATGCTTGGCACATAGTAAGTGCTATATTAATGTTAGCTTATTTTTATTATTATTAATCCCAGACGGCCATCCCCAGCACAGTGCCTTGCACATACTAGGAGCTCAATAAAAGTGTTCGATTGTACTAGACTGAAGAGGGCAGGGAGGAGTGAGGTGAGGACTAGTCCTAAGGTCTAGCTGGCACCCAATGCACTTCCCTCGGTGCCCCGGCCTCCAGAAGGTGGGCTCCCTTGGAAATGTCCAATCACAAGACTGAGAATTGAAAGGGGCTTTAGTGGTCATTGAATCCAACCCCTCACTTTACGGATAAGGAAACTGAGGCCCAGAGAGATTAAGTGACTTGCCGGCGGTCACACACCTGGCCAAGAAGGGGCTGAGCTCAGCCACAGGTGCGAGTGGAGGGTGCCAAGCCTGGGCACTTTGCGCGCAGGGGCTGGGGCTCACCCGGCAGGGAAGGCACGCATCCCAAGGGGTGGGTGGTCCGGGAGCGCTCGGGCTCCGGCTCCGGCTCCGGCTCCGGCTCCAGCCGCTCCCCTCTCCCCGGGCAGTGGGCTCGGCTGCCCCGTGGGTGCTCCAAGGAGAAGGCGGAGGCGGGGGCGGGGGCGGCGCCACGCGGAAGTGGCGGGAGGGCTGGCCGGCCGGCCGGCGGGCGGGGGAGGAAGGCGGAGGAGGCAGTTCCCGGGGAAGTGAAGCCCGGCCGAGGTCCAGGACCGCGGAGACTCTGAGCCCGGGGTCGGCGACGCGCGCACTCCCGCCGCTCACCTGCCTAGGTAAGTGCCGGGCCGGACGCGGGGCTGGGGGCCGGGCTGGGGCAAGCTCCGTAAATGCCCCGGGGAGTCCCGCGTCAGGCTTCCACCCAAGCAGTCTCGGGCCTCCCCAGACTAGCCTCTGCCGCAGGTGTTGTGGCCTCTAAGGCAGGGGAATAGTGTCCGGAGACCTGCCCAGGTAACTCCGCCCCCAGCAATGCTCCCCCGCTCCCGGCCCCAGGCCCGAGCGGGGCGGGGCCTTGCTGACCCGCGGCCGGAGGTGGGGGCTCCGGGGCTAGGCTCCCTGCCCCGCCACTCGGGCCACACACCGACCCAGTCTGCTTTCAGTAACCGGTCTGCCCCGTTGGGAATTAAAGGAGGAAAAGACGGCTTCCCAGCGGGACTCTCAATTTAAAGCTTTTTTTTTTCTTGGGGGTGGGGGATAGGGAGGACGTAAAAGGCTCTAATAATGATAGCTAACATTTATAGAGCGCTTTAAGGTTTGCAAAGGACAGATTTCTTCGTTTGGATAAAGAGCTTGAGCTCATCTTAAAATTACCCTCTTTCCTTCCCCAGCTCGAAACACTGAACCTTACTCTATCCGACAAAGATCGCTCCCCCAACCGTTGTAAGAGCTCTGTGATTTCACTGACTTGTGAATATCCTCCCTTGTGGGATGCAGATCCCAGTCCATCCTGGCTTCCCCTAAGTTCAGCAGGTTGGGAGGGGAAGGGGGGCGTGGTGTTCACTCTACATGCCCGAAGCCCTCCCCAACTTTTCCTGACATCGCCGGTACCAGCAGCCACTCAGCAGTCCACCTGTCATTCCTTGTGCACACCACGGAACCAGCGCAAAGTCATTGCTTTCCGTATTACACATTTCTTTGATGACGTTTTGATTCCTCCTCTTCAAAGTTCTTCATATTAATAATAATAGTTCGCATTTATATGGCGCCTACTGTAAGCCTTTTACAATTATCATCCCTTTTGGTCTTCAAATTTCAGCTAGCTCGAACCCACCACGGACCTCTGCATTACTCATTTAGTGTTTTAAATTTATTTCCTCCTTCCTGGCACTTAGATAGCTAGCTCTTTAAGGCTTATGCAAAAAGCTTCATGTGTGTTAACTCTTTTGAGGCTGGTGATCACTCTGGAGGTAGGTGGTATTACTATCTCCAATTTTACAGACAGGGAAACTGAGGCAAGTGACAGAAGTAGTATCTGAGGCAGAATTTAAATTCCACCGTCTTGACTCAAAACCCTACACTGTATAAACTGCTGCATTTAGCTGCCTAATTTTAATTTTTTTGGAAATTGCTGTATTCCACTATCAAGTCACTATTTTGAAAAACATGTGAAGTATTCTAACCCGCAAAGTTGTTAGTGAGATTGCCTTGTACTTACTCTCTTCTATGTATCCTTATAGAATAATCTCCTTGAGGGAAAGAATTTGATTTATTGTTGTTGGGTCTTGTCCAACTGTTTGTGACCCCATTTGGTGTTTTCTTGGCAGAGACACTGCAGTGGTTTGCCATTTCCTTCTCCGTCTCATTTTACAGATGAAGAAACTGAGGCAAACAAGGTTAAATGGCTTGTGTACAGCTAATAAATGTTTGAGGCTGGATTTGAAATCAAGAAGATGAGTCTTCGGGATTATAAACTCAGTAGCTGCCTGAAGAATTAGATCCTTTTTTTGCTTTTGTCTGAGCAGAGATTAGGACAAAGCCTTGTGCATAATAGACATTTAATGGTGTTTGTTGAATTGCAATTGTCTTCTGAAGCCCCCTTATCCCAAATCCAAACTCAGCATTTAGGACCTCCCCATAGCATGGTGAGGAGGGAGGAATAGAGGGAATCAGGAGAGGGAAACTGAGGCCCAGAAAGGGTAAGTGACTTGCCAAGGTCACACAGCTATTTAGTGGCAGTTCCTCTGATTTCCAACTTAATACCTCCCACTAGATGGTGCCACCCAGCACTTGGTCTAATTAGCATCCGAGACCTAAAGTGGAAGGGCACTCAGAAACATTCTAGCCCAGTCCCCTGATTTTGCAGATGAGGAAACTGAAACTCAAGGAGTTTTAAAAAATTTTATCAAGTAAGAGAGCTTAGGTGGCCCATTGAGTTTAGCATGGGTCCTGGAGTCAAATCTGGTCTCAGATACTTACTAGCTGTGTGACCCTGAGCAAGTCACTTAGCCCCAATTGTCTCCTAAAAAATTGCCTGAGGACTGACCCAGCATACCCACCTGCTTCCCATAAGACAGGCCTGTTCCCACTTTGCCCAGATCTCCTAGGGAGGAAAGATCTCACGCTTTGGCCACCAGTTCCCCTCCACAAATATATATTTGGTAATCTTGGTTAAAGGACAGGAAAGAAGACCCAAAGAGGCCGCACTGAGAAAACACTAAGGGAAGTAGGGGAAGGGTATTAAGAGGATGTGGGAGGCCATGGTGAGACTCTACCAGAGTATTTCTTAGGTCCTTTCCCCTGTGAAAAGGAGAAAGGAGCTGGTGTGGACCCTGGGGAACCAGGTAGAGCTGGGAACATCCCTAGAGCTCACCTAGAAACAAGCCTTGGAGCCTGGGAAATCAGCTGTTGAAAGTGGTCTAGTCCTAGCTGCCCTGTGTTTTGGCCACTCTTCTTACTCCTCAGCTCCATTCTGTCTTTCCACCATCATTGAGATAGATAATAGAAACCTTGCTCACCCCTGGAGTTCTGGAAATCTGGGATCTATT
>CM053597.1:92698601-92724430 GCA_028646575.1 Pseudocheirus occidentalis | reverse complement strand
GTGGAACTCTGCTTCCTGGAGGGGGAAAGCTCTGTCCCAAATCGCTGGGGCCCTCTCAGCTGCCAGAGCTATTAGTGGGGTGCTGCAGCTCCCCCCCCCAGCTTCGGCTCACTGAAAGCGCACCCCAAGACCACCACTCAGGACCCCGATCCAGATCCAGGCCACTCAACGCAAGAGCCCTTGGCCTCGATGGGTTGCGTCAGCCCCCCTGCTATCTGCAGGCCGAGGGCTCTGAAGCAACCCAGTGGGGGCCGCTGCAGCTCTCAGACGTTCCTGCTGCTACAGCTGCCTCCCACTGCTTCCTTGCCCTGGGAGCAGTTTGGCCGACCCGCTCTTCTCCTCCCCGGTTAACAAAATCCACTGACCTTTCTATTAGCCTTTTTTTTTCTTCTGGCCTGATAGATGTGGTAATTGTGCCTCCAGTGCAGCAGATCTGCTCTCCTATAGATGCGGCTCCCTGCCCGATGCCCCAGGGCTTGACCCAGATGGGGTTTAGTCTGAGGGTCCCAGACTGCTGGGAAGAGCCCCGCCTTCTGGGCTGCCTGTAGCAACAGATATTCTTTCTGTCTTTTGGAGAGTTTTGGAGCTTGAAAATATATTTAGAGTCCCATTTTATGAGTTTTTTAGCATGTTTGTGTGGGAGCTGTGGTGCTTTGCTGCTTCAATGCCGCCATCTTGGCTCCGCCCCCTCAATGTATTCCCTTTTTTAAAATAATTTTTTAAAAGTTAAAAAACCATTATTTTCTTAAAATTTTAAATTAAAAATCCTTTTATTATGATGAACCTGATGAACATCAATAAGCAAATATCTTCCTCTATGAAAAAGGATGGGAGAAGAGGGCTGCATTTGGAGTCATGTTATGTTGTTATTATTCACAAAGGGTAGAACTAGGAGCAATGAATAGAAGTTGTGAGGAAGCAAATTTAGGCTAATGAAAAACTCCCTGACAATCAAAGGCTTCCCTTCTCACCGCATGCAAGGAGAAAAATGCAGGACAAGACCTAGGAACAGCGGACTGGGTATCAGCTCTCCTGTTGAGGGGTGTCTTTATTCAGTGGGGATTGGAGTAGACAGATGATCTCTGAGGTCCCTTTAATTTGAGATTTAAGAATTTAAGACTGTGATTCAGAGTCTGCCACTAACAAATCAGTTTGACATTTTGGAGGCAATTGGGGTTGAGTGACTTGCCCAGGGTCACACAGCTAGTAAGTATCTAAGGTTAGATTTGAACTCAGGTCCTCTTGACTCCTAGCTGGCATCCTATCCACTTCTGCACCTTGTTGCTCCTAGTTCACCATTTTGGACCCCAGTTCCTTTACTATAAAATGAGATGGGGTTGGATGAGATGACTTCCAAGATCACTTCCAGAAGGGAAATCCGAGGAGGAGGATGGTGATGCTGATCAGGGCCAAGGCTCCTAGTATCAGGGCTATCACATGATAACTAGGGTTAAATACTTCACGGCTCTCTTCTCTTGTCTGCTGCGGGGTGGGAAGGTGAATTTCCAAGGAAATGAGGTCCAAATTGCCCAAGCAGACACAAGGATCAGGAAGCCAGTCCTTAAGCTTGTTGGCCATTTAGCCTGGGGACAGGATCGGTTATGTAGTCTTCCTCATCTCTGTTTAGCAGACCAAGACAGATGTTTGGAGAATTGGGCATAATTGCTTTCCTGCCTTTCTCTGAAAACAGGACCAGGCGGATATAAGAAAACAGGAGTCAGCTGCGCTTCGAGCCAACATACCTGTTTAGTTGCTTTTTTTTTGCAGATCTGAGTAAGGTCTCTTTGTCAGACTCCAGGTTTTCCTCAGTATATGGAAGAATAAAGCATCCTTCCCCCCTGACTTCTTCCACAGGTCCGCCAGTCTGCCATGACTCTACCTGTGCCACCTCCACCTCGACGGGTGCGGCTCAAGCCCTGGCTGGTGGCCCAAGTGAACAGCTGCCAGTACCCAGGCCTTCAGTGGGTCGACAAGGAGCGCAAGTTCTTTTATATCCCATGGCGCCATGCCACCAGGCACGGCCCCACCCAGGATGAGGATGACAACACCATCTTCAAGGTGTGCAGGGTCATAGACAGTAGAGGAGACTGACAGCAAGGGATTTAGACCCTGGACCCTTCCACGATACCCCTGCCTTGCAGAAAAGCCGATGAATTCTCTGCAGGCCAGGCTTCCCTGCAAGTCCACCAGCTGGCTCCTCCTCTTTATTACAGATGAAGACTTGGGCTTTTGCCCAGTTCTCCCCCCACATGTAGAGCATAAGGGGACAGACACATTGTTAGTGACAAAAATCCTTCATACCTGTTTTTTGATGCCACATACTCATGGCACCTGATTCCTTTTGACAAAAATACCTCACACTTAGTGGAAAGTGTTAGATTTGGAAGGAAGAGAGTCCTGGGTTTGAATTCTACATCTGACACTTATTAAGCTGGGTGACACTGACTCTGAGGGTCAGAGATGTTCAATGTCTTCTTCATAGTCACATAGCCAGAAGTGCCAGAGGGAGGATTTGAACCCAGGGCACTTCTCATTCTAAGTCCAGCTGCTCTCTGTTCTACTGCATTGCTTTTCATTTGATCCCCAATCACCATGTGGAAGGGAAGGATGGACACTGTTCTTCCCATTTCTATAGATGAGGAAACTAAGGAATAGAAGGTAAGACTTGCCTGATTAATCTGTTAGTGGCAGAGCAGAGGCCAGGAGCAATAATGATTGTAGTTAAGAAAAGGGAGAAAAAGGTATGTTTCTGAATCTGCAGCAGAGACCAAAGAAGAGATTCTGGAGTCAGTCCCTGCGGGGGAGTTGGGGAAGAAGAGATGGTAAAACTCCCTAAAATTCCTACCAGCCCAGCCTGACTTCTTTTAGGTTCTGGGCACCTATCTGCCTGGTGCCTTCTTATCTACCTCTCCTGACACCCCAGTCTCTTCCAAAGCTTCAAGTACCCATTTAGAGACTTACGGGTAGGGTGGGACCTGTCTTGGCTTCCCCTTGGGGGAAGGGGGACTGGTGCACTAGCCTCAAGGTGACTTCTGGACTCTTCCCTCCATTCTCCCCGCCTCTCCAGGCCTGGGCCAAGGAGACAGGGAAGTACACAGAAGGTGTGGATGAGGCAGATCCTGCCAAGTGGAAGGCCAACCTTCGCTGTGCCCTCAACAAAAGCCGAGAGTTCCGCCTGCATTATGATGGGCCTCGAGACATGCCACCCCAGCCATACAAGATCTATGAGGTCTGCGCCTCCTGCCCTACTCCCGCAGGTACTTCCCCTGCCCCAGGTGGGCCTGTGAGATCCCCAGGGATGAAACCTGGGGGTGGATTCTAGAGGGCAGTTCAGTGAGGCAGCTCGGGCCTCATCTGTCACCATCTGCCTCTCTGGGCTGGGAGCAGCCTTGGTTCTCGATTCCCTGCAGCCAGTTGCCTTTCTCCGCAGATAGATGGTATGTGTGGGGGAAAGGGGGATGAAAAGTAGCATGAGGGAGTATAGGGGTTCATATCCTGCTGTGGTGTGACCATGGGCAAATCCTTTAACCTCCCCGAGCCTCAGTTTCTCCATCTGTAAAATGAGTGGTTTGGAAAGGATGATCTTGGAGTTATAGCTCTAAACTTGTGACTGACCCCTTGACCCAGCAGGTAGGTACAAGAGGAATCACGTTTGGTTTCAGTGGTTCTAGGTGTGATCTCTTGATTCAGACTGGATCTACAGGATACTCCTGAGGGAAGGGGCTGGGAAAACAGGAGACCAGTCAGGAGACAGATTATTCCTGGAATTTAAAGTGGCTGGGTCTTCAGCGATAACATCCTCCTCCTCCTCCACGAGGGAGTCTAGCAGATGAGCAAATGACCTCTTAGCAGCTCCTTGCCAAGGCGACCCTGTGTAGCCTGGGATTGGCCATGGGGTTTGTGAAGGCAGCAGTAAGTTCAGGAACCTCCCCAGGGAGGAGAGAAGGAGCGCGCCTCTGTGATGATTTACTGAATGAATCTGCATCCATCCTGCTCTTAGGTGAGGCAGGCTCTTTAGGGTTTTCAGTGTTAGGCAGTGTCCATCCCATCTGTGATCTCAGCTTCATTGGTTGCTATCTCAATGGAACCTCTGAGTCCCTGGGCATCATTCTCACCCGTGCCGCCCAGCTTCCCTTCTCTCTCCTTCTTTCCTTCCTTCAGAGGCCCTGCCTGGTGAAGAAGATGAGGAGGACGACGAGGTGAGTTCTGAAACTGAACCAGGTGAGGTGGGGAGTGGGGAAGTTCTACAGATCCTCTGCAGATCTGAGCACTTCTTAGGAAGGTGTCCCCCACCCTTTTCCTCCAAGATTCTACATTCAATAAATATTAATCACAAGGCATTTCCAAGATAGATGTGACGGATATAGAACAGACAGATCCTGGTTTTCAAGGTGCTTACAGTATAAGGAAGGAGGAAAAGGCAAGTCCATTTGCAAAACACTTTATGTGTTCTTATCTGTTCCACACACTTACACAATGAGGTACGTTCTATTATTACCCCCATTTTGAGGATTGAGTCTAAGAGAGCTTAAGTGATTTGCCCAGGGTCATACAGCTAATCTGTGTTTAAGGTGGGACTCGAACTCAGGTCTTCCTGACTCCAAGTTCACCACTCTTCTCCACTTTGCCTCCTAGCTACTGAATAACCATAAAGTAAAGGAGAATGTGAGAACTGCCTTGGCAAAGTGCTGTCAGAAATCTGACGAGAAGGCGGGTTCAGTCCACTATCTCCATCCATACAGATTAGCTCAGGAGTTTCATCTCCAGCCCTGACCTCTCTTCTGAGGCCCTTGGATGTCCCACTGGTACCTCAAGCTCAACCTGGCCCAAGCCAGTCTTATTACTTTCCCAATGAGCCGGCTCTCTTGTCTGTGATCACTATTTGAGGGGCCCCATTGTTCCTTGTGTCTCCCATGTCCAAAACTTCATTTCCCTTTTCCTGTCTCATGACAAAACCAGCTGGTTACAAAGTCCTGCTGATCCTATGTTTGGCTCACATATCCATCTCGATCGCCCTAAGTTAGTCCCACTACACACTAACATCCCACTGCTCGTCCTCCCCACCTCATTCCAGGTTCTCACTAACCCACTAGCAGGTCTCATTTTTATAGCCTGCCCATTCTTATCCCGACCCAAATCAATCCCTATGCATAAATCTGACTTCACTCCTCTGTTCTGTGAAATTTCTTCAGTGGCTCTTAATTGCCCATCAGATGAATTAAGTTCAAGGCCCCCATATCCTGCTGCCACCTTAACTTTCCTGCCTTTTTTCTCACAGTAGGCCCCTTCATATATCTTGTGGTCCAAACCAAACCGAACCGATCCCTGTCTCCTGAGCATTGTACTTTCTTAACTCAGTGCCTTTGCTAATGCTGTTCCGTATACCTGGAATGCCTTTTCATTTGATAAATTCTATTCATCTTTTAAATGCCCACCTCAAACAGTTCATCAATTTATCCAGTGCTTACTGTATGGCATGTACTATGACGTCTGTTGGAGACACTAAGAAAAAGCAAAAACACTTTGCAGTTTACATTCAAGTACCATTTTGTCCTTTCTCTGAAAGGGCACCCAAGGGGACAATGACCCCTTTTTCCCTGAAAGCTCACATGAAGTGCAGTAGGAAAAGTTGGCTGGGGGTGGAGAGAAAGAAGAAAGTGCCACTGTATATTATAATTATCTGTGGATTTCCCATAATCTTCCTCCTCCCCTCTCTCAAGATCCACAAAGGTAGGGACCACGTCTTAAATAAAATTGATCACCTCCAGGACCTGGTGCAATTCTCTGCACATAAGATATGCTTCCAATATGGGAGCTACACAGGCATTAGAAAAGCCAGAATGAAAACAGATCCAGGAGAGACCTGTGGCTGGAGTCCACAAAGGCAGGACAACTAGGAAAGGAGAATGGTGTCTGAGCTATGGAGTACCTAGAATGCTGGGAAGGGTCTGGACTTCATTTCATAGATGCTAAAGAGTCATTAAAAGTTTTTCTTCAGAGGGATGCTTTCTCCATGTTGGAAGCTATTCTGCCAAACTCTCCAAGTTTCCTTTTCTCCCAAGGAGTCTTCCTACCAATGCTTCTGATTTGTAAAGTCTTTTTCCTTCCAAGGTGGCTTCATATACACAACAACCTTGCGAGAAAGTTAGAACAGATACAATTATATTCATTAGACAAATGAAGTTGAGTGATTTGCCCATGATCTTTTTTTTTTTGGAGGGCAGTTGGAGTTAAGTGACTTGCCCAAGGTCACATGGATAGTTTGTGTGCCAAGTGTCTGAGGCCAAATTTGAACGCAGGTCCTCCTGACTCCAGGGCCGGTGCTCTATTCATTGCGCCACCTAGCTGCCCCGTTGCCCATGATCTCTTGACAGATCTGGCATCCAAACCAGTCATGATCGCTAGTCTAGGCCCAACTAAGGCTGGAGGCAGGGTCAGTTACTTTGTGTTCCATGTGTTATCTCAGCATTTATATTCTATTATCACAGTAACAATGATTTATTTTTCCTTCTCTCTCCCCATTAGCTACAAAGGATGTTACCAACTCTCAGACTCACAGGTGGGGCTTAGTGTAAAAAAAACCCTTTAGGGTACCAGAGGTACTGTGATCAGGTGGGAGGCTGGAGGGGAGGAAGGCCTGAGTTCTGAACCTGGTAACAGAAACTGTGGGGTCTGGGGTTCTCTTGGGAGAGCGGTTAATGACTGGTTTGGTTTTTTTTGGGGAGGCTACAGAACGATCACAACCTGCCCCCTCCATGGTCCCTTATGCTTTGCCGAAGGAAGAACAAGAGTGGCCATCTACCAGTCTTCAGCCACCTCTTGGGCTGGGTCCCTCCCCTCCTGAGCCCACTATGCTGGCCCCTCCACCTGGCCCCCCTGCTACTTTTGGGGAACTGATCCCTGAAGTCCTTCCAGACTTGGAGCCTGGGCCTCTGGCTGCCAACTTGGCTCCCCCTCCAGAACAACTGCTTCCCGATCTGCTTATAAGTCCCCACATGCTGCCACGTAAGGAGCTCTTAGCTGGGGATGGGGAGGGTTGAGAGAAGCAGCTGGAACTGAGGGAAGAATAGAAAACAGAAGTAGCTAGGCTAAATGAGGGTTTTGTCCCTTGAGAGATTATGTGACTTAGTATTTGTGAAATGCCTGCTCAGTGCCAGAGCTACAGATGGTCCCTGTTCTCAGGGAGCTCATAGTCTAACCGGGGTGAGAGTCTGCAAACAACTATGTACTACTTAATATCAACCACTTAAGTTGGGAATCATCTCAGAAGGAACTAAGCACTCACATATTAAGAAGGATCAGGGGCAACAGTATGGGACTGAGGTTGGGAGTGTCGAGGGAAGAGGAGAGGAGGAGGGGGGAAGGTAGAGTGATGCATGCCCAAGATCCAGGTGAGGTGATCCTATCTGTGGAGGGAGCTGGGATCAAGGCACAGAGGGAGCTCACATGGGATTTGGGGACTGGGTTGTCCCCTTTCACAGTGACTGACCTGGAGATCAAGTTCCAGTACCGAGGCCAGCCACCCTATTCTCTCACCATCAGCAACCCCCAGGGTTGCCGCCTCTTCTACAGCCAACTGGAGGCTACCCAAGAACAAGTGGAACTCTTTGGCCCGGTGAGCTTAGAGCAGGTGCGTTTTCCTGGTCCAGAGGGCATCCCCAGTGAGAAGCAGCGCTTTTATACCCACCAGTTACTAGACGTTCTAGACCGAGGACTCATCTTGCAGCTCCAAGGCCAGGATCTCTATGCCATTCGTCTTTGCCAGTGCAAAGTGTTCTGGAGTGGACCTTGTGCCACACCCTCTGCTACACCACGGCCCATCCAACGAGAGAAGAAGACAAAGCTTTTCAGTCTTGAGCAGTTCCTCAATGGTGAGACCAGCTCTCTGCCCCACCTGCTATCTGGCTTTGCTTTTCTGTAGGGTTTCTCTTGACCCTCATCTGCTCATCTCCTCCTCTGACTTTCCTCATGAGTATTTGCTCCCCCACTGACCATTCTGGGTGCTGAAGGATGGGTGCCAGGCTGAGGTCTCGATCTTACTGTGGTCTCCTGGTTCTATTCTCTACCCTAGAACTGATCCTATTTCAAAAGGGCCAAACCACGACTCCACCAGCCTTTGAGATTTTCTTTTGTTTTGGGGAGGAGTGGCCAGACAGAAAACCCAAGGAGAAGAAACTCATTACTGTACAGGTATGCATCGAGCAAATAGGTCCAATAACTTCACACCCTGACCCCCTTATTACTTCCCTCTATGCATGCCACACTCCAGGCATACTGGCCAAATCCCATGATATGTCTCTATACCTTCCCTATCTAGAATGCTCTCCCTACTACTGTCTCATGGATCCCTGGCTACCTTTAAGATAGCTCAGATACCACCTCCTCCAGGAAGGCTTTTCTAATTTTCCACAGCTGCTAGAGTCTTCTGTCTAAGGCTATCCCTTAGGGTACTTCATCTGCTCTTGATTTGTATGCAGGTTTACGTATGTTCCCTTTTATTATTAGAATGTAACCTAATGAAGGAAATGTTTTTGCTTTTTCTTTGTATCCCCAGTACTTAGGCACAAGGTCTAGCACACTCAATGCGTGTTGTTAGGGCCACAGTTTCCTCAGCAGTAACAGGCAAATTGGATCACTCTTGAGATCTCTTGCAGCACAGAATCCTGTGATCTCTCACCTGCGCTGCAAGGATCATCAGGGGTGTTGGAGATGGTAGCCACTCAGAAGTATTCCATCTCCTTCCCTATCCCTCTCCTCCAGGTGGTACCAGTGGCAGCTCGGCTTCTACTAGAGATGTTCTCAGGGGAGCTTTCTTGGTCGGCTGACAGCATCCGGCTGCAAATCTCAAATCCAGACCTCAAGGACAGGATGGTAGAGCAGTTTAAGGAGTTACATCACATTTGGCAGCTACAGCAGCGCCTGCCGCCTGCCCCCTCTGTGCCTCCTGGACAGGGCCTTTCTGTTGGCACAGGGCCCTGGCCCATTCACCAAGTTGGCATGCATCAATGAAGCGGCTGCATCATCCATCCCTCACTAGCTTTTATACAAGAACTGACCTCAGTGTGCTAATGACTCAGTGGCCACTTTTAGAGCCAGCATGGTCTGGGCCTTGTTTGCTGAAGAGGCCTTTGTGCTCAGAGGGAGAAGGGTTAGGATGGCAGATCCCTGGGTTCTCCCTACCAGCAGGAGCTTGGTAGGGAAGATGATGCCCAGCTTTGGGCTGCCAGAGCTTTATCAAGCTGCATTAGGAAGAACTCAGCCAACACTTGATATGGAAGGCCTGAAACAGGGGATTTATGGGACCTTGTAGGAAAAGGCAGTGCTTTCCAGATAGGAAAAATGCTTTTTCCATTCTCCCCACTTTCAATGGAAGGAAAAAAAGTATTGCCAGCCAGGCAGTCCTCAATACAGGACAAGAGCAACTCACAGGGGCTGGGAGAGCTGTCTTGGCAGATTGCTCATCGACATGTACAGCTGTTTTCCTTAGTCCTAAAGAACAGGCGTAGAAAGACAACACTTGTTTCCCTAAGGAGCCACAATTTAAGGTAGTAGCTACTCCCATTTTTGAGGGCATAGTAAACAGCTCGAGTAGGAAATGGGATTCTATAATGTAATTTTAAATTGCTGTGAGGGTGAACTGTGGCTCATAAGCAATATCATCAACATTAAAAGATTACAAATTTATTGGCTTGTCTGAATTGCTCTTACCTGTTTCTAGTATCACCCTGCCCCACCCCTATCCCTATCTGATGTTAACCAGGGACAAGATGTCTTGCTTCAATCTGCTGATCCTGAGAGCAGTCCTGTTTTCCAACCAAATGTTGGTGAAAGGGGCTACTTAGGGTTTTTTAACTAATTACTGCCACAGTAATCTCAGTCACACACACAACCCTGATCTTTTCAGCACCTTAAAATGCTCAATCTCCACCACTCTGGAGCTTCTGTAGCTGGACAGTCACCTCCACCCTTTCCCTTTCTCCCTGTACCTTACCCTTCCTATCCCCATTCTCTATCCTTTGCGACTTAGTCACTGCACCCCCTCCCCACTTTCCCAGGCCATAACCCTGCTCTAGATTAACTTTCCTCTCCTGCAAATCTCTTTCTTTCATCTTTGACTTTTGGATCCCGTGTCTCCCTGTTCTTTTGCCATTCATCTGTTTTGAGGCTAGAATCACATGCCTTTTCTGCTCTTGCTTGAGTGCTACTGAATGGATGTGCCGATTGGGTCTTTTGTCTTAAAGTTCTCATAGCTCCCTATTATCCTTGGGATAAAACATATACCCATTCAATGCATCTTTTTACAACCTGGCTCCAGCCTTTCTAGGCTAGTCATCACATACTAAATTCCAGCCAAACTAGGCCATTTGCTGTTGTTGCTCATACAAACTGCGCCCATGCACAGGCTACCCTCCACACCTGGGATGCTCTCCCTTCTCCCTTTTGCACTTGGATGTCTTTTCCAGGCCCAGCTCAGGGGCTTTCTCCCCCAGGTCTTTTCTGATTCCCTTCCACCACGAAAGCACGAGCACACCCGAATGCAGGCACACACAATACACACTCTCCTTTGTTGGTGAATTGATTACTTGACTGAAGGTATTCTGAAGAGAGCACTAATGTGGGCAAAGCAGGGAAACTCATGTTTTTCCTAGTGTGCCTTTTAGTAAAAGAATTCTCACAACAAATGGTCCTAGCAGCCTGTCTTTTTGAGGGATTATAAGAATGTACAATTTACCCTATTCTCAGTTTTATTCTGGTTGCTTTTCCAGTCATGCCTGACCATGACCCCATTTGGGGTTTTCTTGACAGAGATACTGGAGTAGCTTGCCATTTCCTTTTCCAGTTCATCTGAGGCAAACAGGGTTAAGTGATCCTTAGATCCTCCTGACCCCCAGGGCTAGTGCTTCATCCACTGAACCATTACCTATTTATTTTGGTTAGCCTTTTATCTTATCAGTGTCCACAGCATTGCTGTTGTATTCACAATTACTTTTAAAACCATAAACATTAATGTTCACAAACATGAAGTGATTTGTGGAAGTTCATGGTGCAAGTTAAGCAGCTAAGACTTTCTTATACTAGGTACTTTCTATATACACTTCCACTACTATTGAATCCTTTCTACCTAATCCTTGCATTGTTGTTTAATACCAAGTGTGTGGGGGGAGCAATGGGGTGCTCTGATTATTAATATGTATCTTTCAAAATAATTCTGAATGCCCCATCACCCACACTATTTTTCTGGTGTACATTCTCTATTTGTGAACATGTTGTCTCCCCTTAGCAGAATGCAAACTTCCTAAGAACAGGGACTATATCATTTTTCTATTTGTATCTCTCGTGCCCAGCATATAGCAAACACTTAATGAATCATGGGTAATATGATGCCTTAGACCAGCAGTTCTCAACCTGTGGGTTATGTTCAATTTGTAACAATGAAAATACATCCTGTATAAATCAGATATTTACATTACGATTCATAACAGTAGCAAAATTACAGTTATGAAGTAGCAACAAAAATAATTTTATGGCTGGGGGTCACCACAACATAAGGAACTGTATTAAAGGGTCACAGCATTAGGAAGGTTGAGAACTATTGCCTTAGGAACATCCTGCTATAGAAAGAGTTGGACTGGCACAGCTCAGCACCATCTCCCATTGGAAAATAAACCGACCAACCTTTCCTCCATTTTAACTGGAACCTACTTCATCTGGTTTAGTATTTGCATAAACAAAAGTCATAAAACCCACTGTACATCATAAGGTGAAAAAGACCTTTTCCCCTCTAGCTAGCTTCCACCTTGGTAAAAGGTACTTGCTTTTAAGACTAAAGCACAATTAGGCTGCACTCCCCCCAAATGGGGTAATATTCTGCCAGGGAACAGAGATGGGTCTATTTTTAAAGCTATTTCTTTTGAAGAGCAACAAAAAAAGTCAAGATGGCTTTCTCTACAGAAAAGTTTAGCATCTAGTCTCCTATTAAGGAAAGAAGTACCATTCCCATAAATGAAGTCCTTGCTAGCGAGCCACAATTATCAGCATTTCTGCGATAGACTACATTGAGCTGGCCATATACCTGTAGCACTGTGAGGAACACAGTGGCACATTGGCTGGCCTAGCTGAGACAGACTCATCAATTTCTCCCAAAGGGATCACAATGGCCAATGTGGACAGATTCATTTCACCAGTTAACTTCCCTTATCCCTCATGCTGCCTTTTAGTAATGAACTCTTTAGATGGACAAAGATCTAGTGCTGTTGCCACTGCAGTTTTGGGAAATTGTCGGGTTATCTTTGAACAATTCCAAATACTTAACTGAAACTGGGGAGTCAAGCACAAGAGATTCTTCTTTTCACAGGAAATGCCGACCTGGCAAACAGGATGGGGTGGGGGTGTTTTCCCTCAACAGTGCTTATGGATTTTGGAAGCTACTCACTGACTAGACACACAGGTCAGGTCACCGGCGATGGCAGAAATGCAAAGAGATTACATAAGCTTTCCTCCACAGACCAGCTCTCATCTTTGAAAGATGAAATGCCTGGTATACAGAAGGAACACGATAAATGCTAGCAGACTGACCCGGGAAAATAAGAAACTGATTACTAAAAATGATGAAAAAGAATTTATTAAGTGCCAAGCACTGTGCTAAAGTCATGGGGATATAAACAGAGAAGCAAGACCCACTGCTCCAGGGACCCTGGGCTTGGCTTAGGGGTGCTTTCACCTTATTTTGCCCGGCACTTCTACATCACTTTCTTGCCATCTCCAAAATGAAGGTGATCCTAAGAGTGACAGGCGTTCCCAACTACAGATGTGCTGGACATTACACACCTGCTGATAAAACACTGGTGTTTTATCAGCTGGCATAGGTATCCTCCTCCCTCTATAAAAACTTTTGAGAAAATAAGAAACGCAACATAAGGAATTTAGACTTTAAGGAGACAGCTGAGGGACATTGGGACCAGGTTCTTCCTTAAGTAGGATAAGAGAACCATTACAAGTCTGTAGCAACACCCTAGGCACAAGCTTGTCCTCTACCTGTAAAAGGACCAAAGTAATCATATAGACTTTTTCAAATCTATTTTCTCTTGGGGGGAGCAAGTGTCCAGAGAATGAGCAGATTATGGGCAGAAAAATGGTCAAAGAGAAGTAGTAGTTAAGACAGAGAAACACAAATGAACATTTTTCAATTTATTTTTTTGTTGGCTTTTTTTTCATTTTATTTTTTGTTGTTGGTTTGTTCTCGAGATGGCTACAACACCAGACGGAACAATGCGCTCAAGTCCAACACCCATGCAGGGCTACACTGCTTTGAAATGTTAACATCTGCTTTTGGTTCCCCCCACCCCATCAAATAATTTTCAAATCTTTGAATAAAATAGTTATTAGTCAGCCCCGTAAAACACACCTCTTTAAATCTCAACCCCTTTTCCTCTTTCCCATATCTGGGAAAAAAAAAAGAAAAAAAATACCTCAAAATTTTTTTTAAAAAAACACCTAAAAAAGAGAAAATTTATATATATATATAATATATATATATGACTCCCCCAGTTTTGGACTCTTCTCCACGAGGCTGACAACGACTGGATGAGCCAGATGCAAGTAGATGTAGGGTCTGAATGGGGCCAGAGTTGGGGTGGGCTTGAACTTTGATGCTCCCATCCTCCCCCTAACTTACTGGGGAACCACATGGACAGGTCAGGACTAGCTCTAGCTCTCTTGCTCATTGTTCCATGTCTGAACATCAAGTTTAAAGGGAGACAGAATTGAGGGTAGGAGAAATCCTTACTCCACTTGGATCCTTGCCCCCAACAAAATAAAACAAAATACCCCCCAAATCACCCCCCAACCAAAACGCCTCCAAGATGTTGGGTATTTTTCCTGCTTGCCCAGTGCAGCAATTTGGTTAATTCATTTCAATTCCCACATTTTCATAAGTAATTCTGCTGTGTGGTTTTTGTTTCATTTCACAGAAAGTTTGCTACTTTTAGTATGGTGTTTCTGGGTTTTTTTGTTGCCAGACAAATGTTTCTCTTCAGGTTTCCATTTAGCTTTTCCTCTTTTTTTTTTTTAATTAAATATTTTTTCCCTTTCTAAAAATGAGTCCATCAGGAAACCAGCTTCCCTCCCACCATGCTGGACACGCCGCAGCCATCCTTTAAAAAAAAAAAATCACTCTGATTTGCTCTCTCACTCATAAACAGGAACTCCCCACAGGACTGCCCCAGGAGGCCAGAGTCTCTCCCTGTTTGCTGTGACAGCTCTGGTGAAAGGGTGTGAAAGTCCCTCTGCCACAAGGAAGGGTTCTGATTGTGAGACACATTCTTGTTTTCGATTTTCCTGTCTTCTAATAAAAAGACATTCCTGGGAAAAGACAGAGAGGGCAGCTGATTAGCAGGGCAGAGCTAACTTTTTAAAGAACTAGCCACTAGGCCAAGCAGCCCTGAACTTCTCTGTACGAGGCTGTCTGGCTCAGGCTTCCCTCAAAGTTCAATCACTAAATCTGTGACGAGAGACTGCTTCCAAAGAAGACTTCTTTTGTAAACAGAAGAAATGACTGTGTGAAGCAGGAGAGTCTTCATCATTTAAAAACAATTAAATGTCCATTATTCTGTGCTTAACAATGGATGCCATAAATCCTGATGCTACCTGAAGTGACCAAGCCATTTAAGAATATAAACTGAAAAACAAACAAACAAATCATCTTTATCCATGAGGGGCTGCTGAACGTGCCTTTCAGGGGATTGTCACTCCCAGGCCTTGGAATCCTGCCTACCCATTCAGACCGTCCTCTTAAAAAGACAAGCTATAGATCTACAAAAGAATTGCTTTTTTCTTTTAAGCTAAGAGAACAAGATAAAGCTAACTGGTACCACAGACAAAAATCGCCTTGGATTGCCCCTCTGCGCTCCTGCACTGCAGAGCTTTCTCCGCTTGATAATTCACCAGCCAAATGGAAGAACCCAGCAGCAGGCAGGTTGCAAAGGATGTTGCTTTCCAATTATAGCAGAAATCTTGCTAATCATGAAAATTCACTGATAAAGAGTACAAATAAAGCATTCTTAGGGCAGCATTTCTGCTCAGCCCCACCAATGTTCTTCATGCCCAAAACAGTCATTCACTACATAAGACATATACATGATTAAAAGAGAATTCAATGCTTGTCATCTTTTATACAAAGCTTCATAAGAATAATTCTGTCTGTATGTGTGTATGTGTTTAAAAAAGGAAAGAGGGAGAAAGAAGAGACTGCCTGGGAAAGTCCAGGACAGGTCAGTACTGCCCAACCTTGGCTCAATTCCCATAAGGAAGGAATGCAATCCAGAAGAAGAAAGTGACAAACACTTCTTTCATTATATGCCAATTAATGCCATATATAAGAATGCTTTACAATGATCACTAAATATATTAAATTCTTCAAACACTCACTCTCTAGCCCCAAGGGTCTGCCTTTATTGGAACCCACTTAACACCACTGAGTGGTTACTAACAACCTGGTGGCTCTTGTAGAGCTGGGGATAACACTTAACTCACCTGGGAGACAGGCACAGTACAGGAGCTTAACTTATCGAAACAACCTGGTGAAGTCCCTCAAGGCCCAGCAAACTTGTTTACATTCCTCAGCACTGGAAAGAAAAAAGACCAGTTCTTTAGATTTAGTGGGAAGAAGAAAGAATCAAGATGAAAAACAGAATAGCTAAAATTGGGCAGAATGAGAAGTATTTCAACTGAGGCAGAGATTCTGACTGAAAGGTTACTTGACCACATCTCACATTTATTCTTTAAACAGGACTTTTATGAGGAATGTGTGATTACTGAGATTCTGTCTTTTTTTTCTATGCTAAGTTGATGTTACACCACATTGTCTACTCACAGCCACATATTTTAGACTAGAAAAGTTCAGATGGGAAACTAAGTCTACATCAGTCATTGATTTTCTAGTTGAACAAGCTACTCAGGATTTCTTTCTGGGGGAGGAGGAGAGAGGAGTTGGGGCACGCAGAGCAGCAGCAAGAAGAGGAAGCTGTATATGGTCCTCAAGCAGGCATCGGAGCTTCATGGGGGGCATGTCAACACTGAACTAAGGCATTAAATTAATTCCATCATTTCAAAACGTTGTTTGGCATGAAAAACGTGACTGAGACGCTGGAATATGAAACTAGTTCCAGACAACAAAATGGGTACAATTCTGGGGTCAACCTCAATAATCGGGTGGAATTAGCCTAGTACAGGTTAAGCAGAAAAGAAAGTCCTGGAATTTTCTGAATATCCTCATGCTTGGAATGAGTTCAGGTGACCAATACCTCCCAGCCATAGGTTTTATGTTCAGAAGTTTTTCCTTCTAGACTGGAGCAAGTGGCATTAAGGGAAAAAAGCATAAGGAGTGATAGAAAAGGATAGAAGAGAGAAGAAATTTACTACTTTAGGCACCTACATTCCCATTTCCCCATTTCATGTGAAGCCTTAAATGACAGAGCCCTGATATGAATAAACAGCAGGATCTTGGTGGGATCTCCTATTCCTCCATCCTAGAAACTCAACAGGAAAATTCTTTCCTTTCTAGATTTGGAAAATTTTAATAAAATTGTTAACTTTCTTAGACAAGTTAAGGATGAGGCTTGTGAAGCAATTAGAGTGAATAAGGCCATATTCAAACATGCCATCAAATCAGGAAGGAGGAGAGTTCAGGAATCCAAGAGGTGGTCATCAGTGTTGTGACAGAACACAGGATGAGGCCACCTGAGGTTCAAGGTCAACAATAAAGAGTAACTTAGATTCTATTCTACAATTCATTCAACTGACTTCCTAGAAAATCTCAAAAGAGCTGGGCTTCTTCCTACCCCTGTGTTCATACTCTCTCTGCTTTTCTTTTTCTCTCTGTTCATTTTTAGGATTATATGGACTCTCCTTTAGTGAAAACCAAATTAACTATATTGGTCCTAAAACTTCTGAATAGTAGACAATCTACCACTTTTAGTAAAATCTGAAATGTCAATTTCTTTCCCTCTCTCTTTTTTTGGGGGGCAGGGGCACAGAAGCTATTGCCTCTGAGTTATTTTTGACATGTGAAATGCTTTCATCAAAGAATCAAAATTAAAAAAAAAATTAAAAAATTGAAACCAAAATTCTAGTAAAAGAAAACTGCAAAAAAGCTATGCATAAAAATGGATGAATATAGAGAATAAGCCCCAGAGTCCTAGCTCTTGATTTCTACTCCCAATTCTGCCACCAAACTTCTTTGCTGGGAGGCAACTTGACCATTTCAAAACCATCGACCCCTAATACCTGCCACAATGAGCAATGTCAGAAGTTTGTGAGACAGTTTCCTCTTTCTGATATTTTAAAACTTAGATACCATTCCTCTCAAACTATTCTCTTAATCCTAGTATCCAAAATATCTTTATTACTCCATTCCACAACTTCCAGGTCAGTGACCTTTTAATTTTTTATTCATTTAACTTTCTTTTTCAATTAACAAGCATTAAATTTCTGTTCCTCCTACCCCTCCCAATTTAAAAGAAAATTATACTGCCCTCCCATAACAATTATGCATGAGCAAGCAAAAAAATATTCCCACATTATCTTCAGTTAAAAATACATGTCATATTCTGCATCTTGAGTAAATCCCCCCACCCAGTCAGGAAGCACTGACTATCATCAATTCCCCGGAATAAATCATGGTGGTTCATTGCACTGATAAAGAGATTTTAAGTCTTTTACATCTGATTGTCTTTACAGTGTTTCAACAACCTCCTAAAAATGGGGCTATCAGAGCACTGTCTTGCACTTGGCATGTTGGGAAATGATTTACTGAATTGAATTCTGTGGCTTAGCTCTTGTGAACAGGTAAGTGGTGACTAACTTAAGCAAGCAAAGGATCCAATGTTGACCTATATGATTTTTGTGGGCAGGACATAGATGCAGCAATTGTAACTGGTACATATGTCCCATCACAATCTGGGTCAGACCTGTGCCCAAGTGTTCAGCAGCATCTCTTTGCCCTGAGGATCCTTGTGAAACATACCAGAGAGCCCACGGAATAAAGTAGAGAACTGAAAAACGTGAAATGGTGCTGAACAGCATTCTAGTTATTAGCAGTCCATGTCAACTGAGAGATTATTTAGGGGCTTTGGAAAGTAGAACTGATCTTAGATGAGAGTTCACTGCAGGCTCTGAATAACTCTGAAAGCCCGGAGAATGCCAGTATTCTTGTAGAAGCATGCTGGGGCTTGCTAAAATGAAACTGAACCAGTTCACCCTCTCTCTGCTAGGATGGCAAATCTATAACGTGTTGGTGCTGGTTCTACAGCCAGAAGGCAGATTGAGTCATGGAGCCAGCAGCTGAAGGGCAGCAGGCAATCTAAAGAAGTCAATTAACTGTAAAAGGTGAGGAATAATCCCAGGTCTTCTGTCGAACTCCACCAGCAATGCCTTTTTCTGCAGTCTGCTCACTCTTTACCATCATGTCACAGGCTGTTCTAGGAGGAGCTGCCAAACTCGTTTAGCAATGAAACATCCAGGGAAGCCCAAGCAGCAACCAGGCACAAACTTGCTTTTTGATCTCATACAGTGAAATCAAGTCAACAAGTACTTTTTAGACACCTACTATGTACCCACACTGGGTTAAGTGCTGGGAAACAAAGAAAAATCAACATTCTGCCCCAGCCCCTACCCCTGCCCCTCATTACCACCACTAAATAAACAGTCAATCCCTGTTCTCCAGGAGCTCCCATTCTAATGGGAGAATCAACATTCAATAACTATGTACAAAGATACAGATGGGATAAATTCAAGAAAATCAACAGAGAAAAGGCACTGATTTTATAAGGACTTGGGAAAGGATTCTTGTAGAAAGTGAGTCTTTAGCTGGGATTTGAAGCAAATCAGAAAAGCTGAGAGATGGAGATGAGGAAGTAAAGAATTCTGGGTATGAAGGACAACCAGGAAAAATATATTGAGGTGGGAGATTAAGGGTCTTATCTTGTGTAAGTAAGAAAGTAAGTAAAGGCAAGGAGGCCAATGTAATTGTGAATGCAGTGAGGCTAAATATCTCTGCTTTTTACTAAGAAAATAATTTTATTAATTAGGGGCTTTTGCAGTTGTATAATTAACTTTCCAAACAAGAAGGTAAAACCACGGAGCCTGTGTTGATTCAGTAAGAGAATACTTTCAGAGACACCCTGCTGTCTCATTAAAGTAAGTAAGCGCTATCAAGGGAATATGGTCCTGTGGGGAGCAGTTGTTCCAGAGTTGGCAGGGGATGAGCATGCCACAAGATGCACCGGCCATGTGCAGTGGGCTTCCTTTTAGTCTGAAATCTTTCAACACTACTACTTTGAGAGGGTTTTAATCTAAACAAGTAAGACTTCCATTACTTTAGTTTCCATCTCTTTTGCCACCATGATTTTTTAATTTGCTACACTTTTAAAATCAACTTATTCTTGGACTTTCATACTGTCACTGTTCATATGCTGTCTCTATGGCTGGAAGCATAAAAGACACTGTAAACCTGAAACATTCCCTGGTGAGCAACTCTGTTCTTGCATATGAAAGAAAGCACGGAGTGCAATTCAGCAAAACACAGATGTCTCCTAAATCTAGTTTCTTTTGCCTGATATTACTGTACAGGCAACAAGAAGAGAAAAGATCTTTCAGTAAATGAAAAAAGCGGGGAAGAAAAATAATTCTTTCTGCTACACCAGTTCTCATTTTCCCTCAAGTTTTACTTTGACGAAAAAAGAGGAAACTCATCAATAAACTAACATGACTTTGCCTTCCACTTGACCAAATCCAAAAGAGAACCAGTTAAAAGCACCAGCTACTGCTCCCTCCCTTGTTGTCGGTATGCACAAAAACCATTGATGTAACAGTTCTGCTGGATAAATCCATAGTTCTAAGGAAATCCAAGCCATTTGTAAGGCTACTTCAAGAACTGCACATAAATACCTCATGAAAGGGAAATCCCCATTTCCAGAAAAATGTGACACAAGGCTGTCACATGCTTAACTCAGTCACGCATACATGAATCACTCTGCCTACTACTGAAACACCACCTACTTCCAGTGCAGTGAGATTTTATGACCACAGAGCAATCCTCCTCAATAGTACTGTGGCCAGAAATTATGAAACCAAACCCTTGGGGCATTCTGGGAGATGTTAAGGTTTAGTTATTTTGAAAAGTGATATACTTCTATTTTATCATTTGTCCAGGCAGGTAATAACAAATAATAAGAGCTTATGCTTTTTTCATATTTCACACTTCCAATCATATATCACTATTTCACCCTCTCACTGTGAGGTAAGCAGTGAAAATATAAAAATAGATTCCTTTTCAGATATACAAACTATGGCTCAGAAAATACCTTGGTTGATATGACTGTTCAATGATATAGTCAGGACATGAATACAGGACTTCAAGTACTACAGCCCAAAGGGTGAGATGCCAACTCAATACCAAATTCCATTCTCAAAGCTCTGCTGTTTAGCTTTAACATATTAAATAGGAACAGACACAAGGAAAATAAATGATCCTAGAACGCCTGATTTCTGTGTGTCATGTATGGCAGGGAAGCTCACTTGGTGAGCCCTGGCTAATGGTATTAGTATCATACATGTATGCAGAGAAAAGCATTCATACATGCCTCGCATCACCTACCTCACCTAGGACACTAGTTAATATAGAAGAACATGTAATAAAGTGCTACTGATGCCTGCTAGATCTGGCTTTATAAAGGAAGGTCCAAGTCAAGCATTACACTATGTGTACTATACATAGCAGATAGAAGTCACTCCAGAATAGATCCAATGGTACAAGTGCACAAGGACAGAGAGCACACCCCTACCCCCAAAGGTCAGAGATGCTTGTCCTGTGCTGCCCACTCAATGCCTTTAAGCTGCCCACCGCCCCCACATTCCTTCACACCTCCCCAACACTCACTCACCTAGTGACCTGCTTATGGAAGTCTGTTAGTTGTTTATGTGTCACTGTGACAGCTCCCACAGTTGTCTCCTTTGGTAAACCCTTCAGAGAATTCTCTAGCCAACGACAAAAAGTCTGTATTGGGAAAAGAAGTAAGAAAACAAGGTGACTGCACAGTGGTGGGGTGCATCCACAGCAGCTAGCCAAAGCAACCAGATTCCTTCAGCAGCAATTATTAACTGAGACCTGAAGCCAGGGAAAGGAAACCCAAGCCATACCCTGAGCCCTGAGAGCCTGAGGTTAACCCTTCTCAGGTAACTGAAGCAGTCTAAAAGGAGCGTGCCAGAGACTTCTCATCACAGCAGGAGCAGATAACACTTCCAACAGAGTTCTCTCAGATTGTAAACCAGTCTTCTTCCTGGGCTTGTTCTATTTCTGCTGGTGGCTGCCAACCCATATCCTCAAAAACTAGATGAACCTCTTCATCAGTAGCAAACTACCTTTTAGCATTAAAAGTCCAAAACAATTCTGAGAGTTGGAGAAGCAAAAAGCCAAAACCAGAAGGGTTTAACAGTAATTAAATTAATGGCTGAAACCCCAAAACTCTGGAGGATATATACCTATTAGTAGAAGTAGACCAACTCAGCGGTCCTTGATAATATTACAGGATCTGTCTCATCTCTGGGATGGAAAACGCTGCTTTATTTAACCTAAATTTTATTTTTGCTGCTATTTATGCTTATGTCCTTCTGCACTATCCTCAGTGGAAAAGAGGAACATTCATCTGGTTGTCACTTTTCACATGCTCAAAATTACTCAAACCTCCCACACACACAACCCCCCTTTACTTTTACCTTCTCTAAATCAGAGATTATGATTCTTTTTTTTTTCCCCCTTTGGAGGGAGGGAAGGCAGGGCATTTGGGGTTAAATGACTTGCTCAACGTCACACAGTTAGCAAGTGTCAAGTATCAGTGGTCACATTTGAACTCACATCCTCCTGACTCCAGAGCGGTGCTCTATTCACTATGCCACCTAGCCGCCCCAATTATCATTCTTAAGATTTTTTTCTAAGCTCTCATTTTTCAACTATTTGCTTGTTTTCATTATTTTTCTCTGGATTGGCTTCAACATTCTAAAGAAAATATTCTAGCCAGGACTTCACATCAGTATTCTGACTGAAAGACTACTTTTCTGCTCTCAAATGTTTTCTCCTAACAATATATATCCTTTCATCTGGCTTTAATTTCTTACTAAACTTGAATAAACCTAAGTATTGAATATATACTAAAAATCCAATATTCCTCCAAATGCTGCCACCTAGGAAAGAGAGACAGCGTTGCATACATTCAGGAGAGAGAATGGGTACAGCTATAGAGAAAATCTACCCAATCAAACATACAGCAAAAGATTAACACTTTTCAAAGTGTGAACCAAGATATCAATCAAAATAAGATACTTATGTGCCAAGGACTGCACTAATGTACAATCAGCCACACCACAAGAAAATTAAAACACACAAGTTATATTGTAGTCCAGTTTTTTATTCAATGAAATGTAGGATCTCTAGACTGAAGCCAATCTCAAGATACATTAGTAGTTCCATCATACTCTATTTCAATGTGCTCATTACTACAAACTGTCCTCACACCTATAATCTTGAGACTACATAGCTGTACTGTAATTTACAACTCAAGCAATTCTATCCCTATTCTTGAAGCTAATTTGAAAAGGTTGGAAATTACACATAAAACTAAAAATTATAATGGAATATAAGACCTTGATGTCTTTCTGAAGATATATGCACACATGTTCCTTGGGTGGGTCTGTATCAGTGATAATACCTGTGATAAGTAGCTAACATTTCTTCAATAACTACTAGCTATTTATTAATGGTATCATACAGTTGTTTTCCACCAATAAATGAATTCATTTTAGCATCAGAACCAAACACAATGTTTGGAAGAACCTCTAATTTATTAATACCACATTAACATAAAATATTCAGCACCATTTGGGTGTACTATACTATACTTAACAAGTGATTTAAAGAGCCCAGAATTCCAATACTATTAAATACAGCAACATCATTATAAATAAAATCAAACAGGGTTGATTTTCAAGTCAAAATAGTCTCTAGGAGTCAAAAGGTACTACCAATTTTTAACTCCTGAAACTAAGTTATACTTTAAGCCTTGTAGAATTTTTCTTACCGGTCTGTCGACTTGCATGATCTCCCAAAGCACTTCGGCTACATCTGGAAGGGTATATGGGGGTAGGCAGAAACAACATGTATGTAACAGTTGGCTCACAAGTTGCTGTCCAAGCTGGTTCATCACCTGTCCAATCAACTCTTTCCGAACTTCATAGTCTTCTTCATGCTAGAGGAAAACAAGTGAAGCCAGTAAACCAGTCTCTCCAAAGAGTAAATACTCATTCCACACTTCCCTCAAAAAAATCTTTACTGATCCTTTCTTCCCTTCACTGTTGTCTCCAAGGAATAGGCATGTCTCTTTCTGGCCTAAGCTAAGCACACATGTGGTTCTATTTCCTTCCATCTCTATTAGGAGCTTGTTCCATAGGATTTAAAATGATAGATTATAAACTCCTCATTTTACAGAAAAGGAAATCAAAGTTATGTGAAACTAAACATAGTATTCTTAATTCTGTAACATTACTCCCCATTTGGTTGGTTTTGTTACAAGTCATACCTTGAAAGATTGCTGGGGATAGGGGTGGGGTTAGGGGAAGAAGGAGAGAGAAGCAATTCAGCAAAACCAATCAACACATCGACTATATCTGACAGCATATGCAATATTTCACGTCCACACTCAGTCCATTACACTCTTCCTTCCTCCCTGAAATGAAGGGAAGGAAATACATATGTTCAACTTTTCTCTGAGGTCAAGTTAGACCATTATAATTATACAAGATCTAGTGTCATTTTTTGTTCTCTCCATTTATGTTGTTTGTGGTCACTGTGTACCTGTTTTCATGGTTCTGTTAACTTCGCTTTGCACCAGTTCATATACATCTTCCCATGTGTTTTTGAATTATTCATATTCTGTCTTTTTTTATGGCACAGTAATATTCCATTACATTCATGTATCACCATTGATCTTTAGCCCATTTACAAATTTATGGGTACCTTTCCGATTCTTTGCTACACCTTAAAATATTCCTATGAATGTTTTGGTATAGAGATAGACAGACAGATCTTCCTTCCTGTCTCTAATGCCCTTGGGCTCCATGCCAACCAGTGAATTAAAGGGTATTGACATTTTTCCTCTTTTTTTCTCATAATTCCAAATTGATTTCCAGACTGGATGGACCAATTGACAACTCCATTCATCAGTGTTCCTATCTTTCTGCAGACCCACTAATATTGATGATTTCCATCTTTTGTCACTTTTGCCAGTTTGTCAGGTATGTGAAAACTCAGAGTTGTTTTAATTTGTACTTCTAATTCTTAGTAATTTGTTGTAATCGATCATACGGTCGTTAAGATTTTGTGGCCATTCTAAGGATTATTGGTTCATATGCTCTGACACTTAGTGTTCATGATCTTTGCCCCTGGTCTTTTATATTTGTGTTAATTCTTTATATATCTTAGATATCAGAGATATATGATGCCCTAGTGCTCTTTCCACAGACACACTGAATACTGTCTCTCATGCCTTTTCTCACCTGCATTCTGCAGAGTTATAAGAAACCTCTTCACCAACAAATCCAAAGTCCTTTACTCAATCCTCATTTTCCTTTCCCTTTCTCCAACATGTAATCCCAATGACCACTCTCTTTCTTTGACTTAATACTTCAGGTATGGTGGAAAAAAAATGCTAGCCTGGACACCAGACCTAGATTGCTTAGACTCAAATCCTATTCCTGATGCCTATTAAAGATGTGATCAAGGACAAATCATCTATGCTCTCTGCCAAAGTAGGGATAGCAGGTTCTAAACAGATATTAGAGCCCCAGAACCCACAAAATGACAGAGAAACAAAGTTCCCACTGAAGATAGCCTAGCAGGTGGATGGGAAGGGTTCATTGCAGCACTCTGGGAGCCCTGCTGTTTTAGCCCCAGGGAGGCTAGGATAAGCCGTGGTTGGAGTGTTTAAGAGAGTGGATCGCTGGGAGCTGTGGTAGTTTCCAGAATTATCAACCCATAAGAGCCAAGGACAAAGTGAAAGGTCAGTGGAATTCTGCTAAATTTGGTGGAAAGAAGCAGGTCCAGCTGTCTGCCTTCAGAGCTAGACACAGTGAAAGCGGTAGCCCTGCAGCTGCCTCCATGTGGCTGTTCCAGAGCTCCCAACATGCAGATTGCAGGGGGGCCAACCGACCATTCAGAAGCTAAGTGCTCTTGCCTTAACCTGCCTGGATTGGGATCATGGCCTCGGGTGGTGGTCCTGAGGTATGTGATCAGTTAGCCAAAGCTGGTGGGGGCTCCAGAGAGAGCAGCCTCCTAATAGCTCCAGTAGCTGTGAAAATCCCAGCAATTTCGGACAAAGCTCTCCCTTTTGAAAGCAGAGTTCTACAGAGCCCAAAAGACAAGTAATTGACTGGCAACATGAGCAGGTAAAGGAAGCAAAGCAAGAACAGCAATCCAACTTTAGATTCCTTTTTGGGGGACAAAAAGGATCAAAGTATGGGACGGGAGGAAGACAACACAGTCAGAACTCCTGCACCAAAAGCTTCCAAGAAAAATGTAAACTGGTTACAGGCCACAGAGGAGCTTAAGAAGGATTTTGAAAACCAAATAAGAGAAATGGAGGAAAAATTGGGAAGAGAATAAGAATGATGCAAGAAAATCATGAAAAAAGAGTCAACAACCTGACTGAAGAAAATAACACCTTAAAAAATAGACTAACTCAAATGGCAAAAGAGGCCCAAAAAGTCAATGAAGAGAAGGATAC
>CM053597.1:92654981-92698501 GCA_028646575.1 Pseudocheirus occidentalis | reverse complement strand
GCCAGATGGAAAAAGAATTTCAAAAGCTCACTGAAGAGAACAGTTCCTTCAGAATTAGAGTGGAGCAAATGGAAGCAAATGACTTTGAGAAATAAAGTTACTATTAAACAGATCCAAACAGATGAAAAAATAGAAGGCAATGTGAAATATCTCACTGAAAAAACCACCGACCTGGAAAATAGATCCAGGAGAGACAATTTAAAAATTACTGAACTACCTGAAAGCCACAATAAAAAAAAAAACCCTAGAAATCATCCTTCAAAAAATTCTCAGGGAAAATTGCTCTGATATTTTAGAATCAGAGGGCAAAACAGAACTTGAAAGAATTCACTGATCACCTCTTGAAAAAGATCCCCAAAAGAAAACCCCTAGGATTGTTATAGCCAGGTTCTAGAGTTCCCAGATCAAGAAGAAAATATTACAAGCTGCAAAGAAGAAACAATTTGAATACTGTGGAAACACAATCAGGATAACCCAAGATCTAGCAGCTTCTTTATTAAGGGACTGAAGGGCCTGGAATATGATATTCCAGAGATCAAGGGAGCTGGGATTAAAACCAAGAATCACCTACCCAGCAAAACTGAGTATAATGTTTCAGGGGAAAATATGGTTATTCAATGAGGTGGAAGACTTTCAAGCATTCTTGAGGAAAAAATCAGAACTGAATAGAAAATCTGACATTCAAATACAAGAAGCATGAGAAGATAAACCTGGAAAAGAAATCATAAGGAACTTATCAAACTTGAACTATTTACATGTCAACATGGAAAAATGGTAATTGTAACTTATGAAATTTTTCTCAGTATGAGGATGGGTTAAAAGGAATATAAATGTATATATACGTATACATACACATATATCTATATAGAAGGATTTATATATGCATATGAACACATATCTGAGTATGTATATATGAGTATGTAGAAGGCACAGGATCAAATGAACAGGAAGGGACAATACTCTAAAAGGTGAAATTCTGAGGTGGGAGAGGATTAGAATGAGAAGAGACACGAAGAGACAGAATGGGGTTAATCATTTCATATAGAAGAGGCAAGTTACAATGGAGGGGAAAAACAGGAAGGCAAAAGGGAATGGGTCAACCTTACTCTCACTGAATTTGGCTTAGGGAAGAAATGACATAAACTCCAAACTGAGTATCTTGCCCTGCAGGAGAGTAGGGGGGAAGGGAATGAGAAGGGATGATAGAGGGGAGGGCAGTTAGAAGCACACACTTCTGTATGTAAAGGGACAGAGACAAAGTAGAGAATAGAACAAGGGGGGAGGGAGGTGGGATAGGAAGGAGGGAAATATAGTCAGTGTTTCCCAATATGTCCACCGTGGGGATATTCTCTGTAATTACACATGTATGACTTGTATTGAATTACTTGTCTTTCCAGTAGGGGTGGGTGACAAGGGAGGAAGGGAATGAATCTAGAATTTAGAGTTCTATAATCAAATGTTAAAAACATGTGTGTGTGTGTGTGTGTGTGTGTGTGCGTGTGATTATTATTATTTACATGCAACTGGGTAATAAGACATACAGGCACTGAGGTAGGGAGATCCATCTTGCCTTACACTAAAGTCAGAGGGGTGATGGGGGAAGGATATAGGAGAGAGTAGACTGGGGGAGGGGGTAAACATGGGATTGCCATTTTGGGGTGGCGGGCAGGGGAAAGATGGGCAGAAAATTTGTAACTCAAAGTCTTGTGGAAATGAATGATGTAAACTAAAAATAAACAAAAGTTAATTAAAAAAAAAGTAGGGCTAGCAATGCTTATAGCACCTACTCTACAGTTTTTGGCTCCTTTCCTCTCACATAGACCTGCCCTCTCTTTACCGGGAAAAGCCACTTCAGTTCTTCCAATTTTATTTCTACTTCTCTTCTCCCTTTCCTGTTCAAACTTCTTGAAGTAGTCCACCCTCAGTACCCCTAATTCACTTTCCATTACTAAATCACTTGCTATGTGGCTTCTGTACCCACCACTCTAACACCCCACCCCTCGCAAAAAATTAAATAAATAAATGTCACCAAGGACCTTTCATTCATGAAATTCTTCTTTTTCTTTAGCCTCTCTATAGCATTTGACATTATCTCTCCCCCACCCCTTTCTTTTTGGTTTTACAAGGGGGAAGGCAGAGCAACTGGAGTTAAGTGACTTGCCCAAGGTCACACAACCATTAAGTATTAAGTTTCTGAAGACACATTTGAATTCAGGCCCTCCCGACTTCAGGGCCAGTGCTCTATTCACTGCACCACCTAGCCACCCCAACAATATCCTATTCCTCTCTGAAATTATCTCTATCCTCAGCAATATTACCATTTACTATACTTTTAATTCTCTCAAACTCCTCCTCTGTCTCCTTTTCCTCTTCCCAATTCCTGACTGTGTGAATTACCCAAAGTTCAGCCTGATGTCCCTTTTCCTCTCCATACTGTTCAGAGAACTCATTCATTCTCAATTTCAGCTGTCCACTATGCAAATAACTTCCAAATTTAAGTTATTAGCCTTGCCTTATTATATAAGTGCCAATGGTACATCTTCAACTACTGACTTGATATTTCCTTTCAATTATTATGCCATCCTTATAGACTCAGCAGTTACAAAGGGCAATATGGCAGAATGGAAAGGGAATGGGATTTGTAGGCAAAAAGACTTGAGTTCAAATCTCAACTGTGTTTACTACAAAGGAGCTCATTAACTAACCCTAACTTGGTCTCAGTTTCCTTGTCTATTTCATAATCTTGCCTCTTTAGCTCTGTATCTCATCTCTCTATCTTACCTACATCCCATCTATCTCATCTATATTCAGTCTGTCTACTAGCTGCTTTCCTGTTGCCTACTAACATGTCCATATCTTCCCCACCCTCAAAAAGCTGTCTAGTGTCTACTATTCTCCTATATGATCTTTCTACTGCATTCAAATTGGCCTACTTCATTTTTTTTCTCCCTTGCTCCTTTTCCTCCCCTAATCAGGAACCTTTTCTCACCCTGCTTTCCTAACCCTTCCATATGGTACCCACTATTTATGGCACAGATGAATCTATCTACCCCCGACTCAAGTGTCCTCTCATTCTTACTCAAGTAAAGTTCTTATTGGGCACACTACTCATTTGTTATATAGAACATATTACATATTGCTAATTAATATTCCATGTATTTATGAGGATTCTTCTTTACATTCATTCCATTCAGCTAGACTACAAGCTACTCGAAGGCAGGAAGCATCTTATACTTCTTGAAGTATGACAATGCCTAACATAGTGCCTTGCAATAACTGACCCTTGATCAATTATGTGATGATTAATTTAATTTAATATAATATCTACCATTCCAGATTAACTGAACACAATGATGCTCGAAGGGTAAAGAATCAGGGAGGTCATGGCACTCCTTGCAAGCAGGAGTAAAAGGGGGCTGAGCAAAGACGACATCACCTCTGGTACTCACATCATTGGCTACTCCTGTGTGAATGAGGTCTCGGAGGAACTTCATGACACTGCAGTTGGCATCCCGGTGGTCAAGGGTGGTTGAAGCAATGGCCCACTGTAAGATGGGGATAACCACTTGGCTCCTCAACAAGGTGACAGGACTACGTTGGATAAACCTATGAATGGAAAGAAAAGTGAGAGACAGAACACAAATTCTATATACAGAAGGGACTCATACTTTAGATTGTTGCCAAGTCTATTGAAAGAGCATAGACTTGGGGCGGCTAGGTGGCGCAGTGAATAGAGCACCGGCCCTGGAGTCAGGAGTACCTGAGTTCAAATCCGGCCTCAGACACTTAACACAAAAACTAGCCGTGTGACCTTGGGCAAGTTACTTAACCCCAACTGCCCTCCAAAAAGCAAAAAAAAAAAAAAAAAAAGAAAGAGCATAGACTTTTCACAGAATTAGGTGGTAAAGTGGGCCCAGAGTCAGGAAGACCTGAGTTCACATCCTGCCTCAGACACTTACTAGTATGCCACCTCGACATTTTTGGGATCCTGATTCTTTCATCCAACAAGCTAGCTATCCCTTTGAGTTTTGTGTCATCTGTAGATCTGACACACACAATAACAATGTACAGTTACTGAAAACAATTTGTAATTATTCAAGAAATAATTGTGTGTGCACTGGGGATTGCCCTGAGGACTGGACAAGGACCTGGGAGCTGTTTTCCTTTGAGGATTGGAAGAGGATCCAGGGAATCAGAGAGACTACCCAGAGTTAAAATGAAGAAAAGGCCTCCCCTTGGACTAAACTGAGGTTTGTTGGAAATCAAGGGGTGGAAAGTTTGTGTGGTTTTCTAAGAACTTTATTATTCTTCTCTTGTTCCTTTTTACTTTCTGTAATGAGATATAATATTGAGACTTTCCTTGTTCTAAATATTATATATAATATTGTGAATTGTTGATACTATGAATATATAATATTGTGAATTGTTGATACTGTGAATATTGTACTGAATTTTGATTTGTAATGGAATAAACAGAGTGTTCACTACTACTGAGTAATCTGAATCTTAAAAGCTGTTTATAGTAGCATTCTTTCAGGAATCTACTGTTGCTTGGCATTACATTGTGTAAACACAAATTATTGTGTTTACAATAATTCAAGAAATACCATTAAGCTGTTGAAACAGTTTGACCTAAGCACCTACTGGTACAGTTTTCCACAGGAATCAAAAAGACCTAACTTCGAAGCCAGCCTCAGACATTTCTTAACTGTGTGACCCTGGGCAAAATCATTTCTCCTCTATTTGGAAGATAACCAGTTTCCTCAACTGGAAAATCGGAAAAATAAAAGCACCTAACTCAGAGAGCTATCATGAGGATCAAATGAGACAGATATCTGTAAAGGGCTTAGCACAGAGCAGGTGCTATATAAATGCCTGTTTTCTTTCCTTCCTTCTAGTTAATATCAACTAATCAAAAAGTGTCAAACACTGTGCTAGGCAATGAGGATACAAATATAAATCATGAGACAATCTGAACTTACACAGTGTGTACATGCTAACAGAGGAGACAAGTTCATCTATAAGTTTCTACAGAACAAATATCAATAAATACAGAGAAGCTAAATAAATTCACGCTGGTTTTCAGAGGAGTCCAAGAGGCATGGGGAACAGCCCAGCATAATGGCACACCATTACCAAGAAATAGGAAGGCTAATTTGATTGGACTGCAGAAGGTGGGAACTGGGAGGAGGAGAATATACAATGAGGCCAGGAGGACAGTGTGGAGCCAGGTGAAGAACTATAAAAGGTAAACAGTTTATATTTTATCACAGAGGTAACAGGGAGTCAATGGAGTTTGATGACTAGGAAAGTGACACAATCAGATCTACACTTAAGAAAAGTCACTTTAGTAACAGTATAGTGCGAAAAGACCTGAAAACAATTAGAAAAGAAAGTTTAGAAAAAATAGAGGGGGGGAGAGATGTGAGATGTTGTGGATATAAGATTTGACAAGTAAATAGATACACAAGATGAAAGAGAGTGAGGAGGAAAAGATGACACTCAGATTACGGGCCTGGGAGACAAGAGATGCCTTGTACAGAAACAGAAAAACTTGGAAGAGGGATAGGTTTTGAAGGAATGTTTTGGACATGTTGAGCTTGAGATGCCACTGGGACGTTCAAGTTTGAAATGTTCAATAGGCAATTGGTAATCTGAAAGATAAATGCTTCTTAATGAAAATAGTATAAACACTCCATATTCAAATCATCCAGTTATATACATTTTTAGAATAAAGTTCATGTCCTGAGTTTTAACCTCTATTTTTTTTTCTTTTTGGAGGGTGGAAGGGCAGGCAATTAGGGTTAAGTAACTTGCCCAAGGTCACACAGCTAGTAAGTGTTAAGTACCTGAGGCCAAACTTGAATTCAGATCCTCCTGACTCCAGGGCTCACTCTCTATTCACTGTACCACCCAGTTGCCCCCAATAACCTCTATCTTTGAGCAAAAATTGGTTTTGGATGATAAGAAAATCTCAAAAGACCAATTGCTCCTGAGTGTTGAAAATACTTTTTTTTCTAAATACTTAATACTTTTTTTCTAAAATACTTAATTTTACAAAAGTTTCTTTCCTAGAAGGCTACTGCAGGCTACAACACAGTTAATCAGTCTCCAATTAAATTACTACAGCTTAACAAAAGCAGAAAAGTTTAAGTAAAATCAGTTAGAAAAGATTTATAAAGGCAATCTCCTCCAGTTTAAATTAAAAATCTTAGAAAGCTCAGAACATCCATATGACAAATCCGACATATGCTTAGATGTACAGGATTCTCAGGGTAAATTATGGCTGAAGAAAGCAATCTCATATAATCTTCTCCTACCTATTCTAATGGCTGTTGTTCTTGCAAAATTCCAAATGCCAAATAAAAATGGCAAGGAAATGACAACGGCTAAGGTATAGCAACAAGAGAAACATTTTTTGCCAGAGAGTTACCTGGTAGCTAGTCTGAACAGATCATCCACAGTGTCAGGGTGGTTCTGAAGGCCATTTTGCTGTTCCAGGAGCTGGAAAGTAGGGATGCATAGAGCCTAAAGAGAAAAGTAGATTTTTTTAGCAGTGGCTATCTATAAATAAGCAGCCTAAAGTAGCGATTAGAGTATGGGTCTCAGAGATGAAAAGACAAGGGTTCAAATCCCACCTTTAGTACATACTGTCTCATGTGATCCTGGTCAAGGATCCTAGGAAATTCTCTAAGACTATTAAGTTTCAAACTAATTGCTGATGTGCACTGGAAGCAAGAACTTCATGACGAGTTCCTTTATACCAATGAAACTACAGGTCTAGGCCACACCCACACTTTCCCTGCATATCAAAGACAAAAACAACAACTATAAATGAAGATAAATTCATTAACAAGCATTTATTAAGTGACCACTTTGTGACAGGAACTGTGTTAGAGGCTGAGGATACAAAGACAAAAATGAAACAGACCTTGCCCTCAAGGGGCTTATACTCTGGGGGAGAGGAAGTGAAGAGGAGATATACAACATGTACATAGATAAGTAAATACAAAATGTATACAAAGTAAATACAAGTTAACTTTTGGGGCAGCACTAGCAACTCAGATCAGGACTACAGGAGATGGCACTGGGGATAAACTTTAAAGGAAACTAAAGATTCTAGGAAAAAGAGAAGAGGGCAGTGAATGCTCTAAGCATATCGAGTAAGCTGGTTTTGCAGGACCAGAGTATATGATGGGGGCCAGTACATGTAATAAGGCTGGGACGGCAGTTAGAACCACATCATGAAAAATGTTATATGCTGAAGGAGCTGACATTTTATTTGAGGGTCAAAAAGGAACCACTGGGAGCGGCTAGGTTGCACAGTGAGTAGAGCACCGGCCCTGGAGTCAGGAGGACCTGAGTTCAAATCCAGCCTCAGACACTTGACACACTTATTAGTCATGTGACCTTGGGCAAGTCACTTAACCCCAATTGCCCGCCAAAAAAAACAACAACAACAACAAAAAACAAACAAAAAGGAACCACTGGAGTTTACTGAACAGAAAAATAACAAGAAATGAGGTCAATGCTTCAGGAATTTCATTTCAGAAGCTCTGAAAATGAAGTAGTAGAGAGGAAAGTGATTGGAGGCAGGAAGACCACTTAGGAAGCTATCACAATGGTATACACCAGCAAAAGATTATTAAGGCTGAACTAGGACGGCAGGCATGTGACTATAGAGAAGGGGACAGATATGAGAGATCTTGTGGAAGTAGAAGTGACAAGACTTGGCAAAGGATAGAACATTTTGAGGAGGTCAAGTAAAGAGATGACACCGAGGAGCCATACCTGAAGATGGATGGATTTGAGAGTAAACTCACAAGTTTTGTTGGGGACATGTTGAGTTTGAGATGCCAATGGGACATCCAATTGGAAATGACCAATAGGTAGTTAATGATGCAGAACCAGGACTCAAGGGAAAGGTCAGGGCTTGATTTATAGATATGGAAGTCAATGGCAAAGAGATAACAATTGAACCTATGGGAGCTGATGAGATCATTGAGAAAAAGGATTTAGGAAGAAAGAATGATCCAGAACAGAGCCTTGCAGTATACCTACAGTTAGGAGATAGGACATGAATAATGATCTAACAAAGGAGAAGTCAGGCAGCTGGAAGGAAACCTAAGAGAGGTGTACCAGAAAAACCCAAGGAGAAGAGAGTATCCAAGAGAGGAGTTTGGTCAATGGTTTCAAATGCTGCAGTGAGTTATGCTAATTTAAAAAGACATATCCTCGGGGCGGCTAGGTGGCACAGTGAATAGAGCACCGGCCCTGGAGTCAGGAGTACCTGAGTTCAAATCCGGCCTCAGACACTTAACACAAAAAAAAAAAAAACTAGCCGTGTGACCTTGGGCAAGTTACTTAACCCCAACTGCCCTCCAAAAAGCAAAAAAAAAAAAAAAAAGACATATCCTCCTGGTTAATCATCTCATATAGAGGAGACAAGGGATAATTGTTACAATGGAGGGGAAGAACAGGAAGGTAAAAGGGAAAGGGTCAACCTTACTCTCATTGAATTTGCCTTAGGGAAGGAATGACATAAACTCTAAACTGGGTATCTTGCCACACAGGAGAATAGGGGCCACGGGGATGAGAGGTGGGACGAAGGAGGGGAGGGCAGGGTTGCTGGAAGCACATACTTCTGTAAAGGGACAGGGACAGAGTAGAGAATAAAACGGGGTGGGGGCAGGATAGAAAGGAGGGACATATAATCAGTCTCTCACAATATGTCCACTGTGGAGATGTTCTGCTTAATTACACATGTACAGCCTGTACTTAATTGCTTGTCCTTCCAGTGGGAGTGGGTGACAAGGGAGGAAGGGAAAGAATCTAGAACTTAAAATTCTATAATCAAATGTTAAAAATATATATGTATAAAGATTATTTATTAGTATTAACTACATGCAACTGGGAATTAAGATATAGAGGCACCAGAGTAGGGAGACCCATCCTGCCCTACCAGAAAGTTAGAGGGGGTATGGGGAAGGACATAAGAGGGAGCAGATTAGGGGAGGGGCTTTGCAGTGGGTTCGCTGTTTTGGGGTGGGGGGTAGGGGAAAGATGACGAGAAAAATCGTAACTCAAAATCTTGTGGAAATGAGTGACATAAAGAAGAAAATAAATAAATAAATTCAGAGTGTGTGGGGGGGAAGACATACCCTTCTATACATAGTCTTCCACAGAAAAGATAAAAAATTTCTACTGACTCTAAAAATGAGCTCAATTGTATTTGAAAATCAACATGCCTAGGAACATGTCATAAAGAAATGGTAAAATTGGGATACTGGGGAAGAGTATAAATACAATATTATCACATCTGTGGCCAGTTTCTTAAGGCTTCCCAGGCTCAGGAGGCAGTATAATTCCTAAAAATAAACCTACCTGCAACATGTCTAGCAGACCCTGGCGACAACCCTCTTCCATCCCATATTCATCCACCAGGATACTACCAAGGTACAGGAAACAGGAGTGTTGATGAACCTGGTACACATTCACCATCTGTTCAAGGAAAAGCAGTAGGCAGCTAGAATCAACAAGTCCTTGGGTTCTGCATAAGCACCACAGATAACTTGGTCTATTTATTCACAATCCTTGTCAGAGCCAAACTGGCAGATAAGCTTCTTCAAAAAGTTGGGACTCAATACCTTTATAATATCAAATTCTCAAAATTTTCAATCAGATTGTGAAATATACTAAAAAAACAACAATCAATAAAAATAACCAAAACTATTTGGTGCTAGTTAAAAATAAACAAGCGTACAGGTTGAACACTCTAGATAAGAAAGAATCAGAATCAAACTCAACAACCAAATGTTCAATAAAATCAATGCAGATAGGATCAAAGAAATTGTTGACTGGGGGAAAAAACTCCCAACAACTTTGCATCAAATATTTTTAATAAAGAACTGATATTCAAGATATAGAGGGAAATGAAATAAATATAAAAGACCAAGGGCCATTTCCCAATGGGTAAGTGGTCAAAAGACAGAAACCAACACTCCTCAGAATGACTGCAAATCTTAGCAACCATCTGACTGATTGCTCAAAATTATTAATAACTAGAGGTACAAATCAAAACAACTCTGAGGTTTCACACACCCAGCAAACTGGCAAAGATGACAAAAAAAGGAAATTGTCAAGAGAGGCACACTGTCTAATATACTGTTAATGGAACTGTGAACTGGTCCATTCAATCTGGAAAGCAATTTGGAAAATTCGAAAAAAGAGGAAAATGTCCATACCCTTTGATTCACTGGTAGTCATAGAGCCCAAGGACGTGAGAGACAGGAAGAAATGTCTATCTATATCTATCTACCTATACCAATATAGTCATGGGAATACTTTACATGGTAGGAAAGAACTGGAAAACAAAGTACCCATAAATTTGGAAAGGGGTTAAAGATAAATAGTGATAAAGGACTATAATGAAATAGTACTGTGCCATTTAAAAAAAAGAGAGAGAGAACATAAATAATTCAGAAGCACATGGGAAGATTTATATGAACTGGTGAAAAGTGAAGTTAACAGAATCATGGAAACAGTATACACAATGACCACAAACAATGTGGAATACTACTGTCAGACATAGTTGATGTGTTCATTGATTTTGCTGAACTGTTTTTCTTTCTTTTTATAATCTTTTCCACAAAGTATAACTTTGAGATAGGATATATTCAGAAACAAGTGATGCTAACAACAACAAAAAAAAACCCAATATTTATTTTTTCAAATTATCAGGAAAAAATATAAAACACCTTTTCACCTGTTGGTAACAGTCAAGTGAAAGAGTAGTTTTCTGTTTTGTCAATCAGTCAAAAAAGCATTTTTACTAAGCACCATCCTATTAGGTCATCAAAAAAATTCTATGTTTAAAACTCACCTAGCATAAAACTGTCTAATTTTTTTGTTAGTGTTGAGAGCAGGGATATTAGATATCACTTAGTTTATTTACCCCTTCTGTCTTTACAACTAAACGTACACTACAGACGAGGAATTAAAGCCCAAGCAGGACTGCCCAGGTATCAAGCCCCTAATAAGTTAGTGCCACATTTTCCCACACTCCCACAATAGCTTCCTGAGAACTCACCTGTGTAACCAAGGGCTGCAGGAGGGCTGCTGACCCTTTACCTACACATCGAACAGCAAAACGCAGGCATCTGCAACATCGTTCCACAATCCGGTTATCAGCTCGGTGTTTGTTCAAGGTCTCTGACAAAACTGGCCAAATCTGAACCAAATGGAAAAAGAGAAAGAGTGAGATAAAGAGCCAGCAGCAAGGAGCTAAGCAGGCCCACCAAATATGACACTAAATGATTTACCTTATAAAAGGATGCTAATTAGGCTTTTGAGATATAAAAACATTCATGTTAGAGATAGCCCTACTGAGATGTAACCATCTTTTAAATGAAATACAGCAGCAATCCAACAGCTAAACAGAAATGCTATCTAACAGTGATTGTAACCAGTAATATACTGTCCCATCCTCTGAATTAAATTACCTGAATTAAAGAACCAACATAACTTTGGAAGGAAAAGATAATGCCAAAAAAGTGAAAGAATTTGGACAAAAGGATTGTTTTAAGGAAAAAGGAATCCACATTGATCATCTAAATACAGTAAAGTATAATAAAAAAACATTAATATATACATAATGCCGGCTGATCTACAGGTCCAGTGAGACATTAAGAAGGCCAATAAATTAGAGTTGAGAAAATGAGCCAAGGGAGATTAAATGGCTTTCTCAAAAGCACTCAGCTATCAACAACACTGCTAAGAGAATCCAGGGTTCTTGAGGGACAGCTTGGCCTGGGGACCACATGAATTAATCTATTTCAACTTTTCTTCTGAGTTTTTGGATCAGCTCCCTTCAAGCCTTTGTTCTAAGAAATGTATGCTGTATCTGCTTTGGTGGTTCATTCTCCCTTTTTATTGATATTCAACCTATTTTGATGGAATGGATCTACCAGGGTCACATTTCAACTACTTGAATCTCAGTAAAGGAAGGTGAAGGAGACCTAGATACTTAGGCCCACAGCAGCACTTACTTCTTGTATGACTTTTTGGCACGGATGAGTCTGTCCATTTTCTACAATAGGATTGGTGTGTCTGGGAAGAGACAATGACCCAAAGTAATGAAGGAGCCGCTTCTCGGAGAGAATAGCCCCAAACCTCTTTATTCAGTGATCTCTACCACCAACAAGAAAGCTGAGACATTAATCTCATTTATTATGCCTCCCTCAATCCCCCTTCCAAATTAACGGTAACTATCTTACTGATAATGAAATAGCCATTCCAACCAGGGATGTGCTGGTAAATGTTTAACTGGCAGGGGTGAGAGGAAAGGAAGGAATGTATAAGACAAATTGTAAATTTAAATCTGTATTATTAACATTTTCTCCATCACTTTCTTAAATCTAGACAATAATTTGATTCGTAGGGTTTGCAGATTTCTGGGGTGTAAATACTCCCACTGAAAATTTAATAAATGACTTGTAGGTTCAAGCTGGCTCCAGCATACCACTGATTTTAACCCTGTCCTCTAATCCTCTAAAAACCAGCAAGTCTTGATGACCAGCCTAGCTCTGGAAAAGATGCTTCTGGCTTTTGGGAAACAATCTGCTGTGAACGTTTTTAATTTCTTTCCTTTAATCTCAGATTAAGTTATCAGAAACATTAACATGATGACTGATCCCGCTCTAAGAAAATAAATGCTACTTTTGTTTCCCTCATCAAAAGATTTGAAGACATCAAGACCTTTGGTTAAGTGTGGCTATTTCTAACTATTCTAGAGAAATCAAATGGTATCAAGACAAGGGTAAACCTAAAGAGAAACACATTCAATGATTCTTTCAAATCCCACTCTCCAATAATCTGAAAAAAGGGAAATAATAAATGAACTTTGCATATCAAGGTTTCAACTCTCTAATAACTTTTTAAAGAAAACAACCTTTTACTTTAAAGCAACAACAAAAAAGCAAAGACTAAGCCTAAGTACCTTTACCTTCAAGCTAGAAAAGTCTACCAATTAATGATTTTTCCTTTAATTGATCTAACACAAGGCTGCAGCTTAACAGGTCCTCAGAGAATAACACTGATTAAGGTTCCTCCTTATAACTAATGAATAAAATCAATAATTCACTGAAAATAATTTTGTGGTAAAAATCAGTAAAAAAGGGTAAGTTCCTCCACTTTAGCTATTCTTTTATTTTTGGGGGGGAGGCTGGGTGGTTCTAGTTTGTCTAGGCTGGAAAGCATATCATTCACAGGGATGACCCCATTACTGATGGCACATAGAAGCTATGACCTAGTCCATTTTATGACCTGGGCTGGTTTGCCCTTCTTCTGTCAATCTGAGGGCCCTCAAGCTGGAGGGCCTCTGGCTCTACTGCAGCTCGAAACAATCTACCATCAGCCTCCCCAGAATCAAGGACTGTTAGAATGTGTCACCATGCCCAGCTCCTCATTTAATTTTTTTTAAATTTATTTTTCTTCATTTACTTTCAATTAGTCACTAAACTTACTCTACTTGGTGCTTCAACAATTTTCATAAGATTCGCAGGTCTCACAGAATACTCAGAAATTGTACAAATCCCTTACAGACTGTCACCACCTCAAACTGCCTTTTTCAGTTTGCCTTCTGTTCATGAGATGAATTGAGTTCCAATTCCAAGAGCCTCACTACAGTGAACTGGATTTTCTAATGCTGTCCACCATAATGTCCAAGCAATCATTTATAATTTTACAAGAATCTACTGACAAATGGATAAGCTAGCAATGATTTTTTAGGATTTACCTTTCATTTTGAGGAACACTTTATAAAACGCTTCACTTTTAGGCTGCAAGCTTAATTCTTCTCCTTTTCCAGGTAGAGAGGGTAAACAATGGACAGGCAAAGTCAAATACAACCACAGAAGGATGAGAAAGAACACTTGCCTAAAGTCATAGGTGCCAGTCTAGCGCCCCATCCATATTCTTCCCCACTTCTTACCTAAATATTACTGCCAGGCGATCTAAGAACACAGTGGGGTCTGAGGAAATGCCATTGCTGGGTTCTTGGGATAGCAGCTAAGGAGAAAACAAGTTAAAATTTAGATAACACCATACCCAAGCCCACCTTCTAAATCATAAATAGACTACCTTAAACACAGTTCTATCAAGGCTTTCTTTTTTGTAATCTTCCTATAGCATCTAGTACAGTAAAGTTAAATCAGTGCTAACAGGCTTCCATCACTTGCATGTCACCAGTTGGAAAAGGATTAAGAATACAGGAGAAAAGCATTACATGATTTGAGAAACCTGTGGTTTTAATTTGCTATACCATTATGGATCAATGACTGAAACAGAAGAGCAAGGGGTCTTGGTACCCATCTTCTTTATTCTGAGATGATGATAATGACATTAACAATGGGTGACATTTATGGTTACAAAATACTTTTTATACATTACATCATTTTAATTATCAACATAACCCCATGAGAGATACAAATAACACCCCCATTTTACAGGTAAGAAAACTGAGATTCAATCATGTCAAATGTTTTGCCCATGTTTTTATAGCTAATAAGCAGCAGGCCTAGAACTTGAACTCTAAATTCAAGAACTTTCCACTCCCCCTAAGCCATCCCCTTGTGATCCCTTTACTACACCAAACTAGGCCTGGATAGCTTCCTCAACAACAGAAATGGGAAGACGTATAATGTTCCAATGTCTGAAAAGACTCACCTTTTTCAATGCCATGACCTGAACTGCACACAGCTCACTGAGGCATTCAGCAATTTTTTCTAAGGGTAATCTGGCTAGGACCAGGGCTGTCCCTAGAGAGCAAAGAAAGAAACATAGGAATTGAAGACACAAACAAACCACCCGCCATACTCAAGTACAAGAATTCCTCATCTGAAATGGTAGGATGCAGATAAAGCTAGCTATGAGCTTTTGAGACTGTTCATGTCCTTACCCTAAAGTGAGAAAATTCTTTTGTTCCTTCTGTTTTGTTTTCCTTTATGTAGCTCAGAAGAACACATATACCACTGACTTTACACTGACAACCACGAATATTAAATTTATGATTCTCAACGATCCAGTGAAAGACGACCAGTGTATTTCTCCCTTCTCCAGAAATATCTTTCTTCCCACCTTCAAAAGATATCTCGAACACCTAGTTCCTAGAAAAAATCTGCTCCCAATGCCACTTTGCTCCTAAGTCATTAATTCTCAATGAACAATCGTCACTTATCAGGTAACTAGTATATACAAAGCACTGCACTAGACCCAAGAGGAGACAGAAAAATAATGAGGGCATGATCTCTCTCCTCAGGGAGTTTAATAACTTGGTATAGGGGATATGATGCCTGTATGGAACACTACAGGGCAGGACAGACACCACAAACTTGTAGGGGAAGAAATTCCCTCTACCAACAAAAGTTGGCACGTTCTCAGCACTGCACAGACTGAAAGAGCTACTGAGAATACTAAGAGGTTAAATGACTTGTCCAGAGTTACACAGGAAGTATGCCTGAGAGGTGGGACTTGAACTCAGGCTCTCCTTGCTTTGAGATGACAGGCTACCCTTCTGTGTAATATCATATAGTATGTATATAACTCTAATGCAAAAACACACTTAAGAGCACAAGAACAGTATAAGTGCTTGGAGAAATTTTGAGAAGGAAAGATCATTTCTGACTATGGAAAGGAAAAAATAAAAGCTTCTTTAAAGGTAAGGCCTTTGAGTTATTCAAAGGGGAGGATTAGTACATTTTTGTTAGGCCCTGAAGGGCAGAGAAGATTTTTAAAAGGCAAAGAGACTAAAAGAAGGGGAAAGGAGCATTTTTGGATAAGGAACCAGGTGAGCAAAGGTTTATCTATGTGAGAAAGGGGAGTTTAAAAAGAAAAGAAAAAGGAGAAATACTCCCCACAGTCAATCTTCATTTTGTTCTGGAAAGTTTCATGTTAACAGGTCCACAGATCCCCAGCTGCCCTGGTATGGTAGATCTGCATCAGGGCATCATTAAAGAAAAAGAACATATGTGGTTGTGTGACCTTCTGAGATAAGAGCACTCATCCCATTCACCCCCTACTCTTCTGATAAGATTCATTTAAGTTGTGCAGAGTTAAACTCAGACCATGAAAGCTTTTTCCCTACTTCATGATGCCAATCTTATGGCTGGTTATTTCCATGACAACACCAAGGGCATGTGGAATAACCCTATTATCTGTGGAATCTTCCAAGAGTCATCAACAGCAGCCTGTACTGAAGCGCGCTATGCCATGACCTGGCTAGATCAGAGAGTGCCTGAGTAGTACCCTACTTCAAGCAGAATGAATCTCATCTTTACAGCCCCGCTTTGGAGCACTGTTCACACACTCTTGCTGGTTGAGTTTTCAAGCAAGCTCAGATAGGTTTATCTGATGAAGAATTAAGACACATTATCTTTCCATATACCTGACAGTCTAACCCCAAAGGAGGAAAACTTGGGCTCTGAACCCTGTCAAGCTGGATGGTTGGCAACTCAGCAACAAGAAGCAAAAGTAGAACTAATGAAACTTAGAGGGAAGATGGCTGACAGAAAGGGAGGCAGATCACCCACCTTTCACATACTTAATTCAACAAAAACCACACAGTTCATACCAGACAGAAAAATAATGAAGAAATCCCATAAGAGACTACAGGGACTTCTTTTACCCCAGAAGTGCACAAAAAGTCAGCCCAAAGCCTTTGGGTAATAAGAAAGGGGTGTCCTCCAGCAAAACAAGCACCAATGGGGCCACAGACTGGAACAGCCTAGATCAAGGGACTGTGACTCTGTTATGAAAGGGCCCAAAAAATCTAGTGCTGGGATGGGGTAGGGTATGGTGGTGTTAATCCAGGAGGTGGGCAATGCAAAAACACATAATGGTTAAGAACGACAGGTACAGTCACCATATCCAAAAAGGAAAAGAAGAGGCAGAAACCTGGCTGTCATCCTGGCACAAAGTCCCCTTCCCCTCCCCCTCCAGTTCTATAACTAAAGCTAGAATCAAATACCAAACAAAAAGTATAAATGATTATTAGAAATCTGCAGTTCTGAAAAAAAATTAAGTACAATCGCAAGCACAGACTCAAAGGAAAAATGGGTTTTCCAATAAATAAATACCTAAATAAATAAATTAAAACAAAAAAAGAGATTAAAAAGTTAAATAAAAGCTCTGGAATCAGAGGGGGAAAGAATGGCAAATGTTACCCAAGAAATAGAATCTCTGAAAACAAGGGTGAAATAAATAACAATGACTTTATGAATAAGCAAAAAAAAAAAAATCTGAACAAAATCAAAAGACTCAATGGAAGAAAATGAAAGGTATCTGATATATATATATTTTTAAATGACTCAGAAAATAGAGGAAAGGGACAAATTGGGAAATCACTCAACTTAAGTCGGGACATTATATTTCAAGAAATCACACACCAAAACAACCTAGAGCTCTCAGAACCAGAAGGTAAAGATAGATAGATTCTACCAATCACTGCCTGAAAGAAACACATGGCCAAAACCCAAAACTTCCACATGAAAGAAAAAAAATCCGGTAAGCATCCAGAAACAAACAGTTCAAGTACCAAGTAACTATAGTCAAGATCACATAAGGCCTGGCTGGCAGCTTATCTGGACAACTAAAAACAATATTCCAGAAAGGCAAAAGAGATAGGCTTACAACCCAGAAAAACTAAGCCTAAGAAGTTGAGTATAATAATATTATGGGGGGAAAAAAATGGACCTTTAATGGAAAAGAAGATTTCCAAGCATTTCTGATGAAAAGACCAGAGCTGAGAAGGAACTTTGAAATACAAATACAAGACTAAAAAGAAACCTAGAAAAGAAAATTTAATTGAACAACTGAAAAGAGCTGATGATGATTTAGTGTTAATAATCTAACAGGAGAAGAAGAAACAAGTGTTCTGAGGGAATTAAATAAGAAAAAACAAGAGGTCCTGGAGGTAGACTGGTTTTGTTCTGAGGGTTTGAAGAGGAGAAAGAGAAAAGAGGGCAAAAAGAGGAATACACCAGTGAAGAAAGGAGAAAGAAGGGGGTGTATGAAAAGAAGAGGATAAAAAGGTGGAAGAAGGGTTAGCGGCAAAGGGCATCAAATGAAGTTCACTCTTATATGAAAGGGACAAAGGAAAGTTATATGCATACACACAAAAGAGTTTAATTTGGGTAGAAATATTTCAGATTCAACAAGGAAAGAACAGGGATTGGCGCAGGGGTCAAGAGCGAGGATAATTCAAGGAGGAAATAATCACTAGCAAAATTAACTTCATCTTGAAAGGGATACTAAAAAAAGGGGAGAAAAAATTTAAGTGGCTGCTTTAGACTACTTGTTAGACAATTGGGAAATGGCTGAACAAATTATGGTACTCGAATAAAATGGAACATTATTGATCCATTAGAAATGATTCAAGAGACGATTTCAGAGAATCTTGGGTATTAAGAAATGATACACAGTGAAGTAAGTAGAATCAGAAGAAGTGATACAAGGGCAACAACACTGTAACAAAAAACAACTCTGAAAACTTCTTATGTATTTTTTTTTTTTGCTTTTTGGAAGGCAGTTGGGGTTAAGTGACTTGCCCAAGGTCAAACGGCTAGTTTTTTTGTGTGTGTGTTAAGTGTCTGATGCCGGATTTGAACTCAGGTACTCCTGACTCCAGGGCCGGTACTCTATTCACTGCACCACCTAGCCGCCCCTGAAGACTTCTTAAAAGGGATCTAAGCAATGCAACGACCAACCACATCTGCAGAGAACCAATCATGAGGCATGCCTACCCAGCTCCTGTCAGAGAGGTGAAAGACACAATCTTTATAAACCTTAAGAACATATTTCTGGATATGGCTACTATGCAGATTCATTTTGCTTGACTGTGCTTATCTGCTTTGTGGAGTTTTTTTGCCCTTATTCTTTCTCTTGATTTTTAATGGGGGTGGAGGCACCAGGAGATTAGGAGTGGGAGAAGGCAGCAATAGTAATGCCTTCCCTCCACCAAAAGAAGGACTTTGTAACATCTTAAAAAATGCACAGAATAAAAGTCGATTCGGAGGTAAGCACAAACAGGACCACTTTGAAGAAAATGCTAACAATTAATTATACACTTCCCAATTCTGTATCCCTTTTTAATATGTTACTTTGAATTGCTGGCATTCTTTCATGTATATTCAGTATTGTTCACAATCTAACTGAATACTTACTGTCTTCATAGCATTACATTTAACTCCCTTGCCCCTCCATCCTATCTATACTGAAATAGTCCAAATCAGCATTGTGTACACAGTAACCACCCAATAAAAGACTGAACAAATGGATCCAACAATGCATACAACAAAAAGGACATAGGTGTGGTGTAAGAGTTATGAGATTTACCCCAGAGAGATGGCTTAGGAAAAAAACTCCATTACTAAGAACGTAGCAGTAGATACCTTTCAGCAAGCCTACAGCAGCTTCTGGAGATAGCATGAAGGAATCAAGGGAGCGGGCGATTTCCAGTAGTCCATTAAAGTGCTGAGCCATGTGGTCCCGGCAGACAGAGCAGATGTTGTGAATGGCTTTGGCAGCAGCAGAGGCCAGAGGTTTTTCACATAGGCCTTTCATCAAGTAGCCCAACACAGGGTCTGATAACAGAAGACAGAAATTTGAATGCTAAGAAAGGGCACAGATTTCATGAGAATGTTTGCAATAAAATTCCAACTACTTGTTCTAGCCTCTGAGATTATAATTCTGACAACTTCTTTGGGTCTTAAATCTTTTTACCTGAAAATGAAGATAGTAATATACTGTACTACCCACTCCACAGGATTGTATTATTTAGAACTCTTTATAAACCTGAAAGCCCTCTACAAATGTCAATTATTGTTACTATTATACCGAGTAATATCTCAAATAATGAGATTATGATTGTCTAACAAGCAGACAAATAAAATTGATCACATAATCATATTTTTCAGGCCATTGAATGATATGATAGAAACAAAAATTGTTAAACAAGTCTGCACTATGCTAATTCTAAAATGTTAAGAATACGTATGTCTCTGTCTTGGTGCCTAGCAAAGTGCCCTGCACAGCATCTAGCAGGAAGGGAAAAAAAGGAAAGGACTAAATGAACAAAATGCTCAAAGAGCTTTTAGGTGATCTAATCTAATTCCCTCATTTTATAGAAAGGAAATTAAGTCGAAAGGAGGGCAAGTCCTTCAAAGCCACAAAGGTGTGAGGATCAGAGGTGAGCTCCTTCCATGATCCCACACTGTGTCTATAGAACAAGAAGCTGTAAAAGCCCACGCCAAACTTTCCTCCTTCCTGGGAGGGAGATCAGTATATGTATCTCTCACTTTGCTGAACAGACAAAATGAATTTCTGTAAAAATCTAATTTTCCTCTTCCCATCTTTACAAAACTAGGTATATTTAACAGAAAAAGCCCCTGAGCCTGGGCTGCCAAGTTCATGAGGAGAGGTTAGGACGGCGACCAGACCTGTAATCTGCTTAAGTGCCAAGTCCAGTTCTATAGTGTTCTGACAGCTCAGATGCCACCTCTTTTGTACCCCAACTGCTACCAACCCAGCCCAGACTTTAATCAACCGCAGTCTCAGACGACTATGACAATCTCTGGTCTCTCCCCACCACAATGTTCTATATTTTGAATCACTTTAAATCATGTCACTATCCTGCTTCATAACCTAGAATTCCCTTCAAATTCCCATTAAATCCAAGTTTCTCATACCACACTCAAGAAAATCCCACTGTTTCTAACTTTACCTATTCAAAAATACCTACTGCTCTACTCTAAGAGGGTGGCATAGCAAGAACAAGTCTCTACTATACCAAGAGCAGTCTCCTTAGTCCAACCCCCAACTCTATGACCTGTCCTGTGTCTGTGCCTCAGCCAATGGTCCTTGACCCAGATGGCCCTCTTTTAGTTTCACTGGCAAGTCAAGGTCTGTCTACCCATCTTTTACGAGCCAGTTAATAACCTATTAATTCCCTAGAAATTTTTCTGATGAATCCCGTACTTCAAAAATCTTTGCTTTCCTTAAATTCCTATAACATTTATAGTCTTTATCACACAGTATAGAATCTGATCATATAACAACAACAGCTCATATTTTTACAATTTTTCAGGTGTATAAAACCTTCCATTCAATAATCCTATGAAATAGGTAATATCAGGACTCCCATTTTATAGACGATGACACGGAGAATAAGGGAAGCTAAGTGACTTGCCTATAGCTACACAGCAAAAGAGTCAGAAGTTAAACCCGAGTCTTCTGACTCTGAGGCCAGTGCTGTCTCCATCTGCTCTGCTACCTTTCCATCTCTTTATTCTCTACCTTGTTTCAAGTTTTGAGTCAACTAACTTCTTCAAGAACAAGACTATTTGATCCTTCCAATTTGATGATACTTCTCTCTTCCCCTGTGCCCTGGGGAATGCTTGGCAGTCTCTATAAACCTTTAATTCACTTCTCCACTTTATGGCTCTCCCTTTCACCATCAGTTTAAGCCCCAAACTCCATATGGATTACTGTAATTGCTAGTCCCTCAGCCCCACACACTGAGCTCCCAGAACTTGGCTTCCCTCCTTCTGTTTGGATATTTAGGATGTCTAATAGCTCTGAACTGTGATATCTTACTTTGTCATTAGTATAACCATCTAACATATGGTGTACTAAAGTTCAATGTTTCAGGTTCTGTAAAATTAATCAATTTTCAGTTGTCTTTGTAAGTTTGAAATTTTATACATCCAATTTACTTAAAATAATAACACCTATTATAATCCCAAATAAATGTGAAAAACATGTATTCAAAGTCATGAGTCAAAGACAAATTCTATGACCATTTCCATAAAAGAGACTTGGACGATTATATCTGGTTATTAATGACTACCTCAACGAATACTTTTCAGTAAGCCCCCAAAAAATACCACTAAAAGAATAAGGTAACAGAAAGCTTCTATTAACTTAGAGATGATGAACATCAACTCCACTTTCTAATCTAATATTCACTGTATTTAAAAAAATGGGGAGAGGGGGTTGGTTATTGGGAAGGCTAGGTGGCACAGTGAATAGAGAGCACCAGCCCTGGAGTCAGGAGGACCTGAGTTCAAATCCAGCCCCAGAGACTTAACATTTACTAGCCATGTGGCCTTGAGCAAGTCATTTAACCCTAAGTGCTCTGTCTTCCCCCCTCCAAAAGGCATAAAAAACAAAAAAACAAACAAACAAAAAAAGGTTGGGACAGTTAATGTAGTGAACATATAGGAATCTAAAAGCCTGGAGTTCTTAACCCCAGTTCTGCCACTAACTAGCAAAGGATCTGAATGACCTTGGACAATCACTTAAAATCTCTGGGCCTCAACTTCTTTAAATGAGAAATAAATGTACTGAACCAGATAATCTCTAAAACCACTTTCTCTTTTTTTTCTTTTTGTTTTTGTAGGGGGAAAGGCTGGGCAATTGGGGTTAAGTGAGTTGCCCAAAGTCACATGGCTAGCAAGTGTTAAGTGTCCAAGGCTGGATTTGAACTCAGGTCCTCTTGACTCCAGGGCTGGTGTTCTATTCACTGTGCAACCTAGCCACCCCTAAAGCTACTTTCAAGTCTAAAATTCTGTATCATTTTGATTTCGTATGAATTCCTGTGTTCAAGTAATTTTAGGAGCAGAATGTTTCCTAGTTGAGATATCTTTATCAAGAAAGATCCTCCCTGGGGCGGCTAGGTGGTGCAGTGAATAGAGCACCGGCCCTGGAGTCAGGAGTACCTGAGTTCAAATGCGGCCTCAGACACTTAACACAAAAACCAGCCGTGTGACCCTGGGCAAGTCACTTAACCCCAACTGCCCTCCAAAAAAAAAAAAGCAAAAAAAAAAAAAGATCCTCCCTTTCAAGTCTGTAAAACATTTAACTGGTTAGAAGACTGACTATATTTAGTTCATTGACAACCACAATTTTTCCCTTCTAAGAACCTGACACCTTAAAAAAAGGGTAGAAACATAGTACAGAACTTCCCATGATCTCAAACTTACCAAGGAATTGGGGGTTTCGATCAACCACTTCACTCATCTCTCCCACTAGCTCAATGCTGGTGTATCGGACAGCTGTGTGTACAGTCTCTGGGAGACGGACAACTCCTTCTAGGACCTCTACAAGTGTTGGGTTATTTTCCCTGAGAACAAAAGGGAAATGTTCACCATTACTGCACTGAGAGGTGGTATCCTGGTCAAACAATAGGCAGTAGTAACACTCATTATATCTAATGAGCTGATCAAAATGGAAAGACAACTAGACTGAAGAGTTTGTTGTTGGATGTTAGGGTTTCCTAAATCTTCCTAAAGGAAGAATTGAAATGAAATGTTTTTGCTCTTGGAGCAGCATTCTGAACATATTTGCTCTTAACAGAGTACCTGAAAAAGTCACCCCCACAAAAACTAAATTGAGGTCCTTCAAATCAAAGGTTTAGGTTTTTACTGTGATAAAAGTCCTGTTTAAACTTAGCTCAGAAATATTTCTTTAGCAGAGATTCCTGAGAGAATTCCTATTATTTGGTACTGTGAATTTTAAGTGCTAGGAAGTATGAGAAGTTTACCTTTGCTTCCTGACTCAGTTAAGAGGAAAGAAAACAGAGAGGAGATTAAATGGAAATGCTCTGAAATGGTACCCCATGCATGCCTGGCTACCAAGTTCATGATTTCAGCTCTTCAAGTACGCTGATTATTACAATCCAGTTCTCTGGATTGAGAAAATGAGGGCAAGAAAATATTAGACTCAAAAGTAAAAGAAACTTTTAGAAAGTTTATTTACTCTAATATGGAAATGTTTTACATGAGTGCACATATATGACCTATATCAAAATGCTTACCGTCTTACGGAGGGGGAAAATAAAGGGGAAGAAGGGAGAAAATTTGGATGTTAAAAATTGTCTTTACATGTAATTGGGAAAAAATAAAATACTTTACATGTAATAATAATATTACTATTAACTAATAATATATATAAGAGAACCTTTAATAGCATACACAGAATATATAGTATAGATAGAATATAATTCAGAATACAATTATGAATTTATAATAAAATTATTTTAATAACAAAGGAAATTAAAATAACAAAATGTAAACATGTAATAATAATAATAAAGTATTTTTACAAGTGGGAAAAATAAAATACTATTTTCAGAAAAAGAAAGTTTATTTAATCATGAAACTATCATTTTCCAATTACCTTAATACCCTAAATTAGAGCAAGTTCATTCCCTGCTGACAATATTGTAGAATCATTCTTTTATGCAGAAAAAGAGATAAGAGATGAAAGTAAAAGTTGATCAGGATGCAGCTGTAAGAAAAATTTAATTCAAAATCCATGTTTTCAGTGACCTCCTTCCTAGCTCTCCTAGGGAACAAAATAGTATAACTACTCACATTTCTATGGTGCTATGAAGGCTACAAAGCACTTTCTCCAAAAGAACACTGTGGACTAAGCCACACAAGTAGTTTTCCTCATTTTATAGATGAATCATATGAGGCTCTGAGAAGTTTAATGGCTTGTCCATAGTCACAGTAAGCATATGCCAAAGCCAGCATTCAAAACCAGGTACTAATTCTATAACTCAACATTTCTCTTAGTATGCCACAATGTCTTGTAATTGATGCTCCATAGTCACCTATCCCAAAAAAATCAACACTTAGCAAGCAGTAAAGGAAAGTATAGACCTCAGACACTTAACACTTACTAGCCGTGTGACCTTGGGCAAGTCACTTAACCCCAATTGCCCTGCCTTCCCCCCTCCAAAAAGAAAAAAAGAAAAAAAAGAGAAAGTACAGCAACAATGACACCTACCTATCTTCCAAAAATTTCACCTACAAAACTCCTATCAAGAGAGGCTTCAAAATGGATCAAAACACAGATCAAAGAAATGGATAAAAAAAAAAGTTAGTCTTTTTGAGTCTAGAAAACCTCCAACAACTCAAAACACCCTACTACTTAAAGTCTTTCTAAATGACAATATTCATTTTAAGTCCATTCTCAGATGTATAGAAAACTTCGGATGTTATTCATCAAATTCTGAAAAGTAGCCATGAATATAAGAGTCCACGTTTCTATAGACATCTGCATTCTTTCGCTATGCACTACAGTCCAAGGAAGAGATGATCAAACAGAGATAGCTGATCTAAATACAAGCCAACTTTGACATATTATTCTTTCAAGAAAAGCAGTTCAAGATATTCAGACTTTATCTCATCCATCCTAACAACGTCACCAGAGTGAGCGAAGAGCGAATTTATCCTCATTTCAACAGATGGGTTGCTAAGTATCTGAAAGGATGACTAATAAAAGCGAGGCAGTGACTAAGTTAGGACAATGACCAAGTGTTTTGACTTTCTCATTAGATCTATTTTTTAGGTAAGACTCAACAATTTACCACACAATAAAAATAGTTTATCTTTCTACTATTTTACCCTTGGAAGCAAAGCAACACTGGTAATAAACAATCAAGGAAAAATAACATTTATTTAACCAAGGAAGGTAAGAATGGCCTATTATGCTCAATTTTACTGGAGAAATGGATACTCAAGATGAAGCCATCAATATATAAGGTAGAGAGGCAAAGAAGAAAACGGTAAGTTGCTGTTCACATGCAAAGATTTTGTAGTTTTCTGAAAACATATACAGACAAAAGGAAAATCATGTAATTTCAATCCTTCTACTACATTCAGAGTTTACTGCAAAAAGCTTATATATAGATACTCACGGATCAACACTCTTGGCTATAGAGGCCATAATAAAGAGAACCGCTTCTGTCACCTCCCAGGGTGGGTTGCCTTCTTTCAGAGTAGAATACAACTAAAGGAGAGGAGAGATGAATCAGAGATCCACTTAAAGAACTAACAAAATATTTTTTCAAAATATTAAATCAATGAAAATATGCCTAATATACCTAACTCTCTTGTTCATGAAGCCAAACAAATCTATTGGGGGGCGAGGGGAGGAGATCAGAATGTTCTTCTAATAATAAGAATGTTATTCATAATTTCTTAACCTCACTTACTACGATGTTTAAACTACTACTCTGGCATATGATGCAAAACACATAAGTACATCCCATGTCCACTAAGTCTCTATGGTGACACTGTTATTATGGATAAGGTACAGGTGTCCTGAACTACTTCAAAGAATAGCCATGTCAAAGAGGTCTTCGATTGAGATTAGCTATCTCTTCCAAGGACTGTGATGCATAAAGAAGAGTACAGATATCCGTAGAAACAAAGACCCCTATTCATAGCTTTCTGTTGTTGTTCAGACATTTCAGTTGTGTCCAAAGCTCCATGATTCCATTTGAGATTTTCTTGGCAAAGATACTGGAGTGGTTTGCCACTTCCTTCTTCATCTCAATTTACAGATGACAGGCCTAGACAAACCGAGTTAAGCGACTTGACTCGGGATGACACAGGTACTAAGTGTCTGAGGACATATTTAAATTCAGGAAGATGAGAGTTCCTGACTTCAGATCTAGCATTCTATCTATTAAGTCACCTGGTTGCCCTCTATTCACAGCTGCTTTTGAGAATTTGATGAATAACATTTGAATACTAAACAGGCACCTGATTAATAATCATTTGATTATAACATTCCTAATACTATACAATGGGAAAATCACTCTCTCATACAGATTATCTTCTTGGGCAGGTAATTCTGATAACCAAGATACTGTAAGGTGGGGCTAATAAAAAGCACTCATACAAAATGTATACAATATAAATGCTCAATATATTTATGTGCTTGCTCAATATCCTATTATGTTAAGTCTATCCATATCTATATTGCCTAAGAATGTAAATTCTTGGAGGCTAGGGAGCATATCTACCTGTAATGCTATATATAAAGCAAAGGATCATATCCAAGCATTCCCATGGAGTTAAAGAGCTGGAGGAAATGCTAGCTAAGAAATAAGATAGTTCAACCCTCCCATTTGATAAATTAGCTTCAACTAGAACTCCTTAAGCTATTTTTATCTCCAGCTCTGGGACAAGCCTGGTACATAGCAGATACTAGGTAAATGCTAAAATAGGATCTAGAGCTGGAAAAACTAAGGTTAAAAAACACTGCCCAGGATCATGAACATAACAGAAGTGGGAATGAATCCAGTGTTTATAACTCTCATTTAATTTTTTTTTCTTTTTGGAGGGCAATTTGGGTTAAGTGACATGCCAAAAATTACATGGCTAGTAAGTGCGTCAAGTGTCTGAGGTCAGATTTGAACTCAGGTCCTCTTGACTCCAGGGCCGGTGCTCTATCCACTGCGCCATCTAGCCATCCTCTCTCATTTAAATTTTGTAATACCATGTTGCTCTTTACGAATACATTGGAAGTAGTGTGGCCAGGTGGCACAGAAAATAAGAGCACTGGCCCTGGACTCAAGAAGACCTGAATTCAAATCTGAACTCAGACACTTAACACAAAAACTAGCCGTGTGACCTTGGGCAAGTCACTTAACCCCAACTGTCCTCCAAAAAGCAAAAAAAAATTAATTGGAAGTGATTTAATGCATTCCAATGAATATCATTTTTTTAAAGGGGTAGATTTTACTGATTTTGAAAGGATAGATTTTTAGAGGACCCCTATGTATTTATTAAAATAAAAAAATCCATTAAAAACTGAGCTTAAAGAAGAAGCATAATAGCCTAACACAGTAAGAAAGAAAAACTAGTGCAAGAAGTTTTAGAGAGGGGCGACTAGGTTGCACAGTGAATAGAGCACCAGCCCTGGAGTCAGGAGAACCTGAAGTTTAAATTCTGCCTCAAATACTTAACACTTACTAGCCATGTGACCTTTGGCAAGTCACTTAACCCTAATTGCCCTGCCCTCCCCCCTCCAAAAAAGCAAAAAAAAAAGCAAAAAAAAAAAAAAAAAAAAAAAAAAAGCTTTGGAGCAAAATTCTATGCAGTTAATTATATTTCCACCTGATTCAATAATTCAAAGACTTTATTCTTTATAGTAAGTGTTCCAGGTGACAAGGATGAGCACAAGCATATCATTCATTTCTCATAAGCAAAAATATTGGGGCAGCTAGGTGGCACAGCCTGGAGTTAGGAGGACCCTGAGTTTAAATCCAGCCTCAGACACTTAACACTTATGAGCCGTGTGACCTTGGGCAAGTCACTTATCCTCCCCCCCCCCCCCCAAAAAAAGATATATCAACTGTCCAAGACTTGGAGTACTATTACTCATCTTCCAATTCAGGAAAACCATGTCTAGGATGCAATATGACCACTGTCTAATATCAACAGTAGTCAGGAGTGTGAAAAGAAGAAAACATAAGTTAAATTTTTAAAGGACATTGAAAGGAAGCAAATTATCAGGAAAGTAAGCCCCTTTTATTTGTTAGATGCCAAGTCTCGTAGAGGTTCCTAGGGCTGTTAGTAATCAGAGATGACTCTGCCTTTTAGTAAAGGAATATTTTTTCCAGATTGGCTCTACTTCAATATTAAGTTAAATCACCCAGTTTCCAAGTAGTTTAGAAGAAATACTAAAGATAAAAGAATCGAGACAGGGCAACTGCATAAGACAAAACCAAATATAATCCAAAGAAACTTAGTAAGGTTAACAAAATTGTCCAAATGTACTCACCTGAGAGAAGCATTCCATAGATCCAACCAGGAAGATCAAGTCCTTCACCAAGTCAGACACTCTCATTCGGAACTCCCCAAAGTCATCAGTCTCTTCAGGGACTCCCTCCTAAAAATTCAAGAGAGGAAGAATTTGAGGTTTCCCCTTACCTCTATGAAAGAATCAAAGCAAAGGTATAAATAACATAAAAGCTTGGATCCAACACGGGTTCTTTCAAGATGTTTAGGCAAACAAAAGTCACAACAACTCATCCTCCTAACTTAACAGCTATTTCTTCTATACCATACTCATTTCAGTTTGTATCTTTCACCTAAGAGAATGGGGAATCTGGGATGGGGAAAGAGAAAACCTTGGGGAAATGACCTCCAAGACAGAGAGGACAAGGATCTAAGACCAACAGTTTCTTCAAAACTTGAAAAATAATCAGTCCTCACAATCTGATACAAATTTTAGAGCTAGAAAAGACCTTAAGGATGGTCAGTTGCTCCAGCATATATGTTTTATTCCTCCTAATAGTTTATTACCTTTTTCTCCTACCATCACTCCCTTCTGAAATAATTTAAGCCCCCACAGAATAAATATACATTGTCCAGCAAAACAAATTCCTACATTAGCCAAGTCCAAACATCCATGTTTCATTCTGGATTTCAAATCCATTGTTTATCTGGCAAGCAGTGGGTGGGGTGATTCATCTTCAACCCTCTAGACTCATAGTTTATCAGAGGACTTAAAAATTTCAAAACTGCTTTTCTATAAAAAGTCACTGTGTAAATCGCTCTCCTAAGTTCTACTCCACTCAACTTCAGTTCATAGAGGCCTTCTAAGTTTCCACTGACAACCTCCATTTCATCACATCTTATGGCACGATAGTATTCTATTCCATGTCATATACCACAAGTTGTTTAGCCATTCCCTACTTTCCAGTTTGGGGCTACTACAAAAAAAGCTGCTGTGAATACTTTTATATATGGATCCTTTCTCTTTAATCTCAGTAGTGGTATAGTTAGGTCAATATATACCCACAGTTTAGTTTATTCTGCAGCATGGTTCCCAACTGTTCTCCAGAACAGCCAGACCAATTCATAAAATGTCTGTTTTTCAAAATCTCCTCCAACACTGGCTATTTTCCTCTTTGCCAATCTAATGAGAACACTGTTCTAATTGGTATTTCTCTAATTATTTCTGATATGGAGCATTTTTTCATATGGTTATTGACAGCTTGTAATTCTTCCTTTGAAAACTGCCTGCTTGTATTCTTCAATATTTTATAAAATGGAAAATGGTTCTTGTTCTTAAAAATTATAATCAGACACACACACACACACACACACACACACACGACACACCCCTTCAAAATATCTTTGTTGGGGAAACTTGCTGCATAACTTTCTTTTTCTCTTCTAATTTTAATTTGGTTTTGTTTGTGCAAAAACTTTTCAATTTTATGAAATCTAAAATTGTCTTATTTATTTTCTGTGATTCTCCCCTATCAATATATCTGAAAAGTAATCCCTTGCTCTTCTAATCTGCTTATTATGTCACCTTTTACGTCTTAAGCTATGTCTCTATTATCTTGGCATACAGCGTGAGATGTTGGTCTACGTCCAATTTCTGTTAAATCGTTTTACAGTTTTCTCAGCAGCTTTCCTCTCAAACAGTGAGACCTTATCCCAGAAACTGGTGTCTTTGGGTTTATCAGAATACCATAGTCCTGTCTGTATTTGCTTGTTTCTGTACATTGGATACCTAATCTATTTAACTGACCAACCCACTTTTTACTCAATACAAAATAATTTAATAATGACTAATCTGTAGTACAGTTTGAAATCTGCTATTGAGAGCTCCTTCCTTGTCACTTTTTCTCCCATTATTACCCTTAAGATTCTTGACTTTTTGTTCCTTCGTATAAATTTTTTTTTCTCACTGTAGGAAATAATTCTTTGGTAGTTTGATTGGCATGAACAGTTAAATTAATTTAGTCAGTATTGCAATTTTTATTATATTGGCTTAATCTACCCATGAGCAATTGGATATTTCTCCAATTATTTCTGCCAAGAGTGTTTTATAATTGGATTCATATACTTCCCAGATGTATTTTGTTAGGTAAACTCCTAAAAAAATCTTAAAACTTCTGTAGCAATTTTAAATGAAAGAGTTCTTTCTACATTATCCTGCTGGGTTTTGTTAGTAACAGACAGGAATTCTGGTGATTTATGTGGATTTGTTTGATATCTAGCAACTCTGCTAAACTTATTAATTATTTCAATTTTTGGTTGCTTCTCTACTGTTTTCTAATCATCTCAAAAAGCAGTAATTTTATCTACTTATTCCCTAAACTTTCTCCATTACATATAACATTTGCTCTAGGTTTTAGACAGATATATTTACATTATTAAGAAAAGGTCCAGTTATTCCTATGCTTTCTAATTTTTTTTTAAAGAACAGGTATTGGATTTTGTCAAAAGTCTTTTTGATATCTGTAGACATAAAATGTATGATTTTTATTAGCTATATTAACATGATTTATAATATTTATATTCCTCTTTATGTGGAATATGTGGAATACCTGGCTACTGTATATAATAGTATATCATTTTCCTCTAACATGTTCTTGTAGCTTATTTGCTAATATTTTATTTATAATTGTGCCAAAGTTCATCAGAGATATTGGCCTATAATTTTTTCTTGGCTTTGTCTCTTCCTGTTTTATGTATCAAAGTCAATATTTGTACCATAGAAAAAATGCCTTCTTTCCCTCTTATTGCCAATAGTTTATAAAACAGGCCAGAGAAATGAAATGATTTAATTGTCCCTTAGCTACTTAATCACAAAATTGGGATTTACCCACTCCTATGTCAGTTCCCTTTCCATCATATTAAGCTGCCTCTTGCAAGAGGTAAGAGACTATTTTATCACTGTTTCTGAAATCACCTATCTCTAGTCTTTCGAGTCCCTTCTCAAAATCCTACTTTCTTAGATCGAGGTCTTCCAATGCTACTTATTCTTCCTTCATAAAGGCAACTGTTACCAAGGGAAAAAACCATGAAGTTTATAAAAGACCAAAAAAACCCACGAAAACAAAAACAAAAACCACCAAAAAAAAAAAAAAAAAAAAAAAAAAGCAAAAACAAACAACAGGAGAAATCTGTAATCTCCTACTTATAATTACTTTTTCCACTCTAATATTGTATGTTGCCTGAACTAATTATTGAGACTAACAACTAGGTATTTAGACTAACAACTATGGCAGAACAAAGGGTAACTCAAGTTACTTCTAAGTAAAGAAGAATAGTGTTGCAGAAGGAAAATTAGATTGAGAATTATATGTGGATACTAGTTACAGTTTATATTAACTGGCTATATTTATAAGCCATTTACTCTGTATTTTTTCACCTGAAGGTATTCTATAAGATGAATTCTTGGGTTCCTATCTTGGTTTTAAAATCCTAAGGTTTTCAGGTACCATTTAAAAGAATTAAGTAAGGTACAGGTCAGTAAAGGAACAGAACAGCTGGCTTCAACATTAAATTTCAAATTCAATTAACTCAGATTTGATTTGGCTGTTTCTTAAACATCATGCATTTAACCATTTTGACCACTAAGATCAGGAAAAGAAACATAATGTACAAAAGGCACTGAAAGTCGTCCTATGATGAGAGCCAGAGGCCCCTGCAGAATCACAATTAGCTTCAGAAAATTATAAGGAGTCCCAGAAAAAAAATTTCAAAGAGGGAAATAAGAGTAAGCTTGAGGTTGCATTCACATAAGTAAAGAGGCTGGTGTGTCAGTGTTTGAAAAAATCCTCAAGTAACAATTCTTCAAATCCATATGTATGCCCAATATCTTTTGTTTCTAAATTAAGCAGTCTTTATTCTACCTTCTTCAGGAACTTTATTGACAAAAGAGTAAAAGGGGATCTAGGAATACCATCACCTTTGCACTCCATTCTCTAGGTCCCTCTCACAACTTCATAAAAGAAAAGAAATAAGAGAATCAGAGTTGGAAATAGAAGGAAGTAAGCCTTACATGGTCTGGTTCCAGTTGACAGTGTCTAGCCAAGGCATGGAGCAGACGCTGGATATAAGCTTTGAAAATGCTATGAATAACAGCATCATCTGTTTTGTACAAATGCTCCCCTAGTCGGTACCAAAAGTTAAACGATATCTCCACCACCTATTGAACAAAGAGAGAGAGGGTAGGTTATTAAGGATATTGCAGATCTGAGAAAACAAGCAGAAAGAAAGATGCCATGGCATTTCTTGGGGATTTGGAGAATAACACCTGATTGGTTTCTAAGTAGCAAGATATAAAATAAATCCACCTTAAATTTCATTTAGATTTAAAATGAATACAAAATTTATTAAAGGGAATTTCACTCCAAAATCTCAAGTGGAAAGTTCCGTTTTATTAGGAATATGTAGAGAAAGAAGAAGTTGTGAGAGAAATGAGTAACAGAAGAAAGGAAGCTACTCAATTTATATAATACTCATATAATATACAAGAACAAAGTCATTCCCAATAGATAAGTGGTCAAAGGATAAGAATAAATAATTCTCAAAAAGAAGAATTCAAAACTATTATCCATGTGAAAGAATCTTCCGACTCACTAATAAGAGACATGTGAATCAAAGTAAATGAGATTTCACTTCACATCCAGCAAATTGGATTATCTAAAAAGAATGAATAGAATGCCCATACCCTGAGTTAAGAGATTTCACTGTTAATATATTAGTACTTTCTATAGTAGCAAAGAACTGTTAATAAAGTTTATGCCCATCAATTAGATAATGAATGTAATGGAATATTGCTGTGCTATAAGAAACAATGAACAAGATGAATATACAGGAAGGTTCATATAAACTAATGCAAAATGCAGAGGATAGGAACAAGAAAAAAATATATAACATTACAACCTTGTTAATATAAGGAACAGTAACAAAACACTTGCAAATGAGGAAATGGCACTGGAACTGAGTTTTAAAGGAAGTCAGGGATTCAAAGAGGTAGAATTCAGAAGACACTATGGTCCAGACAGGAGAGAGAACGTCAAATTTGGGAACGAGCTGGCAAGCCAATTCTACTTAGCAACTGAGAGTACCATAAGAAGTAACATAAAATAAGTAAAGAAAGGTAGGTAGAAACCAAACTGTAAAGGCTTTAAATGACAAGTCTGAGGAGTTTATACAGGGCATCCCACTCCATTTCAGCTTTTAGTCTAGCATCCTAGGTGTCTACTAGACACCCTGCCCTGGATGTATTGTAGACTTCTTAAACTCAATATCTGAAACAGACCTTATTATGTTTTGCCTATTCCTCCCCCTCCCAAACTTCCATATTCCTGTTGAAAACATTGCTATAATCTTCCATTAGCCCATGTTTTCAATCCTAGAGTCATCCTTAATGTTTCTTCCTCCATAACTTCTAACAGCCTTCTCTCCAGTCACACAACCACCATCCTATTTAAAGAGCCATCCTCTTGCTTGCACTGTTGTAACAGCCTCCGTTTCAGATAGTCTCCTCTTTCTAAATCATCTTCCATAAATCTATCATAGTAACATTCCTAAAATACAGTGTGACATATTACTTCTCTGTCCCAAAAATCTTCAGTGGCCCCCTTTTGCCTATAGGATTTTACACTGGATGTCCCAGAAGTCTTAGAGCAATTTTAGTCTTTGGTAGCAAGGATACCATATTAATTTGGTGGCTATTAACAATCCAAACAAGAGGCGTCATGGCTTGAAATAGAACAGCACCCATGTAACTAGAGAAGGGTAGGGATATTAGAAAGATATTGTAGAGGTAGAACCAACAAGATTTGGCAAATAAGACCAATGTTTAATGTGAAGGTGTTTGTAGAACCTATATTTGATTGTATGCTGCCATGGGGGGGGAGAGAGGAGAAAAGAGTGAGGGGAAGGAAATTTGGCACTCAAAGGATTATGGAACTGAATATTATAAACTTAAAGGTAAATAAATTAAAAAAAAGATTTGGCAAATAATTGGCTACAGAGGATAAGGAAAAGGAAAACAATAACAATGACATTACGGTTGAAAACCTAGGCAAGTGAAAGGAAAGTGATGTCTTCCAACAGAAATATGATGTCTAGACAGGGGAATAAGGAAAATATAACAGGGTCTGTTTCAAACAGACTGAGTTTGTGAATTCTACAGTCTATGCAGGTAGAGATGTCTAGAAGACATCTAAGCAACCAGACTAAATCAGGACTGGGAGAAGAAAGATTAGGGCTACATATATTAATTCTTTTGTTTAAAATAAATTAATTAATTTATTTTCTTGTTTACATATTTCCATGAGATTTTGAGTTACAAATTTTCTCTCCATCTTTCCCCTACCCAACACCTCAAAACAGTCATCCCACTGTATAACCCCTCCCCCAATCTGCTCTCTTCTATGTCCTCCCCCTCGCCCCTCTGACTTTCTAGGAAGGCAGGATGGATCTCCCTATCCCAGTGCCTGTATATCTTATTTTCCACTTGCATGTAAATAACAATAATAATAATAATTATTATTATTATATTTGTACACACACACACACACACACACGCATATCATTTGATTTTAGAACTTTAAATTCTGGATTCTTTCCATTCTTCCTTTGTCACCCATCCCCACTGGAAAGTCAGGTAATTCAATATAGGCTGTACACGTGTAGTTACACAGAACATCTCCATAATGAACATGTTGTGTAACACTGACTATATTTCCCTCCTTCCTATCCTGCCCTCCCCTTGTTCTGTTCTCTACTTTGTCCCTGTCCCTTTACTGAAGTGTATGCTTCTAACATCCTTCTCCCCCACCTTGCCCTCCCCTCCGTCATCCCACCTCTCGTCCCCATCGCCCCTATTCTCCTACAGGGCAAGATACCCAGTTTAGAGTTTATGTCATTCCTTCCCTAAGCCAAAATCAATGAGAACAAGGTTGGCCCTTTCCCTTTTGCCTTACTGCTCTTCCCCTCCACTGTAATAGTTATCCCTGGCCTCTTCTATATGAGATGATTAACTCCATTCTGTCTCTCCCTGTCTCCTCTCATTCTAATCCTCTCCCACCTCAGAATTTCACCTTTTAGAGTATCGTCCCTTCCTATTCAATTGATCCTGTGCCTTCTACGTACTCATATATACATACTCAGATGTTTGTACACATATATAAATCCTCCTATATAGATGTATGTGTATGTATACGTATATATTCATTTGTATTCCCTTGACCTATCCTCATACTGCATATATTAATTCTTTTAAACTTGAAGAAAACAGTTCCAGTCAAGAGGTGACTGGAACATCCAAGCACAGGGGAACATCCAACCTATAAATACCCTTGGGTATCTTAGAGAACTGTTTCAGTTCTCATTCTGAAACACAGTGAACACCATGGCAGAGTAATAACCAAACCCTGTTGAACACATAAATGTAACTGAGGATAACTTTAATATTCAGTTAGAGGAGCTATGGAGTTTGGAAAGGATGACTTGCTAGCTGCTCCAAAGTTGAGAGCTCTGAGATTTTCTTACCTCATACTGGGGATGGCCAGCACAGATGAGGAGCAGTTCCAGTGTTCGAAGATCACCTAGCCCCTGGCCTGGAGTACAAACAATTTTTTCAAGAAATGTTTCACACAGTTCAGTGAAAACTCTGCAATAATTCAGAACCCTGTAGGAGAAAAGGATATAAGTACAAAGTTACAAAGCAGGGCATGGATATTTATGTACACAATTCACAAAAATATTTAAAATACAACTTTTCTACTAAAAAACTTTCAGGTTACAGATTCCCTTATGTTGATGTTGAACAAAAATATTTTACCAACAAAGAGAAATAGACTTCAACAATGGAAAGGAGGGGCAGGTAGATGGCACAGTGAGTAGAGCACCAGTCCTGGAGTCATGAGGACCCGAGTTCAAATGTGGCCTGAGACACTTGACACCTACTAGCTATGTGACCTTGGGCAAATCACTTAACCCCAATTGCTTTGCTTTACCCCCCTCCAAAATTAAAAACAAACAAACAAAACACAATGCAAAGGAAATGGAAATAAGAGACTCCTTGAACTGAAGTCAAATTATTGACTACACATTTTGTTTCGCCATATCCTCAACCACAGGCATGTCTGGGTACATTTTATACACAGGCCATGAGCATATCAACTATTTACAGCAGTCAAAATCACAGAGACTTAAAATTTTTTTTTCACAAATCATATTCTCAGTATGTATTTTCTTGCTTTTTTTGGCTAGGCCTCATTTCACCATCATTTATATTTTGTGATTCTATGGACCACCTTCTAAGCTTCCAAAGACTCGGTATTCTGGGGCTTGAGGAATCCATGTTCTCTGGGGTTTCTAGTCTCAGAACTCTTCCTCCGAAATAAGAAGCTCAGCTCTAGAGCTATAAGGGACCTCAGAAAGCATCTAGCCCAATCTTCTCATTTTACAGATAAGGAAACTTGGACCTAGAAAGCTTAGGATTCAGTGGGGCATACTAAAATATCTTTAGTGGTCCACATATACAAAATTCAAATGGATAATGCACAGACTAAGAGTAAAATGCAGATAATAAAACAACCCAGAGATACAAGTAAAACCACCTTTCATCCACCCTTTTGTATGCAATCAACTCACTTGTCTAAGTCTTCGCGGGCCACAGCCATATGATAGGCTGCTTCCAAAGTCAAGACCCCTTGAAAGAGTTGCAGGGCCAAAGGTAAATTGGTCTCTACATTCTCAATGGCATAAAGGGCTGAGCACACACAATCTGATGCTGCCTCATGCAAGTTAGATGATGTCTTGTCCTGTTGCTGGGAGATAGCATTAGAATAGAGAAAGGGAGAAATATTATTACTAAATAAATGTTTAAAAGACAGGAAAGTCATCATAATTGTTACTGAATAGTATGATCAAAATGTGTATATAATTGTCTAACATGCATACTCTTAGTTTCTCTCTCAAAGAACTATCAAGTTGTGCAAACAAATGCAGGCTAAAAAACCTACCAAACATCTTGGCTCTGGTTCATTACCATTTCTAGAAATAGATTCATGACCATGACAGCTCTTATTGCTACAAAGAAAGTTACCAGAACTCTAAGAAAAAAAATTAAATGTGGGTTTGTTTAGAAAGATAAAGACTTTATGAACTGAAATTTAATGACACTGCATTGCCAAATAAAGCAGACTGTTTTTTTTTCTAACGGGTGGGGGGCACTTCTAAGTCAATAATGGAGACTTTAATATTGTTAATTCTCATGACTTTCCCTTGACAAATTACAAACTCTAGCTAATATGAAAAGTTCAATAAAGGTTTGAGGGGAACACGAACATGTAGATGGTTATATCCTTACAAAACTAATGAAATGAAACATCTTTTTACTGTATGAAATAGAACATCAGTCAGTTATATCCCTTAACATCTCCAATACTCATTTTTACTATGCTGAAGGTTTGTAGTGTTTGAACTACCTGTCTCATCATCCGAGTGAAACACAAATAAAATAGCTTATTCGCTACTACCCATTAAATCAATTGGTAGTAAAGGAATATAATGAACTGTAATTTATAAACTTTTGTAGATTTAAAAAAATTTTTAATCAGCAAAATTTCTCCATTATCTTTCGCCTTATCTCAGATAATAAAAAAAAGAACAAAATCCAGCAAAACCAACTAATATATTTAAAAATATAGACAAGTTGGACACCTGTGTATTTCCCACCTCTACAAAGGAGTGGGATAGGAGTCATTTTCACATACCTATTCTCTGGGGCCGTGCTTGTTTTTTAATTTTATGACATCCATGTTAAATTGTTTCATGGTGGTTTTTCTTTCCATTTACAGTGCTGTGGTCACTGTACAAATTGTTTTCTTGGCTGTTTACTTAATTTTGTTTTTAGTTGACAGAAATCTTTCAATGTTTCCTTATATGGATCACACTGATTATTTCTGACAGCACAGTAATATTCATCACGTTCATGTAAAACAATTTGTGTTTTGCCATTTTCCAGTTGACGGACAGCCATTTAGTTTCAGTTCTTTTCTACTACAAAATTTTGGTGCTTGTGGATAGCAGAGAGGGAATTGGGGGTGAGGGAAAGGAGGGTAGGCTTTCTTATATACTTTCTTTTGTATATACCTAGTACCAAAATCTGTCAAAGGGTACAGATAGATATTTTAGCCACTTTATTTGCTGAATTCCAAACTGCTTTCTAAAACGGTTGCAGTGATTCACAGCTCCATCAACAATCACTAATGAGCCTATCTTCCTAGTAACTATTATCATCTTTTGTTATCTTTGCCAATTTGCAAGGGTGTGAGGCAGAACTTCAGGGTTATTTTGAGTTTCCATTGTTATTGGATCAGTGATTTAGACCATTCTTTGATACGGTTATTAGTAATTTTTAATTTTTTTTTGAGGAGGGAAGGCAATTGGGATAAAGTGACTTGCCCAAGGTCACACAGTTAGTAAATGTGTCAAGGGTCTAAGGCCAAGTTTGAACTCAGGTACTACTGATACTGACTCCAGGGCCGGTGCTCTATTCACCACGCCATCAAGTTGCTCCATTTTTTAATTCTTTTGAGAATTATTTTTTTCATGTTTTGACAACTAAAGAATGTGCCCCTCCTTCCCCCACCCATACACACATCTCACTACCAAATGCTTATATATCTGGCATAAAAATTAGAATTAGAAATCGAGTTATCTATTTCTCCTTTTACTTCACTATCTCCTCTTTTGTACTTAATTTTGCCATTTGTTAGCTTTCTAAATTTCCAAAACACATATTGAGTTCACTAATTCTCTGCAATTCATATCTGTTAATATGTTTTTTGGGATTTAATTTCTCTCCTGAGGCCTGCTTTAGACACATCACAAAAATTTTGTTATGCTGATTCATTGTTATCATTTTTCACATAATCATGATTTCTATGATCTATTCTTCAAACCTTTATCTGGGATTTCCTTGTTAGAAAGGGACCATAAATCTTTTTAGCTCTATTTCATCTAGCAATTTATTCAATTCTGTATTTTCCCTTGTGTTCATCTTTCTGTTAGATTTCTCCAAAACAGAGAAAGGGATTACCGCATTAATTGTCAACATCTTTTTGTAATTCACTTAATTTTTCTTTTATAGGTTCAGATACTGAGGGATTTGGAGCATACAAATTTAATATTGATATGGTTTGTTCTCTCTAGTTCTTTTCAGCATAATGTAGTTTCCTTGCTTTGAATTTTTGTTTTTTGCTTTCTCCAGCAAGATTACAAGAACTTCTGCTTTTATTTCTGGATTTACAGGGTATGTATGTAGCAAATTTTGTTCTATCCTTTCATTTTTATTCTATGTCTTTACATTTATAGATGTTTCCTGCAAACATCCAATTTTTAAAAAAATTAAATTTGCTTATTTACTTTTAGTTTACAACATTCAGTTGCACAGTTCCTTGACTTTCAGATTTTTCTTCCCCTTCTCCTCCCCCCGCATCATGGTGGCACACACTCGAATACAGGATCTACAAATATCTTCATGTTAATCATTACTTAGGTTGTAAAGAAGGATTATAACTGATGGAATGATCAGTGGGAACGAGGAAACAAAGCAAAACAGAAAAAGAAATAGAGCATGTAGTTTGTTTCAATCTGCATTCAGACTCCGCATCTCTTTTGATCATGAGTCCTTTGGAGTTGTCTTATAACCTTACGTTGCTGAGAGGAGCCCAATCTATTGAAGTTAGTCATCACACATATGCTGTGTATGTAATTGTATACAAATTTCTCCTGGTTCTGCTCTTCTTGCTCAGCATCAGTTTATATAAGTCTCTCCAGGTTATGCCCATCTGCTTCTCATTTCTTATAGCACAATAGTATTCCATTACATTCACATACTATAACTTGTTCAGCCATTCCCCAATTGGTGGGCATCCCCTTGTTTTCTAATTCTTTGCCACCACAAAAAGAGATGCTATAAATATTTTTGTACATATGGGTCCTCTTCCCACTTCTCTGATCTCCTTGGGATATAACCCTAGAAGTGCTATTGCTAGGTCAAAGGGTATGCACTTATTTATAGCCCTTTGAGCATATTTCCAGATTGCTCTCCAGAATGGCTGGATCAGTTCACAGCTCCACCAACAATGCATTAGTGTTCTGAGTTTTTCCACATCCTCTCCAGCATTTACCATTTTCCTGTTCTGTCATCTTAGTCAATCTCACTGGTGAAATGTGGAACCTCAAAGTTGTTTTGATTTGCATTTCTCTAATCACTAGTGATTTGGAACATTTTTTCATATGCTTATAGATACCTTGAATTTAATCTTCTGAAAACTGCCTGTTCACATCCTTTGACCATTTATCAGTCGGGTAGTGGCTTATATTCTTACAGATTTTACTCAATTCTTTGTGTATTTTTGAAATGAGGCCTTTATAAGAGACACGGGTTGTAAAAATTCCCAATTTTCCACTTCCCTTTTGATCTTGGTAATGCTGACTTTATTTGTACAGAAGCTTTTCAATTTAATATAATAAAAATGATCCATTTTGCATTTTACAATGCTCTCTCTAACTCTTGTTTTGTCATCAAGTTTTCCCCTGTCCATAGATCTGACAGGTAAACTATCCCTTGCTCTCCCAAACTGCTTACAGTATCAACCTTTATACGCTGATCATGAACCTATTTCGACTTTATTTAGATGTATGGTGCAAATATCAAATTTAAAAAAACACATCCATTACTTTCATCTTACTTATTTAATCCATTCATATTTAAAGTTAAGAATTATACTTATATTTTCTTCCATTATTCCATTTCCTTGAGTTCTAGGTAATATCCAATTTTTTTTTGTCCTCCCATAATTTCTGAGGTAAAAAGAACTCAAGGTGCTTTAATATGACCTATATCCAAAAAAAGAATCCTCCTGATAATACACCCCCAAAATAGTTACTCCACTTACCCATGCAGCCTATTCTATGTTGGTATCACCTTAAGAATTAGGAAATTTTTCCTGACTCAGATGGATAAGTCATCTCATTGATGTAGGAGGTCCCTCTAACAATGGTGATCACAAGCCACCCATGCCTATTTATCACATGCAGCCCTAATCTAGGTCCTCTTAAGAGCGGGCTCCTCGGGGCAGCTAGGTGGCGCAGTGAATAGAGCACCGGCCCTGGAGTCAGGAGTACCTGAGTTCAAATCCGGCCTCAGACACTTAACACAAAAAACTAGCCGTGTGACCCTGGGCAAGTCACTTAACCCCAACTGCCCTCCAAAAAGCAAAAAAAAAAACCAAAAAAAAAAAAAAAACAGAGTGGGCTCCAGAGGGTCCATACAACATGCTGGAGGGCTTTCTGATTTCCTCCTGACATTACAAGGTCACCATTGAAGCACTCTGGCCATCTACCTGTCTCCCCTCAATCCAGTCAGATGAGCTGTCAGCCCCTTTTTCTTTCTCTTATATAATTCTTTGATGATATCCTTTACCCCGTTCTTCTCTGGGGTGCTTGGCCACTTATACTGCTGTATCCTGCTCATGTGCACCTTATATCTTTTAATTGCCCTCTATGACACTTATCTTTAATTCTTTAGAAGTAGTAATGTTGGCAGACAGCCAACCAGGGAAATGTCTGTATTGAAAAGATGGGGCTTTGCTGTTATGAGAAGCTTGGGTCAGTAAAAGTACTTTGCAATATCCCAAAAGCAATCCAGTCCTCTATTCTCCTCCTTTTTAACTTTAGGTCAAGCTCATTTATATATATATAGTCTGTCCCGTATATAAACACTGTTGAAAAACTATAGAATGCCTCATTTAGATGTATATTGAAATGCAAGCATTTTTCATCCATTTGGAATGAAATTTCTCTCATCCAATAGGCATCTTATTGTAAAGGCAGGCATTTCATTCTATGAAGTTGAATCCTTGTTCCCTACCAATACCGTTACCACATATAACTTTCTAGTTTGCACATAAATAATTCTCATAAAGAGGGAAAAGAGTAGGCATGTAGGTTGTTAGCTATTACTGTGGTAGTGGTGTTGTCTTTTTTTGTTTTGTTCTGAAATCAGTAAGGTCGACGGTGTCCTGCTTAAGTGGAGGGTGACCTCTTTAGTAGGGGTCTTTCTTAATTGGAGGGCATCTCCCTTAACTGGGTGCTCCCCATGCAAAAAATAATAAAAAAGAAAGAGAAATTATATAAGACAATTATACAAGACTAATTTAACACATCAGTTGTTTTTGACAGTCTTTACAATATTCCATAATCAACATCCTTTACCTCTGCAAGGAAAGAGTGGGTGTGGGCATTTCCTCAACTCTTATCCTTAATTACTATAATCACATTGTCTTCAATTTCATTTTTTTTCTTTCCATTTATACTGTTAGTCATTGTATACACTTTCTGGGCCTCCTTACTTCATTATGCATCAGTTCATACATTTCTTCCAACTCTTTGAATTCTTCATATTTGCCATTTCTCACACTGCTATAATATGCCATTACAACTGTACACCACAATTTGTTTAGCCAGACTCATACAGATAATTTTTCACCTTGTTTTATCCTAACATAAAAAGTACTGCTATGAATATTTTTGTTACATGGGAAATTCCCTCTCCCCATTTTTTACCTCTTTGGGTACCTCACAATGGGATCTTTGGATCAAAAGGTATATACACACACATTCTCATTCTCTCTCTCTCTCTCTCTCTCTCTCTCTCTCTCTCTCTCTCTCTCTCTCTCTCTCCCTCCCTCCCTCCCTCCCTCTCTCTCTTTCTTCTTTCTCTCAAGCAATTCTAATAGGGGAAACCAAACAGGGACATATTAGCTCCTGGATAGCTGCAGACATTAGCAAATGCTGCAAATCAGGACTTGATTTATTGTTTTGTTA
>CM053597.1:92612671-92646695 GCA_028646575.1 Pseudocheirus occidentalis | reverse complement strand
TTTGGGATACAAACCCAAAAGTGGTATTACTGGGTCAAAGGGTATGCAATTATTTATAGCCCTTTGGGCATAGTTCCAGATTGCCCTCCAGAATGGTGGTATCAGTTCACAGCTCCACCAACAATGCATTAGAGTTCCAATTTTTCCACATCCTCTCCAGCACTTGTCATTTTCCTGTTTTGTCATCTTAGCCAATTTGACTTGGTGAGATGTGGTACCTCAAAGTTGTTCTGATTTGCATTTCATGAATCAATAGTGATTTAGAGCATTTTTCCATATGCTTAAAAGATATCTTTAATTTCTGCCTCTGTAAATTGCCTGTTCATATCCTTTGACCACTTATCAATTGGGGAAGGTACATTTATTTTTCAAGCAATCAAGCCAAAAAGAAAAGAATCACATAATAAATTATAACATTTTAAGGCATCCAAACCTTCAAGCTGGAATACTAACATAGATACCAACTGTTGGGGCATTAGTGGATAAAGGTTCTTCTTTTCCCCATCCAAAAGCAGGGCTTAATAAAATAAAATCTTAATAAATAAATCAGCAACATTCTTAAACTCCTAATGTCAGCTTTCAGTTTCTCTCTGAAAATTTTTAGCAACAAAATTTCAGTACCCAGAACAACTTTTATTTTTAAAATATGGCTTTAAGGACTGCTGAAGAAAAGCTATGAGTACTTGAAAAATGACCAGTAAGACAAATTTCAGTGAGGTTCTTTGGTCACTTCTGAAATTTGGAATAGTATTAAAAAGATCATTAAATCACAGCCATTTCTATATAACCTAAAAAAAAAAAAAGGAAAAAGATTTCATCTAGGAACACTATAAAGCAAAAGATCTGAACCTGGGATAAATGGTCAAGTTTCAGGAGATCAGAAGACGTGGGGATGGCATGCAGTGAGGCCTGGGCCTGGTCAACGTCACAGGAAGTTGATACACCAAGCACAAGGGCCATTCCCAGGCCTATCACCTCAGGGCTGGGATCTGACGAAGCTGGGTAAGTGACAAATGCAGAGTCTGTGGCAGGGACAGCAGCTACACTTGGGACTATGAACCCACAGCCTAGAAATTTAAAAAGCACCTATCTGAACTTCCAGGGATCAGGATGGCAGAGGTTTCAGGAGATCCATGAATTATATATTTTTTTATCTTGACTTTCACTGCCCTCTAAATGAAATCTAGCATTTCATTCAATTATTTAAAAACATTAATATTGGAGGTGGAGTCAAAGTGGTAGAGCAAAAAGAAGCATTTTTGTCTTCGCTCCCCAGTACACCACTTCCACAACCTAGAAAATGCAGACTGAATTCTGTACAGGAAAGCCAAGAAAAAGTCACAGTGAGTTACTTTTCCAGCCCAGGGAAGAATCAATGACTCATGCAAGAAAGGAGAGGATGGGACTGGGGTAAAGGGGAGGGGGGAGAGAGAAGGGACAGGAGTGTAGAGGGGAATACATGAACCTCACTCTCATCAAAAATGATTCAATGAGGGAAGAATAAACATACAGACACATAGTTCTCCAACAGGGAAAAGAGGAAAGAAGAATTAAGAAAAAAGGTAATGGAGAATAAGAGGGAGGGTAGATTAAGAAAGGCAGTGCTCAGAAAAAAAATAGGCTCTTAAAGAAGGAAGAGGATGAAAAGGAGAAGGATAAAACTAAGAGAATAGGATAGAGGGAAATACAGTTTGCACTCATAACTGTGAGTGTGAATGGGATGGACTAACTCATAAAATGGAAGAGGATAGCAAAATGGATTAGAAACTAGAATCCAACAATGTTTTCTTCATAAGAAACAAAGATACACACAGTTAAAATAAAAGGCTGGGGTAGAATCTGTTATTCTTTAGAGGAAGTAAAAAAGGCAAAGGTGGCAAACATTGTCTTAGACAACGCAAAAACAGAAAAATAGATTTAAGAGTTAAAGAGGGAAACTACATTCTGTTAAAAGGTACCACAAAGAATGAATTATTAGTGATACTGAAAATAAAAGCACCAAAATGCACCAAATATATCCAGATTCTTGAAGGAAATGTTAAATGAATTATAGGAATAGACAATGAAACTATAATTCAATTTAATAAACATTTCCCCTCTCTGACCTAGATAAATTTTACCATAAAATAAACATGAAAGATGTTAAAAAGTCAATAAAAGTTTAGAAATGTTACACATGAAAGACCTGTAAATACGAATATTAAGAATATACCTATTTTTCAGCTATGCATGGCACCATTGCAAAAACTGACCATGTATTAAGGCATCAAAAGCAGAAATATTAAACGCATATTTTTCTGACAATAATGCAATAAAACTGCATTCAGCAAAGGATCTTTGAAGCATAGATTAAAAATTAAATAACGTTCTCTTAAAGAATGGGTGGATCAAAGAACAAATCATAGAAACAATCTATAATTTCATTAACAATAATGACAATGATGAAGCTAAAATACCAAATTTGTGGAATGCAGCTAAAGCAGTACTTAAGGGAAAATGTATATGTCTAGATACTACATTAATAAAAAGAAAGACAGAGTAGATCAATGAACTGGGTAAGCAACTACAAAAAACAGAAAACCAACAAAAAAAAAAACAAAACAGAAAGCTTAAAAATCAAAAGAGAGATTAATGAAATTCAAAGTTAAAAAACCATTAAGCTAATTAATATTAGGAGCTATTAGGGAACCAAAATGGATCAATGACTGCTTAGTTTGATTTGTAAAAAGAAAACCAAATTATCAGTATCAAAAATGAAAAAGCTGAATTTACAATCAATGAAGATGAAATAAAGTAATTATAATTAGGAGCTATTCTGTCTAATCATATGCAATCAAAACTGAGAATACCAATGAAATGGATAAATATTTACAAAAATGGAACACTAACCGGTTCTTAGAAAAAGGAATTCAATAAACCATAAATGAACTCCAAGCAACAAGATGGATTGCCAAGCGAACTCTACCAAAAATTTTAAACAGCAATTAATTCCAATATAACACAAACTGCTTGAAAAAACAGATAAAGAAATCTGTGATCAAATTCCTATTTTGACACATAGTCATGGTACCTGAATCAGAGTCAAAAAAAACCCAAACCCTATAGACCAATTTTGGTAATGAATACTGATGCTAAAATTTTCAACAAAAATACTAGCAAGATTATAGTAATATACCACAAAGATAACACACTATAGCAAGAATGCCAAACTGGTTATATATTAAGACAACTATAAACATAACCACATTAACAACAAAAATCAGATGATTATTATTAAAAGATGCAGAAGACATTTCTGACAAGCTACACTAACCTTTTCTCTTAAAAACACTAGGAAAAGCGCAAGAATAAAGGGAGTTTCTCTTAAAATGATTAAGTAGGATTTTGCTAAAACCAAAAGCCAGCATTATTTGTAATGGAGAAAAGGTAGAATCCTTTCCATCAAGATGAGAGGTGAAGCAAGGATGTCTATTATCACCATTACTATTTAATGTTGTACTAGAAATGCTAGCTACAGCAATAAGACAAGAAAAAGAAATAAAGAAATAAGTAATGAGGAAATGAAATTACCATTTTTTGTAGATCATGTAATAGTTTACTTAGAAAACCCTGGAGTCAACTAAAAAATTAATAAAAACAATTAACTTCAGCAAAACAGCAGGATATAAAATAAACCAGCAGAAATTATCAGCATTTCTACATATTCTAAATAAAACGCAGGTGAAAGAGGTAAAGAGAAATTCCACTCAAAATAACTATAGATAATATGAAATACCTGGGTGTCTACCTACTAAGACTACACAAGAACTATATATGAACACAATTACAAAACACTCTTCACACAAATAAAGACATATATATATATATATATATATATAAACTGAAGAAATATTAACTGTTCACACAGTGGGCCAAGTCAACAGGATAAAAATAACAATACTATCTACCTCCATTAATGTATTTATTCAATACTATACCAATCAAACTACCAAAGAATTACTTTACAGAGACTGAATAAATAAATAACAAAAATCATCTGGAAAAATAAATAACAAAAGTCACCCAGAAAAACAAAAGATTCTTCAAGAACATCAAGGGAATCAATGAAAAAAAAATACAAAGGAAGGGGGTCTAGCAGTACCAAATCTCAAACTATACCACAAAGCTGTAACTGTCAAAACAATTTTAAGACCAGGTAAGAAATAAGAGAGGTTAATCAGATTGCCAAAGGGATGTATGACATAAAAAAAGGTTAAGAAACCCTGACATAAACTGAGAAAGGAAAATCCAAGTTAACCAACATTTAAGTCCTTTTAGTGACAGGTATCAATTTGCCATGCAACCCTGCCAACAAAAAGGGTCTTATAAACAAAAATCAATGTAAATGAAGGACAGTCGTGCTGGTTAGATGATTTCTAAAAATAATTATATTTATTTTATTATTTCTAAAAATAATCATATTCCTATAATGCAATAAGTTCTAGAAAGTGCTTCCCCCACAATAATACTATAAATAGGTATTATTATTCCCATTTTGTAAATGTGAAAACTGAGGATGAGAGGTTAAGTGAAAACTGAGGATGAGAGGTTAAGTGATTTGCCCCAAGTTACACAAAAATTTAATAATAGCTGAACTCAGGTCTTTTTAATCACTCTTTGGTCCTCTTTCCACAATACCACACTGCCTAAGAAACTGCCATGTATTATACTAAAGGGATGATCCTGATATGAGGAGGGTATGACAAGATATGACTCAAAATTAATAAGTTGTGTCATAAAAGAAGGGGCCTTTAATGCTTTTCTCTTCTATCTCTAATATCCTTGAGTCATTCTTATGGGGGAAGCTGGGGTATGGGGGGGTTGATAGAATTGGCATTTTTGGAAGGGCACTGCATCTTGATGTGTTTAAGATGGTTGTTTTTAAAAATTCCATTTAATAAAATGTTATTTAAATACTGAGGGGTGACTGAAATGAAACTGGAGTCTATGCAATAAAGATAGTGATTTTCAAGGAATTTTTTTTTTTTGCTACTCTGTGTTGTTTTTATAGACACTGCATATAGAGAAAACATTATATTTTCAGTGGTGCATAACAGAGCTGTGGTTCCATCAGTAGTTTATTTTGTAGAACCTGGAAGTAAATGCCAACACAAAGCTATATTTGGTTCTAATATCTGGACAGAAAACCCTTTAAAAGCTTTTTTTCTTTAGTGGCCTCCTTTCTTTATTGTAAAATTTATTATTCCTTCTTGATCTCTTTGTTTCTCTTTATCAGCTGATTTCTATTGCCAAGGTTTTGCCATAATTTTCAGATTTTCAGAACAAAGAAGTTAAAATTGGGAAAAGACCTACAAGTTCTGACTCTGTATAACATCATGTTGATTGGTTCAGTCAGCGGTGCTCCTATGGCCCCCTTTGAAGTCCTGTTTCATAATTAGGCTTCATTGTAAGAAAATTTTCTTTTTTTTCTTTGCCATCACAAAAAGTGCTGCTATAAATGTTTTTGTGTATATAGGTCCTTTTCCTTTTTCTTTAATCTCAACATTTGTTGTTTTCTTTTTCTTTCATATTAGCCAATCTATTAGGTGTGAAGTGGTACCTCAGAATTGTTTTAATTTACATTTTTCTAATCAATGGTGATTCAGAGCATTTTTTCATATGACTATAGATAGCTTTACTTTATCTGAAAACTGCCTGTTCATGTCATTTGACCATTTATCAATTGGGCAATTACTTGTATTTTTATAAATTTGACTCAGTTTCCCTATATATTTGAGAAATGAGACCTTTATCAATAGTATAAAGGCAGAAGAGAAGAGAACCCAGGACAGCCTGGACTGAAGTAGAGGGGTTTCGCCTGGGCAAGAAGGGCCACCTCTTTTTCAAAGGCTGGAGTAAATTCCCTTTGTATGGAATTCTCTTTCTTGTGTGCTTTACTGAGTTTTTCTACCCATCCTTTTAAGCCTGGTTAGAATATTTTCTTATCCTTATGGCCAATGATGGTTTTCACTTCTACCTCACAAAGAATCATTTTGCAGTTCTCTATACTTACGTAGTATTACATATTTGATTATCTGGGTTTGTGTTTCACTGTACTTTTAGATTTTAAGTTTCATGAGGATTGGGACTTTGATTTACCTAAATTTTATATTTCTCTCAGCACCTCATATTATGCTGTTTAATGCTGAGTCACGTGCTGAATTTTTAATCCTTTTTGAGTCATATCTTTTTTTAAAAAAAAAAAAAAAAAAAAAAGACTAACTCAAATGGCAAAAGAGGCCCAAAAAACCAATGAGAATGCTTTAAAAAGCCAAATTTGTCATATGGAAAAGGAATTTCAAAAACTCACTGAAAAGAATAAGTCCTTCAAAATTAGACTGGAGCAACTGGAAGCTAATGACTTTATGAAAAATCGAGATATTATAAAACAGATCCAAACAAATGAAAAAATAGAAGGCAATGTGAAATATTTCATTAGAAAAACCACTGACCTGGAAAACAGATCCAGGAAAGATAATTTAAAAATTACTCAACTACCTGAAAGCCAGGATGAAAAAAGAACCTACTCACCATCTTTCAAGAAATTATCAAGCAAAACTGCCCTGATAGTCTAGAACCAGAGGGCAAAACAGAAATGGAAAGAATTCAGCAATCGCCTCTTGAAAAAAGATTCCAAAATGAAAACTCCTAGGAATATTATAGCCAAATTCCAGAGTTCCCAAGTCAAGGAGAAAATACTGCAATCAGTCAGTAAGAAACAATTTGAGTATTATGGAAACAGAATCAGGATAACACAAGACCTAGGAGCTTCAACATTAAGGGATCGAAGGGCTTGGAATATGATATTCCGGAGGTCAAAGGAGCTAAGACTAAAACTAAGAATAACCTATACAGCAAAACTGAGCATAATGCTACAGGGGAACATATGGTCATTCAATGAAATAGAGGATTTTCAAGCATTCTTGTTGAAAAAAAAACAGAGTTGAACAGAAAATTTGACTTTCAAATACAAGAAGCAAGAGAAGCATGAGTAGGTAAACAGGAAAAAGAAACCATAAGGAACTTATTATGGTTGAACTATTTACATTCCTACATGGAAAAACGATAATTGTAACTCATTAAGACTTTTCTCAGTATGAGGATAGTAGAAGGGAACACACACACACACACACACACACATATAGGAAGGTATATGTGTACATAAATTTTTTGTGAGTATGGGTATATGTATGTTCATGTATACATACAGAGGGCACAGGATGAGTTGAATATGAAGGGATGATATCTAAAAAGTAAAATCAAGAAGTGAGAGGAATTTATCAGAGGGAGAAAGGGAGAGAAAGAATAGGGCAAATTATCTCATATAAAAGAGGCAAGAGAAAATTCTTACAATGGAAGGGAAGAGCAGGAAGGTGAAAGAGAACAGGACAACCTGATTCTCATTGAATTTGGCTTAAGGAGGGAATAATATACACACTCAAATGAGTATCTTACCCTTCAGGAAAACAGGGGGGAAGGGATTAAAAGAGGGATATGATAGAAGGGAGAGCAGATTGGCAGAGAGGGTAATTAGAAATAAACATTTTTTTTTTTTTGCTTTTTGGAGGGCAGTTGGGGTTAAGTGACTTGCCCAGGGTCACACGGCTAGTTTTTTGTGTGTTAAAGGTCTGAGGTCGTAATCGAACTCAGGTACTCCTGACTCCAGGGCTGGTGCTCTATTCACTGCGCCACCTAGCTGCCCCCGAAATAAACATTTTTTAAAAGGAATAGGGTCTAAGGAGAAAACAGAATAAGTGGGGTGCAGGATAGGATGGAGGGAAATATAGTTAGTCTTTCACAATATAACTACTATAGAAATGATTTGGGTAATTACACATGTACAACCAATGTTGAATTGCTTATCTTCCCAGTGGGGGCGAGTGAGGAGGGAAAAAAATTTAGAACTCAAAGTTTTAAAAAAATGTTAAAAAAAAAAATTTGTTCTTTACATGCACCTGGGAAATACGATATACATGCACTGGGGTACAGAAATCAATTTTGCCCTACTAGAAAGTTAGAGGGGTGAAGGGGGAAGATATAAGAAAGAACAGATTGGGGGAAGCAGTAATCAGTAGGCTTGCTATTTGGGGGTGGGGGTAGGGGAAAGATGGGGAGAAAAAAATTGTAACTCAAAATCTTGCAGAAATGAATGTTAAAAACTAAAAATAATTTTTTAAAAAATCATTCAAATTATCACTGCTCTGAAGAAATAGTAATATAAATCCCTAAAGAAACCAAACTAAATCATAAACAGAGAAGCATGAATTTAGGATTAAGGACCTAAAAAAGAAATGTCCCAGCAAAAACCAATGTAATATACATTCTAAAGTTAAAATGTTCCATGTGAAATCACTTGCTTCATAAAACTAGAATGGAATCCATAGGCCATTAAGTCTTGTTGTTCAGTTGTGTCTGACTTTTTGTGACCTCATGAGGAGTTGTCTTGGCACAGATACAGGAATGGTTTACTGTTTCCTTTTCCAGCTCATTTTACAGATGAGGAAACTTGAGCAAACAGGTTTAAGTGACTCACCCAGGGTCACACAGACAGTGTCTGAGGTTTTAAAAAAATTACTGGGAATACAAATAGTAAAAAGTCCCTACTTTCAGTAAGTTACATTCACAGCTAGTGAGTATCTAAGGTTGTATCTGAACTTGGATCTTCCAGACTTCAGGCCCAACACTCTATCCACTGGGTAATCTAGATGCTTTGGCACCTCCAAACCTCTATTTAAAGAGAGTGCTCAACTTAGACATCTCCTCATTTCTCACTTGAGTGTACTATTTTGTGACTTCACCATGTAACTTCCTCTCTAATATCTTCTTCTACCCACTCTACCCAGCCCAAGCTTTCAAGCTTTTTGTAGTCTTGCTACATTAAAATATCTGCTCCTTGAGGGTAGGCATTGTCTTTCTTTGTATTAACTGTATCCTCAACACTTAGCATAGTACCTAGCACATAGTAGGCATAAATATTAAATATATCTTGTACATTTAAATACATGCAAAAATATGAATGTTTACTAACTACTGACTAGATATTTCTATTGAAACTACACTAAAATGTTCGATTCAGGGCTAAGAATATTCCTACAGCCTATGTTCTGATGGTCCCCATAAAATACCCCTCTTTCTAGCATAGAGGGTCTTAAACATGGGGTCTGTAAACTTATTTTATAATTTTTTTTCATTTCAGTGTTATTGGTTTTCTTTCTAATCCTATGTATTTAAGCATTTAAAAACATTATTCTCATAAGAGGTCCATAAGCCTCACCAAACTGCCAAAAGGATCCAATGATACCAATAAAATAGGTAGAGAACCCCTGCTATAAAGAGAAACAATGTGGTTATTTTGTGGGCTTAGCTTTACTGGTTTGCTACAACCACAGCCAAAACATCCCAGGAATCCTGGCACTTCATAAGATTTAGGGTATAGCAACCTTAAAGCCAGAAACTGGGATTGTTCCCCAGTTCTAAAATTTATTAAAAGCCTATCCTTTAACACAAAACTAGCCATGTGACTTTGTGCAAGTCACTTAACCTCCAACTGCCCCTCCAGAAAGCAAAAATAAATAACAATGAAATAAAAGCCTATCCTAATTCCCTCTACACTTGTCAGTACTGCCCCCTCTGAAAATTACTTTGAATCTACTTCTAAATGTTGTATTTACTTTTCTGTATACAAATTTTCTCCCCCAAAAGAATGCAAGCTCCATAAGAACAGCGCCTGCTTCATTTTTGCCTTTTCTCTCCCAAGCTCAACCTACATCAGACCCTTAATAAATGCTGCTGAATAAACGTAAAAAGATTTCCATGAACTGATAAAAATGAAAGCAAAAAGAACGCAGAAGACAATGTGCACAATGGCAATAACAAAAACTCCATTATAAGACCTAATTCAGATCAAATGGAATGACCAGCACTGGTTCCCAAGAGCTAACATAGAAACATACTTTCCTCCTCTCAGCAGAGGTGGCCCACAGATGCAGAAAAATGAATACTGTTAGTGAAATGAGGTCGTATCAATTTTGCTTAATTTTTGTTGTTTTTGTTATAGGGCAGGAACTATTAACAAAGGTAAAAATTTGGGATTTAAGAGGAAGTGACTGTGGACTAAAAGAAATTCATTAGCAAAACACTTTTTTTCAGAAGATCAAATGAGATAAAGTACATAAAAGAATCTGTAAACATAAAATACTATAAGGGAAAGGGGTGGGGTGGGGCTTTTCAGGGTCCCAGAGAAGAAAGTCAGCATCTTAGAAAGCAGGTAAGCATCTCAAACCTACTTACCAGCAGAGAAACTACGGTGCTTGAGTAGTAAGCCAAGTCTTCTATAATCTCTGTGCGACGATTGGCTCCAATTCGTAACGACCTGCTATGTACCTCCTCCGGTAATACCGTAAGGATCTCCAGCAGAAAAGGCAAAGAAGTTACATCACTGCTGTATCTTGGGGGGAAAAAGGAAAAAATAAGCCAGGAAAAAAAAAAAGGTGACAGAAAACACACAACAAAATAAATGAAATTAAAAGAGTTATCAAGATACCTCTAGCCATAAAAGCTTTAATAGCCACCACAAGGGGAAATTAAAAAGGACATGCTCTAGTTTTCAGGAAAAAGAGTTTGGCCAAATACTAAGGAAACAAATCTCAGATTATTCAGGACTGGATGCTTAATGTTTAATTATCGCTTAAGGTTCTTCAAAACAGCAGATTCTACTTCTTTAAGAAGAACAGTATCCATCTGTTATATATAAAGCAAATTTCCCCCTAAAAAAGATCATATTATATGAATAGCAGTCATTCTACCACAAAATAATCATCTCATTTGAAAACCAAACTGTTATAACTTTCCCAATAATATAGTTGCAATAGTCTTGGTAACAATTTATAGAACTGCTTATGTATCATTTAGTGAGAGTAATGCACAAGGCAATATGGAAAATTTTGGCAACAAATACAGAACACCACTTAGCCTTGACAGAAAAAAGGAACAAGAAAGTTTAAGGAAGCCTCAATTAGTCCTACTCTGCCAGAAACTGATTTGAGGCCTTTGGACAACAGAGAAAGAAATAAACAACAAAACAGATGCTTTGAAGCACAAAAAAGGATAAACATCATAGTTTAATAGAAAAAAAAAGTACATCTGCCTCCTTTTACCTTAAAACATCTACAAAATTAACTGCTGTTCTTTTCCTCTGGAATATCAAAAAACAGAATCTCTAGGTGTAATTAATAAACATTTAGATTACCTGTGTTTCCCCCCAACATCAGTCCACTGTGAATTTTATGAATATTAATAATTTTAAAAATAAAAGTTACTTACTTTTCTACCAGGGTCTGCACACAGCCTTTCCAGGAAGGCATCTGCAGGGCCAGGTCTGCTATTGCTAAAGCAAGCTGAACAAAAGAAAAAGAATCTTGGTAAACAAATACACAGACACTGAACATAGTATGTCAGGTTACTATTAGTGCTAACCAAAAAACCAAATACCTTTCAACAAATCTGACAAAAGTTCAGATAAGCTCAGGGGCAAAAGTTCAGAACTTATTAGACTTCTAAGATAAGAAATTAAAATGGTAAACTACCTGTCCTGGGCACCTATATTATACCATTGGGGAGGGAGGGAGAGAGACAGAAGAAAGTTTCTTTAAAAAAATAAACAATTCAAATGTCTTGAAACTTTCTACATAGTTAAATAGACTACAATGAGGCCAGCTCAATAATCAGAGTCAGAACTTTTCTCTGTCCTTTACTGAAGACTGTCAATTGCTTTTTCTTCTGTCATCTTGCACTCTACTGCAAAAAACTCGTACAAAGACTCAAAGCAATTTCTGGGTGAGTCAAAGGATGTATGTAATACACCATTCCCTGAAAGGCTGGAGGTTTTTATCCCTGAAGTATTCTTATGCCTGAGGGGGAAAAGCTGCTTGATGAGACTTGCAAGTTCTCATTTGTGTTAAAGCAACCTAGAAAGCATTCATCAGGTATTTAAGACATAAGGTCAACTAAGACAAAATCTTTTCCCAACTAATAAAGCATTTTTGTACTACATAATTTCCACACATAAAAAACAAACTGACCCTTATCCAGTTGGTCAGCTTTCTTTCTGGGGATCTGGTGACTAAGGGATATTTATCCCACTGTTAATGAAAAAAAGAATGAAATGCTCAGAGGCAAAGACAACTTACTTTCCCTGAGATCTTGTCTCTTCATGTGACAGGCAAATTTCTGGCAACAGTACAGACATGGACAGTGTGGCAATGAAAAGAATGCTGGATTTGGAGCCAGATAACCTATGTTCAAATTCTAGCTCTGCCACTTACTACCATAAGAACCCTGGGCAAATCACTTACCCAATATGGGCTTCAGGTTCCTCATCTGTAAAATGAGGGGTCTGGACTGAATGATTTCTACAGTACCTGCCAGCTTTAAGTTCATGATCTTTTGTGTTACTAAGATGGTCAGGCAAAAATACATGTAAACCACAAAGTTCACAGCCCTGATTCCAAGTTCAAATGGCATAATACATATAAAGTGGTCCTGAAGGTCCACTTCTACCCTGAAACTCATAATAAAGTCACACCTCTAGAGTACCCTCTTCTTCTACAATGGCCAGGTCAGCCATCTCTCCATTTCCCTCCAGTCTGCCCTCCTCTGGACTTTTCCATCATGCCCCAGTACACCTTCTTCCTCTCCTCAGCTTCCTTTTATTTGTCTTCTCTGTTAGAATGTAACCTCCTTGAAAGCAGGGACTCTCTTTTTGCTTATATTTCTATTTCCAGCACTTAGCACAATGTCTGGTACATAGTAAGCACTTATTTTTTGTTGACTAATTGATTGTTCAAGCACTTTGTACACTAGAAAATATCACATAAACATCAGTTAGTGTATTACTTTGGATTACAAAGCAAGATTTGTAAACTCAAAATATGTGATATCCCCTCCCCAACCAATGGCTTAAAGGAATAAGTATCTTTGTATATCCATAAAAACACTGACACATGCACATGTATCATAGTTGCTCTCTATAAATACACCAAATTTACTACTTGTTCCCAAGAAAAAGATTTCTTCGGACTATACTGTCAACCACTTGGGTTTCCACTGGCTTTTTCTAACGAGTGATTCAGCTGAAACAGGGCCATGTAAAGATGAAATATATCACATAGGTCTAATCTGAAATAAGTGACTATAATCAGGTTTTAGATCTAATTGATAACTAAACTAAGTGATCTATAAAGAATTAAATCCGGCCCCAAAACACAGTGGGTGGATGAACAAGCAATCCTAAACTTGCTCTAACACAAGTAGGAGAAGGAATAACTAAGAATTTAGGAAGGATGAGAGAAGCAAAGGTGAAGTCTTTGAAAAATCTTGTTTGGCTATGATAATGGAAAGAAAAGGGCAACACTGTTAATTAGATTTCTGTTCAAAGTTTTTTCTCCTGTTTCATTTGGGAAGACAGGAAGGATGTGGATTGTGATGGAAAAGAGATTAAAAGGAAGATCTTATGGTACCTTGGAAAGGGAGAGTAGGGGGAAAAACGAACTAACTCATCTTATAAAAACACGTCTGTGAAGTTTTGAAGTACTGGCTCACAGACAAGCAATATCAGAATCATATTATACCAAATCTTCTCTTGTGTTAATTAACGGACTTCAGAGAAAGTACTTTTTTGAAGGTAACTGTTTGTGTGTTATGAAGTCTATGTTATGTCAAAATACAATGTATCAACAAATTTTTTTTTTTTAAATACCATTTGAGAGGTGGCTAGGCGTTGCAGTGAATAGAGCACTGGCCCTGGAGTCAAGAGGACCAGAATTCAAATTCGGCCCCAGACACTTAAAACTTACTGGCCATGTGATCCTAGGCAAGTCACTTTACCCTAATTGTCCTGCCTTCCCCCTCCAAATAACCAAAAACAAAAACAAACAAAAAAAACATTTGAAAGTCATAGTGAAGAAATAAAGACTTACCTAAAACACAGAAATGCTAGTAGTGTTGGGAGGTTTCCTCTCCCTACTAAATACAAAGATCCTGTCATCTTAAATCTTATTCAATCATTAATTAAAAGAATAACCATTCACTCAACAGTAGAATGACAATATTCCTGGACATGGGTTCTTAGCTTCCTTGACAAAATTTCTAATGCTATCCTTATGGATAAAATGGAGAAATGTAAGATAATAAATGATAATTTGGGGCTGATAGAATGAATGGCCAAATATAAAAAGTAATCAATGATGACTGCATGAAAATGTGGAATATGTTGAGGCTCTCTCTTTAGCCCAGGCTAATCAACATTTCATCAATTACTTCAAGGCACAGAAGGTACTTTGCCATATCTGCAGATGACAATGCATAGATGATAGCTAACATACTGGATGACAAAGGATCTCAAAAGATCTTGATAACAATGAACAGTGAGTGTAACGAAAAGTTTAACAGGGACAAATGTAGAATGTTACAGTAAGTTCAAAATGATCCAACTTCCCTAGTAACAAGAGAGGGATTTGTGTCTAGACAACAATTACTCCCTGAAAATTTTAGTGTATTACAAGCACAGTATGATTCAATAATATGTTATGATAGGTTAAAAAAAAAGGCTACCCTAGGCTACACTGGGAAGCATCATGCCCAGAATGAGAAAGTAAAAGAAATACTATTAACAGATCAAACCATTCTGGAATACTGCTTTCTATTCTGGGCACGACATTTTGAGAAAAATATTAACAAGTCAGGAAACAACTCCCAGTTCAGATGGACAGTAGGATAGAGAATATGTCCAGGAAGATCAAATGAAGGCACTAAGAACGTTCAGTCTGAAGAATTAGGAGGGAACATCTTCAAATACTAGGCAATTTTTCTGTCCAATAGAAAAGGTCATAGAAGGATGATTAGCTTTGTTCTGCTTGGTTGCAGAGGGCAGAACCAGGAACAATGGAACAAAATTGAGGTTTAGGGAAAAACTTTCTAACAAAAGAAATGAACTGCTTTGGGAACTGTTATATTCTCCTTTATTGACAATTTTCAAACAAAAAAATAATCATTTGCGAAGCAGAAGAGGTCCTTTGAGCAAATGATCTGTCTGAGGTCCCTACCAACTATGAGATTGTGATTGCTTGATTTCTTCCTCCTGTTTTCCTTTTAGTCATATTGCCCTCACTCACATTCTAAACTGCTAGTGCCTCTCCCCATCTCACTCTCAACAGCAAAAAAAAACCCCAAAAGCAATAGCAAAACAAACTCTCTCTCATTATGCTTTACAGAAGGAACTCAAGAAATATGCTTTGGATCTAGGCACCAGTCATCTAAATTTAAGAGCCGTGTAATTCTCCCTTCCCCTCCCCCTTCTAGTTTGCAAGGAAAGAAAAGATGAGGGGAAGAATACTGATATAGATTACTTCACTGCCTCAAGTCAAAACCGACATTAGAATCGTGGAGTGTCACGTAAAGATCTCAAAGGAGGTAATGGAGTTAAATACACGTGATTGGGGTACATCCTGGGTCACATATGGGACAAAGTCCTATGACCAGGACTGAGATCCTCCTTTAGGGAAGAGAATTTAAATAGAAAAAAAAAAAAAGCTCATACTGAAGCAACTGCAATGGTGGCTAAGAAGACTAAAAAATTGGTAAGTGAATCTCCCCTGCTGCTCACACTAAACAGCATTAAATGATTTCTATTCATGTTATCATGTATACAACAACAAAGCAGTCTATAATTTGGGATAAGATAGCACTGAAAACATGAGGCATGTGAAAACAGCTGGTTGTCATGGTCACCTGATGAATGGGATTTGACAAAGCCAGCACAAAATTTTGGATCTTATTTTTCTAGCAAAATCCTATTTTTTCTAGTAATATTCTATAGAAATTATTTCTTCCCTCTAGACACCTGATACATCTTTTTTTGTGCTCCTTCATGTTCCTCCCATACTGCTAAGAAAACTCTAAACTGCCCTGAAATCACCTAAACCCTTCTTCAATTCCAAATAACACCTATTTACCTCCGGTGAGAATTGCCCTCACTAGATGAAAGTCCATAATGAAACATCAGAATTTTTACTCCTTTCCAAATCTACATTGAGGGAGGCCCGTCAATTGTGGAATGCTGAACAAGTTGTGGTATATGGCAGTGATGGAATACTACTATGTTATAAAAAATGATGAGTTTGATGATCTTAGAAAAACACGGATAGACTTACATGAAATAATGGAAGGGTGGAATGGGCAGAACCATGAGACTACTGTATACAGTTAACAGCAATATTATTTTAAAAATAACTTAAGTAACTAAGTAACAAATACCCAAATTAACTACAAAGGACCTATGAAGAAGGCGCTATCTATATCCAGAGAAAAAACTGATAAACAGAGGTAAATATAGAATGATTTTACACACAGACACAGACACACACAGATATGTCTAATGGCAACCATCTCTGGGGTGGGGAGAAGGGGGGAAAGAAACTTACACGATAACTTTATTACATATTTAAAAGGAATAGCAAGTTGTACATAATAGATTTGCAGTTTCATGTGCAATCATCTTTTTTTTAAATTCTACTATGTTATGCAAATGTTTGTGAAACAAATTTTTAAAAAAGTTAAAGGAGGAACTGACATATGCAATTGCTATTTCCTATCTGATCCCTAAGCCTTGGAGGGAGTGTGGCAGATAGAAAAAGCACTGGATCTTCAAGTTGGAGCACCTCAGTCTGAATTCTGACTCTGCCATCCAAACTACCTTGATTACTCTGGGAAAATCACTTCATTTCTCTGGTCCTCAGTTTTCTCATCTGTAATATAACAGATGGACCGACTCCTAAATTCCCATTCATCTCTAGAGCTATGACCCTAAATTTGGAAAGATTTCAGACTATCCCAATTTCTTCAACTGTCAGAAAAAGTGTCTATTTTAGAATGGAAGCAAGCACCTAGAAAGAAAGGAGCATAAACTCTCTGGTATTTTGTGCATTACCTTTCTTGCAATAGGCTGTGTCTGCTCCATTCATGCGTTCTCTTCCTGCCTGCATCACTTTTCTGTTTTGGAACTGTCTATACCTGGAACACTTCCACGTTCATATCAACCTCACTAATTGGCAGCCCTTTGCCTATGACAACAGAGGTAGGAAAGCAATCAGAAGAAAAGTAGCCGTCCTGTATGGAAAAACCCTGGTGTTCACACACCAAAACAGACAATGACCAGAGCTTGATAAAAACCTAGACACTTTTAGAGGGCTGCCTCACTAACTCATCAATCCCCTTCTTTTTCTACTGTGGCCTGAAGGTCAGCCCCTCACTGGTTGAGTTGCAAATATATCCTGTGCCCCAACTTTCAGGCCCATCATCATCTCTAACCTTTGCTTAGGTGAGGTTTGATTTAAGACCTACTGCTATTAGTATTTACTGGCTAGTATATTTCTTCTGTAAAGGCATTAAAATCACTCATGATGGAAGGGGCCATCCACATGCAGAGAAAGAACTACAGAGTCTGAATGCAGACTGAAGCAAACTACTTGCTCTCTCTCTTTTGTTTTGTTCCTTCTTTCTCACTGTTCATTCCACTGATTATAATTCTCCTTTACAACTTGACTACTGTTTAATGTGAAGGTATTTGTGGAACCTACTATCGGACCCCATGGGAATGGGGGAGAAAATTTGGAACTTGAGGGATTGCGGAACCGAATGCTATAATGGTAATTAATTTAAATTTGAGGACCCTTTTTTGTTATCAAGTAAGCAGGTACTTAGCCCTTAGTAACTAATCAAACCTGTGAAAGAAACAGAAGGTGTCTATCTCCTGTTGCTGACATAACAGGAAGGGGTTGGCTGAAATAGGAAGACAATACTATGTGTGCATATATAAGAAAAGCCCCAGAGAAAGACAGTCAGAATTTTCTCCTGACAAGATCCTGGTGGAAGAAGCTGTTCTGCTGGTGAGAGAGAGAAGGAATTTCTCTCAGTGAGCATCTGGAAGCTGGGCTGCTACTGCTAGACTGAGAACTGAGTCAGAATTTTCTTCAGACAAGAATCGTGGAGACTGAAGCTGTTGCCACCAGGAAGGCTGAAGAGGAAAGCCTGGAGAAAACTATTTTGATTGATTTTGATTTTGAAAACCTAGAAGGAGTGATTTTGATTCCAGGAGCCAGCTGAGATTTCTTCTGGGTCCTAGGGCCAGATGAACTGCCAGAGGACTGAAAAAGCAGGATTGTGGTGCCTGTATTCTGCCCGTCTGTTTTGGTGTTGTTTTGCCAGACTCATCTGGTGGTAAAGAACAGTACTGTTGTTACCGAGGTCCTGGAACTTTGCTGTTGGCTCAGAAATCCTGAAGAAGGATTTTCTTGTTATGTTTATAGAAATCCTGAAAGAGGGTCTTGCTGATGTTTTCAGGGGTCCTGAGACTGTTCTGCAGGCAGAGAGCGAATTGATGAGGACACTGGAAATGAATACTGTGCCTTTGTTAAACTTTGTCTCCCCAGGAACAGAGATTGCTGAGAACTTGACTCAGGTCAAGACGAAGAAAAGATATCTCCTTGGGTAATGAATGCTGTGATAAAATTGAAGTTTACTAGAGACCTAGGGGTGAAGGATTTGTCTATTTTCTAATGACTGTACTTAGTGATTAATGATACTTAGTAATTGTGAATCTGAATAAGTAACTGAGTTAACTGGTGGATGGTTTGTGTATTTTCTAATGATTGTATTTAGTGATTAGCTTAGTAACTGATTGCTAGATAAGTGACTGATTAAGTTAACCTAGTTGCCCCATGAGTGGTAGACTGACTGTTGTATTCTGAGATGACTGAATAACTGAGTTAGGAGGCAAATTCCTTAGGGGTACTAGATTGTTCTTCTGTTCTTTATTCTAACTATTGTGACCACTTTGGTGAAAACTATGTGGCCATTTTAATGATAAGCTGTTGTGAACACTATATTGTGATTTTCTGAGAATGTTTTGCTTTGATTTGTTATGGAATAAATAGAATGTTCACCATATTGCAGTGGTTCTCAACCTTCCTAATGCCACAACCCTTTAATATTCGTATGTGGACATATCTGCATGTGGGCGAACCCATCTGGAGAGGATAGAGGAGCGGTGTCTCGGTTCCCAAGACCATCAGAAATACGTGTTTTCTGATAATCTTAGGCGACCCCTGTGAAAGGGTTGTTTGACCCCCAAAGGGGTCGCAACCCACAGGTTGGGAACTGCTGCTATGTTGTGTAATCAGAACCTTAAAAGCTGTTCACAGTAACATTCTTCCGGAAAGCTGCTCATGCATGGCAATAACAAATGTTGTAAACTAAAAGTAAATAAATAAATTTAAAAAAAAAAAGAAATTATGACTATAATGTAATCAGTGCCAGAACAAGGGAAATCTACCTACCATGTCATTAGACAAACTATCTTAAAACTGTTTCCACTGAAAACTTAAGTTTTTACAGGATTTGAAAGGTTAAATACATATGGAAAGTACATATGGAAACATCTATGTAGTTTAAAAAAATGAAAAATAACAACAGCTAGAAGGGAAGTCTATTTAATAGTGTTGATAAAAATGACTAATAATAGCTAATATTTATATAGCACTTACCACATGCTAGGGATGGTGCTAATAAGCACTTTGTAATTATTATTATCTCATTAGATCTGAAAGCAACCCTGGGAGGTAGGTGCTATTATTGTCCCCATTTTACTGATGAGAAAACCTAGGCAAATGGGGGTCCAGTGACTTACTCAGAAGTCTCATAACTAGCAAGTATCTGGGGTCACATCTGAACTCAAGTCTTCCTGATTCTAGGCTTTGAGCTCTATCCACTGCATCATCTAGATGCTCAGATTACAACATGAAGCTGGACAGGAAACCCAATTAGTTAATTAATTGATGTATGACAGTTCCTAAATTCCTACCTCACAAGCCCTGGTTCATTACAGTCATTCATTTCTTCTGTTCTAGCAAAATGATACTAAGTGGTATTGGAGAAAATCCCAGAACTATGCAGAGGAGTCCTACTGTACATTCATTCCCTCCCATTTATAACTGCTTTAGGTACTATATGACAGTATTAATTATTTCTCTCTCACTACCTGGATGACTCAGTAAATCAATTACCCTAAACCATCACTGTTGTTAATAGACTATAATATTAGGGACTTGGGGAAGAATGCTACCTGAACCATGAAGGCAGGCAACTTATTTTCTCCAAAACTCCAGCAAAAAAAACTAAAAAATCATACTAAATCAAATAATGGAAATATATGCATAGATACTAGTGTTTAAATTCAGAACAACAACAAAAATAAATTATTCTAATGTAATGTAAAAGATATTACTGTAGAATATTTAAAATAACTACTATATGGGCTATGGAAATGCATATATGAAACATTAAGTGAATAAAGTAGATCTCTATAACATCCCAGTCCATTTTTAATACTCTCCATCACCAGTGATAACTTCTAATAACTGATGAGATAAAGAGTCAACACAAACTATCGCACATTCAATATCCTCAAATTACTTTCTTCTCTATTCAAATACAAACCAGTTTCTATCTTTTGAACTACCACCTCCCTTTGTGCTGGATCCTCCAGTTGTTTTGATAACAAACTTGCCTATGGTACTTCTAAAGGTTACAAACTGTAAACCTCAAATGTCCCCTCAATAGGAAAACGGATAGGCAAACTATGTATGTTTAAAATATAATTATTTTACAACAAATATGTGTACAATGAAAATGTATATACATAAAAAAAATCAAGAAAGTAAAAGATCACAAATAGCATAAAAATACTGATTAGAATTATATAAAAAGTACCCAAAGGAACAGAAAACAATTTGAAATTTAATGTTTACAGAATTTATTCTTTCTCAAATTATTATTTTTAGCACTTTTTTCTTTTTAAATTTTGAATTCCAGATTCTCTCCTTTCCTTCTACCCTTCCAAGAGGGCAAATAATATATGAACTATTCATATGAAATAGCACAAAACATATTTCCATATTAGTCATATTGAGAAAAAATAAAGAAAAATAAAGCAAGAAAATTACACTTTAATTAACACTCAGAATTCATCAGTTCTTTCTCTGGAGGTGGATAGCATTTTTTTCCATCATGAGTCCTTTGGAACATTGTATTGATTAGAATAGCCAAGTCTTTCACAGTTAATCCATAATTATAACATTGCTGTTCCTGTGCACAATGATCTCTCGGTTCTTTCAAAGTTACTTCACTTTGTGTTAGTTCATATATGTCTTGACAAGCTTTTATTTTTTAAATCTCCCCCATCATTTCATATAGCACAATGTACTCTTTCTCAATCATATGCCACAACTTGTTCAGCTATTACCCAATTGAAATACATCCCCTCAATATCCAATTTTTGGTCACCACAAAAAAGAGTAAATATTTTTCTATATATAGGTCCTTTTCCTTTTTCTTTGATCTCTTTGGGCTACATATTTAGCTGTGGTACTACTGAGTCAAAGGGTATACAGTTTTGTTGTCCCTTGGGCATAGTTACAAATTGTTCTCCAAAATGGTTAGACCAGTTCACGACTCCATCAACAATCTTATCAATGTACCTCCTGTTCCCTCTAGTTTTTATCATTTCTGATAAGTATGAGGTAGTATCTTGGGTTTTTTAAAATGTTCCTTTCTCTAAACAACAGTGATTTGGAGCCATTTCTTCATATGACTTTGATTTCTTCTTTTGAAAACTGTTCATATCCTTTCACTACTTATCAATTGGGGAATAGCCTTTATTTTTGTAAATCTGACTCACTTCCCTATATATCTGAGAAATGAGGCCTTTATCAGAGAAACACTGTAAAATTTTTCATTACTTCATTGTCTATGGTTCCTTTTGGAACAATGTCATTTCACTGATTATCTCTATTAGTTCTATTTTTCCTTTTCCTTTCTCTAAAATCATTATTGCCACCCTTGCCTTTTTTACTTTAGCTGAAACATATTAGATTCTGCTCTAGTTACTTACTCTAATTCTGTGTCTTTCAAGTGTGTTTCTTTTATATTTCATATATTTTCTTTCTCTTTGAACCAATTCTCTTCAGTGAGTTTGAAGTATATAACATACTGCTGGATTCTAGTTCCTAATCCATTTTTGCTACAGACTTGTTTATTTATGGGTAAGAAAGATCATCCTATTCACATTTACAGTGAAGACTACTAACTTTGTATTTCCCTCCATACTATTTTCTTCTGTTTATCCTTCTCTTTTTATCTAGTATCTCCTCAAAAGTCTATTTTGTTTCTGATTTCTGCCTCCTTTAGTCCACTCTCCCTTTTATTATGTCCCCTGCCCCTCCACCCCACCCCCTTCTTCACTCCCCCATATCTCTCATCCACTTCTCCTTCTGTTTCCCTATTTTTAAGATAGATTTCTATACCCAACTGAGTCTGTGTGTGTGTATTTTCTTTCTCTCTGAACCAATTCTCGAGTGAGTTTGAAGTATTGCCCACCATACTCTGTCTTCTTCCAGTATAAATGCTCTTCCTTACATGTCTCTTTTACGTGAGAAAATTTTCCCCATTCAACACTGATGTACTGTTGGTGGAGCTGTGAACTGAGTCAAGCATTCTGGAGAGCTATTTGGAACTACGGGCAATCAAACTGCATACCCTCTGATTCAACCTTTAGGTCTGTATTTCAAAGACTGGATGCTTTGAAATAGTTTTCAATGTTCATCTCGTAAGATTTTGAGTTTCAAATTTTTCCCCTTCTCCCCTCCCCAAGACAGCAAGCAATCTGATACAAGTTATACATGCACATTCGCAGTAAACATTATTTCCACATTAGTCACGTTATGACAGAAGAATCAGAACAAAAAAGAAAAACCACAAGAAAGAAAAAACAAAAAAAGGGTCAAAACAGCATATTTCAATCTGCATTCAGATTGAGTAGTTCTTTCTCTGGATATGGATAGCATTTTCCATGATGAGTCTTTTGGAATTGTCTTGGATCATTATATTGCTGAGAAGAATTAAGTCTATCATAGCTGATCATCACACAATGTTGCTTTACTGTGTACAATATTCTCCTGGTGCTGCTTACTTCTCTCAGCATCAGTTCATGGAAGTCTTTCCAGATTTTTTCTGAAATGTCTGCTCATCACTTCTTATGGAACAATAATATCTCATTACATGCATTTACCACAACTTGTTCCCCAATCAATGGACATTCCCTCAGTTTCCAATTCTTGGCCACCACAAAGAGCTGCTATCAATATTTTTGTATATGTGGGTCCTTTCCCTTTTTTACAGTCTCTTTGGGATAAAGACCTAGTAGTGGTATTGCTGGATCAAAGGTATGCACAGTTTGACTGCCCTTTGTGCACAGTTCCAAACTGCTCTCCAGAATGGTTGATTCAGTTCACACACCAACAATGAGTTAGCCTTCCAATTTTCTCACATCTTCTCCAAGGAATTATTTTCTTCATTGAGCTTTTATACTTCTCTTTCCATTTGACTAATTCTGTTTTTTTAAGGAATTCTCTCTTTCTTTAATCTTCCAGAAATTCTTGCTGGCCTTGGGTTCTATCAGCACTTTTCTTTAAGGCACTGTTTGCAGCTATTGAGTCTATGTCTTGGTCTTCCCAGCTTTTTATGGTCAAGATTTTTTGTTATTTGCTCATTTTCCCAGTCTATTTCTTGACTTTGAATTTTATGTTAAAATCGGGCTCTGCTCACCTAGAGGTGAGGAGGCACTGTCTCCAGCTTTAGGCTTTTTTACACTGCTGTTTTCAGAGCTAGTTCAGCAAGGTCAACAAGTTATAGGTAGTTCTAAAGGTGTGCAAGCTTTCAATGTTTCTTTACCTAGAAAGGGTTCCTGAACCCCTGCAGCTGCAAGTATCAGTGCTCCTCTTAAATGTGAAGTGTGACTAAGGTCTCTACTCCCACGCAATTACAAGGGCTCCTCTGCAATTCAGAACTGCTTATGGACAAGAGGTGCCAATCTGTGCCAGCTGCACCCAGAGCTAGTAAAGTCCCTTGTAAATCTCTTTTTGAGCCGTCATCTAACCCTTTTATTATCTCTAGGCTAAGAGCTCTCAAAGCTGCTGCTGCTGCCACAGCGACCTCTAAGGCCCAAAGACGGTGCTCCTTTCATGTTACAAATCTCTCCTGTGGACCTCCTAAACTATCTTAAGCTGGAAAATTGTCTTCCTCTGATCTTTTGTTGGTTTTGCCCCTAGAAATTTTGATTTGAGGCTAAGTTATCTGGAAGACAGTGCTGGGAGTCCCAGTCTATACTCTGCTATCTTCCAGGTAATTCTTTCTAAAGGTCATTAAGAGTTCAAAGGAACCTCAGAAGCTCTCTAGTTCAACTCTCCCATTTTACAAATGAGAAAACTGAGGTCCATTATCCTCATCTCCCTCTTTCTCCCCTACAAACTTAAGACTCTACTCCTGAACTCCCAGGCTCTGATAAATGAACTTTTACTCTATTTTGTTCAGAAACAGGCTTCTACAATACCTTCCTGGTCATCTCCATACTATGCCTTAGTGAACACATCCTGACCACCACCACCGGCACGCACTCTACTTCCAGCTCCCCATTAAGTGTTGTATTCCCCCATTAGAACGTAAAGTCCTTGGAGGAAGGAGCTGTTTTAGTTGCTTATACTTGTATTCTCAGAATTTAATATTCTGGAACATAATAAATGCTTAATTAATGCTTCATCTATCAATCTATACAAAGAGGTTATATGACTTGCCCAAGGGCATAAAGCTAATAATGAGCAGAAGTGAGAGTTGAGCCTATGCTCTCTGACTCCAGAGCCAATGTTCGTTTTGCTATATTAAATTAAAGTAGCACATTATATTCACAATTTTAAAAAGCTGAAATAATACATATGCACAAAATAATTCCATTCCTATGCATGTCTTTAGTATAATATCTTTAAAAGTAGAGGTAAAATCTGGCCTCAGACACTTGACACACTTACTAGCTGTGTGAGTTTGGGCAGGTCACTTAACCCCAATTGCCCTCCAAAAAACAAAACAAAACAAAAAAAGCAGAGGTAAAGAAGTCACTAGAAAAAAGATTTAACAGTCTGAAGTCTCCACATTACAAAAATTTTCATTCAGCTTGACTTTTCCTTCTAAATACTATCTGCTGCCTTTTAAAAAAAAATCTCTTTACTATGACTGCAAACATCAATAAATATGAACATTTTTCTTTGCAAAGAATAAAAAAGATTGTATATGAAACTGAATTTATGTAGCTTTTTAAAAAACATATATTATATTTAACATGATATAGAAAAAAATGCTCAGCTTCTTTGTGACCCTTTCTGAATTTCTTTCTATTCTCTTCCATGTTTTTTAAATGTTTCATTGATGCCCTTTTCTTTTCTCTTTATATTACTATCACTCCCTGCTGAATTTCTCTCACCAAGCCCTCCCTTGTAACCAATAAGTAAAAGTAAGAAAAAAAATAAATAAATACATTGGCTGTTTGTAAACATGTCTTACTAGGCACCTCTAGTCCATCACCTTTCTACATGAGCATACTTTATAATTAGCCTTCTTTAGTCATATCTAGTCAATGTATTGATCAGAGTTCTGAAGTTTTTCAGAATTATTTTCCTTGATAAGTATCATGGTCACTGCATAAATTGTTCCCCTGGCCCTGCTTACTTCCCCCTGTATCAGTTCATTAATGTCTTCACAACTTCTGTGAATCAATCATAGTCTGATCCTTTCTTATTAAAATTTAAGGCTCAGTATCAGATAACTGGCAACTAGCTAGCAAAATGGACTAAGTACCAGGCTTAGAGTCAAGTAAGACTCATTTTCCTAGCTGTGTGGCCCTGGGCTAGTCATTTAACCTTGTGTGCCTCAGTTCCTTATCTGTAAAATGAGCTGGAGGAGGAAATGGCAAATAACTCCAAGCAAAGTCCAAATAGGGTCAAGAACAGTAGAACAAGACTGAAACAAATGAATAACAAAGACAAATCAGATAACTGCCCCTACCCCTGCCCCCAGTGTTTATTGGTTCAAATGACTGAAAAAATTCTTGCCCTACCATATAAGAGCAGTAAGACTGGAATAAGGGTATCAATGCTATCCCTAGATATGCTACCAACATTGATTATAACATTTTCAATATTCATCAGATTAATAAAAATCTGACAATCTGCCTTATACAAACATTTCCCTGAATGGAAGCACAAAGATTTACCTGAGTTACAATGACAGGAGATAAGTCTTTCAAGTTCTGGATATGTGACAACAATGAGTCCCTTAAAGAGGCATGAGAGTCCGTTGGGAGTTCATAGAATGAGGTCTGAATCTTCATCTTCATCGTCTGTGCTGCAAAATAGCACGATTCTACATCCTGTCGTATCTGTAACAACTGGTCAGAGATCTCCCATGCATGAACCTAAGAAGAGATCAAAAGAGAGATCCTCAAGATCTTTTAAAGACAGCTAGGCACCACCCGAAATAGCAAAACAATCAGTTGGAGGTAGGTGTCCATCAATTCAGAAGTGCCTATCTTCAAAATGATGGCACATGGATGTAACTGAATAAAAATCTTATTAAATAATATGAAGGACTGATTCAAATATGAAATTACATAAAGAAAACACAACCAAAAGAACAATACACATACCATGAAAATACAGTAAGAGAAACCTCTAACCTTGTCCATCTCAGATTTCTATTTAATAACAACTGGCATTATGTAGTGCAAACACGCCAAGTCCAATGTTTATTACAGTAAACTGCCTTAACAAGTACCACCTAACCATCAATACATACTAACTCTCAGGAAAATGGGATGGCACCATTAACTGAATATTTCATTTTTTTCCTATTCAAAATTCAGAGATACCTAACAGTGTTTAGAAATTTTATCATCTGCCAATATTCGAGGCCTTTGATACACAAAAAAAACTGTCCCCAGGTTATCCAGTTTTTAAAATCATATTCCAAATACAGATTTGTGATGGCTTATTTGTAAAAATTCCATATGGATTTAGTATTTCATTTGTGTCATTTTCTATTTTTTTAAAAAAGGAATTTAGAAACAAAGAATTATTAAAGATGACTAATCCAGCTAGTATTAGTCATATAATAGAAGCTTGGTCTAACATCATTTGCTATAAAGGGAAATCTGATAAGCCAGGCCCATCTTGGGACTCAGTTACTGAAATACCAAGGGACTTACTAAGTGAAATACCAAAAGAATTTTATCATAATACTGTGTCACATATAGCTGGCCCAGGCTATGGACTTTTGAGGGTAACACCGTAAGAATGTTTCACCTCACATGAATCAATAAACTGACAACACCTAAGATTATAGTAACTCTACCAAGTAGCACAAACATCTTAACTATGATACAGTCAAACCTAAATTCATGTTAGTTTAGTTTAAGGACCAATCTGGTTTGTGATTTGACTGCCTATATTTTCATTATGTTTAGGCCATATTACAGCCCATTATCAGTAGATTGTCCTTAAGGATCAGGCTTGAGACTCAGGCCAGTGGTAAGATTCAAGATTGGTACACAATGAGACACTTGAAGACCAGATAACAATTTTTTACAAATAAATTTTACTTAGCTATAGTGTGGAAAGGCTATTCAGCAAGAATACAGAACTGATCCAGTCTTTCTCAACCTCCCTGCCTCTGCTTTGGCCACAATGGTACTTGATCTGGTAGATCTACTTACATGGGGATATGAAGCCAGAGGTATGAAACCAGAAGCTTCTGACTCTCATCCACACAGGTAGTAGGAAAAGGGAGGAGCATTTTAATAGGTAAATGATATCTTAGTATTATTATAAAAAATAGTTTTGACTTCATGGACTCCCCCCTCCCCGAAAGAATTATCAGACCATCAGGGGATTACAGGTCCTTGGATCAAACTTTGAGAACTGCTGCTCTAGGGAAAGTCCAAGACTGCCACACCTGATGAGTCCAGAGGTCACTATCAACCCCCCAAATTGAAAAGTTACACATATTATAAGATACAGATCATCTAACAGCTAACAAAAGGATCCTTACTTAGCATAGGATGAAAAGGATATTCTGCAAGGACATAGCATTAAATCATTTGGCCACAGTTATCTTGCCTCTGCTTTGTTCATGCTGGTGCTCAGGTCACAAACATAAAAAGCCTAAGGAAGAAATTCCTGACTCCTCATAGGTTGGCTTTTATACTTAGTCCATTTAGACCAATTAAGTGTTGAGGGCCAATTTTAACACCTTTTAAGACAAAACTAAACTTAGCCAGAGTGAGGTAAAGTTGCTCCTATGACAGCTGCCTACCAAATGATGAGGGGTTTTTGGACAAAAACTCATGAAATCACTTATCTTTTAGAAGAACTTATGTAAGGTCATTTTCACATCATCTACCCTCAAACACCACATAATAACTAATCAACCAGCACACCATACTCTAAGAACTGGCCTTGCTTTCTTGTTCTTGATGGTTATAAGAGAGCCTGATAGAACACAGACAAGGCCAGTCCTAAACCAGTTACAATATTTGACCTTGGCTCAAAGACTAGAATTCACGTTTATTCAACATTTATGAGCATCTAACTTTGTGCAAAGTTAGACACTTATTAATCCACCCAAAAAGATCACCAAGCATTACTTCTACTTCTGTGCAAAAGACAAACTGGTTCTGAACCCATTTTATCCAAGCATCCTACTCTCACCTGAGCTGTTCTATACAACTGAAGTTTATCTCCATTTATATAGACTCTAGCACAGTGCTGAAAACAGACTAAGCCCTCAAGGACTCTTCCATCACCCAAGCAATTATTAAGGACTTAAAACACATCCGCTGTATTAGTTAATAAATAAACAATAAATAACTTTTTTTTATTTGTATAGGTGTCTCCAGGCAGAAAGATGGTAAGACTCAAGAAGCAGAAAAAAACATATCTTTTTAAACACAGACAATGTGAGAATTTGCTTTGCTTGACTATCTATATCTGTTACAAGGATTTTATTTTCTTTTTTTTTCCAATTGGGATATTGTTCAAGTTTGCATTATATTCACTTTAAGTTTCTATTTACTAATAACTGTTTTCTACATTCACATCCACCAATGTCACCTTATAGCATATAAGGATGATGCTCAATTCTTAATCTCTAGTCCTCTGCCTCCAACTGCCTACTAGACATTTCTACTTGAACAACCGTCACCTTAAAACCAAAATAAGCAAAAACCACCTACTTTGTTTTGATCCCAACATTAAATGTGCAACATTCTCCTAGCAATTGCAATTTAAAACTTTGTAGTCACTGACTCCTTCCTTGTCTCTTATGTCTAAGTCTTTCTATTGATTTGCCACTATCCTGGCCCCAGGTCTTCATCACCACTTGATTATTGCAGCAGCTTCCTCTTTTGGTCACTCCCAACCAAATCTATCCTAAAGACCACTACCTAATTAACTCTGTGCTACTACCAGAACATGGTTCCACTTGAAATTCATCACCTATAGGATAAAGTCTGAATTCCTCTTAGAGGTATTAAAGACAGTCTATGATATAGTTCAAGCTACTTTTACTTACCTGTCTAACCTTATCTCCCACTATGGCCCCACACAAACCTTCTGTTCCACCAAAAATATTTATTTCCTGTCACCTAAAAACAGTTACAGATGTTTCTATATCTTTGTTATGGCACAAGAGACAAAGTAGAATTTAAAACCAGGAAGTTATTGCTGTTGTTGTTCAAGTCGTTTCAACTGTGTCCAAATCTTTGGAAGTCCTTTCAGTATTTTCTTGGCAAAGATACTAGAGTGGTTTGCCAGTTCCTTCTCTAGTTCATTTTAGAGATAAGAAAGCTGAGGGAAGGGGCAGCTAGGTAGTGCAGTGAATAGAGCACCGGCCCTGGAGTCAGGAGTACCTGAGTTCAAATCCGGCCTCAGACACTTAACACAAAAAAAACTAGCCGTGTGACCTTGGGCAAGTCACTTAACCCCAACTGCCCTCTTAAAAAAAAAAGCAAAAAAAAAAGCTGAGGCAAAAAGGGTGAAGTGACCTGCCCAGGGTCACAGAGCTAGTAAGCATTTGAGGTGTGAATTGAATACACAAAGATTTCTTCCTGTCTCTAGGCCTAGCACTCTATCCACTGTGCCATCTAGCTGCCCAGAGCCAGGAAGATCAGAGTTCAAACGTGACCTTAAAATACTTACTAGCTATGTAACCAATCCTAGGTAAGTTGCAATCTCTTAAACCTCAGTTTTGCCATCAGCAAAGTGGCAAAATAGCAGCACCTACCTCACAGGATTGTGAGGAGCAAGTGAATCAATATATACAAAGCAATGTGCAAACCACTACAGAAATGCTAGCTATCAGGATTATCTTCCTCTTATTCCTATTTCTCCCTGCCCCATCCCCATCTAAATCAATCCTTTCAAGATAACTCAGTTTGTCCCACTTCCTCCATGATGCTTCTCCTGGTCATTTCTTTCTACTTGAACATTTGGCTCCAGCAGGATTCTTTTTGCTCTGTATAAACCACTCCCACTGCACATACAAGCTCTTTACTCCATCATAATTTCTTTGTTCAAGCTACAAGCCTCCTGAGAGTGAAACTTTCTCTAGAGACTGACATAGTAATCGAAAACCTCTGTTTATGAAGGCATATAAATTAGTAGTAGGTCATTCAAATTATAAAATGCTTCTTTTACACCAAAATTTGTAACCCTCAACATAGTACAGTAGAAATAACACAGGGCAAGATGCCAAGAGCCTAGAGCATTAATCCTGACCACACCACTACCTAGACCCCTCAGGCAAGTCACTCAATCTCTTCTAGGCTTTCATCATCTGTAAAATGAGATGAACGAGATTGAATTATTAAGAGAGTTGCAGGAGAGAATCAGTGTTTAAGGATTATTAACTACTTGAGAAAAAGGCTAGGGGTTAGAGATGAGAAAATTCAAACGTTAGAAACTGCCACCAATTCAAACTGAAGCATCCTAATGCATACCTTTGAGAAATAAGATTCTCTTACAAAATTTCAATTTACACACAATTTTCATGAGTACATTTGTTATATAAATTTGTTATAATGTGGTTGTAGTACTAAGTAGCTTCCAGTCAAGAAAATAACACCTTTTAGAAAAGGCTTCATCACATTCCAGTCTAATTTCCTAGGACAAAAAGGATTATTCCAGTCTTACTGCTCTTATATGGTAGGGCAAGAATGAAACTCAGAAAAGCTAACTGTTAGATAAGTGAAAAATAAGACAACATTCAGAAGAAACTAGCATATAGAAGCATGAGAGACCAAAAGACTAGAATTTTCTTAAGTAGCTACAGGCATTTCTGGTACTTTTCAAGTATTTGCAAGTTGGAAGATACTGTAAGGAAGTTGTTAGGGAAGATGGGTTAAGAAAGAGAAAATCAGAAGAAACAAAGAGAAAAATATTCCAGTTAATCTTTAAAGGTGTATCATTCTGTAGACTTCTTGCCAAGGCAGCAAGAGGAAGAAGACCCCCTAGCTCCACATTCCTACTCCAGCAAATCTCTTTAGTTTAATACATACAATTAAACATACATAAAGCACAATGAATAATAATTAAGAAATGCACTGAGAAGCTACAGTGATTTCATCAGAAAGAATCAATAAAATACTGAGAAAATAGCTTCAGCAAAGTTACAGGCTACATAATTAGCCCTCAAAAAATTAATGGCATTTCTACATAATAATAAAATTCAAGAGGGAATAATCAAAAGGGAAATTCCATTCCAAATAACTATAAAATGCATAAAAATATTTGAAAATCAATCCGAAAGATAGAAAAACGATTGTATAGATTCAATTATCAAGTGTCTCTTAACGAAATAAAGAACTTTAATAATAGTCATGGCTAGGTTGTGCCAATATAGTAAAAATGACAATGCAACCAAAATTAATTTACAATTTTAATGCTATGCCAAAAGGATATTTTACAGAATTCTATGAAATTATTCATTTTTTAAAATCTAGTATTTATATAATGTCTTAAGGTTTGGAAAGTACTTTATATATGTTACCTCACTTGATCTTCACAACAGTCCTCTGAGGTGGGTGCTATTATCATCCCATTTTACAGATGAGGAAATTGAGACAGTCAAGTGACTTGCCCACCAGGGTCACAGAGTAAGTGTAATGAAGTAGGATTTGTCTGCAGGAAGAAGAGATGAAGGGGAAATAGCACTTCCAGACCTCAAGGGATCTTATCAAGTAGCAGAGATCAAAACCCTCTGCTACTGGTTTAAAAATAGAGAGGTAAGCTGTGGTTGCCATTGGGGCTACAGAAGCACTGCAGCCATGGTGATCCTGTACCCCATGCTGCCGCTGTAGACGTTTGACCAAACACACAAAGTTTGTGAGAGATATGATCTGGGAGGTGTGTGGATTTACCCTTTATATTTACCCTTTATGAGAGGCAGGCCATGGAATTGTTAAAAGTCTCCAAGGATAAGGAAGTCCTTAAATTCATCAAAAAAAGGGTGGGAACTCATCTCCCGGCCAAGAGGAAGAGAGAGGAGCTCAGCAATGTCCTAGCTGCCATGAGGAAGGCTGCTGCCAAAAAGGACTAAACTGGACTCTGCCAAACTTCCCCATTTAAACAATAAAGATTTGACAAATTAAAAAAAAACAAAAAACAGAGAGGTAAAAGCAAGTGATGCCAAAAATAAGGGGTCTAGGGGCAGCTAGGTGGCACAGTGAATAGAGCACCAGCCCTGGAGTCAGGAGGACCTGAGTTCAAATTAATTCAAATAAATTAACACTTAACACTAGCCATGTGACCTTGGGCAAGTTACTTACTCCCAATTGCCCTCCCAAAAAAAGCAAAAAAAAAAATTTTTTATATATATATATATCAAAAACAAGGGGGGGGCGGCTAGGTGGCGCAGTGAATAGAGCACCAGCCCTGGAGTCAGGAGTACCTGAGTTCAAATCCGGCCTCAGACACTTAACACAAAAAACTAGCCGTGTGACCTTGGGCAAGTCACTTAACCCCAACTGCCCTCCAAAAACAAAACAAAACAAAACAAACAAACAAACAAACAAAAAACCAAGGGGTCTAATGGAAAAAAATTGTAAAGAAACAGAACAAAGTTCAAAAGGAAATACAGACAAGAAGAATAGTTTTGAAATTAACATGTAAAATGATTTACTTTTTTTTAAGCAAGCAGGACAAATTGGAGGGTCAGGTTCATAAAGAATCCTATGTTTTCTGCAGTGTATATGGAAATGGCTATTTAGAGTTTAAGTTCAGAATAAAAAAAAGTTTTCAAAAAATACATCATTCTGTCATCTTAGGCAGGAAAGAAAACAAGTATAAAAATGTTAAAACAGAGGTTCTTAACATTGTTTCCCTCAAGGACCCCTACAGTAGTCTGATAAAGCTTATGTTCCCCTTCTAAAAGTAGTATTTTAAAATAACTGAAAGAACTGCTATATTTCAATTTAAGGTTAATGAAAATAAGGATACCATTTTTTCCCATCCAAATTCACCTTCCTACCATGTTAAAAACTCCTGACTGAAAGACATATTACTTTATTCAGTCATGAGCTAGAAACATCCCTAGCAATTATGTGTTTGTGTAGATATATGAATATTTTCTTCCCATCGAGATGGCAAGTAAATAAAATTAAAAAAAAACCAATAAAGAAAATATGGCTGAAAATGTGGTCAAGAAGCATTGCAATCAGAATCCCATTCTTCCTAAAAAGACTGGCATATAGTCCTAATCTGCAACACACCATAAGAATGTCTTGGATTGAAAAGAAAGAAAAGGTGTTTTTCTGCTGTGGTTGCTTTTGGGGCTACAGAAGTGCCGCAGCCATGGCTATCCGGTACCCCATGGCCGTGGGCCTCAACAAGGGCCACAAAGTTACCAAAAACGTTTCCAAGCCGCGACACTGCCGCCGCCGTGGGTGTTTGACCAAACACACAAAGTTTGTGAGAGATATGATCCGGGAGGTGTGTGG
>CM053597.1:92581625-92612171 GCA_028646575.1 Pseudocheirus occidentalis | reverse complement strand
TAAGTCATGTAGAAAAGTCTTTCAGCCAACATATGAGACTGAGCACCAGTATCATTCCTAGCAAAGCTAATAATTCTTATTGGCTGCCACAGAGTAGTTTTAATGAAACAACAGGCTATGGATGACTACCTGCGACTGGACGACTGACCATCAAACCTGTTCCTCTCAGAAGGACCATCAGATATTTGTCATTGCTATCTCTACCAAGGCTAGCCTTTCAGATGTAAACAGTAAATTCATGAAATGAATATTACCCTTCTTAATCTTTTCTATTTCAATATATATCTAACAGAATTGTGTCAGAATTATTATGTTAGTATTCATGTCAATTTACCAAACATATAATAAGAATTTGGTACATGCAAAGCATTATGCTAGGTAATGGGAATACAAAGTCAAAAAAAAAAAAGAAAAGAAAAAGTCCTTGCCCTCATGAATCTTACACTTTTCTGGGGAATAAACCTTGAACAGAGCTAAGTAAGCAGAACACAAGGCAATCTAACAACTAGAGAGATTAGGAAAGCTTTCATGAAGGCAGTGGCACCTGAAACAAGACTGAAAAAGAAAAGAACTATAAAAAGCCTGTGGAAAGTGCACAAGGACTAGAATAAAAGGCCACATTCAAGAACAGCTATTAAGCCTAGTTTCACTGGAATAACAGACTTTAGGAAAGAGAATGACGTGAAATAAGACTGGAAAAATAGGTTGCAGGCAGATAACAGAGTAGGGTTTGTTAACCTGTGAACTTAAAAAAAAAATTTTGATAATTGTATCAATATATCTGGTTTCCTTTGTATTCTAAATATGGGATAAAGAAGAGTTGGATACACACACAGTGTGGCATAAGAAATACATTAATAGGGGCGGCTAGGTGGCACAGTGACTAGAGTACTAGCCCTGGAGTCAGGAGGACCTGAGTTCAAATCTGGCCTCAGACACTTTACTAGCCATGTGACCTTGGGCAAGTCACTTAACCCCAATTGCCCTGTCCTCCCCCCTCCAAAAAAGACAAAAAATACTATTAATAGGGAAAAAGAGGTTGGGGAGGCTGTGTTAAACTGAAAAAATAATACCAAGGAAGAGTTGAAAACAAAACAATTTTCTGATCCCAAAGAGGGAAAGAATGGAAAGACAAGGAAATTAGAATCTAAATAACTGCTATTAAGCATTTTAAAACTTTGAGAAGGAGCCCCACAGCCTTTACAGGACTGCTAAAGGGAAACAAGAAACAAATCAGGTTAAAAACTGTCATAAAGCCCTTAAACTACCAGTATAACAGAATCTGAGTTGGAAAGGGATCTCAGCGACTAATTCAATGCAACATCCAGTCTCTACCTGAAGACCACCAAAGATTCTAAGGAGTATTTCACCCTAGAAAAACAGATCACTTTAGGCTTTTGAACTGGGAAGTCACATTGCTAGACCTGTGTCTTGGAAAGGAAAGATTAATTTTCATAGATGTGTGAAAGATTAGAGAAAGAATAGAATGGAAGTGGGGAAAAAAAAGAATGGAAGTAGGAAGAACAATACAAAGTCTACTATAATAATCCAGGCAATATGTGAATAAATCCTGAATAGCATGTAGAAAGGACAGATGGTAGACATGTTGTGGAAGGAGGGGTCAACAAGACTGGTTGTAGGGAGTATGTAGGCGGTAGGAGAGCTTCTGATGTTCTTTTACAAAACTGTTAAATCACAAAATATTTCTCTAATTCTGAAGAGTACATAGAATATTATTTTCATTACAAAAATTTCTGGGGGCAGCTAGGTGGTGCAGTGAATAGACCCACCGACCCTGGAGTCAGGAGGACCTCAGACACTTAACACTTACTAGCTGTGTGACCTTGGGCAAGTCACTTAACCCCTGTTGCCCTCCAAAAAGCAAAAAAAAAAAAAAAAAAAATCTGTACCCAAGACGTAAAAAAAGCCATGAAAGTTTAACAAATGTGGCTAAAATAATTCAATTTATTGAATGTCAGGATCTAGGTCTTTTACCTTTGTGTGAGTTAACTTTGTATCAACCACAGCAACTAACACAGTGCTTCACATCTGACACTCAGGTGGCAAGAAAAAAAAAAAAAAAAAAGGCAACCATTAATTCTTAAGTCACTTTAGGAATGGTTTCCCAATCAAGAAAATCCACTGTTGCATGACTGTGATTCTTAGTTTTACAGATCTTAATGTGACATAGAATAAGTATAAAAAAAAAATCATTGTTCTGACTACAAGGATACATTTTCCAAAAATACAGTGCATCTTTAAAAAGTAGATATCTTTGTTTTGTGTTTTTTGTGTCTTTTTCAAGAAACTTAAAATTATTTCAAATGTGTTAACAAAATTGTCAATAATGGGGGAAGTGGAGAATAAAATATCTGTAAACCATAAAATAATCATTTTTTATTTTAAAGCATCAGTCACAAGAAATTGTTTTAACATTTCAGATAAACCACCTACTCTAGAAGTACAGCAGACAAGTGTCTTCACCTTGAAATAGTTTTGCTATAAAATTATTTTTAAAAAGCAAATTTGTTTTCAACATGAATTGATATATGGGAAAACATTCCGGGCCTAATTCACATTTGTTTGCTACACACGATTTATTCTATAAAAAATAGTAAGAGAACTCAAGAGAATGCAGCACTTGACAATAAATCACAAGCTACAGTGCTAATTCTGATCTCACTTCTACAAACAAAATTTCAGGACTTTTATAAAAGTAAAATGCTGTGTCTATTGTTTAGCTTCTGATGTAGTGGGAGCATTAAACTTTGAAGAATTGGTCTGAACCATTGTGGGCCCCCCCACCCAGAAGTCCCTTAACTTGCTCTCGGGTTCAAGGCCACTCACCAGTCCCTATTTACTGTAGCATTTATCACTTAATCATTTAACGTATATCTAACTGTGCTACATTTTTTTTTGGTTAGATTCTTATCTTTTTTTAATATGTCACTGACAATGTTTTTGAGCCTTGTGTCCCTAACCCCACTTACCCCACTTACCCCACAAGCTCTTTTATTTCAAGATTTTACCTATAGGAGTACTTTTTGGGAATCTGTATGTAGAGTTATAGCAGAACTGACTGTATTTGAATTGAAAGCAAAAGTGGAAATACGGATGAGTTCAGAGAGAATGAGACCTTAAGCCAAGCATATTACAACAAATAAATTAAATTCCTCAGGGGAAAAATGTCTACATAACCTATCCACTTTAATCTATTCTACAGTCATGATCATTGTTGGGGGGAATAATGCTGAGCTCTACTTTTGGGGGAAACTCAGGTAAAACCTGTAATATGGCCATAAAACATGACACATATAGGATTTTATGCCAATATGGATAGGCAAGTTCTTCTGAGCTTTACAAAAACCAAAGTTTTCTTTCAACAAGCATACTATCTCATAGACAATCAACTTAATCTAAATATAGCAAAAGCCTCAAATATCTTGCAGATGAGTGATAAAAACTGTTAAGATAGAACATCATCTGACCAACCCAGAGAAAAATGGAATATAAAAACAATCGATTTATTCAAAGACAAGGATTCATGCTTATTTAACCTTTTCTGAACACCTACGTTATGCAAAGCTAAGCACTTATTTATTAAGCCACCAAGAAAGATCACCAAGCAAGACAAACTGGTTCCTGAACCCATTCCGAATTCAATTATCCTACTTGAACTTACTCGAACTGTTCTATACAAGTAAAATATCCTTCTCTGAAGTCTATCATCATTTACAGACCCTAGTACAGGGCTAAAAACAGAAAAAGCATTCACTCACTGACAGTTTTAATTTTCTAAGTTTTGAACAGGTAACAAGTTGCTGATACCACTGAGTAAAATGACATTCCATTATATCTTGATTCTACATCTGATACCACCCAGAAAAACTGCAGCCAATCTCCAAGTACCAATCCTTTTCCCTGGTCTTTTGTCTCTAGGAAAACTGAAAACCACAAAAGTAATGAATCAAACAAAAGATGCAGAATGTCTGAGGGACAAAAGCATTTATCAGGGGTTACTTTATGCCAAGCACCATGTTAGACACTGGAGCTACAAAGAAAGGCAAAAAAACGGTTTCTGCCCTCAAAGAACTTACATTCTAAAAAGAAGCTTAGAATTTAAGGCTGAAAGATCATCTAGTTACTACTCTGCAATAACAAATAATGAAAGTAATTTTCCATCACGAGTTTAAATTTGTAAGACTTTGCTTGATTTGATATTTTAGTAGTTATGTTCCCTGCCTCCTTCAAATTTCTCTCTCCTCTATCCATACTGTTATAATCATTGTATATAGGGATGGCTAGATAGCTCAGTGAATAGAGCACCAGCCCTGGAGTCAGGAAGAACTGAGTTCAAATCCAGCCTCAGACACTTAACACTTACCAGCAGTGTGACATTGGGCAAGTCACTTAACCCCAATTGCCCTGCCTTCCCCCCTCCAAAAAAGCAAAAGACCCAACAGATAATCATTATATATATTGTTTTTTCTGGTTCTCAGTTACTATACCTAAATCTACTATGTTTCTCTTTCTAAATTCTTTGTATTCCTCACTCTTTGATAGGTAACATTCCATTACATCCCCATGCCATAATTTGTTTGGCTATTCCTCAAATTAAGGATTTTTACTTGTTTCCAGTTCTTTGCTACCACAAAAAACCCTATTATGGTGAATATGGAATTTTATTTTCTGTCTTTGACCTTCTTTGGGTCAAAAATCTCCCAGCAGTTAAATCTCCAAGTCATAACGTATGGACATTTTAGCCTTTTTTCTTCTTTTTTTAAAGCTTAATTCCAAAACTGCTTTCAAGAAGTCAAGAATTGAGAAACTCACATTATCTAAAATTCACTGTATTCTGGTTATAAATTTAAACACACACACAGACACACACAGACAGAAACACACAGACAGACACACAGACACACGACTGTAGCTCTATGAACTCCAAGGCTGTTGCTATCAATGCTATACTTTTTTAAGGATTCAATTCCATGCCTGACAGATACCAAATGAGGTCAACGGAAGAAAAGGACAGATTATGACTCCAATCTTAATGCATCTCTTAGCTGGCCTGGACTGATGCTCTGAAGTAGCTCTCTTCAGGATTATTATCATTTTGGAGTAGGAATAGGAAAACATTATATCCTTCAAAGGATAATGTGAAAGTTACAGGCTAGTCAAGTAAATAACCAGTGAGACCAGAAACAGTTTGTGTATGTGTAGTAACTAGAATACAAGCCTCAGAACTGGGAAAGCCTTTCTCTGACCCTTACTGACTTAACCGACCTCTCAGAGGTTGAGACTAAGACTATAAATTGCAGAAAAGTAGCCAGTCTGTGCTAGTAGAGGGAATTTATTCACTGGGAGTTCCCTATACTTTTAAAATCACAGGATAATAAAAAACCCAGCAAGGCATGATCTCTGATAATTGTTTTCACAATTTTAAAGGGTGAGGCATAGTGCAGGTGAGTGATTACAGATCTGTTTTTTTCTAGTCACCCCACAGGTTTTCAAAAGCAGCCCTAACCCAGGGATTGTATGGTTTTAATGGTAGATTGCTATACCTCAGTGTACTTCCAATTTCTGGACAAATTTAATCACAGAAACACAGATTTGGATCTAGAAAGGACCTTGGGTCATCTCCTAGTTGAACCTGTTCCTTTTCAAGATGAGGAAAACGAGGCCTGAAGAGGTTAAGGTATTAAGAAATAGTTCCAGGATCTGAACCCAGGTCCTTTGATGCCAAATCCAAGGCTCTTTACTGCCTACACTCACAAAAACAAAGAAAAATAAATAATTCTTGCACTAATGAAAACATAATAAAAGTAAAAATAAACCAAATCCTGACATATTCATTCACTAAGCCCATTGTTCTCTTTTCCCTTTCACTAAAGCTACTTTTTAAAAATAGGAATTCTTTACAAGGAGAGAATAAAGCACTTACACTTCATACGACTTTAGAGCCACAGATGCCAGGCTTGGACTAAGCTCCACATTTCAGAAGGGACCATCTCAAGTGAAGCCTGGGGCTCAGAGTCAACAGGAGGAAGCTGCAGCTCCCACATTTCAAAGGGGCTGCAACAAGAGAACATTTTCCATTTAATCACCCAGTTCCCAGTTCCGACTTCCTATTTCACAAAAGCAGCAAAGAGACCTTTAGATGGGTACAGCAAAAGTCTACTTCCAAGAACACATGACAGGCTATATAGAACTCTTTCAGTAACACACATTGTCTAAGTTCCTTTACTATTGATCACAATAGACACCCCCCCCAAAAAAGTTTCCCCCCCTTTAAAAAAGTTGTTATATAATTCATCTCAACTTTGAAACTGTCAATAGCTCTTAAAACTGCTAACCAGTGAAATCACAACGATTCCCTCAAAAATACAAGCACACATCCAACAATAGCCCAGGATTTATGACCTGCCCAAATGTGAGACTAGTATTGCTCATTTATACACACACACACACACACACACACACACAAATTGGTTAAAATACTTCACTGGGTATGATAAATCCAATCAAAAAGGCATTTAATAAGCAAGGCACTGACCTGGGTGTTGCCAATAATAAGACAAAATAAAAACGCCTAACCTCAAATTTACATTCTCTTTTGGGGAAGAATGAGGGGGGAAAAGAAAAATGAACAGAGGACACAGATTACAAGAGATAAATACACATATAAGAATTCAAGAAGGGAGTGTGGGAATAAACACTCCTCAGGAAACATGAAATTTCCTAAGTTCAGGTATTGAATAGTATTGAATATAAAAACTTTCCAACTACTGATTCATCTGCTGAATGAAGAATGTGCATCAATATAGAGGTATACCTCGGAGACATTGTGGGTTCAGTTCCAAACTGCTACAACAAAGCAAATATCACAATAAAGCTATTCACAGGAAATTTTTGGTTTCCCAGTGCATATAAAAGTTATGTTTACACTATACTGTAGTCTATTAAGTGTGCAACAGTATTGTATCTTTAAAAAAATGTAAATACCTTAATTAAAAGTATTTTTTATTGCTAATTTTAAAATGCTAATCATCACCTGAGCCTTCAACAAGTCATAATCTTATGCTGGTGGAGAGTCTTGCCTCCATATTGATGGCCACTAACTGATCAGGGTGGTGGCTACTGAAAGCTAGAGTGAGTGTCTGTGGCAATTTCTTAAAGACAACAATGAAGTTTGCCCCATCAAATGACTATTCCTTTCATTTGAACACTTAGAAGCCATTATAAGGTTGCTAATTGGTCTAATTTCAATATTGCTGTCTCTCAGCTCCAAGGAGAGGGAAATAGATAGGGATAGCCAGTGAGTGGAACAGGGAAAACACCCACAACATTTATGAATTAAGTTAGTATCTTCTGTGGGCACAGTATGTGATGCTCCCAAACAATGATCACTTATCACAGGTCGCCATAACAGATATAACAATGAAAAAGCTTAAAATTTTTAAGAATTACCAAAATGTGACAGAGATAAAATGTGAGCACATGCTGCTGGAAAAACAGCCCCAACAGACTTGCTCAAAGCAGGGTTTGCCACAAATCTTCAATTTGTTAAACAACAACAACAACAACAACAAAAACCAACAGTATCTTCAAAGTGCATAAAACAAAGCAAAATAAAACAAGGTATGCCTCACTGTGCTCCTACAGAACTAGTAAGTCCTGCTAGAGACCAAAAGAATGATGAAAAACAACAAATATGACTTTCAGAGATGACAACTTTTCAGATATCTCCCATTCAATTCAATCAGTGCAACAACATGATCTCAAACTAGGAAAATTAAAATTTCCCAAATCAGGAGGGGAAAAAAACTTCCCAGGAGACAAGCAAAGGAAAAACAAGCGGGGCAGCTAGGTGGCGCAGTGAATAGAGCAACGGCCCTGGAGTCAGGAGTACCTGGGTTCAAATCCAGCCTCAGACACTTAACACACACACACACACACACACACACACACACACACACACACTCTCTAGCTGTGTGACCTTGGGCAAGTCACTTAACCCTAACTGCCCTCCAAAAAAAAAACCCCAAAAAAAGGAAAAACAAGTTTAATTTACCTGAAAGTGAAAAAGGAATCCTTTTTTAATTGATTGACTTTCTTGCTAGCCCTTATATTTTTCACCACCCTGACAACAGTAATTTCATGAGGAAATAGCCGGTCCTGCCACAACAGACTGCTTTTAATGACAGTATTTTGCATGGTAGGGAAGGTTTTTGACAGTGAATGGAGATTAAAGAGATTTTTTTAAATGATATCAGACAATTTGAGGAACTCATAAAGTGACCAGGACAAACTAAAAGCATTTGTTTCAATGTAATTTATTTTGTAATAAAGTCTAAAACACAGCAACCACAATAAAATTGAAGAGGGCCAATAGAATCACAGGAAAGATAAAAAAAATAATACAGACCCCCAAGAAGTAAGACTCAAATTCTGATAATACATATACCCTAATAGAGAAAACCAAACTTTTCTGGAAGCAAACTAGTCCATTCACTTAACCAGGACAGACAACTTTAATCTTTGGCAGCATTTTTCTTTAACAACTAAAAAGGGGTAGGGGTGGAGAGAGACAGAATTACTTGCACTGGGAATAAAATATATTCAAAAGAAAAGCATCTTGTCTAAGTCTGAGTTCATAATTTTAAATAACACAAATAATAAACAAGAGATTCCTTAGTTAAACATGTTTTTCTAAACAGTCTATGCCCTTTAAAGACCAGACAAAAACCAAGTAGAAACAAGCCCAGGAGCAGCTAGGTGGTGAAGTAGATAGTACACTGGCCCTGGAGTCAGGAGGACCCGAGTTCAAATTCAACCTCAGACACTTGACACTGACTATTGTGTGACCCTTAGCAAGTCACTTAGCCCCAAATGCCTCCCTCCATCCCACAAAAAAAGAAAGCAGCACAAATAATGTTCAAAAAAGACCATAAGCTCCATCATGTTCCATATTTATCTCAAAGTAATAAGTCACTAAGAATGAGATAGAGGATTAACTGCTTTCCCCAGTGTTCAACAAAATTACACATTCCTTTGAGTAAAATTCCTTTGCTCTCCAGATTCTCCCAGACTTTCTCCACAAATGTTCCAGTCTAGGGTACCTGTAGCTTTTTAGCTTCCTTTTATGTGTTGTCTTCCCCTATTAGAATGTAAACTCTTCAATCTGGAACTATGCCCAAAGAGCTATAAATAAGTGCATATCCTTTGACCCAGCAATACCACTTCTAGGGCTGTATCCCAAAAAGATCAGAGAAGTGGGAAGTGGACCAATATGTACAAAAATATTTATAGCGGCTCTTTTTGAGGTGGCAAAGAATTGGAAAACAAGGGGATGCCCATCAATTGGGGAATGGATGAACAAGTTGTAGTATATGAATGTAATGGAATACTACTGTGCTATAAGAAATGAGAAGCAGACAGACTTCATAATAACCTGGAGAGACTTATATAAACTGATGCTGAGTGAGAAGAGCAGAACCAGGAGAAATTTGTACACAATCACAGACACAGCATATGTGTGATGACTAACTTCAATCGACTATGCTCCTCTCAGCAATATAAGGTTATATAAGACAACCCCAAAAGACTCATGATCGAAAGAGATATTCACATCCAGAGAAAGAAATGCAGAGTCTGAATGCATATAGAAACAAACTACTTGCTGTCTTTCTTTTTGTTCTGTTTTGTTTCCTCTCTCCCACTGATCATTCTATCAGTTACAATCCTTCTTTACAATCTAACTAATGATTAATTTGTAGATCCTGTATCCGAGAGTGTGTGCCACCATGATGGTAGGGGGCGGGGGAGAAAATCTGAAACTCAAGGGACTGTGGAACTGACTGTTGTAAACTAAAAGTAAACAAACCAATTTAATTTAAAAAAAAAAAAAGGAATGTAAAGTCTTAGAGAACATAGATTTCAGAGCCCTGTACACCAAGTAAGTGCTTAATAAATATTTGTTGACTTGACTTTTTGGTCTACATTAGCCCTAGCCAGTGGGGAAGGGAATGTCAATCCACCTCTGGCTCAACCCAAAAGATGTATATCTCACACAAGGAGATGCCCTTCAACGGCTCACTTCAAGGCAGGTACAAGGGCCCAGGACCAAACCCATATCCTGAAACCCACTCAAAAAAAAAAATCATGAAATTGCTGTGAGCAATCCTGCTTTAAAATAGGAAATGCATAGCTTGAATCCATTTCATATTATGTAAACTGAGTGCCAATTTTGGGACTTCTAGAAAATTAACCAGAATAATACAAGATTACTAGCCCTTACTTAACTAGAATAATTTTTGGACATGTAAACCAGAAGAGTATCTCTAAGATCCCTTCCTATTCTAAAATTCTATTCTTCTATAACTCTACGAATGTGGACTTCATGAATAAGTGTGGTTCCTGGAGGAGAAGATACTTCAAGCAAACGTTTTTCAAATTTGTAAGACCATCATGGAATTGTAATTTAATACTCTGAGCTATATATTCAAGTTCAGAACCAAGATTTCATATCTACTTCGGCGGATAGATACCATGAGAGGAGCAAAACACAGAATGTATAGGGAATAGGTCAAAACAACTAGAGTAAAACTCTGCAATAAACCATATCTTCAAAGTTCAGATAAAAGACTGTAATTGAGATGACCAGATTGAGTGTAATAATCATAGAGTAAGGCAGATAACAGTTAACTTCTTATATTACAAACTACAGTTTACAAACTCTCTTCTCTCAAAAATCTTGTGAAATGGGTTGAGAAAGGCCACTAGTTGTACTTTGATGCAAACTAGAGACTAACTCTCCTAGAAAGAGGAATCATGTTGGTACTTTACAGAGGATCATAGATTTAGAGCTAAAAAGGCCCTCAGAGATCATCTAGCCCAGGGGCGTCAAACATGTACAAAGCAACACTGTAAGTGCTGACTTGGATTATATAATTATTGGAAAATATTTAACAAAATAAATAAAAATACAACAAAACACAGATGTTAACATGTAGTTTTCTAAGTCAACAGCACCCACAGAAATCCTTATGTAAATGTATGGCCCCATTTCAAAGTGAGTTTGATAATACCTGTCCTTTTGTGGATGGAATCTAGGAAGTTGAAGTGACTTGCCCAAAGTCACAAAGGCTGTAATCAACAGTATCAAACCCAAGTCCTCTGATTTGAAATCAAGCAGAAAAATTCTTATTTTGAAATTCAGAAAATTTCCCCACCATTTCCCTAAATTTTCATCATCAATGTAAAGTTCCAACAAGCAAAGAACAGGACTACACCACACTAAACACCCTTCAACTGTAGAGTCAACCTGTAACCATCTGGTTACAGCTTAGTATTGACTATAATCCAAGGAAATACAATCATCAAAGCAGTGTGTAACAGTTGTTTTTTTTTAAACTCTCAGACAGCTCAATAATTGACTATACCACAAAAGGTGCTTTTAATTTTTCTGCTTTCCCATAAATGCAAATGACAAATAAGAGGCACGTTAGTTATTACAATAATCTTCACTTAAGACAGGAAGACTGATGACAGATCTGGAATAGCAATGTCCATCCATTCTTGACTAGAAATTAAAAAAAAAAAATGGAATCCATAGCAGTTTATCAATAATAAATAAAACCATCACCCTTTGTCCAGAGCCTCAGTTATGAAAAAAAAAATATTTACTTAAATTTCACTTATTTTCCTCATCTGTAAAATGAAGACACTGAGCTTGATAATGCAGATAAAAATTACTTCTTATTATAATGAATTCCAGATTTCTTCTGGCTCTAAATTTGTTTTAAACTACCCTAAACTGCTACAATTCAATAGGAACCATATTCCTCCTATATGAAATTGTAAATTTCTTGAAAGTAAGAACTTATATTTGCAAGGGGGAAACAGGAATAAGCATTTATATGGCATCTACCATGTGCCAGGTACTGCACTAAATGAATTTTACAAACATCTCATTTGATTCTCACAACAACCCTAGGAGATAGGTGCTAATATTATCCCCATTTTACAGATGAGAGAACTGAAGCAAAAAGAGGTTAAGTGACTCATCCAGGTCACACAGCTAATAAGTGTCTGAGACCAGAACTCAGGTTTTCCTGACTCTAGGTCCAGTACTCTATTCACTAGGCCACCAGCTGGTCTATTTTTGTAGCCTGAGCATAGAACAATGGCTTACACAGTCAGGACTTAACAAAGAGGTAACTAGGAGGTTTAGTGCAGGGTGTAGAGTGTAAAGCCTGGAGCCAAAAATACTAGGGTTCAAATCCTGCCTTAGACACTTCATTAGATGTGTGGCCCTGGATGAGGCCCTTCACCTGTCCGTTGCCTCATTTATAAATAAATGAGAATAACATCACTGATTTTGAGGGACTGTTGAGGATCAAATAAGAATAAACTCTTTGCAAACCTTAAAGAATCATATAAATATTAGTTCTTATTTTATAAAGAAGTCAACTAGAAATGCAGTGACATTCATATATACAAAGCTTTCTTTCAGACCTTCCTAAACTTGTATCAATAAAGAGCAAGCTAACAGAAATGTCCTCCTCCTCTTAAACAAGTCTTGCATTTTCAAGTCTGTCTTGTTTGGTCATGTTTCAAACCCCTACTCTAGTTCAGATCCTTGTCACTTTCGTCCGGTTCTATTGCAATGGTCTAAGCTATCTCCCAATCTTCAAGTCCCTCCACTTGCCAATCCATGCTCCTGAAATGATCCTCATAAAGTACAAGTCTGACCATATCATTTTCCTGCTCAAAAAGTTCCAGTGGCTCCCTGTTACCTCCAAAATCAAAGTTGAATATTGAAAACCCTTCAATAGAAGGTTTTATCCTACCTTTCCAGACTGATTCCATTCCTTCCTTTCTCACACTTTGTATAACCAAACCAGCCCACCTGCTGCTCTCTCTCACACCACTCGACCTTCCTATCATGACTTTTCACAGACTGTCCATGCCTCCTCACCTCCACCTAGTATCTGATCAGCTCTAGCTGATTTCTTAGCTCAGCCCAAGGGGCCACTTCCAACATGAAGCCTTTCCCCATTTCCTAGTGCTGCCAGGGCTTTCACCCACACCCATACCGTCGCCACTGCTTTTTCACGTGTATTTTGTATTTACTTATGTGTGCACATGATGTCTTCTTCAAAAAAAAACTTCAAGCTCCTTGAAGGCAAAAACACCCTTTTTTTTTTTTTTTGGACTCCACATCTTCCTCCTTGAGCCCAATCAATGCCTACACTCAGTAGGAGCTCAATAAGTGCTTGTTTGGATGACAGCTTAAAACCACCAAATAAATGTCTAGTCTTCAGGATAAATCACCCAACGACTGTAATGGTAGTTGAAAAGAAAATCCTGACGCTTCAGAAGAACTTGAGGGAACTAGGAATTCCAAAGAGGAAAAGTACCGGGGTATATATGCCACGGCCTGCCTCATTTGTTATGGGGAAAAAATTCCCAAGAATCTAGGCCAAATCAATTATCATTGTCCCAAGGTTATCCTGGCTCATCTGCTGCCGTGGTGCATCACAGTACAGGAACCAGATTTGTTCTTATTCCATTTAAAACTATCACAGTTTTCCTGCTTATAAAATACATTTCCCTTCCTCTTGATTTAAATGACTGTCTTCAAAAATTTAGTAGGTTATTCCATGCATCCAATGAAGGAATGACTCTTCATTCAATGCTTCCCCCTAGAGTTTGAGCTAGCTGAGTTAAATTAGGACACCTTCCACCCACTATGTTTAACTGAGTCTTGCCATATAACAGGTCCCTGCTAGATAGGACTGCTATAAAAGTCTGCATCCAAAACAGAGAAATATAGTTTTTTCTTCCTTTAGAAAATTTCCAAGACATCAATTTTAACTGCCTGTCACATAAAAAATAATGTCTGCAGCAGGCATTTCTAAGAATGAAGGGGGGGAAGGAACAGATGGTTGATATTTGCAACACAAGGAACGCATCCTATTCCAGAATGTGTTCAACTATTTCTACCTTGTACAACCTACAGATGATTAACTATCACCTCATATTGAGCTTGTCAAGAAGACCAATTGGCAGAGATCCCTGGAATTAAAACTGTATGGTGACTCTGAGATTGTTAGGAGAAAAAAACAATTTAAAAAGAGTTTCTTCTTGAAACAGGTCTCATGGCAGAACTAAGATTTAGGCAAACTCTGTTCTCCAAAGAGAATAAAAACATCACTGATAAGAGCAAACTTGAAGTTTATTTCATACCACTGAAACAACTTGGGAAACACCTTGAGAAAGCCTCTTTGAATTAACAAATCACTTTTTCCTGTTCCAACCAAGCACTTCCCTCCTACAAAAAGGAAAGCAATTTTACTCTATCTTACAAAAATAACTACTGCTCATAAGTGGCAAAACAAAGCACTACAAAAGGGTTTTCGCTCTCTAGATCACAGGAACTGTTGCCTGTTATGATTATCAAGTAACGCTATCTACCTTATAAAAATTTCTCATTATTTGAAATCAGGCAAGCCAAGATTTGGGTCCAAAGGAACATACAAAATAAACAACCACCCACCTTATTTCAAAATGCAAAGTTGAAGGTGCCAGTATGTACGGAACTAACATGCACTAAGAGTTCAAAGAAGTTAACTTTAAAGGGCAGAACACAAAAACTCTAGCAAAGAAAGAAATTTGAGTGAGAGAAAGATTGTAAATAGAAGTGAGAAAAGGATTTGTGTTTGAGAGATGGAAAGCAAATAAAATGCAACATCCTTTAATTTTTTTCAAAGTATTTTCACATTTGTTAAAAAAAAATAATTCATGGCTCTATAATCCAAGTCAATAGGATTAAAAAGTTTTTCCCACATTCCAGAAAAAAAGATATTGTGCAGCAAAAGTTGAGGGGGAGCGAGGAAAAAGGACTAAGTCTTTTAACACAGAGTTATTTAAAGAGGTGGCAAAGGAATACAAAAAGAGGGCAAAACTGGCAGATGGAAAGACCCAGAAGAGCTGATGTTTAGAGATATTAATGGATGAAAGTAAGTCGCGGGTAAGACTGAATGGGAAAGACAGGTTGCAAAATTAGAACGTAGTGTAAAGAATAGGCAAAGCATCCTGGAGTGGGCGTGCTGGACAGGGAAGGGAAGTGAGACAGGGACTCCAATTCAGAGAGACGACGAGGGGACATCGTTGGGGGTCCCTTAGGGGCCGTTAGAGAGCGGAAACCCGTAAAGGCCTGAACTCCCAGGGGGTTCAAGGCCAAGGAGACGGCTAAAGAGAAGAGATTGGACCCTGGAGAACGGACCATGAGCCTTGGGCTGCCCCTTCTCTACAGAAACTTCCACCAGCCCCGGCTCGGCCGCCGCGCCCCGCCCCGCAGTCGCAGCTCCTCCCCTCGGGCTGCACGAGGCCCCGCGGCCGCACCTGGACGCGGCCGCCTAGCCGGGTCCGGGCCTGGTCGGAGGCCTCTCCAGGACCATCGTCTCCCGCTTGCCCCCCGCGGCAGGCCCTGGCCGGGAGCCGGCCCCACTCACCGATCGCTGCAGCTCCCCGAGCCAAAACGAGGCGCGCTCCTTGCCGCTGGGGTCCGGGTCGTGGTAGAGCGCTTGTACAGCCTGGTACACCAGCTGCAAACTCGGCTTCGTCCCTTCCATGGCGCCGGCTCCTGCTCTTCACATGCGGGGGCTCCGGCTCCTCGGGCTTCGCTGCTCCTCACTGCCTCGGCCACGGCCGCTCCCTGGCCAGTGCCATCTCCTCCTCCTCCTCGGCCGTTACCGGGGCAGGGGGTGTCCCGTGCAGGCTGCCCCCCTGGAAACAGTAGCCTCGTCGCGTTCGGGTTCCCTCTTTCTTCTGTGCCTACGATCGGTTGCCGGCGTCACCATCGGGCTGTTCCCGAATCGGCCTGGGAGTCCGCGTGTTCTCTCCACCTAGCTCTCTCCCTCCCCCCTAGCTCTGGGATCCTCCAGCCTCAGCCGGCTCCCGCAAACCACAGAGCCTTGCAGCAGGAGTACCGCTCAACCCGGACCGGAAGCAGCGACACTGGGGCTTTAGCGCACTTCCGTTGGGGCCGCACCAAACCCTGCTCCCCGCCTTTCAGGGACCCTATGTACCGGAAGTGACCCTCCCCGGCCAGAAACCCAAGAAGCGCGAAAGGAAGCCGTGCGTTCTGCCATCGAACTCCGGTGGAGCCCCGGGGATTGCCGGGATCCGGGCCCAGGAAGCCAGTTCTTTTTGGTACTGGACCAGAGCTTTCCTCCCCCTGGCATCTCGAGATGCACGCTGTATACACCTCGAGGTCCATGCGGTGCCGCTTCCACTTGGAGTTCCCGGGGCTGCGTCTGAGCTGGGGTCGATTCTCCTAAGAGCCCGGGGTCAACTTCCTCTACTGTCTGAGCGACCGCCGACTCTCTCTTTCTCTTCCACTACTCCCAACTGTTACGTCTTTATTTTCACGAACCTTTGGTTTCTTTTATAATCCTCTGTATTTTATGAATCTAAAACACGATTCTAAGAAAAAGTCTATATGTAAGCTTCACCAGACTGCCAAAGCAGCCCTAGGACACACAAAAAGGTTAAAAACCCCTGAATTAGATAGATGATTTCTAAGACTCCTTCCATTTCAAAATGCCGTCATCCTGTCAAATCAGGCTCCCTCCAGCATGGATTCTCTGAGGTCACCATGCATCAGCCAGGACAAAGCCCTTTGTGGAACTGTGCATTCCGTTTCACAATTTCTGCCAAGGTTATTTATCTTCTTTAGCAGCTAGATGGTGCAAAGGATGGTGTTGGACTTGGAGTAGAGAAAGACCTGAGTTCTGTCTGACCTCAGAGACATTTACTAGCTGTATCACCCTGGACCGATCACTTCCTTTCTATCAGCTTCACTTCAGTCTTCTGCATAATAGAGATGGTAATAATAGCACCTATCTCCCAGGATCGCTGTGAGGATCAAACAAAATAATATACAGAAAGTACTGCTTGCAAGCCTGATAGTGCTATATAATTAATAGTTATTATTATTATTACACACACACCCTGCATTCCTTGTTTGAAAATCGACCCCTAGAGCAGTCTGTACATTTCCATCAGTGTGGTTCAGTGGAAGGAGTCCTGGATTTGGAGTCAGGACTTGGATTCAAAATCTGCCACTTCCTAACCCTGAGATGTTAATCTCTTTAGGCCTTAGTTTTCTGTTCTGTAAAATGAGGTACTTGAACTAGAAAACTTCTAAGGACCATTCTTTTTTTTTTAATTTTATTTATTTATTTTTAGTTTACAACATTCAGTTTCACAAGCTTTTGACTTAAATTTTCTTCCCCTCTTCCAGACAGTGTACATCTAATATTTGTAAAGAATAATTACAACCAATGAAATGAACCACAAGAAAGAAGAAACAAAATAAAAGAGAGAGAACAAATAGCATGTTTTGAAATGCATTCATACTCCAAAATTCTTATTCTGGATGTGGATAGCATTTTCCAATATAACGACTTCTTTACTCCACACACTCCTATACTTTTAACAGTTGGCAAAGGCTAAACGCAACACTTTGTAATTGTTCTGTGTGTGTGTGTGTGAGAGAGAGAGAGAGAGAGACTTCCTTCAACTAGAGTGTAAGTTCCACAAATTCAAGGCTTGTGTGTTCTACAACAGTTATTTTGTAATGGATCCCCTTAATACATGTTAGTGTTCTGCTTAGGGGCTCAACAAAGCATAAGGAGAATTTCTACCTTTGGTACATGGACACACAACAAGACTAGTAGGAGTAAAAACATGAAAAGAGAACACCAGCTTTTTAAATATTTTCTGCACCAGACATACATCTTTACTAACAACTGACAGAAGTAATAGAGAATATAAGATTGTGTCATTGAGCTTATTTGTCAATTATTTATTTTTTAAAAAGTGATTCTGATGAGGTGTCAGTTCTGGGAGCTGCCTTGAGCTCTCCTTGAATCTTTGAGGTACAGGCTCTGGGAAACCCCTTGAAGTCTGAATCTTCCCATTTGATGAGGCATTTGCAGAGGCCATAAGTATTTCATTGTGGCTGGGCCCAAACCTGGGGTTACTAGCCTAGCCCTCCATTGTCCATCTGCTTCCACCTTTGATCCTACCAAAATATCAATCCACTCTTTCATTGACCTCATTAACTCCTCCTGAAGACCCTCCCCAAACTCCTTCTCTAGATTCCTCTGTACATAAGACCCCATCTTCCCTCCGTGTGGTGTGAGAGCACCACAGAATGCCCCAGCACAAACTTGCTCTGTAAGAGTGCCATGGAATGATCTAGCATAGACTGGCTCCTTAAGAGTCTACCCCACGTGGTGAACTTTCAATAAACTTTACTTTTCTTAGGCTGAGAAGACTTGAGTCACATTCTTTCGTCAGGACTCAGCATGTTGGTATTTTGGGGGTCTCAGGCAACCCTAACCTTCTTTGGGTACCCTCTTCAATTCCAGAGAGCAAAATGTAGCCCTCTCCTCCAATATGTCACCTATGCATATATTATCATACAAGACTATGATAAATGTAACCACAGAAATAACTTTTAAACAATTCTTTATCAGTATTGAAGTATAGGACAAGATATATGCTTGCCAAAGATGTTCATACATCTACTGGAGAATGGTCCACATAAAGGTGGTACAATGGATAGAATGATGAACTTGGATTCAAGAACTGAATTCAAACCCTGCCTCAGACACTAGTTGTGTGCCTCTGGGCAAGTTACTTAAATTTCATCAGCCTCAGTTTCCTCTGTAAAATGAAGATAATATTATTCACCTCACATGGTTATTGTGAAGTTCAAATGAGATAAGACATAAAGCATTTTGCAAACCTTAAAGTACCTTATAAATGCTAGAAGTTATTTCAAATAGAAGTCTGCTATAGATGGTGAAGTTCTCCAAGATAAATGTCGTGGTATTGTAAAGGATGAATTGGAGCAGTGGAAAGATGAGAAGAATGGGGGTGAATTATGAGGCTATACAAGAATGCAGACATTAGAAAAGGCAAAACTAGAATGTTAGTGGGGATTGAAAGTAAAGTCAGTAGTCAATAAACATTAAGCCTGACGCTGTGCTTAGAACTGGGGAAACAAATGTGGAAAAATAAAGTCTCTGTCTTTAAGAGAAAGGAAGCTGAATGGGGTGCGGGGAGCTATCCAAAGTGGAAGTTTGGCAGAGAAGTCAGTCAAGGGACTCTCAAGTTAGTGGAGCCAGGTGAGAAATAAGATGCCTGAGTTGAGGTCTCTCTTTAAATGAAGGTTTGGAATTCCTGGCCCCACCCTCCAATCAGAGAGGCAGAAGATAGAGATGAAGGGAAATGTCAAGGCTGATGAAATCTTACATGATAATACTAGCTCAATTATGAAATTCCTAGGGTATAGGGTAGAAGTCAGTCAGAAAAGTCCAAAGGTAGAGCAGTAAAAAAACAAAAACAAACAAACAAACAAAAAACAGCTATAGGAAATATTGTAGAATAATCAATGGGACTCTGATTACTTGGTTTTGAGGAGGTAAAGAGTTATGACAAATTTTGAGTCTTGGCAACTGTTATGGGACTCTGAAGATCTTCCCTACCCCTAGGCCCTTTGATAGGTTTACGTGACTCTGAGACCCTTCCCTGATTTGAAAATATGCTCTGCCCCCTAATAGGCCAAATATGGTCACATGGAGCCAGTGGCTGAAAGCTTTTTTTTTTTTTCTTCAGAAATGCCCACACCTTATTGCTTTGTGATTGGGCAGTTGGTCAAGGGGATTGTGACATTCTCTGATCCAGGAGAAGGCTTTATATAACCTGATGTGAGTTTTTGCCTTGGGGCTCACTTTGGAAAGAGTTGTGTGATTTGGCCAGAAAAGACTCTGGGCAGCCTTTGAACACACTCCACCCACCCACCCACCTACCTTTCCCCAACCCCCGCTTTGAAAACCCAGATGTTGATGCTTCCCTCTCTGGTCACTAAATACGGATGTAATGGTCAATCGGTTAGAAGCCGGTCTGCTGATCTGTTTATTTCTCTGTTTGTTACTTCAATTTGTATTCTCTGAAGTTCAGGGTGCTGACTTTTCCCCCTGAGCTAAGTAAATGATATGTTTGATTGATTAGAGTAAGATTGTTAACCCATTTTGAGTTGCTTTCCTTTAGAAAAGCAGATCTAAGAACCTGTGCTAGCAGCCATCCTGGGTATGCTAGAGTGCTTGCTGCTACAGCAACTAGGTTCTCTATCCTAGTCATTATACAGAAATAAAGTCAGGAGGGAGAGCCTATTGAGTTTAAAGTGACATTAGGAATTCTTTAGGAAACCTTTGCTGAGCCCTCCTATTGGTAATGACTTTCCCCCTCTGACCTCACATTATGTCTGGTTCAATAATGTTCTAATACTGGGCATTATAACTTTGTGTTGGTATTTTATACCCTTACCTTTTATACTTCCTTGAACGGAGGGACAATGGCTTATCTGAGCTTTTTATCACCTGCAGTACCTAGCACAGTGCTCTACATGAAGTAAAAACTTAATAAAAGTTTTTGGTATTTGTATTTGTTGTATCTTCAAATAAAGATGGCCAGAAGGCAATTAGATATATATCTGTTTATAATAGTTCCTTCTGTGCTTCCTACAAACATTTCCAAGTCTTCATCATCCTTCAAAAACCTTCAGTAGGCCTTACAATCTTTGCTAGCTATCATGCTGTATCTCTCCCTTTCTGAGCTAAACTTGAAAAGGTTGTCTATCCTCAGTACTTCTAGTTCCTTTCCACTAATCTAGCTTCCAAATTCATCATTCAACTGAAATTACTTTTTTCTGAAGTTATCAACAACCTCATAAATGACCAATTGTCACCCCTCTACTAAATAAATTTCCATGACTCTCAGCTCTTCTCCCAAGCTAGGATCCACTGCTATAGCCACATTACTGAGACAAGATGGTAAATGTCAAGAGTAAACAGATTTGACTGTATTGGGCACCTGGTGACCAGAGCAGAAAGCCATGGATCTTCATTCCCAGCCAAAGGAGTTCTACCACTAGGGAGTACATATACCTACATATACTCTCTCCCTGTACCGAGGATCTCATGCCTCATTCACGTTGTTGCTCCAAAGCACCCCTGTAGTAGAGGGGTGTAATGGCAAGCAAAGAAGTACTTAGCACCTTGTTTCATCTACTTAATTATTTACACCTTGTTTCAGTTCAAGTTTCTTTTGAGCCTTGCCCATGATTATATCAAGTCTTTGTTAAGAAACAGAACTTGTGAAACCCACGGTGGGAGGAACTTGCTGATACAACAGGAAGGGGTAGAACATGAGGAGTCAATGACCAGATAAAAAGCTGAGCACAAGCTGGAAGAGAGGGAAATTGAGAAGGGAACACTTATGATGGCGGCACTGTCTGTTCTGTCTGTGTTGATTTGTGTTTGTAATACTTTATACAGAAGCCCTGGGACTTTAAGAAGATTTTTCTTGTTGTCTGTTTACAGAAGTCCTGGAGGAAGGTTTCAGAGGTCCTGGGACAATACTATACAAAAAGAAAAAATGGTATTGAAGCTAACTTTCAGATTTGGTTGACTTGGATGGCAAACAACCAATTTGGTTGGCTTGTAGAGTGCATGCAGGGGACTAAATAATATAATAACCTTGGTAAATTACATTGGAACCAGGCTGTAATGGACCTTAATAGGTCAAGCAGAGGAGTTTATAGTTGTTCCTAGAAGAAATAAAGAGCCACAGGAGTTTTTTGAGAAAGGGAGTGGCATGGTCAGATCTGTGTATTGACAATACCACTTTGCCAGTTATGTGAAGGAGCAAAGGGAGCTGGGAGCTCTCAAATGATACTTCTGCCTAAATAAACTAATGCTTGTCATTAGAATGGAGAACTTTTCACAAACACAGCGTTGTAAATATGTAGAAAAAATTTCACTCTTAATCTCTTCTTTCTCTAAAATTATAAAAAGAAAATCATCCTTTTGTCACTACAATATTTTCCTGGACATGATAACATGTCTTGCAGTTGACTGATTTAAGTGAGTGAGGGCTGTGCAAGGACACTAGCTTCACTTTCTCCTCCAGAGCCATCTGGATCCAGTGACCAGATATACATCAGGATGACTAGAGATGACCCAGGATACAATGGGAGACCCTGGTCCTTTTACACTAAGTTCTTTTCATGTACTCACTAAGAGGTAACACCCATTCAGGGAATAGGCCTCTTTAAGAAGTGAGTCAAGGGATGACCCCTTTAATTAGAAAAAAGAAAAAAAATTAAACTGGGAGGGTTAGACCCTCAAGGTTGCTGTTCCAAAGGAAAATATCGTCCTCTTCAAAAACAAAGTACAAACAAAACCTGTGAGTAGACTGAGTTGCCTGAACGGGGACCCAGCTAGTTGGATACCTCACCTTGAACTGTGCCCTCTCACTCTGCCTCTCCTTCTCTCCAAAGGAAGGTAAATTTTGATAGCCAGAAGCTGCTCACTTAATTTGGGATTTACTCGATAGATTCCTTCCTTCCTTCCTTCCTTCCTTCCTTCCTTCCTTCCTTCCTTCTTTCTGTGTGGAACAGAGTGTGGTTTCTCAAGTGGACTATCTGCTAAAGTTCTGCATGGAATAAAGAATGTGTTCTCTCAGAAGAGACTGTTACCCTTACTGTTAGAAACAATGTTTTCAAAGGTCTTGTGTGATCATTTCTGAAGGTCTACAAAGTTTTCAATTGAATTATTGCTAAATTGATGTAATGAGTTATAAAGCAAAAAAGCAAAACACATCTTGCTGTTTCAATATGAATTTGTAGCTATTCCATGAACTAAGCAAAAGTTAACTTTTGTAACTGAGTGTCTATGTAAAAGATTCAATTTCTGAAGTACCTCTCTCTTCCAAAGAGAATATAATCAGAGGATAAACAAGCTTTGTGCTGTATGTCTGCTATTCAGCTGTGAGGTTCAAGTCAGAAACCTCTTTTGTTTAAGGTCTAAAGTTATGTTAATGAAGACTAATAGCTTGTGACCCATCTAGTCTATGTAGCATGTAGAAATATAAAGGACTCTACTTCTGATCATTTTTCTCCTATTTCTTTTGGGCTCTTGTTTGATTAATTTCTTTACCAGATTTGTCTCTTCTAGGCTCAGCACCCTCCACTTGCAGATGATGGTTCAGGTTGAATGCCAACTACTGCCTGAAGTCACTGCCCAACACCCTTTGGATCTGGTGTCTGCCAAGTTCTGGACATTAGCCACAGCCCCCTCCCCTTGACTGATGGACCCCTGTGAGGTAGAGACAGCTCTATGACCTTTCTCAGCATGAAGCAGCTCGGGAAGCTGAGACTTTTGTCCCTTGTCCCCAAATGAATTTGGGTCCCATCTGTTTGGGGTGGGGTGAATGATGGGGTCTGGGATGCTTTTGTCTGTAACCTCAGTTTGTAAAATCTCACTTATGTTCGGGTACCTATGTATGTAACATCAGTTTGTAACAAGACTGTACAATTAAGTAAGTTGTAAAATCACACTTTCCCCCAGCCATAAAGGAATTAACTGCCTCTCCCCTGCCCCCAGCCTAAAAGTCTTTTCCCTGAGCCAGCAGTATGCCTAGATATAGTACCTATGAATCCTTCAGAAGTATCTCATAAACAAACTCTTTAGTCTAGAGAAATACATAGCTCCTTTGTTCTAAGTGGCCAGCTGCACCCGGCAACCTTGAACAACATTATCAGAGAGAAAACTACCTCCCAATATGGTACCTCCTGAATCCCTAATCAGTCCAGTTTCCAGACCTGGCACCTCCTTAAACACTCAAGCCTATCTTCCCAGTAGCCATATTGAACATATTTGTTTTGTTTTGGTTTTGGTTTTTTTGGAGGGCAGTTGGGGTTAAGTGACTTGCCCAAGGTCACACGGCTAGTTTTTTGTGTTAAGTGTCTGAGGCCGGATTTGAACTCAGGTACTCTTGACTCCAGGGCTGGTGCTCTATTCACTGTGCCAGCTAGCCGCCCTGATATTGAACATATTTGAAACCTTAGGTATACTGTGAAAATCTTCTGCTTGAGCCCTCCTTTCTATCACCCCACCTGCCAAATAAGGGAAAAGTAACCTCAAATGCCAATCAAAAGTAAGAGCTTTGCAATGGGAGGGTGGGTGGAGTTTTGTGATGTTTGTTTATTTAATCCAGCCTTTTGCTTCTGTAAATTGGCATCCTCCTCTGGATGTTTCCAGTGGTGTGGATTGCCCACTTCTTGCAAGATTCTAATAAAGAAACCTTTATGCTTTCACTTGGAGAGATCTCTGTGTAGCTAATTTGAGGTAGGGTCTTTGCATCCCCCACACTTACTTACTTTCTTCCTTCCTTCCTTCCTTCCTTCCTTCCTTCCTTCCTTCCTTCCTTCCTTCCTTCCTTCTTTCCTCAAAACCTTAAACCCAGTTCACCCTAAAGTTCATAGATTGGACCACAGTAAGTCCCTGCTCAAGCTCCACTTAATGGCTGTATTTTGGGTCCTCCTACCTTAGAGTGAATGTCAATGATAACTATTTCCCTTTGGAACAGCAACCCTGAGGGTTTTCCCTCCCAGCTTAATTTTTTTTCTTTTTTCTAATTAAAGGGGCCATCCCTTGATTTGCTTTTTTTTCTTTGTTTATTTGTTTTTTGGAGAGGGGAAGGTATGGCAGTTGGGGTTAAGTCACTTGCCCAAGGTGACAGGGCTAGTTTTGTGTTAAGTGTCTGAGGTTGAATTTGAACTCAGGTCCTCCTGATTCCAGGAATGGTGCTCTATTCACTGTGACACCTAGCCACCCCTTGACTCACTTCTTAAAGAGGCCCATTCCCTGAATGGGTGTTACCTCACTCTAAGTGAGTACATGAAAACACCTTAGCCTAAAAGGACTAGGGTATCCCATTGCATTCTGGGTTGTCTTTAGTCATCCTGATGAATATCTGGTCACTGGATCCAGATGGCTCTGGAGGAGAAAATGAGGCTGGTGACCTTGCACAGCCCTCCCTCACTCAAATACAAGTCAGCTGCAAGACATGTCATCTTTTCCCTGATGCCATAATCCTCTTTGAAACAAAGGACAAACACAACAACAATTTTTTCTGGTTATAAAAATACACTGCACAGTACCTTGCATAGCAGGTGCTTAATGAATGTTCATTTAGTCATTCATTAAATACAGCTGAGTAAATCATAAGTTTCTCTACATTTGGTTACATGCATAGAATCTTAGAATTAGAAGGTGCCTTAGAGACCATCTAGTCTAAATCTTTCAAAGCAATCTAATATTTTATCAAACAGCTCGTAAATCAGTCTCCTGTGGGTTTGATTAGTATAAATCAGTTTCTTGAAGCCTTATTTTTGGTAGAAAAATGAATAATGTTATGTTCCTGAGCCTAGAAAACTGAGAAACAAAACTTTATCTTGAGATGATCCTACTAGTGTGTTGCCACCAGATCTGGTCCCAGCCTCTCTTTCCAGCTTATCTTTTTCCTCCCATCTTTCTTTAATATCATATTTTACCTGAAGCAATATGTGAACTTTTCTTTGCTTGTTCAAAGCAGTTTTAATTGATATTTACTCCTTAGTTCTAAGATTCTAGGGTTTGATGAATAAATCCCTGATTTATTCTTAAACTGATTTATTCTTAAACTGATTTATTCTTAAACTTACAAACTTAAATTGAAAGCCCTCTCAGACTTTCCAGATGAAGACAATGATAGACTCAATTTTTCAAACTGTCTGCATACACAAGCTTATTGATCAACTTTTCTAGTACACCTTCTCCAGTTTAAGTACTGCTTAAAATGAAGCTGCAAGAGCTTTATGTACCATAGTTTTGGAGTCTAAGACTGATTCAAATCTAAACTCTGATACCTTACTACCAATGTGACCTTGGACAAGTACATGAAAAGACCTTAGCCTAAAAGGGCCAGGGTCTCCCATTGCATCCTGGGTCATCTCTAGTCATCCTGATGAATATCTGGTCACTGGATCCAGATGGCTCTGGAGGAGAAAGTGAAGCTAGTGTCCCTGCACAGCCCTCCCTCACTCAAATCAAAGTCAACTGCAAATCATGTTATCATGTCCAGGAAAATATTGTAGTGACAAAAGGATGATTTTCTTTTTTTCTGAACCTTGGATTATTCACTTATAAAAAGAAGAGGTTGATAGATTGTCCCTGAATATTCTTCTAGCCAAGGCCTGCACAACCTGCAACCTGCCAAAGGATTTCAGGTGGCCCATGAAATCCTCTACAATTTTCATGGGCCTCCCCAAATCCTTTGGTGGACTACAGGTTGTGCAGGCCTGGTCTAGCCCTACAGTCCTATGGAATTTCCTAAATGATGGCCCAAGGAAATAGTTCACAATGACTATTTCTTTGTCACAACTCATCAAAGCCCATTATTCTAAAATTGTTAGATTACTTCCCCTCTTGATCACATTGAGGCTTGTTCACACTTCTGCCTACTCATACAATCTCAAAAGACTTTGTAGTTTATCCCATGTGTTTGGAGTTCCATCTCTGAAAGACGTTATAGAGCTGCAAAACCCTTCTTCTGCCACCATCCCAACACCCACTACAACCATATTTGGTATTCATGTATGTAAGAGTGGTCTGGTAAATGGGAAGACTCCATCAGATTCCTAAAATGGCCTCAATTATGTGGAGGAGAAGAGGGAACTACTTACAGGAGAATCAAGAAAATTAGGGCACAATCTGGAACTGATTCCAATTGGCCTCTCACTTGATTGGGAGAAGTATTTTTTCCACTGATGATGGTTGAACATGCAGTGCTTCTAAAAGAGCTTGAGTTGGCACTGGCCTTGGCTTTTGTGGCCATCTGGGACACTGAGATGATTCCAGAGGCCATATGACCCTTGAGAAAAGGGCCTTGGTTGCTGGATTTTTCCTTCATTCTTTTCTATTGTATATCCAGGGAGTAGAATCTCCCTTTTGGGTCTGGAATATGAACCACAGGGATCCAGGAAATCAGGAATCCAGGGTGTTAGAGCCAGATCACCATCAATGCAAAAAAACAACAAAAAAAATTTTTTTAATTAAAAAAACAAAACAAAACTGGGGCAGCTAGGTGTTGCAGTGAACAGACCGCCCACCGGCCCTGGAATCAGAAGGACCTGAGTTCAAATCTGGCCTCAGACACTTAACACTTACTAGCAGTGTGACCTTGGGCAAGTCACTTAGCCCCAATTGCCCTGTCCTCCAAAAAAACAAAATAGATCAGCATCAGTCCCTGAGTAGTACAAGTCTGGCACTCCAGCCCAGCAGAAACTTTCAGTGATACTGACTTTGGAAGGGAACTTGGTGGGACCAATGTTATGTAGGAAATAAGCTAAGTTGTAAACCTAATGCTTCCTACTCCCTCCCCCCCCAGAAAGGTGATATAGAGGGGATTGTTTCCAAGATGTTGAAGAAAATATTTGTACCTTGTTCTAACTGTATTTTTGAAGTAAATAGTCTTTTATAAAAACTACCCGATGGTTAATGAACAAATGGAACTGGAAAGCTAGCTAACTGTCTCCCTAAAAACTGAGGGGAGGGCAGCTCGGCCATGCAGTGAATAGAGCACCAGCCCAGTTCCATTTGTCTATTAACCATTGGGTAGTTTTTATAAAAGAAATAAAGCAACAAAATGACCAAGGGGAACTTTATTAGTATCCCCACCAAAGGGGAGAAAATCAGGAGCTGTAAATTACCTCTTTGCCACATGCACTCTCTGAAGCTTAAGTCCATTTCCCCCTAAATTCTGTATGTATTTGTGTGAAAGTGTGCCAAAGATTTTTTGGGAAAATGTTTTGCATCAACTGTTCTTACTATATTATCTTAGTAAATTTTGTTGTTGTTTTAGCCACATCTAACTCTTTGTGACCCCCATCTGGGTTTTCTTAACAGAGATACTATACTGCTTTGCCATTTCCTTTTCCAGTTCATTTTACAAATGAGGGAACTGAGGCAAAAAATGTTGTGACCTGCCCAGGGTCATACCCTTTCTAAAAGTTAATTAAATCTGGCTGAATAATTGATATCAGCTATTATGTGAAGGCATAATGAACACTGGTTGGGGGCTCCTGAACTAACATTAGAAAGACTCATACTATCAACCCCTCAGATCTATCCCTAGACTCTGGAGGGACAAGAAGTAGTCAAACACTGGGCACCTGACCAGTCAGCAAAAGTGGGATTTGGGAAAGTGTCTCTGAGCAGGTGGTACAAAATGAAAGTAATGGATATCTCAAAAAGATCAAAGAAAGGGGGAAAGGATCCATATTTACGAAAATATGTATAACCTGTCTTTTCATGGTGGCAAAGAATTGGAAACTGAGGAATGCTACTTATCAGTTGGGGAATGGCTAAGTAAGTTGTGGTGTATTTATATGAAGGAATGACAAGGTACTGTAAGAAATAATAAAAGAGATGCTTTCAGAGAAACCTGGAAATACTTGTACAGACTAATGCTTACTGATTAGCACAGTACTTGGCATATAATAGGCACCTGATAAATGTTTTTTGATTGAGTGAATGATGCAGAGTGAAATGAGAAGAACAAGGAGAATAATTTACACAGTGACAATGACATCATAAACAAAAACAACTTTGAAAGTCTTAGGAGCTGTGATTAACTCAAGGACCAGACTTTATCACAGAGGACTCATGATGAAATATGCCACCTACTTCCTCAGAGTGAAGATTGAGGTTTTTTATTTTTTTTTAACATAGTCTATACCTCAATCTGTTTTGCTTGATCATACATATTTGTAACAAGAGTTTTATTTATCTTACTTTCACAAGGGGAAGGGAGGTGGGAGAGAGATGAAGTAGACTTTCATTTATTTAAAATATATGTAGATGTATATATACATATATATATATATATATATTTTTTTTTTACAAAGAAAGTAATGGGTAGCTATACATTGAGCAAGGTAAGGAGAACCTACTGAATCAGAACATAGTTGGACTGTCTGGAAGAAAGCTTAAGTCACACAGAAAAGACTGGGAATTCAGATGTTGCTGACCCTGAGTCAGGAGGGGACCAAGAAATGATATATAAGTTTGTTTTCCAGGTCTGTTGGAAAGAAACAAAACGTGCTACAGCAAATAGTGCTATCTAGTCAGCAAAGACCTTGACATAGTGATTCACTAGGCTGCAGAGACTTAGTAAAGAGTGACTGAATGGATCTAGGCAGTAATGAGGAGATCAAAGAAGATATAAATTTAGGAGAGTGACTCAGCAGTCAAAGGATGGCTGATTTTTCTAAGCAGTGCTGGATCAGTTGCACTGACCTGATCTAGTATGGGTTTGGGGGTGTAGAAAGAGATACTATATCAAATGTTGGGTTTCTCTAGACATGAAAAAAGTAGTTTTGACTTTAAAGAAAGAGCTGACATAAAGAAGCAAGGGGATAAGAGAAAGTAAGTGGTGTAGAGGGAGCTTACTTGCTAACAGAGTTTCAATTCTTATCTGAGCATAGATGACTCCCCAGTCTAATCTTCAGACCTGATGTTCACTCCCTTTCCAACCCAGTGGCTCTTCTTTCGGAACATTTCTCCTTGGATGTATCTTTTTTTTCTTGGTCTAGACCTGCGATATCTTCATTTTAAGGAGCTCCCAGGGTAGAAACTTCCTGTACTGAAGTGAATCTCTATAACTTAGAGATTAATAAAAATAATTAATAGAATCCTAGGATTAGAAGAGACCCCAGGAACCATCTTATCTAAATCTCCCATCATAAATTGATCAATTACCATATGGGTTATGAATCAGTCTCCTGTGAGCTTGTGAGATGGCTTAGTGGCTCAGATTCTGATATTCTATGGGTAGACTAATGTAATGGTAATGGAATTTGGAGATGCCCCTGTATTGGCTTGTTTAGGGGTTGAGTGTTAAAACCCAGAGCTTCTGAATCCCACTTGTGGGATGGACTTGTTGATGTGAAGAGAGAGGGCTGAACTGGGAGGAGCCGTGAATTGGGAGAGAGGCCCAAGATGAGAGAAGGCCAAAAGGACTTTCAGAGAGCAGTATCAAATATCATGGAGGCTGAGTTGCTGAGAGAAAAACTGTTGAGGGCGTGTTGGAGCTGCCTAGGACTTTTGAGAACTGCCACACAGAGCTGCTAAGAATTGAGGAGGAATGGCTGTGATGCTGGTATTTTGTTTGTCTGTTTTGACGTTGTTTTGCCAGATTCACTGCTGGTAAAGGACAGTGCTACTGTTGTAGAGATCCTGGAACCTTGCTGTTGATTCAGAAGCCCTGAAGGAGGATTTTCTTGCAGTATGTTTACAGAAATTCTGGAAGAGGGCCTTGCCGATGTTTTCAGGGGTTCTGGGACTGTTCTACAGGCAGAAAGTGACTTGATGAAGATACTTGCTATGGCTTTGTTGAGCCTTGTCTCCCCAGGAACAGAGATTGCTGACAGCTTGCCTTGAGTGAAGATGAAAGAAGGGCCTTTCCTTGGGTTTTCAATGCTGAGATGATATCTTAACCTTGTTGTAACTTAAGGGTGGATGGCCTTTTGTGCTCTCCTGCCCCTTTTGAGAAAGTGCTAGATGTTAATGGATGGTATCG